>CM032326.1:58930889-59530889 GCA_019022515.1 Quercus aquifolioides | reverse complement strand
TTGCTTTTCATAAAAATAAAAATAAAAATTGAAAAATCAGAAAAATACAAAAACAGTGGGTGTTTTGTGTACATTGGTACTTGTGTACCTTGGATGGCCATTGAAACAAAGTTTTCTAAACTTTGTATCTTTGGTAGCTTAGATGAGCATCTCTATGCACAACTAAGCAAGTGAGCTTTGTGGCTTATATTTGTGATGAGTAAGATTAAGTAATCTCTTGGACTTAACACTCATATCACTCTTTTTGATGGGAAGGACTAAAAAATCCAAAAACAAAGGCATAAATAACCATCTCACCACTAAAGCCCGCCAATCATGAAATGACATTTGTATGCTTCGGCATAGTAAAAGTGAAATGTCAAATGCTTAACATCAATGGGTATTTCTTTTCTATCTCTTATATGCCCATGCATGGTTTGCTTAAAAGAAAAATATGCAAAGAAAAATAAAAAGCAAAAAGAATCAAAATGCTTTGTATATGATTGCAAGCGTGTCTTCTAGGAGATGTGGGAGTTATATGATGTACCTCGAAGGTGATAGTCCCCATCAAGCAGTTATGATTGTGTGTGAGTTAAATTGATGTTCTCATATCTTAAATCGTCATAACATATAGACACTTATTTAATCTTGCGATGTTTTTTTTCACGCACAACACACAAATTCTTTGCTACTTTTGATACATGTGCAGGTACAATGTGATTTGGCCATCACAAGGAATACATGTGTTAATGTATGCTCACTAAAGTGTCTTAACTTATTTTTGAAATATAAAATTGGTTAGACTTGTTTAGTATGTGTGTGTTTTGGATCTAAATGCTTGACATTTTTTTTAGAGATGTTTTTGAGAGCTTAAAATGTTGTTTGGATCTTTGGTTGACTAGCATGCTTGATTGCATTCATGTTTGTGTTTTTCTCTTCTTTGAAAAAATGTTTTTAAGCAATCTTGACAGCTACTGGACATCTCTCGATAGCTAGGCTACGAAGTGAGTGACTTGGGCATTGATTATCTTCTCGTCGTAAGGAGTCTTAAGGTTATCAATGAATCACTTGATCATTTTGTCTTCCATCATGGGAGGAAGCACTTGGGCGGCTATCTCGTGCCACATTTGGGCATACTCACGAAAAGATTCCCCACTCTTCTTTTCTGTTCTATGAAGAACTGTGCAGTCAAGAGTTATCTCAGTATTGAACTGGTAATACTCCAAGAATGCATTGGCCATCTCTCCCCAACTAGAGGTCTTTTCCAATCTCACATACCATCTGGCTTCAGGGCTAGTCAAGCTATTAGGGAAAATCTGGCAAAGCAATGGATGATTGTCTCCATAGCGTGCCATCTTACTACAAAACATGTGCAAATGGGTGCAAGGATCTCTAGTGCCATCATACTTGACAAACTCGAGTGCCTTGAACTTGGGAGGCATAATGACCTAAGGGAAATTGGTTAGGTTGTCCTGATCGACACTTCCTCAAGCGTTGTAGCCTTCTATGATGTGGATTTTCTCAGTCAGGGTCTTCACTTGACTTTTGATTTGATGGTAGCCAGACTCTAAGGTCTTATCCTTAGAAGGATTCAATTCTTGGTCACTCCTTTGTGGGACGAATGGCAGTGTGGTTTGGCCTTGATTTAGATCTGGTGGTGGCCGGGTCTCATTTTTAGACTAGGGCGCAGAGCCCTCAATAGTAAGACCAGATGAATCTCGGTTCCCCCCTATAACCAGCTGTTGCATCATGCACATCATGTCTGCCATCTGTTCTTTTACAAAAGCGATCTCATGAGTGTTTCCTTGATGGGAGAAGAACCACTAGTAGACATCTCTTTAGCACGAGATGTAGTGATGATAGGATCACAGTGTGATGGTAACTTGGACTGTTTTGTTTGAGCAATTATTTCTCTTTATAATCCTAGAAATGAAAAGAATGGGATGGGAATGAAATGGGGTACACTTGAAAATTTGACAATGTGGAAACACAAAACAAACACACAATTAGTTTAGGTTCTTGCTTATTTAAAATATACCTACCATTTTCGAAAATATTGGATTCAACCCTTGAGCGGGTTTTTATCATGGTGAGTATCTATAATGATGCAGAATTAACGCACAAACTTGGCAAGTAACCAAAACTTTCATATCATGCTTAAAATTGCAAGGTGGACCCTTCTCTTTGATTACATGGAAAGCAATGATTTTACAAAAGTTTGGCATTTTACAATGCCCCCAAATCATGGGCTATAGACAATGGCTCTAGCAGTGGGCCTTTTACAATACAGGGAAATTCAAATTTACAATGAAGAGGCTTCATTCTGGATGGCTTGGCCTTCTTAGAGAAGATCTTGACCTCTTGGCAATGTCCTTCTTGGTGTAGAGTTCCGGCTACTTGCCACAAATTTTTATCTCTACACATTTACATGACGGAGCCATTAATTTATGCATGCATGCCTTTGTAGTGTTGGAAACCCTTAAGGATTAGGTATGATCTAATGTGTAAGCAACGAGGTTGCTTTTCCCTAGGGGTTAATCACAAATACTGTGTAAACTTCCTAGTCCTTAGGCTGGGATAGAAGCTGGAGTAAAGCGTAACTCTTTAACGTAAGCAAAAGGGCAAACCTGCAAATGGAAACTGGACACTTTTCCCTTGACTCATTTTGAAAACAATCCTATGAAGGATATCCTACCCTAGGCTGGGATGTTCACTCAGATTTGGCACTTCCTAGTCCTCGTTGGTTTTGACTTAGTCTATGCTAACTATATGAGACATAGCGTGACTAGTAAGTTGGTCCTATTTTTAGGGGGGACCTCGATCATCTAATCCTTCCCTTCATACAAGTTGTGGGATAGAGAGGATCAAGAGAGGCCTTTTCATCTACTCCTATCCACCCATGGACCTAGAAGTGCCTACAAATCAGTGCCCAGTAACTAACTAGACCGCACATCCAACTATCACCTTCAACGCTGAGCCTGGGTTTGATTTAATGTGGGGTGATGTCATGCATTTTGAAATGAAAGGGGAAAGATTTTCCAAGCACAACAGATATATGCACAGATAAAGGTGTAGCAAAAATTAAATCTTGCTACCCTAGGCTCGCATATGTGAAGGAAAGCTGTAAAGCATGCTTTAGGAAAGCGGTAAAGCTTCACACATTCAAAAATACCATAAAGGCGGTTTTTGGGAAACCATTTGAAAAACATTTTTGGAAAATATTTTTCAGTTTTGAAAGTAGTTTTCTAGGATATAGTAAAAGCATTTTTCGAAAGGAAAGCCCCAGAGGCTAATGCCAATTTCAATGTTTTTGAAAGCTAATGTCCAAAGATTAGGATCTTATCAAAAGCTCTAAAGACCAAACTCTCTAAGTGTCCCTAGTGGAGTCACTAGTCTGTCAATGCCTCGCGGTTGCTCGACCACCCATCGTGGTGATGCTCACGTGCTTCTCGCTGTGAGAATATGGAGGTGTATCATACGTCGGGTGTGTGATTGGATTATGAGTTTATTTTAAGGAAATTACCAAGGGTAAGTGAAGTCGACACCAATCATTGGGTTTTTCTAAGGTGTGATTGGTCACCTGACTCTATTTGATTTTATTATCGATCATAGGCTAAGAAAAAGGTCGTTTTTCCTAATCTAATGTGGATAGGTAAAAAATCTTGATTCTTGAGTTCAAAAGTCTGGTTACGTGTGGGGAAGGTGCTAGGCACCCTACAACGCTTGTCCGTAGACAGTCCTTTGTTTTGGTAAAATCATAATTTTTGGACATTGGTAGTTGAAAACGAGCTATTGGCATTAGCTTTCGGAGCTTTAAGCAAATTAGGATTTAAGGTTTGGGTTTGGAAAGGGTGTGGTCTTAATTGATGCTTTCCAAGCGTGTTTGGAATCATTGCCAAATTTCCATGGTGAAAATCCGGCAGCATTTCACTTTACTTTCGTGGCAGAAATCCGGCAGCGTTTCACCTTATTTTCTTGGCAAAAATCCGGTAGCGCTTTGTCTCAAATGTGTCATAGAACACAAAACGCTATTCTCATTGAGCTTTCGACATGAGAATATGGCAATGGGGATGTCCCATTTTCACGGTGAAAATCCGACAGAGTTTCGCAATTGGTGTGCTATAGCATATCGGTAGGGTTTAGTGCCTGTGTATATGGCGGGTGCCAACATGCTTGTGCTAGGATAATCCGGAGCCCCTTGAAGCATTAAACACGTTGATACGTGACTTATACAGGGGGAAATCAATGTCACTTGGTGACATGGATCGGGACGATCACACTATAGTGACTATGCACACAGAATGACACAAATACGCACCTATAGCAATCGCCTTGAGCACTTACTCATGCCAAAAGGTCAAGAGCACTCATGGCTAGAAAGGCTCACTCATGTAACCCAGAGAGTCCATCATACAAAGTGCACGATCACCCACACACACGCAGGCATATATATATATATACATCATGCACAATGTGATAGGCCAAGAATGTATTGACCCCTTATGGTAAATTAACCAATTAATTAGCCAAGTTAATTAATTAGGTCAATTAACATGCAATAAGCGTGGTAGCACAAAAAACTCACCAAATAACTAAATGCAGCGGAAATTAAATTTGACACGGGTGATTTGTTTACGAATGGGGTGATAGGCCACAATCTGAATGACCCCTTGTGATTATACCAATTAATTAATTAGCCAAGTTATTAATTAATCAATTAATCATGCAATTGCATGGAAGCACAAACAAATCACCAAAAAACAAAATATGCAGCGGAAATTAAATAACACGGTGATTTGTTTACGAATGGTGAAAACCCTTGCGGCAAAAACCCCACCGGGTGATTTTCAGGTCATCACTCCCGAAACTCCACTATTATCAAATCAAGCGGTTACAAGTAAAGGAATCCCAAGTACCTTACCAACCTACAGTTGAACCCTTACCCCAATACCCAATTGGACTTGATCTGTAGTGACAATTTCCACCTTTGATGCACGGCTCCCAAGTACGTGACTAACCAATGCGCGGATCCCAGTACACGACTTCAAACACCAACTAAAGAGGAGAGGTTGGCTGCAAAGTTCTTCAGTTCATCCTACACGATGAAGATCAGGAAGATGCTTGGTTACAAAACCCTTTGGTGCAAATACACAGCAACTTCTTGAGAGAAGATGAACTAGGTCAACAACTTCGTCTTTTGATCACAATTTGCTTGAACAAAGATTGCTCAATGCTTTTGCAACTTGTGTACTATTTGACGGCTCTTAAAACAATCCTTTTATATGTTTAGGGTTAGAAGAAAAGAAGGCCCAAAAGCATATTCACGGATCCCAAGAAAATCATATCAGAAAATCTGAAATTATAAATCTCGACAGATAGCAGGTGTCGAGGTAGCTATCGAGCAGGTGTCGAGCTTTAATGAAATTGTACTTCAGCTTGCTTTTTCTTGGACAGACTTGATGACTTCAACACTTGACCTTGAAACCTTATTTCTTGAAGTATTAAAAACACCTAGAACTACCCAATTACAAGTAGAGTGCGTTTTGTCAAAAGGATTAGCCAATTTACATAAATAAGTGACATATGTTCTTAACAAGTGAAAACACATATGTCCTAACAATCTCCCCCTTTGGCAATCCGTGACAAAACCACAACAAACAAATGAACATATGAGAGAAGTCATAAATCACTCAACTCATATTCACTTGTTGAATACAATAAAATCTATCCTAACACAAACTCTTGAAAAACTTTGCAAGAAGAGAGTTTATGGCAAGTAGACTTTGACAACCTGTATTTCTAAAACACTTTAAACAAAACTCATCAAGGCATCTTTGTGTGAAACAGAAATAATAGATTGCATACAAGTATAAAGAACATGTGTATAAAGATAGAGAAGAAACAACACATGAAGAGAGAGGTGAAAGAAACATACATCCACATATATAGAAAATAAGTACAATGTATGTAAAAACTGGTCACAAGACCTCATATACAAGATCAATGTATCTATAAAGAATAGAAAGAAAAGATACATCAAAACCTCACTACATCCCTCAAAAATATCAACACTCCCCCTATCAAAATTTCCTTTACTAACTCTCCCCCTAAGATGACTACTCTCATAGCCCAAAACTACTCCCCTTTTTTGTCACGAGTGACAAAGGGTAGAGTGTCATGTAGACATCTCATCAGTAGAGCTAGCATCTCCATCATCATCATCCGAAGCATCATCATCATCATCCTCAGAGTCTGAAACCGCTGGAGAAGGTGGTGAAGGAGTAGCCTCTGGAGCAAAACCACCCATGGTCGCCTGCCATCGTGCAATACGACCAACACGAACATTCACCTGATACAACTCAGCGGCGAGTGTATCGAGGCGAGTGTCCATGCGCTGCAGCTGCGCCATAATGTCTCCTAGAGATACATCGCCCGTAGAGGAAGAAGGAGCAGATGTAGATGGAGCTGATCTGGATGGTGCTGAACGGGAGGGAGGAGTGGAATCCGTCTGTCTCGACCTAAACTGAGCCTCACTACATTTTACGGTAGCGGCATCTATGGCACATATGTGTGTGAAGTGGTCGAACACAGGAAAGGGAATAGAAAAATGGCGTAAGATCCTCGTGATAGCGGAAGGAAACATGAGCTTATCACGGGACGCCGAATCTAGATGAACATCTATGATAGAAAGGATGAAATGAGAAGGAAAATCTATAGTAAGATGCTCAAGAAGAGATAACAAGAATCGAGCACGAGGCTCTATGATGGAGTTGTAGTGAGAGAGTGGATGGAGTACAAAGGTCATCACCATGTTTAGAAATCTAGGACCTTTAGCAAAAGGCCTACATGATGTATACTGATGCTCACCCCAATCAGCAAGACGCTGACAAAAAGCAGAAATGAGCTCTTCTTTGGACACAGTCCTCAGACGCTCACAAGAAGGATAGTCAGGAAACTCTATCCTAGGAACCCTAAGTACATCCGCAACTAGCTGCAGTGTGACCGGGATGTGCGTACCTCAAACGCGAGTGAAAAAGAGAGGTACTGAACGATCTATCCCGTGCGTGTTGGAGTAGAACTCCTGAATGAGCACGAGAGGACAAGTGACCGGGACGTCACACAGTAGTGACCCCTATCCCCTACTGTGAATGACAGAGGGAAGGTCAGTGTCGGTGAAATCTGCCAAAATGACTTGGCGTTCCGAATGAACACCTCGTCTAGAAAAGTTCTCAGTAAATGCCTTATGGGCATCTCCATCACAGAACCGAAGGTTAAAAGGAGCAGAATCAGAAGATGAAGAAGCTCCAGAACGCAGAGGGTTCCGAGCCGGAGTGGATTTACGTTTGGGTGCCATAGACACTACTAACGTAAAAGAATGAGAAGGAGATAGAGAAGGAGACAATCAGAAAAGTCCCAACACAGTTCATATATATAAAAATAATGAACAAGTACGTATGCATGGGAATGCATGAACATGTGATATGCAAATCAAAATGCATCATAGGCTCAGCCCAATCAAATCCTACCAGCAGACAAACATAGAGCACACATCTAAATGCATGTAGATATCATTCTAATGCTCATGAGATGCAATGTATGACATTTTGAAAACATTTAAGTGCAAACCCAACCCAAAATTTGAAGAAAAACTCATCAATTTTGAAAAACCCCAAAAATTTCAAAAAATCCCAAAAACTAGGTTTCAAAACATGAAATGCATGAGAAAGGAAGGTAAAAATGAACATACCAATTGATTGAAACCATGGGAAGACCGAAAATGAATAGAGTTTGAAGATTTGAGTGAGAGAAGGTTGTTGGGAGATGAAACGCCTCGGACAGATCGAGAGAGATCGAGAGAATGAGAGAAAAATCGCGACAGAGCCTTATATAGACACCTCAGTAAATCTCGACACTGAGGTGTCGAGAGATATCGAGGTAGCTATCGAGGAAGGTATCGAGGAAATGGCCGTCGACAGCTGAAGGTGTCGAGGAATGAACACCAGAACCAAGAACAGAAGCTCGATCGATCGACAAGGTATCGAGGAGGTATCGAGAAGACATAAACTTTCTCGATCGATCCACCAGGTGTCGAGACAGGTGTCAAGATTGCGATAAGAAAAGGCTAGAGAAGCTCGACAGCTAACCAGGTATCGGGAAGGTGTCGAGGAGGTGTCGAGCCAGCAGTTAAAAGCAGTTTTTCGAGAATAGAAAAACACAAGCATGAATGCAATCCAACATATACCTCAACCAAAGATCCACTCAACATATAAAGCTCTCAAACACATCTCTCAATCAAAAATTTAAGCACATGGATCCTCAAAAACACACACACACACTAAACAAGTCTAACCAATTTTATTTTTCAAAAACAAGTCAAGACAGTTTAGTGAGCATACATTAGCACATGTAAACACTTGTGATGGCCAAATCACATTGTACCTGCACATGTATCAAAAGTAGCAAAGAATATTGCGTGTTGTGTGTGAAAAACATCGCAAGATTGCATATGTGTATACATGTTATGATGATCTGAGATATGAGAAAATAACTTTAACTCACACACAATCATAACTGTTTGATGGGGACTATCACCTTCGAGGTACATCCTATGACTCCCACATCTCCTAGAAAACACGCTTGCAATCATATTTAAAGCATTTTAATCTTTTAGCTTTATATTTTCTTTGCATATTTTCTTTTAAGCATATCATGCATGGGCATATAGAGATAGAAAAGAAATACCCAACATGTTAAGCATACGGATGTCTTTGATACTGCACTTTTGCTATGCCGAAGCATACGGATGTCTTTGACACTGCACTTTTGCTATGCCGAAGCATACAGGTGTCTATGACATTGCACTTTTGCTATGCCGAAGCATACAGGTGTCATACATGATTGGCGGGCAACAGTGGTGAGATGGTCATTTATGCCTTTCTCTTAGGATTTTCTAGTCCTACCAGTCAAAAAGAGTGATATGAGTGTTAAGTTTTAAGAGATAACTTAATCTTACTCATCACAAACAAGAGCCACAAAGCTCACTTGCTTAGTTGTGCATAGAGATGCTCATCTAAGCTACAAAAGATACAAAGTTTAGAAAACTTTGTTTCATTGGCCATCCAAGGTACACAAGTACCAAAGTACACAAAACACACACTGTTTTTGTATTTTTCAATTTTTCATTTTTTTTTTATTGTTATACCAAAAACAAAATAAACAAAACTGAAAATAAACAAATAAAAACATGTTATCACAGCAAAGCATAAAACTAGACTGAAAGCTCTAAAATGTGTTGAAAAACACAAGAGCTGTTTAGACCCCCAATTAAAATTACGGCTTGGTTGATTTTACACAAACTTAATACTAAGTGCGGAAACGTGTAAACACAAGTGTATAATCAATAAGCTACTCTAATCTATAAACTAAGCAACACAGCAGTATAATGGAATATAAAAGAGTAGGGAAGAAAGATGCAAACTCAGAAAACACCAAGACGTGTTCTCGAAGAGGAAACCGAAGAACTCGGCGAAAAACCTCTCCGCCGCCCTCCAAGCGGAAATCGATCCACTAGACAATCAGTTGGGATACATGAGTGAGCAAAAGACCCTCCAAGCCTAATCTACCCGATGCACCTAAGCCCTCCAAGCTCCTACTCCAACAAGGCTTCTCGAAACCGTGTCCTGTCTAGTTCTCCGGATCCCGCAACAAGCTCCATGTTGCATCTGCCATCCTTGGCTTCTTCCAATGCTTCCCAGCAGCACCAAAACGTCACTCAACACTCTCAAAAGGTGTGGTAAGTGTTTGGGCTATCAACCTCTCAATGGTGTGAAAATGGAGAGGGAAGGGTTGAGGAGATACCACAAGCAAGTGTATAGAGAAAGGTGGGGATGACAATCTCTAATTGCAAATGTGTTTGGCTAGGGTTTTCTCTCTGAAGCATTCCTCAACATTTGTGGGTAATGGAGGTTTATATAGGATAGGTGCAGAATGTGTGAGTCAGTCAGTACAGGCTGGCAGAACAGCATGTCTCGCGGGTGTCTCGCGGGAAGGCCTTACCCGCGAGATACTCGCGAGAGACAGCTGTCTCCATCTGTCCTGACTCTTCGCATTCCAGCATGTGCAAGGCACATGCTTCACTTCGCGGGAAGCTTAGTCGCGACATACCCGCGAGATTCCATCAGCTTCCACTTTGCTTGAGTCTTCACACACTCTCTATCACACACCCCTTACATCAATTCCCACAACAAATACAGGGTATAAATAATTGATAGTAATTACAATCAAATTTGGCACGGAATAAAAGCCAACAAAACACATAGTTGTAAATCACAACTTTACAATCTCCCCCTTTGGCTATTCCGTGACAAAACCCTAAAACAGACTCTAGACTTAACCGTGAGTTTGGGAACACAGGCAAAACTCACTCACACTTAATTCTAGATTCTGATAAGCTCTTGAAACATATGAACAAGTAACTCCTGAAACACAACAACAAAATATTATCATTGTATGCAGAAAACTTGAAAAGCATATGGAGCATCAATAGCATGATCAAGCAAGATGAAATAGAAAACACTAGATCATGGCAAGATCAAACAAGTAATCACTATACACAAGCAACTACTATGCTCATTCACACAAGGAATGAACATCCGGATATGCAAGATGATAAGCTCATATGAAGAGTACCATTTGCAAATCCAACACTCAACCAATGCAAAATACTCAAAGTATTTGCATCTAGGAACAATCCTACATGGGCACAAGAGTGTTCATCACTCAACCAATGCATAGAACGTATATGCATCTAGGAACAATCCTACTAGGGCACAAGAGTGTTGTATTGAAGTAAATGTATGACATTAGACTTCAAAAGCACAAGCATAAAGGCTGCATAAGCAAAGTATTGCAAATACATGGCACATACCATAAAAACCTACAAAACATGCAATGAACAAAACAACCCTTAAAGCTTACAAAAGCGACATGGGTACATGCAAAGTATGCTACAAAGCATAGAGAATAACACAACAAATATCTGAAATAATACTTAAATAAAGTGTAGTATCAAAGCTTTAAACCAAAAGCAGTAAAACAGTTATAAACACTAAAAATACTGAATAAAAAACCGTCTTTTAAACCAATAACCAATGCTACTGTGTATCTAGGCTATGCTCCCCCTAACACTGTGCAAGCTCTTCTCCAGCTCCCCTTCAGAAATTTCTCCCCCTTTTTGACCGGAATGGCCAAAGGACTAGAACGGCTCGGACTCCGAATCAGAACCATGAGTGGAAGACAACTCCTGAACTTGCGATGCTAATGCAGTGATCTGCCCCTGAAGGTATGCGAACTGATCTGCTGTGTGCTGCACATGGGAGTCAAGTACTGTCGACATCTGGTCCATCTTAGCAAGCAACTGATCAAGTTTGCTTAAGCCTGATGGTGGAGCAGAAGATGATGGTTGTGCAGAGGGCTCTGGAGCCGATGTGAACCTGTCAATCTCTTCCTCTGTATCTTCAGCTTCCTCCTGCTGAACTTGTCGAGGTGGTGGTATGGTATGCACACCAGTCTTGGATCCTCGAATGTGTGCAGTGCTCCTAGTCAAAGTATGACCGCCAATGGGATAATCCCTCGGAACAACTGTGAGACCACTGGGTAGCTTGAGCTTTGTCTTGGCAATCAAACCCATGATCAAAGAGGGGAACGGCATCACAGTCCGTGTTTTCTGCTTTGTGATGCTCTTCTTCAAGACATGCATGATGTGGCCACAAATGTCAATCTCCTTATGTGTGAAGAGATCATACAGAAATCTTGTTCTCGGAGCAGATAGAGTGGTGAGATTGGTGACTGGATATAGATTGTGAATCATCACATAGCTCAATGTCCTCATTTCTGGAGAGAACTTGAGAGTGTCCATGGATGATTTCTTCGATACACCACCAAGAATTTTGATCATCTCATCAATCTTACCCAATCTATCCTCATAAGCAACTGTGATTTGCTGAGATGGAGGACGAGTCTCCAAAAAGTCTTGGATGCTCTCTCTAGTAATCTGAAACTCCTTGTGTCTCACCCAGCCCTCAATGCGATCTCCGTTGACAATGGCATTAGAGAACAACTTTTTGATGATCTCTGAATAGACCACTCCAGTTGGGTTCAGCAGCTTGGTCCAAGTTCTATCTTTGAACACTTCAGGGATGAAAGTGCCCTCAAGAGTCTCTAACTGGACTACCCGTTCCATGATGATCGTCTTGTCCTTGTAGCAGTCATTGTACTTCATATCAGCATCTATAGACCGGAAATGTTCTGAATCAGTTCAGGCTCTCTTTGAAGTCGATTTCTTCCTAGCTGCATGCTTGGTGGGAGACATCTGCACAATTGCACAAAGCAAAGAAGGAAACAACAATGCACAAACACAAACCAGAAGACAAACTCCATTAGATTCAAGTTACTGCTAAATCAGACATAGACTAACTGAAAAACAGAGCATGATAAACACCAAACATCATGGTAAGAGACTCCAACTTATAATGCATAACTACAATGCAACAAATTAAAAAATAGTGCAAGAGTGTGCGTCTGTGAGCATGTGCTGATGAGTGTGTGCGGCAAGAGATGCATGAGGGTGCCTAAGTGTGCTTATTTGTGTGTCAAACATGTGCAACATGAACAAAGTGATTGAAACATAAAATCAATGACCAAATCAAGTAAAATAAGATCATACAAGTGAGAATCCATTGATTGAAATCACTTGATTTCAAAAAAAACACAAAAATGTCACTCGGACATTTTGACAAACACTTAGTGTGCATAAAGGCAAAAACTACATGAATAATGCATGAACATGTGAAAATCTACCCTCAATACATGATAAAATGCCACAAGGGGCCAACACAAGTGCAGAAACAACTAATGGATCACAGCCCAATAAAAAAAAAAATGAAAAAGATTCACCCAATTTTGAAAACCAACCCAAAGTTTCGAAAATCCCCAATTATCAAAGCCCTAACAAAAATTCTGCATAATCTAAGTAAAACTTGAAAGGAAATAGTTAAGAAACATACCTTGAAGAAGAAAAATGCAGAAAAAGTGCTTGGATTGAAGGGAAATGAATGAAATAGTGATTTTGGGTTGAAAGACTTTGAGAGAGGTTGAGCGAGGGAAGTTTGATGGTTTTGAAAAACTGTTACATCAGCTATATAAAAACTGAAAACACGCGTTTTTCGCGGGTTAGAGAGTGGCGACACAGTCGCGAGAAGAGCCACTGAAGCATAAAAATTTTCGCGAGAAGCAATAGGTCGCGAAACAGTCGCGAGACAGTCGCGGTAACTTCTGTCTGAAATTGGAAAAATCCAATTTTAGCCAAACAGTATTTCGCGAGTAGCTTTTGGTCGCGAGACAGTCGCGAAACAGTCGCGAACGTTTTTGTGTGACATGTTAAAAGAAAAAAATTCCCTCAACTCCTTTTCGCGGGAAGCTCTAAGTCGCGAGCTTCTCGCGAAACAACCCCTGAACCAGTTTTTTGGAAAAAACACAAAAACATGCATTTAAATCAAAAACAAAAGACAAAAAAGTATAAAAACACTTTCAAAAACAAATAAAACACTCAAAAATCTTTTTGGGTTTGATCAACAAAGATTGAGCATGTGAAAACACATTTAATCAAGTACAATCACACACATGAATAAGGCATTCATTGAACATAGACTTGTGTGTTGTGTGTGAATATCAAAAATGAGATAGTCCTTAGTCCAATGTGAAGCTTCAATGATCAATTCAATCAAGGCATACACAACTAGCACTAGATTATGTGATCTATCTCAATTATAGAAGCATGCATATATGACCTCCCACACGTACTTGACAACAATTCATTGAAGCTTTTCATTTGGCTCCATATTTAACATATCATTTGCAACTTTTGAGCAAAGAGAATCTCATGTAGAGAAAGATGCCTGAAATTTTTGATATTTCAATTTATGAGTTAGCCTTTGCTTTTTGGGCATCATACATTTTATTTTGGTCGCTTTCCCTTTTTCCTAGTCGAATACTAGTTTGTGCGACAGGCTTTTGCAGCTCTATATCTCTTTTCATTTGGAGATTTACAATTAGAGAGCTCTTTTAAGAAAAAATTAAAAGTGGGAAGATATATAGGCATGAGTCTATGCATGTCTCAAGATCAACAAAAACATTCACTAATCATTCATGACAAGGTTGAAGATCTATTTACAACAGTCACATAGATTTCAGAATTTCTTCCATAATGATATGAGTGCATGAGAGACAAGCTAAGCTCGTTAAATGCACAAAGCCATAAGTACAAAGGTACAGGGCAAAACATGCTTTGAGACAAAAACTCAACAAAGTGATCAAACTTTTTGGATTTTCTATTTTTTATGTGATTTTGAATTTTTGAACACACCCAAAACAGAACAGCGAAAAAAAATAACAAAGACAACCGGTACAAATCAACCGGACACAATAAAAAATGCATGATAAAGATGCAACAGCAAATGTCCCTAAATATTGAAAGAATTTATGCGTGGACATGTTATAATGCTTATGCATGAGCACCCCTTTTCACCCACACGTCACGTGCGTTTGGGGTGATATCCTTAACGGATTGGGTACGAGAATTTGGACTATCAAACCTTCTGGTGAAACTCTCCAAGCAGGTGGTGAAGGCACCAATCATTTTCATCACGTCCATCATGCCAGGATCACGATTCTGACTTCTCGGTTGTTCACCACCCCAAGACCTCATATCATTTCTTCTTCCTCGTGACCGAGGTGCGCTTGAATTGTTGTCTGATCTCAGCTTTTGACAGTTGGGTCTGGTATGTCCTTGCATTCCGCAGTAATGACACACATAGTCCGTTCTAGGATTCCGTTGTGATCTTGGGAGAGATCTTCCTCTGGTTTCATGTCTACCCATGGAGTGATTTCGGGGCTTATTCACCATTCGTTGCTCACTTACATTCTTCTTCTCAGCCTTTACATTCTCAGGAATGGTTTCTTCTACAATAGGCTCTGCGGCCTTCACAAACTTCACTTCTTTGGTAGCTTTGGCTGATGAGCTGCTTCCTCCGGTGTATCCCAACCCGGACTTGTCTGAAGAAGGTTTTTGAGATGAGATAACATCATCTAACTTCTGGGAGGAGACTCTCTCTATCTTGGCATGAGCTTGTACTACCTCTTGCTCAAGAAACCTCACCTTCGTATAGGCTTCAGACAACTCGCCATTTAATGTCTCAATCTCGCCCTTAGCCTCTTTATATCTGACCATGAGACTTCTGTAATCTTCCTCAGCCTTCTTCATTTTCCTCACAGCTGCCTTGGCTATTCTGGTATACTCTCCAGACTTCTCAAGAAGTAAAGAATAATTTTCTTGAAGATTAGCTGTATTTTCTTCTTCTTCTTCAGCATCTGATTCATCCACATTCCCAATAGACTCTGAATCTGAATGCTCACCAAGCTCCTTCACAAGAGTACCCAAGTCATCCGACGACTCCACATGAGCAATGGTCATGAATGCGGAGTAGTTTCCCTCTCCGTCACAGCTCTCTTCCGAGTCAGAATCAGAGGATTCTGAATCACTGAGTGTTGTGGCATAAGCTTTGCCTTTTCCCCTTAGAAAATTTGGACACTCCTTCTTTAGATGTCCATGGCCATTGCACTCATAGCAAATAATTTCTGAAGAAGGTTGAAACTCCCTCCCTTCTTTTCTTGGAAACTCTTTCCTATCACCTCTTGAAGATGAAAATTTTCCTTTGTTGAATGGTTTCCCACTGTTCTTCATCTTCAGAAATTTCCGGAAGTTTTTCGCAAGAAATGCTACTTCCTTCTCCACCCCATCTTCTTCGGAGGAATCACCCATCCTTTCGGTGATGGTTTTAAGAGCAAGTGATTTACTCATCTTATGAGAAGGCAGTCCCATCTGATATGTTTGGAGAGACCCAACTAATTCTTGAATTTTAATCTCATCCAAATCCTTGCTTTCCTCTATGGCTGTAACTTTTGCTCTAAAACTTTCAGGCAAGGACCTCAACACTTTTCTCACCACCTTAGCATCTTCAATCTTCTCCCCAAGATTGAGTTTAGCAATTACAATTTCATTGAGCTTCCCATAGAATGAATCAAACGGTTCATCATCACCCATCTTGAGCTCTTCAAATTTTGTGGTAAGCATCTGAAGCTTTGTGTCCTTAACTTTCTTTGTACCCTCATAAGTGGTCTCCAAAATCTCCCAAGCTTCTTTGGCTACCGTCATGTGAGAGATCCTGTGGAATTCATCAGGAGACACAGCACAAAATATAGCATTTAAAGCTTTACTATTAGCATTGGCTGCTGCAAGAGCCGCCTTATCCCAATTAGCCTTAGGAGCTTCCGGCTTAGTCCAGCCAAGCTCTACCGCATCCCAAACGGTGTCTTCTATAGAGCATAGAAATGCTCTCATTCTGACTTTCCAGAATGCGTAATTGTTCCCATCAAAAAATGGTGGAACATTGAGCGATTGAGACCGGTCCATCTCAAATAGGGTCAAGGATCACACTAAGGTGTTTAAACCAAGCAAGTGTACCCGCTCTGATACCAATTGAAAGCTCTAAAATGTGTTGAAAAACACAAGAGCTGTTTAGACCCCCAATTAAAATTACGGCTTGGTTGATTTTACACAAACTTAATACTAAGTGCGGAATCGTGTAAACACAAGCAAATAATCAATAAGCTACTCTAATCCATAAACTAAGCAACACAGCAGTATAATGGAATATATAAAAGAGTAGGGAAGAAAGATGCAAACACAGAAAACACCAAGACGTGTTTTCGAAGAGGAAACCGAAGAACTCGGCGAAAAACCTCTCCGCCGCCCTCCAAGCGGAAATCGATCCACTAGACAATCAGTTGGGATACATGAGTGAGCAAAAGACCCTCCAAGCCTAATCTACCCGATGCACCTAAGCCCTCCAAGCTCCTACTCCAACAAGGCTTCTCGGAACCGTGTCTTGTCTAGTTCTCCGGATCCCGCAACAAGCTCCATATTGCATCTGTCATCCTTGGCTTCTTCCAATGCTTCCCAGCAGCACCAAAACGTCACTCAACACTCTCAAAATGTGTGGTAAGTGTTTGGGCTATCAACCTCTCAATGGTGTGGAAATGGAGAGGGAAGGGTTGAGGAGATACCACAAGCAAGTGTATAGAGAAAGGTGGGGATGACAATCTCTAATTGCAAATGTGTTTGGCTAGGGTTTTCTCTCTGAAGCATTCCTCAACATTTGTGGGTAATGGGGGTTTATATAGGATAGGTGCAGAATGTGTGAGTCAGTCAGTACAGGCTGGCAGAACAGCATGTCTCGCGGGTGTCTCGCGGGAAGGCCTTACCCGCGAGATACTCGCGAGAGACAGCTGTCTCCATCTGTCCTGACTCTTCGCATTCCAGCATGTGCAAGGCACATGCTTCACTTCGCGGGAAGCTTAGTCGCGACATACCCGCGAGATTCCATCAGCTTCCACTTTGCTTGAGTCTTCACACACTCTCTATCACACACCCCTTACATCAATTCCCACAACAAATACAGGGTATAAATAATTGATAGTAATTACAATCAAATTTGGCACGGAATAAAAGCCAACAAAACACATAGTTGTAAATCACAACTTTACATAGACTGACTCAAAAAAAAAAATGCAAAACACACAAGTAATGCAACAAACAAGAAAAACAAGAAGGGAAAAGAAAGTGATGAAATCACTTAGAGTCCTTTTTCTTCCACACCTTGGAAGAACCTTTCCTTTGATTGAACCCTTGAACCGGCGGTGAGGGGGAAGAATTGAAACCGTTCAAGTTCGAAAGGAACATGAGGGCTTTTAGAAGATCTCCAAGAGAAGCAAGAGAGGATTGAAGCTGATTTTGGCTTCCAGATGCTATCATGTCGTTGCTCTGTTGAGTGGCTAGCCACTTATAGCAATTTGGTCGAGTATGATCGGCAGCTCCACAATGATGACAGAGATGTTGCTTCTTTTGTTTAGGCTTTTGAGAGTTAGCCTTCTTAGCCCTAGGGTTTTTAGCATCTTTCTTATCTTGCTTAGGGGGTGCTCCTAAGATAGATTTATTCTTGTCTAGGTTCTCACTAGCTAATTCAGTTTTAACCTCAGTGTTCTCAATTTCAGTGTTATTAGCAGGAGAAACAAAAACAGTATTGCTAGTAGAAGCAGTATTAGAGAAAGAAAGACCATACCCTAAGCCAGTTCGATATGAAGCAGATTTCTGATTGCTGAGCATCTCATCAAGCTTTGCACTTGAGGTCCTCTCCAGTTGAGCTCTAACTTGAAACAGTTCTGCTTCAAGCTTCTTGGTCTTCTCAGCCATAAAGTTGTTCTCAAATCTCAGTGCTTCAATAGTTTGATTCACCTCATCAAACTTTGTGGACAACTCTTCACGATCAAGTTCCACATCACTGAGCTTCTTGGTGGCCAGCCTATACAATTTCTCATGCTTCTCAGAGAGCTTGTAAAGCTTCTCATAGGCTGAATGGATATCATCTTGATCATCCATCTTCTCAAATTTGGACTCCACCAGTTCTTCTTCTTCATCCACTTCTTCAATAATCCCTTCAGTAGGATTGACTGTGGTAGTGAAGGCATTTAAGATTCCGTCATCCTCATTGTTGGAATCATCTTCAGGCTCAGTGTCACTCAAGGTTGCAGCAAGTGCCTTACTCTTCCCAATGCTCTTGAGATATGTTGGACACTCATGTTTCATGTGTCCGAACCCATGACATCCAAAACATTTTGGTCCTGCAGGAACAGTGTACTGACCGCCATCCTTAGCATCCTTTTTCCCTTTGTCTTGACTTTTAAACTGTGAAGAACTGGACTACATGCGGTCCTTGTCGAAGCTCCTTCCATTGGCATTTTTCATAAACTTCTTGAACTGCCGGGTGATGTAGGACTTCATCTTGGAATCTTCATCATCGGAAGACTCATCTGTATCACTGCTCTTTGCCTTCAAGGCCATGCTTTTGCCTTTACTTGACTTGCCAATCCTAGATAACCCTATCTCATAGGTTTGGAAGTTTCCAACCAGCTCAGTCAAAGGAATCTTGTCAATATCCTTTGATTCCTCTATTGCCGTAATCTTGGCATGAAATCTCTTAGGTAGAGATCTGAGCACCTTCCTTACAATCTTGGGTTGAGGGATGGTTTCCCCAAGATTGAAGGCTGAGTTCACTATGTCCTTGAGCTTGGCATAGAACTCATCAAACGACTCATCCTCCTCCATCTTAATTTCTTCAAAGCTTGTAGTGAGCCTCTAAAGCTTTGAATCTTTGACAGCCTTTGTTTCTTCATAGGTTGTCTGGAGGATGGTCCAAGCCTCCTTAGCAGTTTCAGTTGAGGATATCTTTTTGAACTCCTCATTGGTGACTGCGCTAAATAGGGCATTTAACGCTCTGCTGTTGAAGTTGGCCGCCTTGATCTTGGCATCATCCCAATCAGCCGGTTCTTCTTTTGGCTTGGTCCAGCCAATCTCCACAGCTTGCCACACCTTCTCATCTAAAGACTGCAAGAAAGCTCTCATGCGTACTTTCCAGTATGCATAGTTAGTGCCATCAAATAAAGGAGGTATGATTAAAGATTGTCCTCTATCCATGACAAACAGGGGTCAATGGATCAACACAGCAAAGATTAAACCTAATCAGAGTGTGCCTGCTCTGATACCACTTGATAGGCCACAATCTGAATGACCCCTTGTGATTATACCAATTAATTAATTAGCCAAGTTATTAATTAATCAATTAATCATGCAATTGCGTGGAAGCACAAACAAATCACCAAAAAAACTAAATATGCAGCGGAAATTAAATAACACGGTGATTTGTTTATGAATGGGGAAAACCCTTGTGGCAAAAACCCCACCGGGTGATTTTCAGGTCACCACTTCTGAAACTCCACTATTATCAAATCAAGCGGTTACAAGTAAAGGAATCCTAAGTACCTTACCAACCTACAGTTGAACCCTTACCCCAATACCCAATTGGACTTGATCTGTAGTCACAATTTCCACCTTTGATGCACGGCTCCCAAGTACGTGACTAACCAATGCGCAGATCCCAGTACGCGACTTCAAACACCAACTAAAGAGGAGAGGTTGGCTGCAAAGTTCTTCAGTTCATCCTACACGATGAAGATCAGGAAGATGCTTGGTTACAAAACCCTTTGGTGCAAATACACAGCAATTTCTTAAGAGAAGATGAACTAGGTCAAGAACTTCGTCTTTTGATCACAATTTGCTTGAACAAAGATTGCTCAATGCTTTTGCAACTTGTGTACTATTTGACGGCTCTTAAAACAGTCTTTTTATATGTTTAGGGTTAAAAGAAAAGAAGGCCCAAAAGCATATTCACGGATCCCAAGAAAATCATATCAGAAAATCTGAAATTATAAATCTCGACAGATAGCAGGTGTCGAGGTAGCTATCGAGCAGGTGTCGAGCTTTAATGAAATTGCACTTCAGCTTGCTTTTTCTTGGACAGACTTGATGACTTCAACACTTGACCTTGAAACCTTGTTTCTTGAAGTATTAAAAACACCTAGAACTACCCAATTACAAGTAGAGTGCGTTTTGTCAAAAGGATTAGCCAATTTACATAAATAAGTGACATATGTTCTTAACAAGTGGAAACACATATGTCCTAACATGGGGAAAACCACCAAGGCAAAACCTCATCGGGTGAATTTAAGGTCACCACTCTCGAGAATCCACTATTATCAAAATAAGCGGTTACAAGTAAAGGAATCCCAGTACCTTATACCAACCTATAGTTGAACCCTTACCCCAATACACAATGGGACTTGTATTGTAGTGACAATCTCTCCTTTAAATGCATAGCTCCCCGTACGTGACTAACCAATAGATGCACGAATCCAAGTACGTGTCTAACACACCAACTTGAGAAGAATGGCTGCAAAGTTCTTCAGTTCATCCACACGATGAAGAGCAAGAAGCTCCTTGGTCACAAAATCCTACGGCATACAAACGCAACAGCTTCTTCAAGAGAAAGATGAACTAGGGTAAATTGTCTCCGGTCACAATATGCTTGAAACAACAAGTGCAACAACCTTATGACGGCCCTTAAAATAATCCTTATATATGTCTAGGGTTGTGAAAAAAGAAAACCTTAACACATAGCTTGGATATGCATGAAAAACAGATTTGGAAATATGAATTTCGCAATTCTCAATAGATACACCTGTCGAGATATCTATCGAGCTTCACATTTTAAATCTCGATAGATACATCTGTCAAGCCATCTGTCGAGAATTAAAACACAACACTTCTTCACTTGATTCTTGGACAAATTTGTATGGCTTCAATACTTGAACTTTAACTTTTGCTCCTTGAAGTATTAAACACATCCTAGATCTACCCAATTACTAGTAAAGTGCGTTTTGTCAAAGGATTAGCCAATTCTAAATGACATATGTTCTTAACATGATCCACATATGTCCTAACAATCTCCCCCTTTGGCAATTTGTGAGAAAACCACAACAAACAAATAAAATATAAGAGAAGTCATAAATTACTCAACTTATATTCACTTGTTGAATACAATAAAATCTACCCTAACACAAACTCTTGAAAAACTTTACAAGAAGAGAGTTCATGGCATGGAAGACTTTGACAACCTGTATTTCTGAAACTTTTTAAATAAAAATCATCACGGCATCTTAGTGTGAAATAGAAATAAAAGATTACATACAATAAATAAGAAGCATGTGCATAAAAAGAAAAAAGAAACAACACATGGAGAGATAGGTGATATAATGTAATAACAATCTCATCAAATATATATATATATATCAAATAAATACAAGGTTTGCTATCACTAAGTGGTCACAAGACCGATAGTACAAGAACAATGTATGTAAAAGATAAAGAAAAGAGAAGATACAAAAAGTCCTCACTACATCCCTAAAAAAGATAAACACTCCCCCTAACAAAAATCTCATATACTAACTCTCCCCCTAAGAACATGACTACTCTCATACCCAAAACTACTTCCCCTTTTTGTCACGAACGACAAAGGGCAAGTCACCCAAGTAGTCATCTCCTCGTCATTGGAAGAGCTAGCATCCTCATCCTCATCATCATCATCACCATTGGAGTCACCATCATTGTCCTAGTCCTCAGATGCCTTTGGAAAAGGAGAGGGAGACGCCATGAAGCCACTAAGGCAAGCCTGTTGTCGTGCAATATGACCGACACGAGTGTTCACCTGACACAACTCATGTCCGAGAGTGTTAAGGCGAGCATCCATGCGAAAAAGCTGCGCCATTACCGCCTCGAGGTTAGAGGAGTCGCTGTCTCGATCCATGGCCGCTTCGGTTGAAGCTGGGCCTTACTCCGTCTAACATACGCGCCGCTGATGGCACCCATGATAGAGAAGTGTGCAGACTCAGGATAAAAGACAGACGCATGGTAAATGATCCTCATGATAGTAGAAGAGAAAATAAGCTTGTCACGGGTCAACGTATCCTTATAGGCATCTATAAGGGAAAGTATGAAATGAGAGGGAAAGTCAGTGGTAAGCCCTTCATGGAGGGATAACAAAAAGCGAGCATGAGGCTCAGTAATAGAATTATAGTGAGACAAGGGATGTAAAACAAATGTCATCACCATATTCAGGAACCTCAGACCTTTTGCAAAGCCCGAGCAAGGGGTGTTTTGACGGTCACCCTAAGATGAAGGTGTCTCACAAAAGAGAGACATGAGTTCGTCTTTGGACATAGTCCGCATACGAGGATAGTCGGGGTAGTCAAGATGTGATACCCTCGGGACATGTAGCACATCGGAGATAAGTTTCGGAGTGACTACTATACGTATACCTCGAACAGAAGTGAGAAAGTGAGGTACGGAAGAATTAAATCTGTGCATATTGGAGTAAAACTCCAGTATGATCACAGAGGGACAACTGACCGAGATATCATAAAGGGACTCCCAACCCCTACTGTGAATGACAGTGGGTAGGTCAGTATCAAAAAAATCCAAAAGGACGACCTGGCGTTCCGAATGAATGCCATGTCTAGAAACGTTCTCTGAGAAGTCCTAACGAGCCTTCTCATCATGGAACCGAACATGAAGAGGAGTAGAATCAGAGGAAGAAGATGCCCTGGAATGAAGAGGATTCCGGGACAGAGCAAACTTGCACTTGAGTGCCATGTGTAGACTATCCGAGAGAAAGGAGAGAGAGAGAGGCACGCAGAAGAATACCTATCAATAAAAAATATAAAAAGGAAGAAAAGAGAGGTACCTATGCATGAAAAATGCATGAACATGTGACATGCAACAAAATAAACATCATGGGCTCAGCCCAATCCAAACCTCTCAACACACAAGATTTCAACATATAAAACACCTCTAAATGCATGAAACAAGGTGAAAATGCAAATGTGATACAATGCATGAGCATATACGATCATTTAAACATAACCCAACCCAAAAATTCACAAAAATCTCAACAATTTTGAAAAACCCCAAAAATTTTGAAAAACTCCAAAAACCTAGGTCTAAATGAATGAAAAGCATGATAAAAGAGAGAAAAGAGATCATACTAGACGAAGAACACAAGGTTTAGGCCAAAAATCAAGTGGGGAAGGTGAAGAGGTTGAGTGAGAAGCATTTGGGAGAGAGAAAAGAGTGTTTCTGTCGAGAGAGATCGGAGAGAAATGAGAAACAAAAATTGTGCAGAAACTATATATAGAAAAACGAAGCTCGATGGATCGAGAGCTATCGAGAATATATCGAGCACTAATTCTCGACAGATAAATATGTCAAGGTGCTGTCGAGAATTTGTCAACTACCAAAGAACCCCGATGGATCGAATAGCTATCGAGCAAACAGAAACTTTCTCTATGGATCAAGAATCTGTCGAGAAGCTATCGAGACAAATTCAAGAAAGCTTCAATGGATCAAGATTGCGTTAATTTCTATCGAGAAAGGAAGATCACAGGTCTCGATGGATAGCTATCTGTCGAGAGTTGTCAAGAAGCTGTCGAGATGTGCAAAAACAGTTTT
Source organism: Quercus aquifolioides (assembly GCA_019022515.1). NCBI lineage: Eukaryota > Viridiplantae > Streptophyta > Magnoliopsida > Fagales > Fagaceae > Quercus > Quercus aquifolioides. Next base: position 59,506,837 of record CM032326.1, on the reverse strand, counting down.
TCAAAGAAGAGAAAAACACAGAAAATAATGCAATCAAGCAAGCTACTCAACCAAAGATCCAAACAACATTTTAAGCTCTCAAAAACATCTCTAAAAAAAAAATTCAAGAATTTAGATCCAAAACACACACATACTAAACAAGTCTAACCAATTTTATATTTCAAAAACAAGTTAAGACAGTTTAGTGAGCATACATTAACACATGTATTCCTTGTGATGGTCAAATCACATTGTACCTGCACATGGATCAAAAGTAGCAAAGAATTTGCATGTTGTGCGTGCAAATTTCATAAGTGTCTACATGTTATGACGATTTGAGATATGAGAACATCAATTTAACTCACACACAATCATAACTGCTTGATGGGAACTATCACCTTTGAGGTATATCCTATAACTCCCACATCTCCTAGAAGACACGCTTGTAATCATATATAAAGCATTTTGATTCTTTTTGCTTTTAATTTTTCTTTGCATATTTTTCTATTAAGCATATCATGCATGGGCATATAAGAGAGAGAAAAGAAATACCCAATTATATTAAGCTTTTGACATTGCACTTTTGCTATGCCAAAACATACAGATATCATTTCATGATTGGCAGGCAACAGTGGTGAGATGGTTATTTATGCCTTTCTTTTAGGATTTTCTAGTCCTTCCTTTCAAAAAGAGTGATATAAGTGTTAAGTATAAGAGATTACTTAATCTTACTCATCACAAACACGAGCCACAAAGCTCACTTGCTTAGTTATGCATAGAGATGCTCATCTAAGCTACAAAACATACAAAGTGTAAGAAACTTTGTTTCAATGGCCATCCAAGGTACACAAGTACCAAAGTACACAAAACACCCATTGTTTTTGTATTTTTCTGATTTTTCATATTTTTTTTTATTTTATATGAAAAACAAAATAAAGCAAAACTGAAAACAAACAAACAAAAACATGTTAAACAAAGCTTAGCATAAAAACTAGACTGGTTAAAAAAGAAAAAAAAAAGAAAGCAAAACACACAAGTAATGCAAACAAAAAATAGAGGGAGAGAGCAAAAAGTGACTAAATCACTTAGAACCTTTTTCCTTCCACACCTTGGAAGAATCTTTCCTTTAAGTGAACCTGTGATTCGGTGGTGAGGGGGAAAAATTGAAACTGTTCAAGTTCAAAAGGAACATGAGGGCCTTAAGAAGATCTCCAAGAAGAGCAAAAGAGGATGGAAACTGATTCTAGTTTCCAGATGAGATCATACTGTTGCTCTGTTGAGTGGCTAACCACTTGTAGCAATTAGGTCGAGTATGTCCTGAAGCTCTACAATGATGACAGAGATGCTGCTTCTTTTGTTTAGACTTTTTTTACTTCCCTTCTTGGTCATAGGGTTTTTAGTCTCTTTCTCATCAAGTTTAGGGGGTGCTTCTAAGATAGATTTTCCCTTGTCTATGTTCTCACTAGCTAAAACAGTTTTCACATTATTGTTCTCAGAATCAACATTACTAGCAGGTGAAACAAACACAGTAGTACTAGAAGAAGCAATATTAGAGGAAGAGAAATCATACCCCAAGCCAGTTCTATTAGAAGTAGGTTTCTGAAAGCTAAGTATCTCATCAAGCTTTGCACTAGAAGTCCTCTCCAATTGAGCTCAAACTTGAAACAGCCCCGCTTCAAGTTTCTTGGTCTTTTTAGTTAAGAAACTGTTCTCAAACCGCAGTGCTCCAATAGTCTGATTAGCTTCATCAAAATTTGTGGAAAGCTCTTCTCGATCAAGTTCCATATCACCATGTTCTTGGTGGCTGGCCTATATAGTTTCTCATGCTTCTTAGAAACTCTGTACAATTTTTTGTAGGCTGTATGGATGTCATCTTGATCATCTATTTTCTCAAACTTAGAATCCACCAAGTTCACTTCATCATCTACTATTTCTAAACCCCCATCAGTAGGATCAACTGTAGCAGTGAAGGCATTTAAGATTCCCTCGTCATCATTGTCATTTGAATCATCCTTAGGCTCGGTGTCACTCAAGGTAGCAGCAAGGGCCTTGCTTTTCCCAATGGTCTTTAGATAAGTTGGACATTCTTATTTCATATGTCCAAAACCTTGACATCTAAAGCACTTTTGTCCTGAGGGAACAGTGTACTGACTACCATCCCTAGCATTCTTCTTCCCTCTATCTTGGCTCTTGAACTGTGAAGAACTAGATTGCCTATGGTCTTTGTTGAATCCTTTCACAGGCATTCTTCATGAACTTTTTGAACTACCTTGTGATATAGGATTTCATCTTAGAATCCTCATCATCAGAAAACTCATTGGTGTCATGCTCTTGCTCGATTTCCCAATTCTAGTCAAACCCAATTCATAGGTCTGCAAGTTGCCAACCAGCTCTGTTAAAGGAATTTGATCAATGTCCTTTGATTTCTCAATGGTGGTAATCTTGGCATGGAATCTCTCAGGTAGAGATCTGAGCACCTTTCTAACAATCTTGGGTTTAGGAATGGTTTCCTCAAGATTAAAGGTAGAGTTAACTATGTCCTTGAGCTTGGCATAGAACTCATCGAATGACTCATCCTCCTCCATCTTAATCTCTTCAAAGCTCATGGTAAGCCTTTGAAGCTTTGAATCCTTGAAAGCCTTGGTTCCTTCATAAGTTGTCCGGAGGATGGTCCATGCTTCCTTCATAGTTTCGATGGAGGATATCTTCTTGAACTTCTTATTTGTGACTGCACTGGATAAGACATTCAATGCTCTACTGTTGAATTTTGCAGCTTTGATCTTAGCATCATCCCAATCAACCGGCGCTTCCTTTGGCTTAGTCCAGCCTATCTCCACAGCTTGCCACACTTTTTCATCTAATGACTGCAAGAAAACTCTCATGCGTACTTTCCAGTATGCATAGTTAGTGTCATCAGATAAAGGAGGTATAATTAAAGATTGTCCTCTATCCATGACAACAAGGGTCAATGGATCATACAACAAAGATTAATCCTAATTAGAGTGTGCCCGCTCTGATACCACTTGATAGGGCAAGAATGTATTGACCTCTTGTGGTAAATTAACCAATTAATTAGCCAAGTTAATTAATTAGGTCAATTAACATGCAATAAGTGTGGTAGCACAAAAAAATCACCAAATAACTAAATGCAGTAGAAATTAAATTTGACAAGGGTGATTTGTTTACGAATGGGGAAAACCACCGAGGCAAAACCCTACCAGGTGAATTTAAGGTCACCACTCTTGAGAATCAACTATTATCAAAACAAACGGTTACAAGTAAAGGAATCCCAGTACCTTATACCAACCTACAGTTGAACCTTTACCCCAATACACAATTGGACTTGTAATGTAGTGACAATCTCTTCTTTCAATGCACGGCTCCCAGTACATGACTAACCAATCGATGCACGAATCCAAGTATGTGACTAACACACCAACTTGAGAAGAATGTTGGCTGCAAAATTCTTCAGTTCATCCACTTGATGAAGATCAAGAAGCTCCTTGGTCACAAACCCTACGACGTACAAATGCAGTAGTTTCCTCAAGAGAAAGATTGTAAAGTTGTGATTTACAACTGTGTTTTATGTTGGCTTTATTCCATGACAAAAAGTGTTGTAATTGCTTAAATTGATTTCCTTGTATTTTGTGGGATTTTATTGTGTTGGGTTTAGTATCAAGTTGGTGAAGACTCAAGCTAAAGTGAAGAATCGGTGGATTTCGCGAGAAGCTAACCCGCGAAAGAGCCAAGTGAGAAGCACATGACTGGAAGCTGAAGAGTCGTGCTAGGCTGTCGTTTTCGCGAGTGTCTCGCGGGGAAGGCCTTCCTGCAAGGTAGTCACGAAACATTCTGCCTGGAGGATTTTAATGAGTGACTTTCTTACCCTTCACCCATACTATATATACCCTCATTACCCACAAATGTAGAAGAGGCCATTCAGAGAGAAAAACCCTAGATAGGTTTTCTACAACACACACCCATCTTTTAGAGAGAGAGCCACTCATTCTTAGTGAGAAATCATTGTAGCCTCTTCTCCTTCCCTCTTCCATTGTCATACCTTGAGAGGAGATTTGTACCCAAACACAACCCACACTTATCCAGAGTATAGAGAGTGTTTTGGAGCTTAAGAAGCTCTGGCAATTTGCCAAAAGAAGGCGGTGAGGCTTGGTGGATGCAATCGGGCGTATTGCGGGATCCGGAAAGCTATACAAGACACGGTTCCAAGAAGCCTTGTTGGAGTAGGAGTTTGGATGGCTTAGGTACATCGGGTTGATTAGGCTTGGAGGGTCTCTTGCTAACCCATGTATCCCAATTGATTGTCTAGTGGATCGATTATCGCTTGGAGGGCGGCAGAGAGGTTTTTCGCCGAGTTCTTCAGTTTCCTCTTCGATAACACATCGGCGTGTTATCTTGTGTTTGCATTCTCTCTTCCCTTACTCTTGTGCTTTACTTTTATTGTTTGTTATTCTTGTTTTTGCACTAGAGTAGTATTGGTTGATTGCGCTTCATTTATTCTTATTCCGCACTTAGATTAGTTAGAGTAAAAGCAATCTAGCCGTAATTTTTAATTGGGGGTCTAAACAACTCTTATGTTTTCAACACATTTTCGAGCTTTCAATTGGTATCAGAGTAGGTACACTTGTTTTGGTTTCATTACCTAAGTGTGATCCTTGACCCTTTGTGTGTTTTGCCATGGATAATGCTTTGTATGCTTCTATGGATATTGTTGATTGTAACATGCCATGTGTTTGTGAAAATGCTTCTATGAGTGTTCATCCTCATGATTGTGATGACATGTTACTTGAATCATTGGGTGTTGTTGATATTCTAAATGACAAACTCTTGAAGAAAAAGGCTAAAGAAGTTTCAAAAGAATTTGAGCAAGTTATTTTGTGAAAAGGATGATTTGATTGCTAAGCTCAATGAATCCAACAAATTGGTTGAGAAATATAAGAAACTTGCTGAAAATTGACTTGAAAAGCTAAAAGAGTTTGATTTTTTGAATATGGACTTGGATGCCAAACTTGTTTTGTCTAACAAACTTGTTGATGATCTTAACTGTGAAAATGAATCTCTTAAGATGCATGCCAAGTATTTGATTGTTGAACCTATTGCTAATAAGGATGAAAATATTTGTTGCAATCATGTTGTGGTACCCGATTTTGTGCCTATTATGTGTTCTACCTCAAAGGAAAAATCGGTGTACATTCCTCCACATAAAAGAAATCAAAAGGTAGAGAGAAAGGCTCTTAAGCCTAAGCCTCTCTTTAGGTCTCATCCTAGGGAATTGAGTGGATCTAAGTTTGTTCCTACTTGCCACCATTGTGGTGTGATTGGTCATTTAAGACTTCAATGTCATAAGTTGAAGCGAGAATAAATCCATGTTGCTAGATCCTTTCCCAAAAGGCCTAATGGACCTAAACACATTGTTTGTCACCATTGTGGTGTTTTTGGTCATCTAAGACCTCATTGCTCTAAGTTTCATGCTCTTATGAGCTTCTTGGAAGTTGTGCTAAAAATGATAAACCGGATTTGAATGAAAATAACATGTTGTTAAATAAAGTGTTTAATGCTTTTAACTCCTTGACTATGTGCATCTCCGGTTCTCATTCTTCCAACCCTTGTCTCACTTCTCATGAGACACTCATTCCAAGCAATCATTCTGTTTAGATGAGGAAGGGTTCCTAATGTTAAGCTTTTTCTCTTTTGGTCCTTGATCTAATTCTTTCGATTTTTGTAGGACCCTTCATGCATTAGATGCTTCATTGTCATGCATTTGTGTATCATGCATCTCTTCATATGCATTATTTTGTTTTTGTTTTTTATCTTACTTTTATGTCTTTGTTTTGTGTATGTAAAAATCCAAAACCACATAAAAAGTGAAAATTTCAAAAAGTTTGATCGTATATGTTTGAGCACATATCTCATGTGAGTTTGTCCTAGTACCTTCGTACTAATGGCGTAGTGCATTTACGAGCTTAGCTTGTTATGTATGCACATTTATCTATGTGGAAGAAATCTTGAAATCTATGTGCGATTGTTGTAAATAGATCTTCAAGCTTGTCATGAATGATTGGTCAATAGTCTTGATGGTCTTGATACTTGCATAGACTTGTGCCTATATCTCTTCCCACTTTATTTTTATGTTTTTGCTTAAAGAGCTTAACAAATGTAAGTCTCAAAATGGAAAGAGATAATGAGCTGTAAAAGCCGTCGCACATTCTAGTATTTGACTAGGAAAAAGGGAAAGCGGCATTTTAAATTGAATTGTATGGTGCTCAAAACGCCAAAGGCTCATTCTCAATATTGAAATATCAAAAATTTCAAGCACCGATCTCAAAATGAGATGTATTGTTCAAAAATGATCAAATTTTGTGATTTTTATAGAAGCCAAATGAAAAACTTCTAAATTTTGTAATCATTTTCTTGTGGGATGTCATATATGTTCATTTCTATAATTGAGATAGACCACTTGACTTAGTGCTAGTTGTGTATGATTTGATTGAATTGATCATTGAAGTTTCACTCTAGACTAAGGACTATTCCTTAAGGAAGGGCAAGAATGAGAAACCCCTCATCCAATGTCATGAGTACAAAGGTTTTGGTCATATGAGGATAGAGTGCCCAAACTACCTCACGAGGAAAAGACCAAGGAGTCAAAAGATAAAGGGTTTATTGCTACTTGGAGTGATACTGAGAATGACTCTTCTGATGAGTATGCAGATGAATGTAGTCACATTATGGCCTTTGCTGCCTTAACCGATAAGGTGATTGTGGAGAGTGCTAGTGACAGTGAGGATTCTTTTGATGATGAAGTACCCAAGAAGATGACCATTCAGGAAGCCTATGATAAGCTATGCACTAAATTTATAAAATTTGAAAAGACTTCTCATTTTTGTAGAAAAGAGCTTAATGAGGTAAAAACTGAAAAAGCTGATCTGTTAGTCAAACTAGATGAGACTACAAGGTTAATTGAGACTCCTGTTGTGGAGAACACCTCATTAGAAAAGAAGGTCAAGAATCTTAAGGTTGGGCTTAGCCAAGCTAGAACTCAAATAGAGAGGATGTCTAGTGCAAAGCTTGATGAGGTATTGAGTACTCAAAAGTCTAGTTCTGATAAGACTAGCTTAGGATATGTTGTTTCCTCCAGCCCCTCCTCTTCCACGACTTTTGGATCAAGGACTGTCTTTGTGCCCCAATCTGAAAAATGTGATAAAGGTATGACATCCATAACTGATTTGTCTAATTCTAAATCCTTTGTTAGATCTCATGTTTGTCACCATTATGGTGTTTCTGGACACATTCGTCTTAATTGCTTTAAGTTGTATCCTCATAAGCAGTTGTCCAAACGGTCACAAGTTTCCTCTCAAGGACCTACACCTTTGTTTGGAGAGTTATTAAAAGCTTTGAGCTTTTTAACTCAATTTCAGGAGAATTTTAATTCTTCTATGTCCTTTAGTAGACATACTAGGACACATGCCTTTTCATCTTCACGGCCAAAGACTCGTGCTATGTGGGTGAGAAAGGAGCCTAAGACTTAATTGTCTTTTCTGTTTGTCCTCTGCTTTAATTCTTTCTATCTAAAGTAGGACTCTTTTTGCTTGATTTCTTATCTGTTTTTGGAATCATGCTTTCATGCATCTACAGCTTTCTATCATGCCTTCATGCATATGCATCTTTCTTTCATGATTTCATGTTGTTTGTCTGTTTTTGTTTGGTTGTTTAGTTTTTATTTTGTTATGTTTTCAAAATAAAAATAAAAAGAGACAAATCAGAAAAATTCAAAAACAATGTGTGTTTGTGTACATTGGTACTTATGTACCTTGGATGGCCACTAAAACAAAGTTTTTAAACTTTGTATCTTTTGTAGCTTAGATGGGCATCTCTATGCACAACTAAGCAAGTGAGCTTTGTGTCTCTTGTTTGTGATGAGTAAGATTAAGTAATCTCTTGTACTTAACACTTGTATCACTCTTTTTGATGGGAAGGACTAGAAAATCCTAAGAGAAAGGCATAAATAACCATCTCACTACTGTTACCCGCCAATCATGAAATGACATCTATATGCTTCTGCATAGCAAAAGTGTAATGTCAATGACATTTGTGTGCTTCGGCATAGCAAAATTGGAATTTCAAATGCTTAACATCATTGGGAATTTCTTTTCTTTCTCTCATATGCCCATGCATGATTTGCTCAAAAGAAAAATATGCAAAGAAAAATAAAAAGCAAAATGATCAAAAATGCTTTAAAAATGATTGCAAGCGTGTATTCTAGGAGATGTGGGAGTTATAGGATGTACCTCAAAAGTGATAGTCCCCATCAAACAGTTATGATTGTGTGTGAGTTAAAGTGATTTTCTCATATCTCAAATCGTCATAACATGTATACACTTATGCAATCTTGCGATGTTTTTCACACATAACACACAATATTCTTTGCTACTCTTGATACATGTGCAGATACAATATGATTTTGCCATCACAAGGTTTTACATGTGTTAATATATGCTCACTAAACTGTCTTGACTTGTTTTTGAAATATAAAATTGGTTAGATTTGTTTTGTGTGTGTGTGTGTGTGTGTGTGTGTTTTGTGATCTATGTGCTTAACATTTTTCTTGTTGAGAGATTTGTTTTTCACATGTTTTGCATCCATAGCATCTAGTTTCATTACATTCATGTATTTATATGGATTTCTTGTGCCCCCTTGATCATCTTTATGTCTCTTGGGTGAAGCTTTCTAGCTTCTTGTACCCTTTGTCAATCATGACAAAAAGGGGGATAGTTTGTGGAGAGTTTGTGGTTTCTTTTTTTAAGATTCTACATGTTAGGGGGAGAAATACATGCCTTTGTAAGGGGGAGATGTGTTTCATCTTGTTAGGGGAGTGCTTACCTCCTTCTTCTTGCACATCGGTCTTGTGACCATGTTTACATACATTGTGCTTATCTTTGATATATATATATATATATATATGATGATGATGATGTATGTCTTCTTCACCTACCTCTACATGTGTTGTTTCTTTTCTATCTCCATACACATGTTTCTTATTAATTGTATGCAATCTATTATTTCTGTTTCACACTAAAATGTCATGATGAGTTTTGTTTAAAGTGTTTCAGAAATACAGGTTATCAAAGTCTACTTGCTATAAACTCTCTTCTTGCAAAGTTTTTCAAGAGTTTGTGTTAGGATAGATTTTATTATATTCAACAAGTGAATATGAGTTGAGTGATTTATGACTTCTCTCATATGTTCATTTGTTTGTTGTGGTTTTGTCACAAATTGCCAAAGGAGGAGATTGTTAGGACATATGTGTTTCACTTGTTAAGAACATAAGTCATTCTTTTATGTAATTGGCTAATCCTTTAACAAAACACACTTTACTTGTATTTTGGTAGATCTAGGATGTGTTTAATACTTCAAGAAACCTTGTTTCAAGTTCAAGTGTTAAAGCCGTGCAAGTCTATACAAGAATCAAGTGAGAAAGTGCTGAATTTTAAAACTCGATAGCTACTCGACACCTCTCGACAACTAGGCTATCTATCGAGATCTTCAATTGATTGTTATCACAATCTCGACACCTCTCGACAGCTAGGTGGATCGATCGAGAAAGCTCCTGTCCCCTCGACACCTCCTCGATCGATCGAGAATTACTGAGCCTTATGAAATTTAGATTTCCAGATCTGATTTTCGGCCCATGCTGACATGTATGTGTAGGGTTTCGTTTCTCACAACCTTAGACCTATATAAGGCTTATTTTAGAGGCCGTCACACAAGAGAATACAAGGAGAACATATGCCAAAGGTGACCGATGCCTAATTCTCTCTAAGAGAAGCTACTGCGTCTTTGCACCTTAGGGTTTTGTAACCAAGTGCTTCTTGATCTTCATTGTTGATGAAGTGAAGAACTTTGTAGCCAACATCTTCTTCTAATTGGTGTGTTAGTCACGTACTGGGAGCCGTGCATATTTGGTTAGTCACGTACTGGGATCCGTGCATCAAAAAGGGTGGCATTCATATATTGAAGAGTTCGGAGGTTCTGAAGTGATAGAAGGTTTCTGCTGTGCGTTCATCTACGGGAATTGTAGAGTCTAGGGACAAAGGTTTTATACTACATCTGAAACTTCTCTTTACTATAGTGGATTGCTTTCCGGGAAGGTTTCCCCCAGGTTTTTTTACTGTGAAACTAGTTTGTTTAATTGGTTTTCTTGGGTCATCATATCTTGTCTTATTTATTTTTCCGCTGCATGATTTTGACATGATACTGATGTTTGTTTATGTTAACAAGGTTTATTCATAATTAATCTAATTAATAACTTGGATTTAAAACTTGTTAATTCTATTAATCGGGGTCTAAATTTCCCAACAAGTGGTATTAGAGCGGGTACACTCTGATTAGATTAATTTCCTGAGTGTGATCCTTGACCCCTGTTGTCATGGATCGTGGACAATCTCTTTTGATTCCTCCTTTATTTGATGACACTAATTATACGTACTGGAAAGTTCGTATGAAAGTCTTTTTGCAGGCTCTAGGTGAACAGGTATGGCAAGTTGTTGAAGTTGGCTAGATTAAGCCAAAGGAAGCGTCAGTGGATTGGGATGATGCAACGATCATAGCGGCAATTTCAACAATAGGGCTTTAAATGCTTTGTTTTTTATCTCTTTTCTTTTATTTTTCTTTGCATATTATTCTTTTAATAAGTAAACCATGCATGGGCATATATGAGAGAGAAAAGAAATACCCAATGATGTTAAGCATTTGACATTCCACTTTTACTATGCCGAAACATACAAATGTCATTTCATGATTGGCGGGCAACTGTGGTGAGATGGTTATTTATGCATTTCTCTTAGGATTTTCTAGTCCTTGTCAAAAAGAGTGATACGAGTGTTAAGTACAAGAGATTACTTAATCATACTCATCACGAACACGAGCCACAAAGCTCACTTTCTTAGTTGTGTATTGAAATGCTCATCTAAGCTAAAAAAGCTACAAAGTTTAGAAAACTTTGTTTCAATGGCCATCCAAGGTACACAAGTACCAATGTACACAAAACACATACTGTTTTTGTATTTTTCAAATTTTTCAAATTTTTTTTTTTATGAAAAACAAAATAAAGCAAAACTGAAAACAAACAAACAAAAACATGTTAAACAAAGCACAACATTAAACTAGACTGACTCAAAAACAAGAAAGCAAAACACACAAGTAATGCATAAATAAAAAGAGAGGGAGAGAGAGAAAAAGTGACTAAATCACTTAGAGCCTTTTTCCTTCCACATCTTGGAAGAACCTTTCCGTTGAGTGAACTTTTGATCCGGCGGTGAGGGGGAAGAATTGAAACCATTCAAGTTCGAAAGTGAAAGCTCTAAAATGTGTTGAAAACACAAGAGCTGTTTAGACCCTCGATTAAAAAAAATTACGGCTTGGTTGATTTTACACTAACTTAATACAAGTGCGGAATAGTGTAAACACAAGCGTAAGAACAAGAAGCTACTCTAATTCATAATTAAAACAACACAGCAGTAATAATGAAATTAAACAAGAGTAGGGAAGAAAGATGCAAACACAGAAAACACCGAGACGTGTTCTCGAAGAGGAAACCGAAGAACTCGGCGAAAAACCTCTCCGCCGCCCTCCAAGCGGAAATCGATCCACTAGACAATCAGTTGGGATACATGAGTAAGCAAAAGACCCTCCAAGCCTAATCTACCCGATGCACCTAAGCCCTCCAAGCTCCTACTCCAACAAGGCTTCTCGGAACCGTGTCTTGTCTAGTTCTCCGGATCCCGCAACAAGCTCCATGTTGCATCTGCCATCCTTGGCTTCTTCCAATGCTTCCCAGCAGCACCAAAACGTCACTCAACACTCTCAAAAGGTGTGGTAAGTGTTTGGGCTTTCAACCTCTCAATGGTGTGGAAATGGAGAGGGAAGGGTTGAGGAGATACCACAAGCGAGTGTATAGAGAAAGGTGGGGATGACAATCTCTAATTGCAAATGTGTTTGGCTAGGGTTTTCTCTCTGAAGCATACCATAACATTTGTGGGTAATGGGGGTTTATATAGGATAGGTGCAGAATGTGTGAGTCAGTCAGTACAGGCTGGCAGAACGGCATGTCTCGCGGGTGTCTCGCGGGAAGGCCTTACCCGCGAGATACTCGCGAGAGACAGCTGTCTCCACCTGTCCTGACTCTTCGCATTCCAGCATGTGCAAGGCACATGCTTCACTTCGCGGGAAGCTTAGTCGCGACATACCCGCGAGATTCCATCAGCTTCCACTTTGCTTGAGTCTTCACACACTCTCTATCACACACCCCTTACATCAATTCCCACAACAAATACAGGGTATAAACAATTGATAGTAAATACAATCAAATTTGGCACGGAATAAAAGCCAACAAAGCACATAGTTGTAAATCACAACTTTACAATCTCCCCCTTTGGCTATTCCGTGACAAAACCCTAAAACAGACTCTAGACTTAAACGTGAGTTTGGGAACACAGGCAAAACTCACTCACACTTAATTCTAGATTCTGATAAGCTCTTGAAACATATGAACAAGTAACTCCTGAAACACAACAACAAAATATTATCATTGTATGCAGAAAACTTGAAAAACATATGGAGCATCAATAGCGTGATCAAGCAAGATGAAATAGAAAACACTAGATCATGGCAAGATCAAACAAGTAATCACTATACACAAGCAATTACTATGCTCATTCACACAAGGAATGAACATCCGGATATGCAAGATGATAGGCTCATATGAAGAGTACCATTTGCAAATCCAACACTCAACCAATGCAAAATACTCAAAGTATTTGCATCTAGGAACAATCCTACATGGGCACAAGAGTGTTCATCACTCAACCAATGCATAGAACGTATATGCATCTAGGAACAATCCTACTAGGGCACAAGAGTGATGTATTGAAGTAAATGTATGACATTAAACTTCAAAAGCACAAGCATAAAGGCTGCATAAGCAAAGTATTGCAAATACATGGCACAAACCATAATAGCCTACAAACCATGCAATGAAACAAAACAACCCTTAAAGCTTACAAAAGCAACATGGGTACATGCAAAGTATTGCTACAAAGCAAAGAGAATAACACAACAAATATCTGAAATAATACTTAAATAAAGCATAGTATCAAAGCTTTAAAGAAAAAAATAAACAGGAACAGTTGACTTCTTCTCCCCCTATCTCCATACTCCCCCTATCAATGACATCATCTCCCCCTTTTTGTCATGGAATAGCTAGTCATCCCCTTCTAGCTTCCGTTGAATTTCGTCCATCTGAGTTTGGAGAGATGTGAGCTGTGCATCAAGACGTCGGTGGTGAGTGTACATGATAGTCCCAAATCCGGACATCTTTGTACTCAACTCTTGAAGAGCAGTAAAGATATTGTTGATCTGTTCATCATTGATACGAGCTGCAGAACTCGAGGAACCCGATGGTGCATGAGATTCTTGCTTGGGGTTCTTCTTGGCATGGCTCATACTAGCATGGAGAGACCGAATGTTGATTGGACTTGGCCTTAAATATGGACGTTCATCATCCAATGGACGGACACCTTTGAGCTTCAAAATCTTTGAAATAAGGCGAGAGAAAGGAAGACAATTCCTTGAAGCTGTCCGGTCAACTGTTTTGGCCAAAATGTGAAAGATGTGAGAGCACACATCTGATGGATATAAAGATAAATGCAGCGGAAAATAAGTTTTAAACGGATCTACTTCATTCGATATTGATAACACGTACAAAGTAAATTTCAGAATTAGAGAACAAGAGATCGTACCTTGAAGCGGTGAATTTCAAAAAAAAAAATTTGAAGCACTTGGGAATACTTTTAATCTTCACTCCAATTCCACTAACGCCCAAGATGTGTGGTCTCTCAATTGGTAACAAAGGGATGACTTGTGAGTGACAAAAACTCACATGCACACCATTTCCATGATGTTTTTCTTACACATATATTTCTGTACGTTTTTCCCTTTGTATCTAACCAATTTATCTAATTGGGCTGGCCTTTTGGGCCTTACCAATTGGGCTTAAGTGTGTGGCTTGGAGTGGGACCAAAAGGGACCAATAAGACACTAGCTCCAATGGGCCTTGGGCTTTTCTGTCAACTCTTGACAAGTCCAAAGTTACCATTAACTATTTTTAATACCACTATATAAAAATAGTTGCACTCTAGGTCTTATCTATAAATTATATCCCAAGACTTTATTATACATGCAACCCCTTCATAAAATATTCGTAGTAATACAAAGTCATTAATGTAGACTGCCACTTTGTAAATTACTACATCTTAATCCTTGAGTACCCGGTTTAATCCTTTAATGTTATTCATTATATATTTATGAAATCCAATTCCATAAATATATACTTTAGTCTCACTAAAGTGGTTAGGCCTAACTCTCTGAATAACAAACTTATTAAACTTATCTCAAGGGAATACTTTATATCTCCGTTAAGAGACTATGAATTCCATCTTGAGAATACATGTTCCATCAACACTAAATGTGGCTGCCCAACATACTGAGGTTTTGACCATTACTATAGATCTCACTCCTGATATATCAAAGCAACCTACACCTTATGATCAGGTCCATTATTCTCTCAGGATTAAGAGTTCATGCAAATGTAAGTCGTGAGATTTATTATTCATTTGACAGTCTTTAGGAGAATAATAAATCTCACAGCGGTCCAGTTCAATATGTCTTAACTCTTAAAACATATTAACACATCAACTAGAAGTCACCACTTCCATGATCAAGACAAATCATCGTAGTTGATATGTTATAGTCTTCGCAGATGAAATGCCCAATTTCATCACCGACTACGAACTATAATTCTGAGTTTACAAAGAACTTGTGATTTATATCTTCTGTGACTCTTCACATAAATCACATACTATGCATCTCATGGACTATATGATAATGTCAGAATATTCATGTTACCATTATTTCAGATAATAATAAAACAAATTTATTAAACATAATATTAAGTCATATATAATGTCAAACACAATGTCACACTTAATATCATACATAGCATCTTACAATAGGATTTAAGGGCACCAATCCTAACAATCTCCCACTTGCCCTAAAGACTATTGTGCACTAATCTAACTCCCATTCTTTCCAAATGCGACTCAAAAATCCTTTGAGGCAAAGCTTTAGTAAATGGATCTGCCAGATTGTTTGCACTTTCAATCTTTGCTACCATCACATCTCCACGAGCAACAATATCTCGAATGATATGGTACTTCCTCTCAATGTGCTTTCCTTTCTTATGATTCCTTGGATCTTTAGATTGTGCAACTGCTCCACTGTTATCACAAAACAATGTGATTGGAACTTGCTCCATTCTTATTACACCAAGGTCAGAAAGGAACTTCTTGAGCCATACAGCTTCCTTTGCTGCTTCACAAGCAGCAACATATTCTGCCTCCATGGTGGAGTCTGCAATACAAGATTGCTTAATACTCCGCCAACTAATGGCTCCACCTCCCAAGGTGAAAACACATCCTGAAGTGGATTTTCTGAAATCTAGATCAGATTGAAAATCTGAATCTGTATAGCCAATAGGTATCAAATCCTCACTTTGGTAAACAAGCATATAATCTCTCGTTCTCCGTAGATACTTGAGAATATGCTTTACAGCTTGCCAATGTTTTGGTCCTGGATTTGATTGATATCGGCTGACCATGCCAACTGAATAACAGATATCTGGTCTAGTACAAAGCATGGCATACATGAGACTTCCTACTGCAGAAGCATAAGGAACTTGTCTCATCAAATTTTCTTCCTCTTGTGTCTTAGGCCTTTGGTCATCAGACAGAGGAACTCCATGTCTGAAAGGAAGCAATCCTTTCTTGGAGTTTTGCATGCTAAACCGTTCTAGAACCTTATCTATATATCCAGCTTGTGATAATCCTAACATCTTATTCTTACGATCTCGCAAAAGCTTGATCCCTAGAATAAAGTTAGCCTCACCTAAGTCCTTCATATCAAATTGGCTTGACAACCAAACCTTTACTGATGACATTACCCCTACATCATTTCCAATGAGTAGAATATCATCAACATAAAGCACTAGGAACATTACTACTTTATCTTGATGTCTTTTGTACACACATGGTTCATCAAGATTTTGTTCAAAACCAAATGTCTTGATTGCTTGATCAAATCTGATGTTCCATGACCTAGATGCTTGCTTAAGTCCATAAATGGACCTTTGCAACTTGCATACCATATGCTCTTGGTTCTTTGCTATGAAACCTTCCGGTTGCATTATATAGATTTCCTCTTCAAGATTGCCATTAAGAAATGCAGTCTTGACATCCATTTGCCAAATCTCATAATCAAAATGAGCAGCAATGGATAAGAGAATTCTGATAAATTTAAGCATTGCTACTGGAGAAAAGGTTTCATCATAATCAATACCTTTTTTTTGTGTATACCCTTTCGCCACTAGCCTTGCTTTAAAGGTTTCAACCTTTCCATCTATCCCTCTCTTCCTCTTGTAAACCCATTTGCAACCAACAGGTTTAATGCCGTTAGGCGCCTCTACAAGATCCCAAACTTGATTGGAATACATGGAATCTAATTTAGATTTCATAGCTTGGACCCAATGATGTGCATCTATATCATTCATTGCTTCATCATATGTGTAGGGATCCGATTCAACCTCTTCTGAGATAGCTTCATAAGTTTCTCCCAAAACTATGAATCTTATAGGAGGCCGAACAATTCTCCCACTACGACGAGGCACTTGAGTACTAGACATGTCATGAGTAGTATCTTGTGGTGTATCTAATACAGCCACATCATCCCTAGTTTCATCTATTGGTTGTTCATTTACAGGTTCATTCATTTCAACCAACACAACTCTACTTCTAGGAGTAAAATTATTCATATAGTCATTTTCCAAGAATTTAGCATTTGTACTAACAAAAACTTTGTTATCTTTACGACTATAGAATAAATAACCCCTAGTTTCTTTTGGATAACCTACAAGCAAACACACTTCAAATTTTGGTTCCAACTTATCAGGCTTCCCTTTTAACACATGTGCAGGACAACCCCAAATGTGGAGATATTTCATACTAGGCTTACGCCCACTCCACAATTCCATGGGTGTTTTGGGAACAGATTTTGATGGGACTAAATTCAAAAGATGTATTGCTGTATTTAAGGCATAACCCCAAAAAGAAATCGGTAAAGTTGAGTAACTCATCATGGACCTAACCATTTCTAAAAGAGTCCTATTCCTTCTTTCTGCTACACCATTCTGTTGAGGAGTTCCAGGTGCAGCCAATTGGGATACAATCCCATTCTTAGTTAAGTAATCCTTAAAATCCCCAAGAAGGTATTCACCACCACGATCAGATCGAATGGACTTTATGCGTTTACCCAATTGATTCTCTACTTCAGCCCTAAACTCTTTGAACTTTTCAAAGGCTTCGGACTTCCGTCTCATTAGGTACACATAACCATACCTTGAGTAATCATCAGTGAAAGTAATGAAATACTCATAACCACCTCTTGCTTGGATTGACATAGGACCACAAACATCAGAATGCACTAGCTCTAGCAAATCTTGGGCTCTTCTACCTTTTGCATTAAAAGGTCGTTTGGTCATTTTACCTTCCAAACAAGATTCACAAACTGGAAATTCATCAAAGTCCATGGGCTCTAAGAGTCCATCTTTGATCAGTCTTTGAATCCTATTTGAATTAATATGACCCAAACGCAAGTGCCAAAGATACGCATCACTAGTAGAAGGAAATTTTCTCTTTAATGATTTTACATGAGAGTCATTATCTAATTCAGAATTATATAATTCATGCTTATCAGGAGTTAAAATATAAAGACCATCCACAATATTGCCAGAACAGATAAACACTTTATCCTTCTTTATTACAACATTGTCTTTCAGGATAACACAATATCCATGTTTACCTAAGTAAGTAGCTGAAATTAAATTCCTACGAACATTAGGTACATACAAACAGTCTTCTAATATTAGAACTCTAGATTCAAAACATAAATTACAAACACCAACAGCTACAACTGGAATCTTGCTCCCATCAGCCAAAGTAAGAAACAACTCCCCTTCTTTAAGCTTTCTGGTCTCCTGGAACCCCTGCAAGGAATTGCAGATATGATTAGTACAACTTGAATCCACACACCAGGAATCTGTGGGATTCTGTACCAAACATATTTCAAGAAGGAATGTATTAATCATACCTTTGTTCTTGGCAGCCTTAAATATTGGACAATTTCTCTTCCAATGTCCTTTCTCACCACAATGGAAACACTTTCCTTTGATCTTCTTTCCTTTATCAGCAACCCCTAAGGCAATTTGTTTACCCTCTTGCTTGGTAAAGTCCTTCTTCTTCTTCTTCTTACCCTTGCCTTTCGACTTAGGTTGAGAAGTAGAAGCTTCACCAACATTGGCTTCAACATGGGAAGTACCAAGAATGCCTTCTGCCGCTACCAATTCATTCATTAATTCAGACAAGGTATAAATCTTTTTATTCATATTATAGTTAAGTTTGAATTCCTTGAATGATTCTGGTAGCGACTGGAGTATCATATCCACTTGGGATTCTCCATCTATATCGGCACAAAAAACTTCCAATGTATTCAGATTAGAGATCATTGTAAGACAATGCTCTCTCACTGAACTTCCTTCAGCCATTCTGGTATTATAAATTTGCCTCATGGTCTCTTGCCTTGCAGAACGGCCTTGCTCACCAAACATCTCCTTCAGACTTTGCATTATGTCTGAAGCGAGTTCTACATCCTGCATTTGATGCTGTAG
Source organism: Quercus aquifolioides (assembly GCA_019022515.1). NCBI lineage: Eukaryota > Viridiplantae > Streptophyta > Magnoliopsida > Fagales > Fagaceae > Quercus > Quercus aquifolioides. Next base: position 59,488,014 of record CM032326.1, on the reverse strand, counting down.
AACATTTGAGATAGATGTTAGGATGTAGCACTTGGCCATCTCATTAGATTTCTGCCAACGATCATATCGTTGTTTTACCTCAGGAGGTGCATCTAATGAAGGAAAGCTAGGACATGGTTTAGTAAGAACATACTTATGCTCTTCAGAAGTAAGAACAATGTCCAGATTTCTTTTCCAGTCAACATAGTTGGATCCAGTCAGTTTGTTTTGATTAAGAATAGTTACAAGTGGGCTAAATGATGCCATGTTCAAATCTGAAAACAATAAACATGAATATAATAAGTAAACTGACATTATCTATTTAGCATATAAACATATAGTATGGAACCTTAATAAAACCATAATATAATATATGCAACGACAACCCAATCCCGCAATTAATATTCCTCGGAAGCGAGGTCATACCAATCACTATGATTAGGCGAGAAACATTCTCATTATTAATGCTATCATGGTAACTCTTACCAAACAAAAATAATTTGTCGTTTTCCCTCCAGCCTCTAAGTAATAATGACATAGCTCCGAAGGGAGGTTAACATTACACTTAGTCTAATGTACACCATTGCCTAGAATCAATGTGAATCACCAAGTAACTCCACGGAAGCGTGGTCGTTCTCAATGTAAAAACACATTTCATCTATCTTTAAGAAGTTTAACCTGTAGTACCATGAATCAATCACCCTCCGAAGGGAGCAAGGCATATACGCCAAGGCGAGGTGCTTAATCACACTACTTTAAACCGACAATGGAGGCCGTGAGACCCAACCCTTGTATCTCTCTCCCACTAGATGTTTTAAAGAAAAGGTTTTTAATTTTAAAACATGCATAATCTAATTACACATAGTCTTACTCTTTTTACATGTGAAAACACTTAGAAAAAATTCTGATTTTCTTTCTTTCGATCGATCGAAAGTGCCCCTCGATTGATCGAAAAAATTAAGAAATTCAAACTTGATCCTCTGACTCCTTCGATTGATACTCGATCGACTCTCGATCGATCGAAAAACAAATTCGATCGATCGACTAACAATCGAAAATCTATCGTTCTAAGACGTCTGATCACTGTCTCATTCGATCAATCGAAAATGATTTTCGATCGATCGAAAATCGCGAAACTTGAATTTCCAGAAATTTTTCTAAGACAGTTTTCTTCGTTTTTCATGAACAAACATCTTTCATACGAACATGATAGACAGAGTTTGATGTCAAAACTGAATTCTATTGATGCTATAGCCTTAAAACTCAATTTAACATACTTAAATTTAAATTTAAACAACATCATAACATCAATTCCAGTTTTCATCAAATCATAGTTTCAACAACATGCAGAAAATTAAAACATAATCTTCTAACAATATGAAACTATCTTCTCCAATTCTAAAACTCACAAAACATGTTAAACAATACGAAATTGAAGACCGCTCTGATACCATTTGAAGGATATAAAGATAAATGCAGCGGAAAATAAGTTTTAAACGGATCTACTTCATTCGATATTGATAACACGTACTAAGTAAATTTCAGAATTTTGAGAACAAGAGATCGTACCTTGAAGCGGTGAATTTCAAAACTGAAGATTGAATCACTTGGGAATACTTTTAATCTTCACTCCAATTCCACTAACGCCCAAGATGTGTGGTCTCTCAATTGGTAACAAAGGGATGACTTGTGAGTGACAAAAACTCACATGCACACCATTTCCATGATGTTTTTCTTACACATATATTTCTGTACGTTTTTCCCTTTGTATCTAACCAATTTATCTAATTGGGCTGGCCTTTTGGGCCTTACCAATTGGGCTTAAGTGTGTGGCTTGGAGTGGGACCAAAAGGGACCAATAAGACACTAGCTCCAATGGGCCTTGGGCTTTTCTGTCAACTCTTGACAAGTCCAAAGTTACCATTAACTATTTTTAATACCACTATATAAAAATAGTTGCACTCTAGGTCTTATCTATAAATTATATCCCAAGACTTTATTATACATGCAACCCCTTCATAAAATATTCGTAGTAATACAAAGTCATTAATGTAGACTGCCACTTTGTAAATTACTACATCTTAATCCTTGAGTACCCGGTTTAATCCTTTAATGTTATTCATTATATATTTATGAAATCCAATTCCATAAATATATACTTTAGTCTCACTAAAGTGGTTAGGCCTAACTCTCTGAATAACAAACTTATTAAACTTATCTCAAGGGAATACTTTATATCTCCGTTAAGAGACTATGAATTCCATCTTGAGAATACATGTTCCATCAACACTAAATGTGGCTGCCCAACATACTGAGGTTTTGACCATTACTATAGATCTCACTCCTGATATATCAAAGCAACCTACACCTTATGATCAGGTCCATTATTCTCTCAGGATTAAGAGTTCATGCAAATGTAAGTCGTGAGATTTATTATTCATTTGACAGTCTTTAGGAGAATAATAAATCTCACAGCGGTCCAGTTCAATATGTCTTAACTCTTAAAACATATTAACACATCAACTAGAAGTCACCACTTCCATGATCAAGACAAATCATCGTAGTTGATATGTTATAGTCTTCGCAGATGAAATGCCCAATTTCATCACCGACTACGAACTATAATTCTGAGTTTACAAAGAACTTGTGATTTATATCTTCTGTGACTCTTCACATAAATCACATACTATGCATCTCATGGACTATATGATAATGTCAGAATATTCATGTTACCATTATTTCAGATAATAATAAAACAAATTTATTAAACATAATATTAAGTCATATATAATGTCAAACACAATGTCACACTTAATATCATACATAGCATCTTACAATAGGATTTAAGGGCACCAATCCTAACAACATCAATCTCGACATCCGTGATCAGATCGTTCAAAAACAAAGCTCGTCCAAGGTTCATATATCCGGTGCTGGACAAGGGATAGAGATTGCTACACATGATCATTGATAGAAGTCGTAGCTCGGAAGAAAGAGATGCCACATTGATTGACTTTCTAGTGGATGAGAATTCCAATTCAGCTCCTAAAGACTGTCGGAGATATTCTTCATCGGGGTTCAGCTCATCATATACCGGCGGTATGGGGAGTATTGGCCGGTTGATGTGTAGAATTTCTGCCAATTACATTGGTGTGACAGAAAAGGTCTTTCCCCGAACCCAACATTTAATCTCATCGCCGACGACACTGGCATTGGCATAGAATTCCTTAACCATGTTCTCATATGTATCCTCGAAAGTTGACAACAGATAGTTCCAATCTTTCGTGGCAAACCAAATAGGTATTTGTGTGTCTTTGAGTGATTGCTGGTCAACCCCCCTCTCAACTATCAAAGGAGCACCCTGAAAGTGGTTCTTGAAGGATTCAAAAGCAGCATGAGACTTGAACAAGTGAGGATCAAAAGTTCCTGTTGAGCCACGAGTTCGCTTCGGTCTAGGTGAATCAGCATCAACGTCAATGATCGGTTCTTTCCCTTTGTCGCGGCCTCCTTTCACAGCTGAAGTCTTGAATGGAGACATCTGTGCACCACAAAACAAACAGGAGACAAGAGCACAACACATAGACCACAGAGCACAGAACTTGATTAGAGTCAAGTGAGGTCAAAGTAGAAGTAACACTGCTGAATGTATAGACACAATGCATGGATCTCAGCAAATGTGCATGAGTATGTATGTGGGAGCAAGTGCAAGATGCATGTGACACACTATCAATGACCTAATTGAGTGAAATAAGGTCAAACAAGTGAAAGTCCATAGATTGAAATCACTTGATTTCAAAATAGCACAAAAATGTCACTCGGACATTTTGACAAACACTTAGTGTGCACAACATCAAATAAGACATGAGCAATGCATGAACATGGGAAAATCTACCCTCAATACAAGATAAAATGCCACAAGGGGCCAACACAGAAGCAGAAACAACCAATGGGACACAGCCCAAGCAAAAGATTTGACAAAAATGCACCCAATTTTGAAAAAATATTCAAATTTTCGAAAAACCCCAAATTTTTGAAACCCTAACGAAAAATCTGCAAAATTAAAAACTGAAAACACGCGTTTTTCGCGGGTTAGAGAGTGGCGACACAGTCACGAAACAGTCGTGAGAAGAGCCACTGAAGCATAAAATTTTTCGCGAGAAGCATTAGGTCGCGAAACAGTCGCGAGACAGTCGCGGTAACTTTTGTCTGAAATTGGAAAAATCCAATTTTAGCCAAACAGCATTTCGCGAGAAGGTGTTGGTCGCGAGACAGTTGCGATACAATCGCGAAAGTTCCTGTGTGACATGATAAAATAAAAATTTCCCTCAACTCCTTTTCGCAGGAAGCTCTAAGTCGCGAGCTTCTCGCGAAACAACCCCTGAACCAGTTTTTGAAGACACACAAAAACATGCTTTTTAAAGAAAGACAAATGACAAGAAAGTATAAAATCACTTTCAAAAACAAATAAAACACTCAAAAATCTTTTTGGGTTTGATCAACAAAGATTGAGCATGTGAAAACACATTTAATCAAGTACAATCACACAAATGGATAAGACATTCATTGAACAGAGACTTGTGTGTTGTGTGTGGATATCAAAAATGAGATAGTCCTTAGTCCAATGTGAAGCTTCAATGATCAATTCAATCAAGGCATACACAACTAGCACTAGATTATGTGACCTATCTCAATTATAGAAACATGCATATATGACCTCCCACACGAACTTGATAACAATTCATTGAAGCTTTTCATTTGGCTCCATATTTAACATATCATTTGCAACTTTTGAGCAAAGAGAATCTCATTTAGAGAAAGATGCCTGAAATTTTTGATATTTCAATTTATGAGTTAGCCTTTGGCTTGTTGGGCATCATACATTTTATTTTGGTCGCTTTCCCTTTTTTTCTAGTCGAATACTAGTTTGTGCGACAGGCTTTTGCAGCTCTATATCTCTTTTCATTTGGAGATTTACAATTAGAGAGCTCTTTTAAGCAAAAAATAAAAGTGGGAAGATATATAGGCATGAGTCTATGCATGTCTCAAGATCAACAAAAACATTCACTAATCATTCATGACAAGGTTGAAGATCCATTTACAACAGTCACATAGATTTCAGAATTTCTTCCACAATGATATGAGTGCATGAGAGACAAGCTAAGCTCGTTAAATGCACAAAGCCATAAGTACAAGGGTACAGGGCAAAACATGCTTTGAGACATAACTCAACAAAGTGATCAAACTTTTTGGATTTTCTATTTTTTATGTGTTTTTTGAAATTTTTGAACACACCCAAAACAGAGCAAGAAAAAACGATCAACAAAAGTAGCAGATGCAAACCGAAACAGATAAAAGCAAAACAATTAGACACTAAACATGTGGAACCAAAACAACAGGTATGCAACATAGAGTAGTATAGGTTCACACAAAAGATAGAGTTCAGGGAATGATACCGACACCGATGGTCTTACGCAAAGATTCAAACTTTGGGCCATCTAGAGGTTTAGTGAATATGTCTGCCTTCTGATTCTCGGTGTTGATGAACTCTAAGTACACGGTCCTTTCCTCTACCAAATCTCGAATGAAATGATACCGAATTTCGATATGTTTTGACTTCGAGTGTTGAACTGGATTCTTGGACAAGTTTATGGCACTTGTATTATCACAATATACACACATCGTGTCTTGAGTGATTCCATAATCATGAAGAAGCTTCTTCATCCATAGTAATTGAGCACAGCAACTTGCAGCAGCAATGTATTCAGCTTCGGCTGTTGATAGAGAGACTGAATTCTGCTTTTTGCTCATCCATGACACCAAGTTATTTCCAAGATAGAAGCATCCACCGGAAGTACTTTTTCTATCATCAATGCAACCAGCCCAATCAGCATCAGAATATCCGGCTAAGCATTCATTTGAATCTCTTGAGTACCAAATCCCATAGTCAGAGGTGCCATTTATGTAACGGATAATTCTTTTGACAGCTGTCAAATGTGACTCTTTGGGGGCTGCCTGAAATCGAGCACACACGCCTACACTGAAGGCTATGTCTGGTCTACTAGCAGTGAGGTATAAGAGGCTGCCTATCATGCTTCGATAAAGCGTTGGATCCACTTCTATACCTGCTGCATCTCGACTCAGCTTTGATGAGGAGCTCATTGGAGTGGAAGTATGTTTCTTAGAGTCTAGACCAAATCTTTTAACAAGATTTTTGGCATATTTCTCTTGAGATATGAATATCCCATCTTTCCACTGTTTCACTTGAAGCCCAAGGAAATAGTTCAGCTCTCCCACCATACTCATCTCAAACTCCCTTTTCATTTCTTCGGAGAATTCATGAGCCAACTGGTCAATGGTGGAACCGAAAACAATATCATCCACATACACTTGAGCAACTAGGAGAGACTTCTCATCTCTCTTTACAAACAAGGTTCGATCAGCTTGACCTCTTTTGAATCCGCGATCCAACAAGTATGTTGTGAGACGATCATACCATGCTCTTGGTGCTTGCTTCAAACCATACAGTGCTTTCTTCAGCCTTAGCACATGATCCGGAAAATGAGGATCTTGAAATCCTTTTGGTTGCTCAACAAATACTTCTTCATTTAGGAAACCATTCAGAAATGCACTTTTTACATCCATTTGGTACAGTTTAAAATCCATAACACATGCAATAGACAGTAGAATTCGAATTGACTCTAACCTTGCTACTGGTGCAAACGAATCATCAAAGTCTATGCCTTCCACTTGAGTATATCCTTGAGCTACCAACCTAGACTTGTTTCGAACTACCTCACCATCTTCGTCAGTTTTGTTCTTGAAGATCCACTTGGTGCCAATGACATGGGTATCTTTGGGTCTTGGAACCAACTCCCATACATCATTTCTGACAAACTGATGTAGCTCCTGATGCATAGACTCGATCCAATTTTCGTCTCTAAGGGCTTCCTCTACCTTCTTTGGTTCGAATTGAGCAAGATAACAATTGTACGTCACATGATTCGCACTGTATTTTGGTCCTTTTCTCAAACGAAGTCCCTCATTTACGTCACCAATGATATTACTTGGCGGATGATTGAGGGTTACCCTTGATGATGGTCTCTTGGAGGTGGAAGGTTCTTCATCTCGAGAGATTGGAGGTTGAACTTCCGGAGGGGTGAGAGGGCTAGAGGGCCCTTGCATCGATCTGGTCTCCCTTCTTGGTATAGGAGGTGGAGACTCTTTTTCTGGTGATTCTTTCTTGATCTCATCATCTTGAGACATGTTGTCCTCAACTTCCCCCTTCTTCAGGTTCAATCCTTCACCGTCATCCCTTTCCCTTTCAGATATGGTATCATCAATGACCACATTTATTGACTCCATTACCGTCTTAGTGCGTTTATTGAACACCCTATATGCTCGGCTATTTAATGAATAGCCTAGAAATATCCCCTCATCACTTTTAGCATCAAATTTTCCGGGATTCTCTCTGTCGTTGAGAATATAACATTTGCTCCCAAATATTCGGAAATATTTCACCTTCGGCTTCTTTTCTCTCCAAATTTCATATGAAGTCTTCTTCGTTCCTGCTCGAAAGTAAATCCTATTCCCAATGTGACAAGACGTGTTCACAGCTTCAGCCCAAAACTTCTGTGGAAGATTTTTGTTGAGTAACATTACTCGAGCCATTTCTTGAATCACCCGGTTCTTCCTTTCAACTACTCCATTCTGTTGTGGAGTCTTTGGGGCTGAGAATTCCTTCTTAATACCGTGTTCATTGCAAAATGCTTCAAACTTTGCATTTTCAAACTCTTTCCCATGATCACTCCTGATTTTGATGATAGGTACTCCCTTTTCATTCATCAATCTCTTGATGCTTCCGATTTCTCTCTAAGGAAGTCCACCCAAGAATACTTTGAGAAATCGTCAACTATCACCATGATGTACCGCTTTCCACCCATGCTCTCTGTTCTAGTAGGACCCATCAAATCCACATGCAGTAGTTCTAACGGACGAGAAGTTGCAACCACATTCACTTTAGGATGGCTTGACTTTGTTTGTTTTCCCAATTGACATGGACCACACAAATTCTTTTCAATCTTCCCAAACTTAGGTAAACCAACCACAGCCTCAAGCTTCGAGACTTTCGCCATTTGTTTGTAATTTGCATGACCAAGCCGTTGATGCCACAACTCCAAGAGATTTACCCGAGCACTTCGACATGCTATGTTGGGTTTTGGAATAATCCCGTAGCAATTATCAGTGGTCCTTAGTCCCTTTAGAACTTGGACACCTTCTTCATTCAAAATTAGACATCCTTTCTTTGAAAATTGGACCAGGAAATCTTCATCACAAATCTGAGTGATACTTAACAAGTTCACTTTTAAACCCTTAATATATAGCACATCAGTCATCAAAGGCAGACCCGGAATATCCACTGTTCCCTTTCCAAGAACTTGTGAATGACTACCATCCCCAAATGTCACAAATCCATCTTCCTTCTCTTTAAGAGTTTTGAATAGAGATTTTTCTCCAGTCATATGCCTAGAACACCCGCTGTCAAGGTACCACAAACATGAGTTAAACACTTTCAATGCGGTATGAACAAAAAGGCAAGCATGAGAGAGACATTCTTGATCATCAAAACAAGACTCATTTTTCTTTATTTCATTCAAGGATGAGTGAAGTTTCCCTTTAAACGACCAAGTTTATCACTTAACTGTCTATTTCTTCTCTCATATTCATAGTTTAAAGACTTTGACTCACATAGGCTGTTGTGTATATCATGGTTCCTATGAACTAATGATTTCAGCATATGACAAAAAATTCTAGCATGTTTCTTGGATTTAAATAACTCTAAGACAGCATTGCTGGAACAATCTTTGAATATGCTCATTGAGTCATTTTCACAAACACTATTCAAATCCTTCATGGTGGATTAATCAAAAACACTTTTCAAAACAAACCAAGGGGTCTAGGATCACACTAAGGTATTTAAACCAAGCAAGTGTACCCGCTCTGATACCAATTGAAAGCTCTAAAATGTGTTGAAAACACAAGAGCTGTTTAGACCCTCGATTAAAAAAAATTACGGCTTGGTTGATTTTACACTAACTTAATACAAGTGCGGAATAGTGTAAACACAAGCGTAAGAACAAGAAGCTACTCTAATTCATAATTAAAACAACACAGCAGTAATAATGAAATTAAACAAGAGTAGGGAAGAAAGATGCAAACACAGAAAACACCGAGACGTGTTCTCGAAGAGGAAACCGAAGAACTCGGCGAAAAACCTCTCCGCCGCCCTCCAAGCGGAAATCGATCCACTAGACAATCAGTTGGGATACATGAGTAAGCAAAAGACCCTCCAAGCCTAATCTACCCGATGCACCTAAGCCCTCCAAGCTCCTACTCCAACAAGGCTTCTCGGAACCGTGTCTTGTCTAGTTCTCCGGATCCCGCAACAAGCTCCATGTTGCATCTGCCATCCTTGGCTTCTTCCAATGCTTCCCAGCAGCACCAAAACGTCACTCAACACTCTCAAAAGGTGTGGTAAGTGTTTGGGCTTTCAACCTCTCAATGGTGTGGAAATGGAGAGGGAAGGGTTGAGGAGATACCACAAGCGAGTGTATAGAGAAAGGTGGGGATGACAATCTCTAATTGCAAATGTGTTTGGCTAGGGTTTTCTCTCTGAAGCATACCATAACATTTGTGGGTAATGGGGGTTTATATAGGATAGGTGCAGAATGTGTGAGTCAGTCAGTACAGGCTGGCAGAACAGCATGTCTCGCGGGTGTCTCGCGGGAAGGCCTTACCCGCGAGATACTCGCGAGAGACAGCTGTCTCCACCTGTCCTGACTCTTCGCATTCTAGCATGTGCAAGGCACATGCTTCACTTCGCGGGAAGCTTAGTCGCGACATACCCGCGAGATTCCATCAGCTTCCATTTTGCTTAAGTCTTCACACACTCTCTATCACACACCCCTTACATCAATTCCCACAACAAATACAGGGTATAAACAATTGATAGTAAATACAATCAAATTTGGCACGGAATAAAAGCCAACAAAGCACATAGTTGTAAATCACAACTTTACAGAAAGGAACATGAGGACCATAAGAAGATCTCCAAGAGGAGCAAAAGAGGATGGAAACTAATTTTGGTTTCCATATGAGATCACACTGTTGCTTTGTTGAGTGGCTAACCATTTGTAGCAATTAGTAGCTCCATAGTGATGACAGAGGTGCCACTTCTTCTGTTTAGACTTTTGGTTATTGCCCTTCTTATCCCTAGGGTTTTTAGTCTCTTTCTTTTCAAGTTTAGGGGGTCCTCCTAAGATAGATTTACCCTTGTTTATGTTTGATAGAATAATTACATGCGCAGCGGAAAAAATAAGTTTAAAATGGATCTACATCATTATAAATTGATAACATGCACAAAGTAAGTTTCAGAATTAGAGAACAAGAGAGTGTACCTTGAAGCGGTGAATTTCAAAACCGAAGATTGAAGCACTTAGGAATACTTTTGATCTTCACTCCAATTCCACTAACGCCCAAAAAGTGTGGACTCTCAATTGGTAACAAAAGGATGATTAGAGAGTGACATACACTCACTTCCACACCATTACAATGTTGTTTTTCTCACTCAGAAAATTCTGTACGTTTTTCCCTTTTGTATCTAACCAATAATCTAATTGGGCTGGCCTCTTGGGCCTTTCCAATTGGGCTTAAGTGTGTGGCTTGGAGTGGGACCAAAAGGGACCAATAAGACACTAGCTCCAATGGGCTTTGGGCTTTTCTGTCAACTCTTGACAAGTCTAAAGTTACCATTAACTATATTTAATACCACTATATAAATATAGTTGTACTCTAGGCCTTATCTATAAATTATATCCCAAGACTTTATTATACATGCAACCCCTTCACAAAATATTCGTAGTAATACAAAGTCATTAATGTAGACTGCCACTTTGTAAATTATTACATCTTAATCCTTGAGTACCCGGTTTAATCCTTTTAAGTTATTCAACATATATTTATGAAATCCAATTCCATAAATATATACTTTAGTCTTACTAAAGTGGTTAGGCCTAACTCTCTGAATAACAAACTCATTAAACTTATCTCAAGGGAATACTTTATATTTCCGTTAAGAGACTATGAATTCCATCTTGAGAATACATGTTCCATCATCACTAAATGTGGCTACCCAACATACTGAGGTTTTGACCATTACTATAGATCTCACTCCTGATATATCAAAGCAACCTACACCTCATGATCAGGTCCATTATTCTCTCAGGATTAAGAGTTCATGCAAATACAAGTCGTGAGATTTATTATTCATATGACAGTCCGTAGGAGAATAATAAATCTCACAGCGGTCCAGTTCAATATGTTTTAACTCTTAAAACATATCAACATATCAACTAGAAGTCACCACTTCCATGATCAAGACAAATCATCTTAGTTAATATGTTATAGTCTTTGCAGATGAAATGCCCAATTTCATCACCGACCCCGAACTAATATTCTGAGTTTACAAAGAACTTGTGATTTATATCTTCTGTGACTTTTCACATAAATCACATACTATGCATCTCATGGACTATATGATAATATCCAAATATTCATGTTACCATTATTTCAGATAATAATAAAACAACTTTATTAATTTCAATATTAAGTCATACATCATGTCATACATAATGTCATACATAATATAAAACATAGCATCATACAATAGTATTCTAGGGCACAAATCCCAACAATCTCCCACTTGCCCTAAAGACTATTGTGCACTAATCTAATTCCCATTCCCTCCAAATGTGACTCGAAGGTCCTTTGAGGCAAGGCTTTGGTAAAGGGATCTGCTAGATTATTTGTACTTTCAATCTTGGCTACCACCACATCTCCACGAGCAATGATGTCTCGAATGATGTGATATTTTCTCTCAATGTGCTTTCCTTTCTTGTGATTCCTTGGATCTTTTGATTGTGCAACTGCACCATTATTGTCGCAAAACAAAGTGATGGGAACTTGCTCCATTCTTACTACACCAAGATCAGAAAGGAATTTCTTGAGCCATACAGCTTCCTTTGCTGCCTCACAAGCAGCAACATATTCTGCTTCCATAGTAGAGTCCGCAATACAAGATTGCTTAATACTCCGCCAACTTATGGCTCCACCTCCCAAGGTGAAAACACATCCTGAAGTGGATTTTCTGAAATCTAGATCAGATTGAAAATCTGAATCTGTATAGCCAATAGGTATCAAATCCTCACTTCGGTAAACAAGCATATAATCTCTCGTTCTCCGTAGATACTTGAGAATATGCTTTACAACTTGCCAATGTTTTGGTCCTGGATTTGATTGATATCGACTGACCATGCCAACTGAATAACAGATATCTGGTCTAGTACAAAGCATGGCATACATGAGACTTCCCACTGCAGAAGCATAAGGAACTTGTCTCATCATATTTTCTTCCTCTTGAGTCTTAGGCCTTTGGTCATCAGACAGAGGAACTCCACGTCTGAAAGGAAGTAATCCTTTCTTGGAGTTTTGCATGCTAAACCGTTCTAGAACCTTATCTATATATCCAGCTTGTGATAAGCCTAACATCTTATTCTTGCGATCTCGCAAAAGCTTGATCCCTAGAATAAAGTTAGCCTCATCCAAGTCCTTCATATCAAATTGACTTGACAACCAAACCTTTACTGATGACATTACCTCTACATCATTTCCAATGAGTAGAATATCATCAACATAAAGCACCAGGAACATTACTACTTTATCTTGATGTCTTTTGTACACACATGGTTCATCAAAATTTTGCTCAAAACCAAATGACTTGATTGCTTGATCAAATCTGATGTTCCATGACCTAGATGCTTGCTTAAGTCCATAAATGGACCTTTTTAACTTGCATACCAAATGCTCTTGGTTCTTTGCTATGAAACCTTCCGGTTGCATCATATAGATTTCCTCTTCAAGATTGCCATTAAGAAATGCAGTCTTGACATCCATTTGCCAAATCTCATAATCAAAATGAGCAGCAATGGATAAGAGAATTCTGATAGATTTAAGCATTGCTACTGGAGAAAAGGTTTCATCATAATCAATACCTTCTTTTTGTGTATACCCTTTCGCCACTAGCCTTGCTTTAAAGGTTTCAACCTTTCCATCTATCCCTCTCTTCCTCTTGTAAACCCATTTGCAACCAACAGGTTTAATGCCGTTAGGCGCCTTTACAAGATCCCAAACTTGATTGGAATACATGGAATCTAATTCAAGTTTCATAGCTTGAACCCAATGATGTGCATCTATATCATTCATTGCTTCATCATATGTGTAGGGATCCGATTCAACCTCTTCTGAGATAGCTTCATAAGTTTCTCCCAAACCTATGAATCTTATAGGAGGCCGAACAATTTTCCCACTACGACGAGGCACCTGTGTACTAGATATCTCATGAGTAGTATCTTGTGGTGTATCTAATACAGCCACATCATCGCTAGTTTCATTTATCGATTGTTCATTTACAGGTTCATTCATTTTAGCCAAAACAACTCTACTTTTAGGAGTATAATCATTCATATAGTCATTTTCCAAGAATTTGGCATTTGTGCTCACAAACACTTTATTATCTGTATGACTATAGAATAAACCTCCAACAGTTCCTTTTGGATACCCAACAAAGAAAACCACTTCTGTTTTAGACTGTAACTTGTCAGACTTTCCTTTTAACACATGTGTTGGACAACCCCAAATATGAAGATGTCTCATACTAGGCTTACGCCCATTTCACAACTCCACAGGTGTTTTAGGAACAGACTTCGAAGGTACTAAATTCAGAAGATACATTGCTGTGTTTAGTGCATATCCCCAAAAAGAAATAGGTAGAGTTGAATAACTCATCATGGACCTAAACATTTCTAAAAGAGTCCTATTCCTTCTTTCTGCTACACCATTTTGTTGTGGAGTTCCAGGTGCAGTCAATTGGGATACAATCCCATTCTTAGTTAAGTAATCCTTAAAATCCCCAAGAAGGTATTCGCCACCTCGATCAAATCGAATGGCTTTTATGTGTTTACCTAATTGATTCTCAACTTCAGCCTTAAACTCTTTGAACTTTTCAAAGGCTTCAGACTTTCGTTTCATTAGGTACACATAACCAAATCTTGAGTAATCATCAGTAAAAGTAATGAAATACTCATAGCCACCTCTTGCCTGGATTGACATAGGACCACATACATCAGAATGCACTAGTTCTAGCAAATCTTGGGCTCTTCTACCTTTTGCATTAAAAGGTCGTTTGGTCATTTTACCTTCCAAACAAGATTCACAAACTGGAAATTCATCAAAGTCCATGGGCTCTAAGAGTCCATTTTTGATCAGTCTTTGAATCCTATTTGAATTAATATGACCCAAACGCAAGTGCCAAAGATATGCATCACTAGTAGAAGGAAATTTTCTCTTTAATGATTTTACATGAGAGTTATTATCTAATTCAGAATTATATAATTCATGCTTATCAGGAGTTAAAATATAAAGATCATCCACAATATTGCCAGAACAAATAAACACTTTATCCTTCCTTATTACAACATTGTCTTTCAGGATAACACAATATCCAAGTTTACCTAAGTAAGTAGCAGAAATTAAATTTCTACGAATATTAGGTACATACAAACAGTCTTCTAATATTAGAACTCTAGATTCAAAACATAAATTACAAACACCAACAGCTACAACTGGAATCTTGCTCCCATCAGCCAAAGTAAGAAACAACTCCCCTTCTTTAAGCTTTCTGGTCTCCTGAAACCCCTGCAAAGAATTGCAGATATGATTACTTTTGATCTTCACTCCAATTCCACTAACGCCCAAGAAGTGTGGACTCTCAATTGGTAACAAAAGGATGATTAGAGAGTGACATACACTCACTTCCACACCATTACAATGTTGTTTTTCTCACTCAAAAAATTCTGTACGTTTTTCCCTTTTGTATCTAACCAATAATCTAATTGGGCTGGCCTCTTGGGCTTTTCCAATTGGGCTTAAGTGTGTGGCTTGGAGTGGGACCAAAAGGGACCAATAAGACACTAGCTCCAATGGGTTTTGGGCTTTTCTGTCAACTCTTCACAAGTCCAAAGTTACCATTAACTATATTTAATACCACTATATAAATATAGTTGTACTCTAGGCCTTATCTATAAATTATATCCCAAGACTTTATTATACATGCAACCCCTTCACAAAATATTCGTAGTAATACAAAGTCATTAATGTAGACTGCCACTTTGTAAATTACTACATCTTAATCCTTGAGTACCCGGTTTAATCCTTTTAAGTTATTCAACATATATTTATGAAATCCAATTCCATAAATATATACTTTAGTCTTACTAAAGTAGTTAGGCCTAACTCTCTGAATAACAAACTCATTAAACTTATCTCAAGGGAATACTTTATATTTCAGTTAAGAGACTATGAATTCCATCTTGAGAATACATGTTCCATCATCACTAAATGTGGCTGCCCAACATACTGAGGTTTTGACCATTACTATAGATCTCACTCCTGATATATCAAAGCAAACTACACCTCATGATCAGGTCCATTATTCTCTCAGGATTAAGAGTTCATGCAAATACAAGTCGTGAGATTTATTATTCATATGACAGTCCGTAGGAGAATAATAAATCTCACAGCGGTCCAGTTCAATATGTTTTAACTCTTAAAACATATCAACATATCAACTAGAAGTCACCACTTCCATGATCAAGACAAATCATCTTAGTTAATATGTTATAGTCTTCGCAAATGAAATGCCCAATTTCATCACCGACCACGAACTAATATTCTGAGTTTACAAAGAACTTGTGATTTATATCTTCTATGACTTTTCACATAAATCACATACTATGCATCTCATGGACTATATGATAATGTCCAAATATTCATGTTACCATTATTTCAGATAATAATAAAACAACTTTATTAATTTCAATATTAAGTCATACATCATGTCATACATAATGTCATACATAATATAAAACATAGCATCATACAATAGTATTCTAGGGCACAAATCCCAACAATGTTCTCACTAGCTAAAATAGTTTTAACATCATTGTTCTTAGGATCAACATTATTAGCAGGTGAAACAAACACAGTAGTACTAGAAGAAGCAATATTAGGAGAAGAGAAATCATACCCTAAACCGGTTCTATCAAAAGCAGATTTTTTAAAGCTAAGCATCTCATCAAGCTTTGCACTGGAAGTCCTCTCCAATTGATCTCTAACTTGAAACAGCTTCACTTTAAGCTTTTTGGTCTTTTCAGCCAAGAAATTGTTCTTAAACCGTGGTGCTCCAAATTTCCGATTAGTTTCATCAAACTTTGTGGAGAGCTCTTCTCGATCAAGTTCCACATCACTCAGCTTCTTGGTGGCTAGCCTATATAGTTTCTCATGCTTCTTAGAAGCCTTGTGCAATTTTTCATAATTGCATGGATATCATCTTGATCGTCCATTTTCTCAAACTTAGAGTCCACCAATTCCTCTTCATCATCTACTATTTCTGAAACCCCATCAGTAGGATCAACTATAGTAGTGAAGGCATTCAAGATTCCATTGTCATCATTGTCATTTGAATCATCCTCAAACTCGATGTCACTCAAGGTAGCAGCAAGGGCCTTGCTTTTTCCAATAGTCTTGAGATAAGTTGGACATTCTTGTTTCATGTATCCAAAACCTTGACATCCGAAGCATTTTGGTCCTGAGGGAACTGTCTTAGTTCTTGAACTGAGACGAACTGGACTGCTTACGGTTTTTATCAAATCCCTTTGCATTGGCATTCTTCATGAACTTTTTGAACTGTCTCGTGATATAGGATTTCATCTTAGAATCTTCAACATCCGAAGACTCATCAGTATCACTACTTTTGGCCTTCAAAGCCATGCTTTTGCTCTTGTTCTTGCTTGATTTCCCTATCCTAGTCAAACCCAATTCATAGGTTTGCAAGTTCCCAACCAATTATGTTAAAGGAATTTGGTCAATGTCCTTTAATTCCTCAGTGGCGGTGATTTTGGCATGAAATCTCTCTGGTAGAGATCTGAGCACATTTCTTACAATCTTGGGTTCAGGAATGGTTTCCCCAAGATTAAAGGCAGAGTTCACTATGTCCTTCAGCTTGGTATAGAACTCATCAAACGACTCATACTCCTCCATATTAATCTCTTCAAAGCTCATAGTAAGCCTTTGAAGCTTTGAATCCTTGACAGCCTTAGTCCCCTCATAGGTTGTATGGAGGATAGTCCATGCTTCCTTAGCAGTTTCAGCTAAGGATATCTTCTTGAACTCCTCATTGGTGACCGCATTAAATAAGGCATTCAATGCTCTGCTGTTGAAGTTTGTCGCTTTGATCTTAGCACCATCCCAATCGGTCGGCGCCTCCTTTGGCTTAGCCTAGCCAATCTCCACACCTTGCCACACCTTCTAATTTAAAGACTGTAAGAAAGCTCTCATGCATACTTTCCAGTATGCATAGTTAATGTCATCAAATAAATGAGGTATAATTAAAGATTGTCCTTTATCCATGACAAACATGGGTCAATGGATCATAGAGCAAAGATTAACCCTAATCAGAGTATGCCCACTTTGATACCACTTGATAGGCCAAAAATGTATTGACCCCTTTGGTAACTTAATCAAATTAGTTAGCCAAGTGAAATTAATTGGATTGAATTACATGCAATAAGTGTGGTAGCACAAACAAATCACCAAATAACTAAATGCATCGGAAATTAAATTTGACATAGGTGATTTGTTTACGAATGGGGAAAACCACCGAGGCAAAACACCACCGGGTAAATTTAAGGTCACCACTCCCGAGAATCCACTATTATCAAAACAAGCGGTTACAAGTAAAGGAATCCCAGTACCTTATACCAACCTACAGTTGAACCCTTATCCTAATACCCAATTGGACTTGTAATGTAGTGACAATCTCTCCTTTCAATGCACGGCTCTCAGTACGTGACTAATCAATCGTTGCACGGATCGAAGTACATGACTAACACACCAACTTCAGAAGGATGTTGGTTGCAAAGTTCTTCAGTTCATCCATATGATGAAGATCAAGAAGCTCCTTGGTTACAAAACCCTTGGCGCATAAACACAACAGCTTCTTTGAGAGAAAGATGAACTAGGGAAAATTGTCTCTAGTCACAATTTGAGTGAATAATCACTTTGCGTCAAGTTGCATCACCTTTGAAGGCCCTTAAAATAATCCATATATATGTCTAGGGTTGTGAGAAAAGAAACCCTACACAAATACACATGGATATGCGTGAAATCAGATCTGGAAATCTGAATTTCCTAATTCTTAATAGATACAACTGTCGAGGTATCTGTCGAGCTACAAATATTAAATCTCGATAGATACATTTGTCGAGATATTTGTCAAGCTTTAATGAACAACACTTCTTCACTTGATTCTTGGACAGATTTGCATGGCTTCAATACTTGGACTTGAACTCTTGTTCCTTGAAGTATTAAACACATCCTAAATTTACCCAAGTACAAGTAAAGTGCATTTTGTCAAAGGATTAGCCAATTGTATATAACATATGTTCTTAACATGTTCCACATATGTCCTGACAAACTTGACCTTTTTGATTCACTATTTCTAGTGAATCTTAGTGTTTTCCCGTGGGATTTCTGTGTGTGTTGAAAATATACCATGTAAGGCTAGTTATAATGCAAAAAAAGGGGTTCCAAACGATCCCCAGACAATGTGGGATTCGTTCCAAACCTTAACATAAATGCAAAAAACTTTCCTTGTATAGTTTTCTGGAAATCGCTATGCATGCACAAGATCAGGCTTAAGCACGCATGCAAAAAGCTGCGTGCGCAAGCTGATTCTTGTGTGCCCATAGTGAGGGTTTCCTTTGGCCTTATTTTTCAAAAATTGATTTACTTGCTCATTAAAAGTTATATTTTTCATTTTAACACTCAATTTAATTTTTTATTGGGCCTTAAACCAACCTTGGGTCTTAGAACTCAGCATCATTGGGGAACAAGGGCCCGTGTCGTAAGTGGTACAAAATGCGGTGTCTATAGTGCAGTTGCATCTACCCTTCATAGGAGACTCAAGTTCATCTCTGAAAATCAATTGATCACTTTTATGGCTGAAGAGCCCATAACTATCTTCCAGGAGACATCTATCCCCTACATCAATGCCAATGCTTTTCTAGCAGCGTCTTTCCATAGCTTCGAGTTAGTTTCCATGATTCACGATGCTTTAGAGTTTGAGTCCAACTGGCCTGCAGTAGTTCTAATGGCCACTAAGGAAATGCTCAAGTTTGGATACCAACTAGGCCAAGGCCTTGGAGCTATAGGATGTGGGAGCCTTGCTCTCGATAAACTCTCAGATAATAAAGGAAGATTCAATTTGGGGTACGAACCCACTCATGAAGAACTCTTTCAAGCTTCCAGAGGCAAGAAGAGGAAATGCACAACTTTAGGAATGCCTATTCCCTATATCACGACCACTTTTCCAGATCCTTTAAAGGAATTGGAAGATAAGGAGCCTGATCTGGCTTGCCTTATTCAGTTCTATCCCAAGAGTTCTCCATGAACGCTATCATATCTAACGAAGATAATCCAACTTCTACTATTCGACTAAGGATGCCAGGCGAGACAGCAAGCCTTTGGACCATCGAGCCTTGCTTTGTGGTTACACTGGTTGAGTAAGGAGTATTCCATCATCGAGTGATTAGGCCTCCCAATCACCTGAGAGGGTTGGAATAGCATATCTAGTTTGTTTTGCATGCTTATGTCATTTCCTACTTTATTTGTATTCCCTGTTCATTTCCCCAGTTTGTTTTCCCAGAAACAACAACAAAAACAAAAACAAAAACAAAAAAAGCATTTCCCTTTTATCGTTATCAGGCATGAACTTTATTTTCCCACTACCCATAATCCATTAATGAAATATTCAGTGTATTATTCAGGAAATTCTTGCATCTCTCTTTATTTGCTTTCCTATGAATATGTGTGTACAAATTATCTTATGTTTCTTTGTATATGTTCCACTCTATAGTATCTGTTCTGAGTCCCAAGTGGGTACATCATCCCTTTGCCATGATGAGGGTGTAGATGATGTGAATGAGACAATAGAGTTGGATCATGATGTTAAAGGAATGGAAGAGGTCCTGAACTTACCTCGAGACATCTTAGAAGCTCTGAACAAAGAGAGCGAAGAGTCCAAGCCCAATATAGAAGAGACAAAGGTGATAAATCTAGTCGACAAAGGCGAGAAAAAAAAACTTATTAAGATCGGGGTAAACTTTCCCAAAGACATGAAAGACGAGCTCGTAGCTCTACTGAGGGAATTCAAGGAAATCTTTGCTTGGTCTTATCAAGATATGCCAGGACTAGATACAGAAATTGTTGTCCACAGGATTCTAGTTAAATTCGAATGCCTCCAGTGTGGCAAGCTCTCGAAAGGATGAAGTCAGAGATTATCCTGAAAATAAAAGAAGTAGAAAAGCAGTTGAAAAGCTGGTTTTCTTACCGCCATAGCCTACTTTAATTCGGTTGCCAACATTGTTCTCGTGCCAAAGAAAGACGGAAAAATACATATGTATGTCGATTATAGGGATTTGAATTAAGACAGCCTAAAGGATAATTTTCCCCTGCCACATATCATTACCCTGATTGATAACACCGCGACCAACATGTTCTTCTCCTTTATGGATGCATTCTTGGGTTATAATCAGATCAAGATGGCTGAAGAGGACAAAGCTAAGACATCATTCACCACTCATTGGGGAACCTATACCTCCAACATTATGCCATTTGACTTGAAGAATGCTAGGGCAACCTACCAACAAGCCATGGTAACCTTATTCCATGATATGATGTATAAGGAGATCGAAGTCTATGTGGTTATATGATCGCCAAGTCACGCACTCCTAGAGATCATTTGATAGATTTGAGAAAGCTATTCAAGCGACTTGTCAAGTACAGGTTGAGGCGTAACCCTAACCAGTGCGTCTTTGAAGCTAGTTTAGGGAAATTGCTCGGCTTCATAGTTAGCCAAAGAGGACATGCCTGTGCCAAAAACCAAGAAGCAAGTTCAAAGATTCTTAGGAAGGATCAATTACATAGCTCGCTTCATAATGTAGTTGACAGCCACGTGCGATCCCTTGTTCAATGTATATGGTTGAACAAACAAGAGATCTAAAGGGTATCCTCTTGATAGGATCTAGTATCTCTGTAAGTGTGGGTAAGCTCCTTAAAGCTAAAGGGATAGATCAATAGGTCACTCAAAACTAGGTGGACCATGATTCCAACCTTAGGCCTAAATGGACTGTAATGGATTGGTGGCAAACCATTAACGTACTCAAAACCCATTATAGGCGATTGCACAGATTGTGAGTCGGTGGGATGAATTTCGAAAGATTTTGGCCCTAATGGAGCCTCCACCTTCCCACTCATCACCAACCATGGCAAGGGACTAAGAACCCAAGTGAAAGTGTGTGTAAAAAATATTAACAAAGCCTTTATTAAGATTAATAAACAGAACACATTGGAATCAAACTCTCTATTCCTAGTAGAGTTGCCACTGTAGACGCAAGCACTCACAAATGCGTGGTGTCATCCTTGCGGTTTGGGGGAGTACGCCTTGGCCTAGGGTGGACCATGGTAGAGAAATGGAGTCGCCACCTAGATTAGGTCTAGGAATCATAAATATAGCGCCCTTCGTGGAATGACTAATCTTTTACCAAAGCATGTGTTTAGAGTTTAGGTATGGGAATGGGAAGGTGTTAAGCACCCAACCGTACCCGATCCATGGGTCCGCTTCCTCTCATTGTGTTCCAAGTCTTAATCTCATTAAAGGCGGGTTCAATATGTTATTCTAACTCACACACACTCTAGCATGCATCTAAGGCACACAACATGCAATCAATCATCCCAAGCCTAACATTCATCTATCATGGAATTTAAACAAACATCTCCAAGGGCAGAAACTCCACGTGGCAGAATCAACAAAATATGTTAAAGCATCTAAACACCATAGACATGGTATTCAGCCAAGCTGTTCCTGTTATTTAGATACATCAAGCTCATACTCTAACCAATGCATGTTCATGTGAGTACATGACTTACCTCACTTACCTCATCGCATCACAACACCTATGCATCAATGCATATTCATGTTCATATGCATGTTCTTGGTATCCAAGTAAATCAAAACCCTAATAAACATAAAGGCATGAAACAAAGCAAAGTGAGACAAAACAAGGTAAATAAATGTATACAGATGTGAAAACTAGGTTAAATAGAGGCTAAACATGTAGATAAAACAAAGGAAAGACAAACAAAAGGTGTTAAGATCTCTGGGCAAGAGTATGCGTTCGCATACATAGGGCATGCGTACGCAGCCCATCTGTATGCATACGCAAACTACGAGTATGCATACGCATGCAAGTAGCATGTGCACGCATACACACCCTAAAAACCCTAAACCAGAAACTATAGAACAGAAACACGAAAACAAAGAAACTAACAACCTAACATGCTCAGAAATAAACACAAAGGAAACCTAAGCTTAAGCAAACATATTAGAACACATAAACTCAAATAAAAACATATATGAACAAGGAAAATCAAAGGAAAGCAAAAGGCCAAAATTAAAAACTTTACCTTAACACTAGAACTCTTTAGAGCTTGATTTTGACCATTCTCCTCAGTCAATCTATTCACAACCAAATCAAAGATGAGTTATTTAACTTAGAACTCAAAGATTAAAACCTAAAAAGACCTCAATCAAACAAAATTTTACTTGAGGATGTTTTGTGAAAAACTCCCTCTTTGATTCACTATTTTCTAGTGAATCTTATGTGTTTTACCACCATAATTTGTTCTCCTTAAAAATGTACCATTTATGGCTTTATATAGTTGAAAAATAGGGATTTAGGGCGGCTCCTAGACGATGTGGGATTTGTTCCAAACCAATTTTTAATGCATAAAACCTTTCATTTCATAGTTTCTGGAACCATAGCATGCATGCGTATGCATGCATGAAGCATGCACATGTAGAGCTTGAGCGTGCGTGCAAATATGCGTGTATGTGCACACAAGCCTTAGGGTTTTTTTGGTCTTCATTTTCCAAAAATAATTTTATTCTTCTAAAAATAATTTATATTTTCCACATATGCTTTCCTCAAGTCAATTTTTATCTAACTGGGCCTTAAACCAACCTTGGGTTTTAAAATTCTAACATCATTGGGTAATAGGGGCTCGAGTCGTATGGGGTACAAAATACGGTGTCTACAGGGAGTTGCTTGGTTAAAAATCCTCTCAATTCAGACTCCCAAGGAAGCCCTAGTTTAAACGTGTTTGCTGCTATTTCTTTGTTATTTCCACTGATCTTGTTATACAACTCCCAGTACTAGTCAAAATAGGCACGCAAGGTCTCCCTTTCCCCCACATACACACATACATTGACAATAGGGCATCAACGGGATACAGAACTCAGCTACACATTATGAACCAAGCCTCGAATGCTTGACTCAGCTCCTTGAAGTTGTGGATAGAGCCCTTCTCCAACCCGTTAAACCACCATAATTTTTGGAATATAAGGCCATCAATTGACTAAAGTGACTTACGTGCTCCACTGGTTTGTTTTGCCGTTGTAGACAACAAAAGTGGGCCAGATGAAATGGTGTGGGACCCTTCTTTCAATCTCTTCAGAAAAAGGGAACTTGAGATTCGCCTTAGTGCTTGGCTCATTGCATCTAGAGCTGCGTTGGGATGACCCGCTACTCCTCTTCTCAAGGATCTCTAATTATTGTGGGTACATTTTGAGGTTGATTGGGTAAATTTGGGGCCTTATGCTATTTTATAAACACTGATATAAATAGATGTATAGCAAATCAACATTTCAAATATATAGATTTAAAATACATATTAAGAGCACACATTATCTAATGTACCAAATGATTAATTATTGATATAGGAAAAAAAATTAAGCTTATTATTCTTTTTTTTTTCTTTTTTCTTTTTATTTGACATAAAAAGTCATGTGTGCATATATATATATATATATATATATATAATACACCATATATAGTCATTTACAATGCTTTCATCCACACGACAACATAGTCCTCTTCAACAACTTTCAACTTTAAAGACCAGCTACATATTAGAGTACCAAACACACTTATGCATTATACATATCAAAGAGACCAAGAGACAGAGTTTTTTCAAGCCAAGAACTTCTGAAAGAGGCTTTGAAATTTTTCCATTTCATTTCCAGGGAGAGCTACCAAAACATTAACCCCACTATTGCTTCCACCACCTTCTTTGAGATCTGGGAACAACAAAATGATGTCCTTCCTATGATACACCACTGGACAACTGTACCTTGGCCTCCCCCATGGATATTCTACTTCATCAAATCCTAATCTCCACCAAGAAGAAACCAAGAACTCCCCATGTGGAAATCCTTTGTAAAACTCGCCCCAGTCTATCACAGACCTTGCATACTCATCTGTCATTCTCCTTGCACCTTCAGAAACCATCTCCACCAGCCTTGCAAATGGCCCTTCATTCAATTCCTTACATGTGGCTGTTGCATACGCGGTGAGGACCGCGTTTCCGGCATAAGATGGTGGCAATGGGGGGTCCAATCTTGACCTTATGTCAACAGCGTAAAGGATGGTGGACATTCTATCCATGTTGATCCCAGTATCACATGATAATGCCTTGCACTGCCATATATGAGCCGTCACAACGTTAAAGCCCGTGATACGCGCATTCGGGTGGACCCCACTGGCAGCTTTGGCCTTTTCTTTAAGGCTGTTGATGTTGTCCGAGGTCAGCCGGAAAATATTGAAGGCAAGGTCTTCTTGGGTGGCTACAAAGACAGGAGGGTTTGAGTCTTGGCTTGTGGGGTTCTTGAGCTGGACCAGCTCAGGGTGTGGGAATGTCACATGTGGCGGTGATCGTGAGGCCAGGAGGTGACGGTCATGGCTGAGAGTGACAGCCAGGGGTTTGTTATGACCTAGGGCAGCCAGATTGTCCAAAAAGAGTTTGAAGCTTAGGCCATCCAATGTTGTATGGTTTATAGAGAGGCCCATTGCAAAGCCACCACACTTAAATGATGTCAACTGTAACAAATGAAGTAGAATTATGAAGCTAGTTCATTTTAATTACTAGTATTTGATTTAGGAACGAAATATGTTTAGGATATTTTTTTTCTTTTCTTTTCTATTAAAATACTAATATTGTAATCTTTATTATATAAACCTTATAAAGTTATTTTTCATCTATCGTTAATAAGTAATTTTGACATTTTTATATTATATTATTATAAGATTATATGCTTTTTCTTTATACGTAATAGTTGTCAAATTAAAATGATGGAGATCAACAATAGTTTCATTTATAAATTGTTCAAAATTTTAGTTTCTTTTAAAATAAAATAAAATATATTAAGTGCACGAGAATATTGATATTACAATAAATTATGTTCGATGACATGAAATTTCACATGCATATACGATAAATATGTAAAGATTATCAAATATAATGATTAGACCAACATAAATATTGATTTAATGTAAAATTATACATAAGCAAGCATGAAGTATTGTGGCTGGAAGCCTGGAAGGAAAGAGAGATCAGAAACAAGTACACATTTATCACTTATTTCCAAGGTAGTAATATATTGTATATTCAATCCTTTTATTGTCCACAGTCCACAATCTATAAAATCAAAGCTTGAGTAGTTAGATCCAATTAAAAAAACAAAAAACAAAAAAACTAGCACGTGTGTAGGCTAGATATGAGAAGTTAGAAACCATAATTATGCAGTGATAATTCTAGTATAAAGTTATAATTTTTGCTGTAAGTTTTCTACGTGACAGACTGTAACAGGTTATTTATCGTTTTTACATTTACTTATTATTTTTTCTCCACTACTCATAGTCTGTCATGTGAATAGCACTGGCAAAATTGTAATTTATTTACTTAATTTTTTTTTTTTTTTTTTACGTGGGGTTGGAATTTTTGTTATGCAATCTGATGTCTCTTTTTCTTCTCACTGCAGGTCTATTTGATCGGGATGGTAGGTTGACTCCCCAACTAACTTATTAATTATAAGTTCATTACAAATTCATCTTTAAGGCATAAAGGAAATAAAAAGTAGCCAACCATCACCTGTCCACAAATAGTAAGTAGAGTATTACAGAACATGAGATCTTATCAAGATGGCAGATCTAATAAATGGAGGTCCAAAATTGGTTGGTCATAAATGTTTTTATGTCTCCTTCAATTAATGGCGGGAAAGCCATCACAAGGTAGCAGTAAGAAGAAATTATTGTGTACTCTTAAAGTATCATTTTTTTTTTTTTTTTTTGAGAATATACTCTTAAAGTATCATAAATGCGTATTTTCTCCTCTTACATGAATTGTGAGTCACACTAATTAAATTCATGGTAAGACTCACTATTTATGTGAGAATGAGGAGTACACAATTATAGTATTCCGGGAGTATCTAATAATTTTCCGTAAGTAAAGATAAAGACAATGGTATCAAAACTTTCCTAAAATAGATTGTTAATTAATGCTCTAATGACACTCGTTAGTCTGACTCTTTTTTTTATATCTAACAATATACAAAGTGATACATTATTTAAAATTTTAAATAATATAACACTAAATATGTTTTTAGATTTATAATATTTAATTTGAAACGAAATAAAAGAATTTCAATCTTTATTTACCACCTTCAGAATTGATTTAAAAAGGAAGAAATAGAAATTATTTGAAAGCTAAATGGCATTGGATTTGTACCTGAAAAATGCATAGTGGCTGATCATCTGGTTTCAAGAATTTCGAAGTCTTACAAACCAGTTGAGCAAAAGCCGGATTGGGATAAACCAAATCTCCAATCTCATCCAATGTATACTCACTAGAAGCTACCACAAAGCCAGCTCCAGCAGCATTGCAGTCAATCTCAAGACGAGATGTTTCAGAATTTAGCTTCAATCTTCCGGCAAAGAAATCATAGGGGACTAGTATTTTTGCTAGTGTGTTCTTGAGCGTGTCAGCTACAATTTTAGGAGAGAAATCTTTGTGGGATGGAAAGAAATGAACAGTTTCAACGTCAAAATTGAGAACTTGATCTATGTTGGATAAGAACAAGGTTCTTTTCTCAGTTTCTTGGGATGGAAAAACTAGAGACGATTTGTGAACAGTGACCTTGAGATCTTGGAGGAGAGACGGGGGTCCTTGGTATATGGTTCCCATGGTGTGTTATTTTTGGTTGTGATATGTATGATCGATCATGTAATTTATAGTAGTGTGGACCAAGGATATTGGAAGCAAAATGCTACAATAAATATGGTTCTAAGATATTGTGAAATATAGGTCCAAATCATGACACGTATGGGGGTGAAACTGGACACCATAAAATCATTAAATTTTCTCATGACTAAGCCTAGAGCAGGTATTCAGCCAAAAAAAAAAAAAAAGCCTAGACCAGCTGAGACCCCTATTACTTCTACTATTTGCACTAATTTTTTTTTTCAAAATATTTTCATGAATAAAATGAGTATCAAGAATATTCCATTTATCTGCCCCCTTGCTACATAATTACTAAAGTGGTTGAGTAGGTTTTATAGATAAAGGGAGACAGGTGTATTCAACGGCTATACATTTTGGTTGGAAAGAAAATGTGTGGTGGTGTGTGCTTGCATAGGTTCTAGTAATGTTTAGCTACTTTAACATGCAATTAATCTTTTTTTTTTTCACTCCTCTCTTCCTTTAATATCATGGCACTGCAACAAAATGTATTTTTAGCGACGAAACTTAGTAAGAAATATTTTTTCCGTCGCTAAAATTACAGATTTAGCAATGAAATATGGATTTCGTCGCTAATAATGAAAAAAATTATAACATTTAGCAACGAAAAGTAATTTTCGTCGCTATTGTTGATTTGAAATAGGGGCGCCAATAGGGAAAAACTAGGCGCGAAGTGACGAAATATTTCATCACTAAAAGTTGAGATTTTTAGTGATGAAATATTTCATTGCTATAGATGTTGCTTTGAACAGTATTAGCGACAAAACTCATTTCGTCGCCAAAGGTAACCAATAGTGATGAAACTAAATCGTTGCCAAAAGTCCAATGCATATAAACCGGCAGCTTTAGCGATGAAATCATAATTCGTAACAAAAAGTTAGAAACAGCAATGAAATAAATTTCGTCACTAAAGAGTACAGCTTAAATGGGTTAAATTTCAGCAAAAAAAAATTTCTTTTCTCACATAAAATTTCATTTCTCCCACCCACTCACTTAAAAAATTTTCAGCCCTCCCTCTCTCATTATCACTCACTCCCTAACACAAACACAAACTCAAAGACAAACACAAACACACACATCCCTCTATCTCTCTCTCTCTCTCTACCAAATCTCTCCTCCCTCTTGATCTCTTGGTTAGCTTCTACTAGATTTTCAGTCGTCAAACTCTTATCCATGGTTTGACTTCTCTTAACATGAATCTAAGGTAAAATCTCCATAACCCACCTTCTAATATCTTTGGGTTTTTATCCTATACTATTAGGATTGCTCTTTATGTTGTGAGTTTTGTTTTAGAAGTAGTTTGTTATGTTTGTTGGTACATTTAAAATCTTATTGGAGGTTTTTAATTTAATGGAATGAAATGGATTTTATTGTTTGGCAACTATGTGAGTTGGGTTTCTTAAGAAATTATTTGAGTTTTTGATTAATATGGGAGATTGGGTTAATTTTAGAAAAATGGTTTCCTTGCATCTTGAAATGTCTTTGGCATATGTGGTTGTGATTGTGGTGTTAAATATAAATTTGTGCAAGTAATATAAGCATGTGTCTTTTGTTTACCAAGTGTTTGACAAATTGCCTATATGAGTTATGAAATGGATTTTGTTGTTTGGCAACCATGTGAGTTGGGTTTCTTGAGAAATCATTTGGGTTTTAATTTATATGGGAGATTGGGTTAATTTTAGAAAAATGGTTTCCTTACATTTTGAAATGTCTTTGGCATATGTGGTTGTGATTGTGGTGTTAAATATAAATTTGTGTAAGTAATATGAGCATGTGTCTTTTGCTTACCAAGTGTTTGACAAATTGCCTATATGAGTTATGAAATGGATTTTGTTGTTTGGCAACCATGTGAGTTGGGTTTCTTGAGAAATCATTTGGGATTTTGATTTATATGAGGGATTGGATTAATTTTAGAAAAAGGGGTTCCTTGCATTTTTGAAATGTCTTTGGCATATGTGGTTGTGATTGCGGTGTTAACTATAAATTTATGCAAGTTGTTAGTTTCTAAGGAATTAAGAACTAATGTATTAGAACTTCGATTTGTAATGTTGGCAAACCATGATCAAAACATTTTAGTCTTGTTTAGACTTGCTCAAAGTGTATTTATATGTAAAGTTGGAATCGAGTGTTCTGCAGGATTTACTGTGTAAATCTGCCTAGCTTGATTGATCGAAAATTCGGCTTGATCAATCAAAAGTCGTGCAGATTGTTTTTCTGCAGAATTTTCCAACTCAGCCCATGCCCGTTTGACGTGTAGGGTTTTATGTTTTACCCTAGGTATAAAATGGAAAACCCTAGCCACGTTTTAAGGTTGTTCTTTATGCTGTGTGTGTGAATCTTTTGTGAGATCTAGAGGTGTTTACCTTCACACATACTTAGGGTTATCAAGAATCAAGACTATGTCAAGAACTTGATGATCATTTCAGTTGCTGATCAAAGAGCTTAAAGATACACAAGCGGGAGTACTTGTACTTGCTGTGAATCCAAGAAAGAAGTAGTCCATGGACTCGGAGCTGTCATGTGGTCATGGTAGTAAGCTACCTACTTGAGGTAGCAATAGGATGTTAGTGGTCTAAGTCGCTATTGTGTAAACTTCAATTCTTTCATAATGGATTCGGTTTACCTTGAGGATAGCTAGGTTAAATCTTCCCCAGGTTTTTTACCGGTTTGGTTTTCCTGGGTCATCATATCTTTGTGTTCTTTACTTTCTGCACTTTACATTGATATGATATATTTGTGTTAACCTAGAGTTGTTTAATTTGACTAAGTAATCACTTGGCTAATTAACGAGGTTAATCTGGTTGTGTTTTAAGGGGTCTAAAAACGAACAAATGGTATCAGAGCAGGTAGCTCTCTTGTTGTAGATCCTTTGATCTAAGAGGTGATCCTTGACCCTGGATGTCATGGAACATAGACACTCTCTTGTTATTCCACTTCACTTTGATGGGAATAATTATGCTTATTGGAAAGTAAGGATGAAAGCATTCCTAAAATCTATTGATGAGAGAGTCTAGAACTCCGTTGAATATGGATGGTAGAAGCCCACTACTCCTGTGAGTGAGTGGCAAACTTCTCATAAAGAAGCAGCCGCTTTTAATGGCAAAACTATGAATGTTATTTTTAATGCTGTTTTTATGGAAGAATTTAAGAAATTTCTAATGTTGAGATTGCTCATACTGCTTGGAATATCCTCCAGACTGTGCATGAAGGCACAAAGGCAGTTAAAACCAATAAGTTGCAGCAATTAACAACTAGATTTGAAAGCATTAGGATGTCTGATGATGAATCTTTTGATGAATTCTATGCTAAGCTTAATGATATTGTTAATTTTGCATATAATTTGGGCGAAATCTATGATTAACCTAAAATTGTTAGGAAGATTCTTAGATCTTTGACTGAGGATTTTAGATCCAAAGTGACTGTCATCACTAAATGCAAGGATGTGGACTCCATCCCTGTTGATGAACTTGTAGAATCTCTTTAGTCCTATGAGTTGGACCTACCTAAGACTAGTAAATCCAAATAAATGGCTCTTAAGTCTGTTGATGATGTTGATATGAATGGATTTGATGATGAGCTCTCTGCTACAGAGATTGCCTATCTTGCCAAGAACTTTAGAAACTTTCTTAGGAACAACAACAGAAGGGCAAGAGGTAAAAACAATGCTAAACCTAGAAACTTTAGGAGGAATGATCCGACTAAGGTAAACAACACTGAAAAACCTAAAGAAAAATTCGGTCAATCTTCTAACAATTCTATGGGTCAACAATGTTTTGGGTGTCAAGGGTATAGTCATGTGAAATCTGAATGTCCAACATTCTTGAGGTCTAAGGGTAAGGCTATGGCTATAACCCTTAGTGATGATGAAGTTTCTGACAATAAGTCTGGTAGTGATGAGGATGGAAACTTCATTACTTTCGCTGCTACTGTTGTAGTTGATGAAAGTGTTGCTGTTGAAGATAACCCTTCTGATGGGGAACTCTCTCAGGATGCAGATTTACAAGAAGCCTACAATAAACTTTGCAAAGTTGCTGCAAAGGATGCTACGAGTGTTGATCTAGGCTTAAAGAAAATTGCATCTTTTGAACTTGAAAGGAAAAATTTGCTTGTGAAACTATTTGATGCTAATGGATTGTTGAATAATGTAAAGACTGAGAACATGCTCTTGCTTGATAAAGTTAAGAATTTGAAACTTGAACTATCTGTTTCTAGAGAACAAACTAATAGGTCTACAAGCTCCAAACTTGATCACATGCTGAGTGTTCAAAAGTCTCCCTCTGACAAAACTGGTTTAGGTTTTGTAGAAAGCATCTCTGTGCTTGAACCCCATTCCACAAACTTTGTTCCTTCTTTTGAACCCCCTGTGAGTGAGGTTGTCAAACCCTCTGTGAGTGAGGCTGCTAAATCTATAGAAGTTACACCTCCTAGGAAGATTATGGTTGATCTTTAAGAGTCTAAACCTAAGGCTTCTAACCCTCCTAAAGGCAAGTTGCATGATAAGCCTGCATGGGTTTGTCATTTTTGTGGAAAGTCTAAGCAAATTCGTCCAAACTATTTCAAGTTGCAAGCTGCTAAGCGACAAATAAGCCAAAAGTACCTGTGCCTCAAGCACAAGATCCTATGGTACTTATTGGTGAATTGGTAAAGACTCTAAATCTTTATTCCAATCCTAGAGTTGGTCATCATTCTAATGTGAATAAGAACTCCAATGCTTGAGGTGTATTTAAAAAGTTTTGGATGCAAAAGGCTCAATCAAATTGAGTCTTTCTGACATGGTCCTTGTGTGCTTCATCGCTCTACTCTTTGTGACCATTGTTCTTTGCTGTTTTGTTTTCTTTGTTTTTCTAGGATTTGCATTGCATAACATTCATGCATTTCATTCTAGGATTGTTTTTTGTTTTTTTCAACAAAAAAAAAAAAAAAAAAAAAAAAAAAAAAAAAAAAAAAAAAAAAAAAAAAAACAAGGGGAAGCAAAATGTGTTTTGTATTATTTTTCAAATCAAGGTTAGCCAATTTATTTTTACATAACATGTGTGTATACTTTGTTTAGCTTTGATGAGCTTATCACATGATCTTGATCTTGAAGCCACAAGCCTTTGATTGACAGACTTGAACTTTTTGAAAAAGACATAAATAACCATCTCACCTTTGTTTACTAGCCAATCATGAACACCTTAGTGCATATAATATGATTTTATGCTCGAGCAAGTGTAGCACATGCACAAAAAGAATATAAAGTGTAGCCTTGGTTTAAATGCTAAAATTGGTGTGTACATTATTGGGCTATAATAAAGTCAAATCAAATAAAATTTGTGTGTACATTATCCCGGCTATCTTTAATAAGTTTCTGATTAAATAAAATTGGTGTGTACTTTATGAGACAAATCAAGAAACTTACATGATTGCAAGCTTTTATTCTAGGAGATGTGGGAGTTATATGATGTAACTCTTTAGGTGATAGTCTCTTTCAAGTTTATGTGATGAATTTTGTAGAAATTGTGGTTGATTACTATTCACATGTTACCTCACATGTATCTCAAAATTTTGCTAGTTGCACACACTACATAAGTTACTCTTTGCTAAACTTTGTACATGTTATTGTGTGTGATTTTGGTTTGGCCAACCAAGTTTGAAAATTTCTTGAGTTTTATGCAAATGTTTGCTTTTTGAGAATTTAAGGATAATTGATGAAAATCTTATTTTTGGGAAATCTGGGTTCAATACAAGTTCGTTTTAGAGCATTTCATCTCATTTTCATGCATTTTGTTCATAAAATACTATGCTTTGAGGAGTTTCTACATAAAATTACTCTGTTTTTCAAAAAATTGTGTTTTCCAGATTTTCGATCAATCGAATCTGTTTTTCGACCAATCGAAAATGCAATTAAAATTTTGTTTTGAATCTGACCAACTTGATCGCTGTTGGATCAATCAAAAGTGATTTTCGATCGATCGAATCTAATTTTTGATCAATCGAAAATTGTATAGAGAGTTTTTTAAAAACCTTTGTTTCTCACGTGTTCAAACACTATTTAAAAACTTTCAAACGCTTTTCTCTCTCTATTCGATCGGTCTAAGATTACAAGCAAGATTTTTGTCGTTTTCACCCAAATTTCTTCAAGGGTTTTTGTCATCTAAGGCCGGTAAGACCTTTATACCCCTCCTTTTTCATTTATTTTAATGATTCATGCATTTTGGGGATATTTTCGAACCTAAGGAAAATTGCGATTTTTGTTGTTTTAAGCATTTTCTTTCAAAATTGATCATTGGGTTTTTGTTTTGAGATGTTATTAAACCGTTCCTTGGTGATTAATTGGATCAATTTGTTGATTTGGGAAAATTTGAATATTCTAGGGCTTGAAACTACCCGATTTGGGGATTTTGTTCAATTCTGCTTAATTTGATGAAATTGGCTTGGTAGATTGATTCAATTGATCATTATAATGTGTTATCTCTCTTATGTAATGGTCAATTGATCAATTTGTTGGGTTTTGAGAAAGTGGGTTTTTCAAATTTTGGGTTTTTGATGTAAACTCTATGCTCAAGCCAATTTTGTGATCTTGGAGTAAAATTGAACTTATTCTCATTGCATTAGAGCATGCATCATGTGTTGATATTGTTCAAGCATCATATAGAATTGTTATTTCTATATATTTTTGTGCTAACTTGCAGTCTGCCCTTAGTTTTTCTGTTTTTTATTTTTTTTTATTTTATCTCTTTTGTGTCTGTCCTTCTGCTTTTTAGCATCATGTCTAGGAAGACTAGAGCTAATAGGAAATCATCCTCTACTTCTTCCCCCACCTTCGATAGTGAGAGATTTCTGAGTGAGAAAAACCAGGTAGCATATGAGAAGCTTAACCTTCGTAGGAATATTTGGGCTGAGAGGAAGGTTTTGTTAGACGAGCTGGATGGTGAGATTAGGAGAAACTTTGACCGTAGGGGCTAGTTACCTCTGTTGGATGTTGATCATCCTCCTACAGCTACCTTGATTAGAGAGTTCTACTTGAACCTCTCGATCCACGCCTATGATTCCAACACTCTTGTGAGGAGTTGGATACGGGGTGATGAGTACACCATTACTCATTCGGTAGTGGCTAATGCTCTTGGGGTGCCATTGGTTCAGCATCCTGTTTATCCGTATGATGAGTCTCCACCCCTTGATGACATTATGTCATTTATGACTGGTACTTCTATCCAGTGGGGTTCTGATCCTCATATCACCTCTCACGAGTTGACCGAGACTCATTATCTCTTTTTCCGGATTTCTTGCCATTCCATCTGGCCCATCTCTCATTTGCATACCATTCCTATAGAGAGATGTGCATTTTTGTATGCCTTTGTTACTGATGCTCCTATGAGCTTTCCTCATCTTTTCATTCGTTCTTTGATTGAGGTTCATAGGAGTAGTTCTACTGCTCACGCTCTTTTCTTTCCAGTTTTCATTCATCAGATTCTTTTGCATTTAGGGTTAGAGGACTTTCTCGCGTCTGAGCCTATTCATATTATAGCTCCCATAAGTGTCACCTTTCTTAGGCAGAGGGCTGCTCAGATGAGAGCGAGCTCTAAACGTCCTAGGGTTGAGCCTTTCGGTGTTGCACCTCCTCATCCCTCTTCTACAGGTGATACTTCAGCTGAGGCGTCTATAAATCCGATTGTTGCTGTTGCTGCTGTTCCTCGACCATCTACTTCAGATGATTTAGACATTTGTTGTATGTTG
The DNA here is from genome assembly GCA_019022515.1 of Quercus aquifolioides. NCBI lineage: Eukaryota > Viridiplantae > Streptophyta > Magnoliopsida > Fagales > Fagaceae > Quercus > Quercus aquifolioides. Next base: position 59,452,956 of record CM032326.1, on the reverse strand, counting down.
GAGACTGTCGTGACCGTTCAGGCGGCTCATGGTCAGATTTTGGTGGACATGCTTGATGAGCTTCGTGCTTTGTTAGCGGATTTGGAGCATATTGGACGGTCGCCTCCGCCACCTCCTTTTGATGATGAGTTTTGATTGCCCTTTGCCAATTCGTCACAAAAAGGGGGAGTACATTTGTAGAGGGTTTTTGTTGTTAGGGGGATTTTTTTTTTTTTTTTTTGTTTTGGAGCTGTGGAGCTTTAGATTGTATGTAGGTGCTTCAGTATGTATTTATTCTTTTAGCTCATGATATATTTTGTTTGGGTTGTCCATGATAGGGGGAGATACATTGATTGTATATGTTTCTTGTTTCACATTGCTTATTGATTTATATTTACGAGGTTATTCATTATATATTGTCTTTATTTTGTGTTATGTGAAATCAAGAAGTTATTTCGTTTTACTTATATTTTCCACACATGCGTGCTGTTGTCTACACTTGCATCTGATAGATAGTAGTTAGGTTGAATTTGTTATGTTGGGCTATGTTTTTGTAGTGGGCTATTTTTATGTAAATTTTGATCATTTTGTTAAGTTTGTGTTTTGTCACGGATTGCCAAAGGGTGAGTTTGTTAGGTTCTAAGGAATTAGGAACTAATGTATTAGAACTTGAATTTGTAATGTTGGCAAACCATGATCAAAAAGTTTTAGTCTTGTTTAGACTTGCTCAAAGTGTATTTATATGTAAAGTTGGAATCGAGTGTTCTATAGGATTTACTGTGTAAATCTGCCTGGTTCAATCGATTGAAAGTCATGCAGATTATTTTTCTGCAGAATTTTCCAACTCAGCCCAAGTCTGTTTGACGTGTAGGGTTTTATGTTTTGCCCTTAGGTATAAAAGGGAAAACTTTATCCACGTTTTGAGGTTGTTCTTTATGCCGTGTGTGTGAATCTTTTGTAAGATCTAGAGGTGTTTGCCTTCACACATACTTAGGGTTATCAAGAATCAAGACTATGTCAAGAACTTGATGATCGTTTCAGTTGCTGATCAAAGAGCTTAAAGATACACAAGTGGGAGTGCTTGTACTTGCTGGGAATCCAAGAAAGAAGTAGTTCGTGGACTCGGAGCTGTCACGTGGTCGTGGTAGTAAGTTTCCTACTCGAGTTAGCAATAGGATGTTAGTCGTCTAAGTCACTATTGTGTAAACTTCAATTCTTTCATAGTGGATTCGGTTTACCTTGAGGATAGCTAGATTAAATCCTCCCTAGGTTTTTTACCGGTTTGGTTTTCCTGGGTCATCATATCTTTGTGTTCTTTACTTTCCGCACTTTACATTGATATGATATATTTGTGTTAACCTAGAGTTGTTTAATTTGACTAAGTAATCACTTGGCTAATTAACTAGGTTAATCTGGTTATGTTTTAAGGGGTCTAAAAATAAACATAAGTAATATGAGCATGTGTCTTTCGCTTACCAAGTGTTTGATAAATTGTCTATATGAGTCATGAGATAAAATTTCTTGACTTATGTTGTGATGATTGTTATATGAGGTTATGGGTTGTAATCCTAGTTTTTTATATGTACTAACACATGTAGCTTTAAGGTTTAATCAAGTTTAAATTTTTTTGGCATAGGGTTAAAATTATATTATTTTTCTTTTGTGACTTTATATAGATTTGAGTCAGATGCACTACATGATTTTTAATAAATTATAGAAAACTTATTTTGAAATAAATTTTTGATGGTACATACTAGACATATAAGGGCTTCTCCCTATTTAATTTAAAGCTTTTTGGATAAAACTAAGTGGACCAAACGAATTTTTAAAAAGAGCTGACCTGTTGCAAATTTAATCAGAAAGTAAGATTTGAATGTTGAGACTATAAGCAATTTACTACAAGCTTTTGTTGTGTGGGCTATCTTGTAAGTTCATATGTTCTTTCTTTGAAAAGTGTTTTACTTTGGCTAATTTTATCATGGTTTGTTAATGACATGCTTTGTATTAAGTTGGTAAATGCACATTGTTTGTGGTAGGGAAATAAAAAGTTTTGGTTGTGTTAAAGCCTATAAGTTTCTTGTATGCTTGCTTGGTTCCCGTTTGGGTAGGTGTATTCGTCTTAGGATGGTAAAGTTAGGTTTTAGGGACTTAGGTTTTGATTGAGTTATATTTGCTGGTTACTTTTTTTTTCAATACTTGAAGCATTTGGAGGTCTTGGTGGTGTGGAGAGATGAGTATATGATATTTTGATGGTTTAGGTGCTATGAAATTGTTTTAAAACAAATGGGTAATGAAGTGTTAACCATGAAAGCTTAAGTGCTTTGAGGTTTTGATTTTTGCACATAAAGTGTTTGATATATTACCTCAATGAGTTATAAAGTTGTGATATATATATATATATATATACATGTATGTATGTATATGTATATGTATATAAAGTTTGTGAAATCTGAAATTTTGTTTAAATTATTTTGCTCTAAAGGTGAGTATGTCATACTTTGATGGTTTGGGTGCTATGAACTTGTTTTAAAACAAATGGGTTATGAAGTGTTAACCATGAAAGTTTATGTGTCTTGAGGTTTTGCTTTTTGCACATCAAGTGTTTGATATATTACCTCAATGAGTTATGAAGTTGAGTTTAATTGATTGTTGTTGATTATTCAATTTGAAGTTGGACTATGTGATATATATATATATGTGTGTGTGTGTGTGTGTGATTATTCAATTTGAAGTTGGACTATGTGATATATATATATATGTGTGTGTGTGTGTGTGGTAAAGTTTGTGAAATCTGAAACTTTGCTTAAATTATTTTGCTCTAATGGTCACCCAATCACTATTTTTGTTGGGTAATGGATTTTGGAGGTCTTGATGGTGTGAAGAGGTGAGTATATGATACTTTGATAGTTTGGGTGCTATGAACTTGTTTTAAAACAAATGGGTAATGAAGTGTTAACCATGAAAGTTTAAATGCTTTGAGATTTTGCTTTTTGCACATCAAGTGTTTGATATATTACCTTAATGAGTTATGAAGTTGGGTTTAATTGTTTGTTGTTGATTATTTAATTTGAAGTTGGACTATGTGATATATATATTTATATATATATATATATATATATATGAAAGCTCGAAAATGTGTTGAAAACACAAGAGCTGTTTAGACCCCCCAATTAAAATTACGGCTTGGTTGATTTTACACTAACTTAATACTAAGTGCGGAATCGTGTAAACACAAGCGTATAAGCAATAAGCTACTCTAATCCATAAACTAAGCAACACAGCAGTATAATGGAATATAAAAGAGTAGGGAAGAAAGATGCAAACACAGAAAACACCAAGACGTGTTTTCGAAGAGGAAACCGAAGAACTCGGCGAAAAACCTCTCCGCCGCCCTCCAAGCGGAAATCGATCCACTAGACAATCAGTTGGGATACATGAGTTAGCAAGAGACCCTCCAAGCCTAATCTACCCGATGTACCTAAGCCCTCCAAGCTCCTACTCCAACAAGGCTTCTCGGAACCGTGTCTTGTCTAGCTCTCCGGATCCCGCAACAAGCTCCATGTTGCATCTGCCATCCTTGGCTTCTTCCAATGCTTCCCAGCAACTCCAAAGCACTCTCTACACTCTGAATAGGTGTGGGTTGTGTTTGGGTACAAATCTCCTCTCAAGGTATGATAATGGGAGAGGGATGGAGAAGAGGCTACAATGATTTCTCACTAAGGAGGAGTAGCTCTCTCTCAAAAGAGGGTGTGTGTGTTGTAGAAAACCTATCTAGGGTTTTTCTCTCTGAATAGCCTCTAATACATTTGTGGGTAATGAGGGTATATATAGTATGGGTGAAGGGTAAGAAAGTCACTCATTAAAATCCTCCAGGCAGAATGTTTCGCGACTATCTCGCGGGAAGGCCTTACCCGCGAGACACTCGCGAAAACGACAACCTGGCACGAATCTTCAGCTTCCAGTCATGTGCTTCTCACATGGCTCTTTCGCGGCTTAGCTTCCAGCGACACACCCGCGAGATCCACTGATCTTCAATAAAGCTTGAGTCTTCACCAACTTGATACTAAACCCAATACAATTAAATCCCACAAAATACAAGGAAATGAAATAAAGTAATTACAACACATTTTGTCATGGAATAAAGCCAATATAAAACATAGTTGTAAATCACAACTTTACAATATATATATATATGTATGTATGTATATGTATATAAAGTTTGTGAAATTTGAAATTTTGTTTAAATTATTTTGCTCTAGAGGTGAGTATGTGATACTTTGATGGTTTGGGTGCTATGAATTTGTTTTAAAACAAATGGGTAATGAAGTGTTAACCATGAAAGTTTAAGTGCCATGTAGTGTCTCTTCTTTCTCTTGGCCTTTTGGTTTCTTGAAATGGGATATTCAGCTATCAACCTTCCCTACAAAACTTTTGCCTTCTCCCAACATGATTCCAGGATAATTTTCCTTGATTATTTGTCTCTATGATTTATGAGTTTTGGTTTCTTGATTTGTTGTTGTTGTATTTGTTTATATGAGATAAAGGGTTTCATTCCATGTTTTTAATATTCTTTAACATGTAGTTTTAATGTGAATAAAGTCTCAAAGCATTTGGGCTAATTTTGAAACTATAGCAATTTTCTTTTGGGAACCTAAATTTGTCAAAGAGAAATTTCAGTTAGCTACAATACGTGATTTTTAATAAATTATAGAAAGATTATTTTGTACTTAATATTTTATGGTACATACTACACATATAAGAGCTTATCCGTATTTACTTTCAAGTTAATTAGATAACTTTTCATGGACCAAACGATTTTTACAAAAGAGCTGACTTGTTATGTAGTGAATCTGAAAGTATTGCGAGTATGTTAGGATTTTGTAGAATTTACTTGAAACTTTTGTTGAGTGGGTTGGCTTGCAAATTCTTGCATTTTCCTCGACATGTGTTTTACTTAGCTAATTTAATAATGGTTTGATTTAATCACTTGCAGTAGTGTATTAAAATGCTTTGGTTGTGTTATGGTCCTTCGGATCACTCTCTTTTTTTTTTTTTTTTTTTTTTTTTTTGTGGCAATTGATTCTATTTTAAATCTGAAATTTGTTGCTTTTGTGTCATTCTGATTGACTTAGATTTGATGATCACTGTGAAAGCCTAAATTTTGCTTTGTATTGATGTTTATGTGGGAATTTAGTTTAAGTTCTTGAATTGTGTTAAATCTGGTAATTGAGACTATTTTTTATTTGTTTTTGTAGTGTATGGCTCTATGCATTAATGCTCAAATTGGGTTTTTTGTTGTTTACTTTGATTGAATTATAGAGTAAATGATTTAGTTCTAGCAAATATGTGGTAATTGAATTATGCAATGTGAGGTTGACAACCAAATTGGGTTTGAAGTTTGTGTCTTGGATGAACATATATATATATATATATATATACAGAAATATTCAATAGAGATGTTTCTTATAACATAGTTAATGTTTTTACTTTACAATTTTAATGCAGTATTGTTTTTACATTTGTGCAGATTTCTTATTGGTGGCTTTTAGGGCATTTTTTTTTTTTTTGGCACTACTTGAAGATGTTTGAGGAAATCTTCTTTTAGCCCTTAGTATTTTATGTTATTGTATGTTATAAAACATCTTGTATTATTGTATGTGTTGGAAACAATTTGTATGGATGGATTGAATAGAATACTTTTTTTTTTTTTTTTTGATACAAGATAGAATTTCTAATCTAACCTAATCTAAGTGTATATGTGTGTGAAGCTCCCTTCTGGAGACTTGAACCCTGGCCCTTGCCCTCCACACCCCTCAAGCATTTATACTTGTGGAGTGACCACCGCACCAAGGGTGCGCAGTGGTAATACATGTTTTATTTTTACATTTGGAATGTACGGATCATTTTCTTATAAATGTGTAGTTGACATAAATGTGTTATTCAAGTGTGAGGAGTTAATAATGTAATGACAGGTTTTATACAGGAAAAAAATGAAAACAGATAAGTAGCATTAGTGAAGAATTTTTACATCACATTTTGCTACATTTAGTGACAAAAATTTTCATCGCTAAATGTAACTAAATTTATAAAAAACAATTTCAGCGACAAAAATTTTTGTTGCTAAATATAGCTGAATAATTTACACAATAGTTTTATCAACGAAAATATTTGTCGCTATAAGTACCCGAATATTCTTAAAAATAGTTTTAGCGGCGAAAATATTTCGTCGCTAAAAATTATCTAATAAAATAAGGTACATGTAGCGACAAAATAGTTTCGTCGCTGAATAGTATTTTTAATAAGGAAAACATTTGGTGACAAAATAATTTCGTCAGTAAAAGTGTTTTTATTTTAAAACAACTCGGATCTTTAGTGATGAAATTTGTTGAAAGTTTTCGTTGCTAATACTTTTAGCGATGGAGCTATAGAGACGAAACGAATTTCGTCACTAAAAAGAAGAAATTGTCACTAAAAGTACTAGGTGAGAAATATTGGACTTTTAGTGATGAAAGTTTTCGTCGCTAAAAATACATTTTGTTGCAGTGATGGTGCACACCACAAAAAAGTTAGGTTTTTCTCAAGGGCTAAAACTCTTGAAAATTTTACAAAAAGCCTTAAAAAAAAACATTATTTTAAGGGTCTGAATGACCCTTGACGGCCTTTGAAATAAATGCCATCAAAAAATAAATTTCAATGACCTACGTGACCCTTGAAACAAGTGATAAAGGGTCTCCCCACCTCCAAAAATTTAAAAATAAATAAAAATATAATAACCATTTTTGAGGGTATCCTAACACTCAAAATAAGATTTTTCTCTTTCAAAAAAACATCTATATATATGTATGTGTGTATTTAAAAAATAAAAAATAGTATTTATTATTGTTACGTTTCTGTTAGGTCACATCAACGACGATGTCATCATTTTCTTTCCATCCTTTAATATATATATATATATATATATATATATATAAGTGTGTGTGTGTGTGTATTCCTCTTTTAAACTTTTCTTCTCCCTATCTAAAAAACAAAAATAAAAATATTTTTTTCTCCCTATTAGTCCACACCTATTGTTACACTTTCTCCAACATTTTCCCTCCATTTTTGCCTCTTTCTCTCCCCACTACTCTCTAGTTTACCATTAAACTTCCTTAATCTTTTTGTCTTTCTAATGTTTTGACTTTTTTTTCCCCATTCTATTTTTTATAAATTTGATATCATTTCTTCCATTAAATCCATATTTTTCCTACATGGAAACTCTCTCTCTCTCTCTCTCTCTCTCTCTCTCTCTCTCTCTACATTCTTTTGATGGAATTTTTGTTCTTTCTTATAACTATAATTAAGTTTGATGGTTTTTATTTATTTTTTAAATGTGTTTTTGTATTGTGTTTTTTTTTTTTTTTAATTTCCCATCTCAAATTTTTATCTCTCTCTTTTATAGCTTTGGTTGAATTTTGGTTTGGGTTAATAGTTATTATTTATTTATTTTTTGGAAATAGAAATTTGAGTTTATATTAAAATGCAACCTACATGGCTATGAATTTAACTATGCCTACAAATTGTTTGAGTTATAAATTATTATAAAATATATTTTATTTGGTTGGTTTCATTTTAGTTTTGGTTAAGATAAAAAAGTAATTTTGTGATGAGTTTTAATTATCATGATAATTTCCTTATTCCTCAAGCAATGAATAATTTTAATATTAAATTTGAAATTTATAAAGTTTAGCTGTATATAAGGAAAATATAACACACTACAACAGAAGTTAGAAGAATATGGTTCACCTTAAAAAAAAAATAATAATAATAATCAAGCACACACAAAAATAAAATTAGAATGATGTATTTTTAGAGCTAAAAAGATTTTTTTTTTTTTTTTAAATACTTGTAGAAATCTTTGAAAAAATAGACAATACTTGAAGCAAATATTACTTTTTTATATGTTACACCCCATTACATAATCTATATATATATAAAACCGAAACCTTTGACTTTTTTTAGAGCTCCCACATTTTAAAATATCTTTTTTCTGCACCAAATACAAATTACAAAACCCACACTTCTTATAAAACAAAAACAAAAACACAATAAAGTTTTTTAAAAAATTCTCTCTTCTAATCTCTTACCGTGTCTCACGCTAACATCTCCTTCCCCCAAACATTAAACTCACCCTTTCCTTCCCCCAAAATCAAAACCCAAAACTTAGATCCTCCCACTATCGCCGCTGCCACCATGGATCACTGTCACTGCATCAATTTCTCTTTGCCTCTCCATCGTCACCCAACCTAGCCCATCATATTCTATGTCAAAAAATTATTTTGAGGTAATTAAAAAATGTTTTGACTCTGCTCAATTTCTATATATTGCTCTCTCTCTCTCTCTATCCGCTTCATTTGTTCATGGAATTTCATTGGTTTGTGGCTGTGGGTTGCTCTAGATTTAAGTTTTTTTGTTTTTGTTTTTTTTTTTTTTTTCCTTTATAGATTTCCACATTTTCTTCTTCCTCCTTTGTTATCAAAGCTATGGCAAAGAAGAATGAAGAAATTTTTGTTATTAGATTTTCTTTTTCCCTTTTTTTGTATGTAATTTTTATTGGATTTTTGGTTTCTTGGGATTCTTCTATTTGGTTTCAATTCTGGGTTTGTTTTAGTTGATATATAGTTTTTTTTTTTTTTTTCTCATCTTCATTTTATATTGGTTTGGATTTTCTTTTTCCCTTTTTTTGGTTATGCAATTTTAATTGGATTTTTGGTTTCTTGGGATTCTTCTATTTAATTTCAATTCTGGGCTTATTGTGGTTTGATTTATAGTACTATGGTCGTCTTCATTACATTGGTTTTCCCCTTTTATAAATTATTATAATCTCTGGGTTTTCTTATATGATAGCCTACGAAATGTTTATGTTGGGGCTGCTGCTATTTTGGATTCCGTGGGCATTTTTGTTTAAGGTTGAGGTTGGTTAGTATAGTTGTTTTAGATTGCTGAACATGTATTTGATAGAATACTCAGGTGTTTGTTCTCTGATTCTTCTTTGCCAATTCATTTGTGGTATTTCTTGAACAAGTTTGGAATGCTGAGGTGTTTGTTCTCAGATTCATTTGTAATATGCCTTTTGTTCTCTGTTTAAAAGAATTCAGATACAAGAAATTACAAAAGGCTATGGATAAACTTGGTCTAAAATATAAGTTATATAACTCAGTTATATATGATTATGCAAGATGGGCCTAGAATTAGATATTATAAATTTGAGGTAGAGATTCAGAGAGAGGGTTGAGAGAGACTTAACAAATAGCAAGCTATAATGAATACCTCTATCATTATGCAAAATCAAAAGGCATGTTACAGATTTTTAATCTTTTAACTTCATAATCAAACTTGCGTATTTATGGGGTATCATATTGCCTTTTAATTTGGAGTATGTACACGAAAACTTTTAACTTCATAACCAAACTTGCTTGTTTATGTGGTATCAAAAATACATAGGTACCTACAGAAACCTTATTCCATGTTTTCAATTTTTAGGCACAAAGGAGTTTGCACAGGCCTTGAGAGAGAAAAAATAACCCTTGGTTATATTGAGCCTGGTGTTGCTGCAACATGATGCTCTCTTTTCTTTTTAAAATTCTCTCTTTTATAAAGTCTTTTGGAAATTTTGCAATGATTCATGATTATTGTCTTACTATTTTAAAGTAGAGTAAAAGATCATTCTCATTGATGCTCGCTTTCATTAAGTGTTGTTTCTCTTACACGTACACAAGCTGTTTGATAAAATTCCTAAGTGATTTTTTGTTGTTGTTGTAGAAGTCATAATACATGGAGAGTGGTAAGGAGGAAGATAAGTAGGGAATGTGATATTTTGTTGTTGATTGAATTAGGGTGAGATGTATTTGTTGGCCTTAGTTTCTCAATGTCATTTTTTGTGCGATGTAAAAACATGACTGTCATTTTATTTTTTATGTAGTTTAGGTTTTTGTAGTTTTAATGTTTTAAAGCATGTTAGGATGTTAGATTTATTCTTTTGAAGTCCTGCTCTATTTTTAGTGTTGCTGTGTTCTTGGCTAGGGTTTTTGTGGTTGAACCCATGTGCACATAATCCTACCTACGCAGACTAGATTATGTGCACGTAAGCTTGTTCATATGTGCATATGATCCTACCCAAAAACCCTAACCTTTGTTTTCTATTTTTGTTTCTTATTTCCTTCCATAAATATGCTTCTGTTTTGATCCTCCTTTGTATGTGTGAGTCTCTGTTTCATTGTTTGTTTGCCTTTCACATGCTAAATTAGGGTTTATCTTGTGTTTTCTTGTTTTGATGCCATGGACATGCATTCACATGTTCATGCATTAATGCCATAGGTGCTGAGATGCAGCAAGGTAAGTAAGGTAAGTCATGCATTCATATGTCCATGCATTTTTTGTGACATAATCTTGTTTAGGGTTGATGAACATGATATGTGGTTTGAATACCATGATTATTTGCTGCCTATGTTCTGCCTTGATTTATTGTTTATATGCTTTTGCCTTGGATATGATATGTGATGGGGAAAGACAAGTATAGCTCATCCTTGAGTGGTCGTCCATAGAATGTAGGATACCACGACAATTGGGCCTACTCCTGCTCGCCCATTGTATTATTCATGGGTTGCCTTAAAGGAAGCTCGTCTAGACTAAGGAAGGTCGTCTAGATATGGACGACCCTTCAATACTTGGGAATATTTCTAAATACAAGATTTATCTATAAGAGCTTATGAATCGGACCATGTGTAACCATTTTAGTATGTGAGTGAGATCCTGATTCATCGCTGTAACTTCCTGCCAAGCACTTAACTTCCAATGACATTTATAGAAGATAAGAGTAAATATTATAACTTCTATAGCGGTTGTAAGAATTGAGTGTAAACCTTCTAATCTCCATAAATATGGGGGAAGTTACAAGACAAGTAACCGTTTCAAGAGTACACTATATAAACACTCATTCACGACAAGTAAATGTAAGTTTTAGATAATTCCCAAAAAGTTGGAACTCTAGAATTTAAGAGAGAAACTAACTTAAGCATCAGAGGGTTCTTGGATGGTTAGCCTCGGTCTCCTTTGATTATTTGTTTTCCTTTTCAGGCCTTCCAGATCATTGAAACCCGAAGCATTTAGCCTACTGATTTTCTGTGCATCATCAGTTGGCGCCTTCTGTAGGAAAGATCATTTTTGTGTATTGCAGTTTCTTTCTCCGACAAAAAGCTGCATGGTTCGGACAAGATCAAGGGCCACTAGCCTAGGCCATCAGGAGAGTAAGGATGCCTCTAGCAATCCCCACCGTGATTGACAGTCAACGCCTGTCATGCAACCGCCTTCCATCCAACATATACAATCTATGGCAGCAACCATGGCAGAATTAACCCGTCAGAATCAAGAGTTGGCTAGGGAGATTAGTTTAAGAAGGCAACACCATGAAAGATACACGGAAGGACAAGCCCAGAGTCAAGAAGATAGAGGAAATGCTGAGCCCGAAAACCAGTCAAGGGGTACCGCTTCACGAAGGGTGCCACACTTGGAGAGGGAGATGGATCAAATAAGGAAGGTCATGGATGAGATGAGGGAAAAAATGAGAAGGGCGAACCCCGTAGATGACTTGGTTCATCGAACAGACTCCCTTTTCATGGCTTCCATCAACAGTCACCCTTTGCCTCCTAAGTTCAAGATGCCTTCCTTGGACTCATATGATGGAATGCCTGACCCTTTTGATCATATTGCTACTTTCAAGACTACGACGCACCTTCAAGGGGTTCTAGACGAGATTATGTGTAGGGCCTTCCCTACTACCCTCAAAGGGCTAGCACGGGTATGGTTCAGTAAGATACCTCATAATACTGTGAGTTCTTTCAAAGAATTGAGTAAGCTGTTTGTCAACAATTTTATCAGAGGACAAAGGCATAAACATTCCTCGTCCAGCCTATTAACCATAGAGCAAGGGGAAAATGAAAGCTTGCGGTCCTTCATTACACATTTCAACAGGGAAGCCTTGACAATGGACAAGATGGACGACAAGTTGTTGTTGGCGACCTTCCATAATGGAGTAAACTCTGATTTATTCATCCATAAGCTTTATGAACAAGAGCCTCAAACCATGGCTAAACTCATCCACTCAGCCCAAAACTTCATGAATGCAGAGGAAGCAATTATAGCTAAGAAGAGAAAGAGAGCTGAACGAATGGAAGCAGATCTCCCGTGACATCCTGAGTAGGTTCCTCGTCTAAAGAAGGCATGGACGGGAGAGAAGAAAGATTAAGATAACAAGAAGGCGAGCTCTTCTACACAGAGTCAGCAATATACGCCCTTGAACATGCCGCTCGAACAAGTTCTCATGCAGATAAAGGATGATCCTTCCTTAAAGTGGCCGAAAAAAATGAAGGGAGATCCCAACAAGCGCGATCGGAACAAGTATTGCCACTTCCACAGAGACCATGGGTATGACACGGACGAGTGTTTTGATTTGAAGCAGCAGATAGAAAATCTCATCAGACAAGGAAAATTGAAAAATTTCCTTGGACAAGATCACAAAGATGTGAAGTTGAAGGCAAAGCTAGAAGAGCCGACAAGACCCCCACTTGGAGAAATAAGAGTCATCATAGGAGGGACCTCGATAGGCCAATCTTCTAAGTCAAGGAAGACGTACCTGAAGGTAGTGTAAAACGTCCAACTTTCAGGATGATCCCCGAGGAGGAGGACCACAGATAAGCAAGCCATTACATTCACAGACGAAGATGCTGAAAGGGTTCACCACCCACATGATGACGCAATCGTCATTACTTTGCTTATTGTTGATTATACGACTAGAAGGGTATTGGTAGACAATGAGAGCTTAACAAACATCCTATATTACCTTGCTTTCCAACAAATAAGGCTTGGATGAGATCAACTTTGTCCAGTGAATTCACCCTTGGTAGGATTTAGGGGGAAGAAAGTGCAGCCCGTGGGTACCATTACGTTACCTGTGGTGGTGGGAGCATATCCACAACAGATAACCAAAGAAGTAAACTTTCTTATCGTGGACTGTTCGTCGTCATACAATGCCATCATTGGAAGAACAACTTTAAACAATTGGAAGGCAGTAACATCTACCTATCACTTATCAGTCAAATTCCCTACGAAATACGGGGTAGGGCAAGTGCAAGGAGATCAATTAGCAGCAAGAGAGTGTTATTTGGCCATGCTGGCTATGGACGAACAGGTTCAGACAATGAGCATTGAGGAGAGGAGAGTTGTGGCAGAGCCCACCGAAGTGCTGGAAGACATTCCTTTGGATGAGAATAACCTTGATAAGTATACAAGGGTTGGAGCAGTTATGGAAAGGAAGACAAAGCAAGATCTTGTCCAGTTCTTAAAGAAGAGCATTGATGTATTTGCATGGAGTCATGAGGACATGCCAGGTATTGACCCTAGTGTCATCACCCATCGCCTAAACGTATTACCTTCCTCCAAGCCCGTCCGTCAAAAGAAAAGAGTCTTTGCTCCTGAACGAGATAATGCAATCAAGGAAGAAGTCTAGAAGTTGACCATGGCAAAATTTATCCGAGAATTTTATTACGCAGACTGGTTGGCTAATGTGGTGGTGATCAGGAAGGCTAATGGAAAGTGGAGAATGTGTAAACAAGGCTTGCCCCAAGGATAGCTATCCATTGCCACGTATTGACCAGCTGGTGGACCCAACTGCGGGTCATAAATTGCTAAGTTTCATGGATGCTTTCTCAGGTTACAATCAAATAAGGATGGACGAGGTGGATCAAGAGAAGACATCCTTCATTACCAGCCAAGGTTTGTTTTGCTACAAGGTGATGCCCTTCGGTTTGAAGAACACGGGGGCAACTTATTAGAGCCTAGTTAACCATATGTTTCGTCCACAGATCAGGCAGAATGTAAGTTAAATCCATGCAAGTGTGCTTTCGAAGTCTCGTCTAGTAAGTTTCTCGGGTTCATGGTTTCTCATAGAGGAATTGAGGTGAACCCTGATAAAATCCAGGCAATACTAATTATGGAGCCACCAAAGAACATCAAGGAAGTCCAGTCCCTCACCGGACAAGTTGCTACCCTTAACAGGTTCGTCTCTAAAGCTACTAACAAGTGCTTGCCATTTTTTAAGGTTCTTAAGAAGGCATTTGAATGGACGGACGAGTGTCAAAAGGCCTTTCAAGATCTTAAGCCCTACCTCACAGTAGCTCCTTTGCTGAGCCCGTCTATACCAGGTGAGGAATTATACTTGCATTTAGCGGTGTCTCCATATGCAGTAAGCTTAGCATTGATTAGAGAAGAAGGGAAGATTCAGAAGCCGGTTTATTACACAAGCCAAGTGCTAAGAGGGGCAGAAGGACGATACCCCATGATGGAAAAGCTGGCCTTTGCTTTGGTCACGGCTTCCAGAAAGTTAAGGCATTACTTTCAGGCTCATGTCATCAATGTCTTGACAGATCATCCACTGAAGAAGGCAATGAACAAGTTAGAAGCCCTAGGACAGCTAATCCAATGGGCCATAGAAATCAGCGAGTTTGATGTTAAGTACCAACCAAGAAATGCGATAAAAACACAAGTATTGACAAATTTCATTGCATAGTTCAGTCCCAATCAAGGTGAGCTAGACGAGGTGGATGAAGAACAGAGGTGGGTTGTCAATGTGGATGGCTCGTCCATGTTATATGTAGGAGGAATTGGAGTTATACTTAAATCCCTAGAAGGAGACAAGTTGAAATACACAGCCGGTCTACAATACCAAACCTTAGGGGTGGAGTCAGTAATCGTCCAAGGGGATTCTCAGTCGATCATCAATCAAGTGAATGGAATGTGTAAAGCTAAAGAAGATTGAATGAAGAAGTATCTAAACAAGGTAAGGCAGCTTGTCAAGAAATTCAAAGAAGACAGTTTTGTTCAACTCCCAAGGGAGGAAAACATGGAATCAGATGCTTTGGTGAAAGCACCTTCGGCAGGGGGAGCCATGAACGAGTGTGATAAAGTCCAATATATGCCAAGCATAGATCTTCTGGAGGTACAACAAATTGAAGGAGAAGAAAATTGGATGACTTCAATAGTCATCTATCTCAAGGATGGAAGGCTTCCAGAGGACAAGGACGAGGCTAGGAAGTTGAGGATCAGAGTTGCCAAGTATGTCCTCGTAGACGAGGTGTTGTATTATTCATGGGTTGCCTTCAGGGAAGCTCGTCTAGACCAAGAAAGGTCGTCCAGATATGGACGACCCTTCAATACTTAGGAATATTTCTAAATACAAGATTTATCTACAAGAGCTTACGAATTGGACCAAGTGTAACCATTTTAGTACGTGAGTGAGATCCTGATTCATCACTATAACTTCCTGCCAAGCACTTAACTTCCAATGATAGTTATAGAAGATAAGAGTAAATATTATAACTTCTATAGCAGTTGTAAGAGTTGAGTGTAAACCTTTTAACCTCCACAAATATGGGGGAAGTTACAAGACAAGTAACTGCTTCAAGAGCACACTATATAAACACTCATTCACGACAAGTAAAGGTAAGTTTTAGACAATTCCCAAAAAGTTGGAACTCTATAATTTAAGAGAGAAACTAACTTAAGCATCAGAGGGTTCTTGGCCAGTTAGCCCTAGTCTCCTTTGATTGTTTATTTTCCTTTTTAGGCCTTCCAGATCATTGAAGCCTGAAGCATTCAGCCTACTTATTTTTTGTGCATCATCAATATGTTTACATGATGATAGATGGATGTTAGAGTTGATATGAGATGCCATGTATGCTAGGTTTAGGTTGTGATATGCCATGATAGATGTATGATTAGGTTTTTGGGATGATTGATACCATATTGTTTGCTTAGATATACGCTAGTATGTGTGTGAGTTGGAATGCAATATTGAGTATGCCTTTAATAGGGTTAAGACATAATACACAATGAGAGGAAGCCAACCCTAGGGTTGGGCGGTTTTGGGTGCCTAACACCTTCCTAAAACCGTACCTAAAATCTGAACCCATATCTCTTGTAGTAAGATCAAAAAGGTCCTTCATTGAGAGGACGCTATATAGATGGATCCTAGACCATTGTGCAAACTAGATGGCGACTCCCTGTTGTGTCCACAGTGGCAACTCCATTGGGGATGATGCGTTTAATTCCTATGTGTCCTATGTCTAAACCTTAATAAAGGCTTATTCAATACTTGTTTGAACACACGTCACTTAGTTCTATTGTCCCTTTTACCTTGATTGGTGATGAGCGGGAAGATGGAAGGCTCCATTTGGGCCTAAATCTTTCGAAGTTCATCCCACCAACTCATAATGTGTGTCAATACCTATGATGGGCTTTGAGTACGTTAACGGTTTGCCACCAGTCCACAAAGGTTCACTTAGTCCCTCGGTTGGAATCATGGCCCACCTAGTTGTCAATGACCTGCTTAGCTGTCCTTTTAGCTTTAAGGAGCCTACCCACACTTAGAGAGATCCTAAATCCTACCAAAAAAGGGTACCTTTTTTATATCTCTTTTTTTTCAACCATATATCTTGTGATCACCTAATTCTAAAGGACAAATAAAAGATGTAAAAATTGGAAGGATGATCCTAAAGTTATGGCATACCCTAAGACAATTGGGGTAAAAGAAAAGAAGTTCTCACATTTAAAAGGTTTATCCCTAAGTCCAAAGGTATATCTTAACTTGAAAAGTTCATAAGATCATTGCCTAATTGCTATCATAAGCCCAAATTAAAAAGCCCTTTTAAAAAAGAGGACTTTGGGCCTATGTAGACACTGCATTTTGTACCCTTACGACTCGGGCCCCCGTTCCCCAGTGATGCCTAAACTCTAAGGCCCAAGGCCAGTTTAGAGCTTAATCAGATATCAAATTGACATGACGAGTGTTAGAATGGAAAATATAACCTTTTAAATTGTTAGGACATATGTGTTTTCACTTGTTAAGAACATATGTCACTTATTTATGTAAATTGGCTAATCCTTTGACAAAACGCAGTCTACTTGTAATTGGGTAGTTCTAGGTGTTTTTAATACTTCAAGAAATAAGGTTTCAAGATCAAGTGTTGAAGTCATCAAGTCTGTCCAAGAAAAAGCAAGCTGAAGTGCAAATTCATTAATTCTCGACACCTGCTCGATAGCTACCTCGACACCTGCTATCTGTCGAGATTTATAATTTCAGATTTTCTGATATGATTTTCTTGGGATCTGTGAATATGCTTTTGGGCTTTCTTTTCTTCTAACCCTAAACATATAAAAGGATTGTTTTAAGAGCCGTCAAATTGTACACAAGTTGCAAAAGCATAGAGCAATCTCTGTTCAAGCAAATTGTGATCAAAGATGAAGTTCTTAACCTAGTTCATCTTCTCTGAAGAAGTTGTTGTGTATTTTGCACCAAAGGGTTTTGTGACCAAGCATCTTCCTGATCTTCATCGTATAGGATGAACTGAAGAACTTTGCAGCCAACCTCTCCTTCTTAGTTGGTGTTTGAAGTCGCGTACTGGGATCCGCGCATTGGTTAGTCACGTACTTGGGAGCCGTGCATCAAAGGTGGAAATTGTCACTACAGATCAAGTCCAATTGGGTATTGGGGTAAGGGTTCAACTGTAGGTTGGTAAGGTACTTGGGATTCCTTTACTTGTAACCGCTTGATTTGATAATAGTGGAGTTTCGGGAGTGGTGACCTGAAAATCACCCGGTGAGGTTTTTGCCGCAAGGGTTTTCCCCATTCGTAAACAAATCACCGTGTTATTTATTTTCCGTTGCTTAATTAGTTTATTGGTGATTTGTTTGTGCTTCCACGCATTTGCATGATTAATTGATTAATTAACAACTTGGCTAATTAATTAATTGGTTTAATCACAAGGGGTCGTTCAGATTGTGGCCTATCAAGTGGTATTAGAGCGGGCACACTCTGATTAGGTTTAATCTTTGCTGTGTTGATCCATTGACCCCTGTTGTCATGGCTATAACCGGCTTGAGGAGATCTTTGTTTTCAAATACATCTTGTTTTTCTAATCACTATTTGTTTGAGTGTCTCAGAAAATACAAGTCTAAAAGTTATTTGAATTCTTTTATAATGACTATTGGAAAAGGTCTCAGTTTGACTAAGAAGAAACTAGACTGTCTCAGAATGAAAATGTGCAAAGGAGTTCGTCTGAGAAGAGTAAAAGTTAAAGGCTTAGCTCACCAAAGGCAGTTGAGTGAAAGAACCATTCCCTCTGATTTGTCATCCAAGCATGAAGTGTGTTTCATGATGAAGTCTGCATTCAAAGTGATGGATACATGTCTATGATATCTTGACAGTGGTTGCTCAAGACACATGACTGGAGACCGATCTCTCTTCAAGATCTTTGAGCCTAAGAAAGGTGGTAATGTGACTTTTGGTGATGGAAGTAAATCACAGATTAAAGGGAAAGGAATCATATCTCTACCAGGACTGCCAGACATTGCAAATGTTCTTTATGTAGAAGGTCTAAGGGTGAACCTATTGAGCATAAGTTAGATATGTGATCAAGACTTCATGGTGCTGTTCTCAAAGGGAAAGTGTCTTGTCATGGATGAGTCTGGAAAGAAGCTCATTAGTGGGGTTCGCACTTTGGACAACTGCTATGGATTGGTTCCTGATGCCGATATAATGTGCAATAGCATTCGTTTGCCTAATGAAGATCTATGGCATCAACGAATGGGACATGCTAGTTACAAGCATCTATCCATTGTATCTAAGCATGAATCAGTCTTGGGGATACCAAAGCTTAGTAGAATGAGCAATGTGGTGTGTGGACCATGTTAGCTTGGGAAACAGACGAAAGCTTAGCATCCAGGCACTCAGACATCAGCTACCTCCAAACCATTGGAGCTTTTGCATTTAGATCTTATGGGTCCAACCAGAACCGAGTCTCTTGGTGGTAAGAGATACATCATGGTTGTGGTAGACGACTTCACTAGATACACTTGGGTCATCTTACTACGATCCAAGTCTGATGCTCCTGAGCACATTGAGGCTTTGTGCACAAGACTGCAGAATGAAAAGAGCTTAAAGATTGATCGAATTCGAAGTGACCATGGTAAAGAATTCGAGAACTCATACATGGAGTCTTTCTGCATAAGATCAGGTATATCTCAAGAATTCTCTGCTCCTATTACGCCTCAGCAGAATGGTGTGGTAGAAAGAAAGAATAGGGTTATTCAAGAGATGGCCAAAGCCATATTGCATAACAAAGATGTGGCTCGAAACTTATGGGGAGAAGCCGTAAACACTGCATGTCATACGGTTAATAGGGTGTACTTTTGACCCGGTACCAAAAAGACTCCCTATGAGTTATGGAAAGGAAGGAAGCCAAATGTGAAGTATTTCAGGATCTTTGGAAGTACTTGCTTCATTCTTAAGGATAGAGAGAATGTGGGAAAATTTGACTCTCGAAGCGATGAAGGCATATTTCTGGGATACTCGTCTACAAGCAAGGCTTATCGAGTATACAACAAGAGAACTCTGAAGGTAATGGAAACAGTAAATGTCGTCATTGATGAGTCTTCAGATTCCAGTTCTGAGAAAGGCATTGAGGAACTCTCTAAAGAAATTCTTCCTCCTGAGCCTAGGGAAGTTCAAGATATTGTTGAACTAGAACCTGTGTCCCCAAGTACTCCTAGTATTGTGGAAGACTCTGTAGATGCTCTACTTCACCAGATTCTGAGTCTCATGAAGAAAAAGGACCTTCCTCTAGAATCAAATTAAATCATCCTCCGGAAGTTATTGTGGGAAACATGAATGAACTCACATTAAGGAAACGTACAATTGATAAATGTGTTGCTAACTTTGTGTCTTATTCTTGCTACTTGTCACAGGTTAAACCCAAGAAAGTTGAGGAAGCATTACAAGATGAAAGTTGGGTAGAAGCAATGCATGATGAACTACTTCAGTTTCAGAGGAATGATGTTTGGACTATAGTACCTAGACCAGAAGGTGAGCACATCATCGGTACAAAGTGGATATTCCACAACAAGACTGATGAATAAGGCAATGTGATCCGCAACAAGGCTCGACTTGTGGCTCAAGGATATCGCAAATGGAAGGAGTAGACTATGACGAAACATTTGCCCCAATTGTCCGAATGGAGTCAATCAGAATTCTACTTGCCCTAGCATGTCAGCTGAATTTCAAACTTTATCAGATGGATGTAAAGATTGCCTTCTTAAATGGGTTACTTAACGAGGATTTCTATGTGGCTCAACCTAAAGGATTCATTGATCCACACTTTCCGAATCATGTGTTGTACCTTAAAAAGGCACTTTATGGGTTGAAGCAAGCTCCTAGAGCCTGGTATGATAGACTCACACAATATCTGGTGTCACATGGGTTCACAAGAGGAAAGGCTGATCAAACTCTTTTCATCAACAAGGAGGATGGTGAGTTGATAGTTGCTCAAGTCTATGTTGATGATATCATCTTTGGGTCAACTAAGGATGAACTTGCTCATGGCTTCTCAAAACTCATGCAAGCCGAGTTTGAGATGAGTATGATTGGAGAGCTGACTCACTTCCTAGGATTGCAGATTCGCCAACAAGATTCAGGTATATTCCTTTCTCAATCTAAATATGCTAAGAATCTTGTGAAAAAGTTTGGTTTGGAATCTGCTAGTTCTGTTAGAACCCCTATGAGCCCAAATGTTAAACTCATTGTAGACTTGTTAGGTAAGAGTGTTGATCCCTCTCTTTATAGAAGCATGATAGGTAGTCTTCTTTACCTTGCTGCTAGTAGACCTGACATTAGTTATAGTGTTGGAGTGTGTGTTAGTTATCAGGCTAATCCCAAAGAATCCCACATGACTGCTTTAAAAATAATTATAAAGTATGTCAAAACCACTGCTGAGTTCGGTGTGTGATAGAGCAAGGACACTAATGGTGTCTTAGCTGGGTACTCTAATGCTGATTGGGCTGGTAATGCTGATGATAGAAAGAGTACTTCGGGGGGTTGTTTTTATGTGGGTAACAATCTTGTCTCTTGGATGAGCAAAAAGCAGAACTCCATCTCTTTATCCACTGCAGAAGCTGAGTACATCGCTGCCGGAAGCTGCTGCACCCAACTCCTCTGGATGCAAAAACTCCTTCATGATTATGGTATTTGTCAAGAGCATCTCACTATTTACTATGACAATACCAGTGCTATAAATATCTCTAAGAACCCGGTTTAGCATTCTCGAACCAAACACATAGAGATTCGACATCACTTCATTAGGGAGCTTGTCGAAGATGGTACTCTCACTCTTGAGTTTATCCACACTGACGATCAGAAGGCTGACTTGTTCACCAAACCTCTTGACAGCAAACGTTTTGAATTCCTTTGTCAAAACATTGGTGTTATCTCCATGGATTGATCTCCTTCTCTTGTTCCTCTTCCTCATGCATTTACATCTAGTTTTATGCTTTACTTTGATAACACGTTTTTGTTTGTTTATTTTCAGTTTTGTTTATTTTTGATAGGCCACAATCTGAATGACCCCTTATGATTAAACCAATTAATTAATTAGCTAAGTTATTAATTAATCAATTTAACATGCAAATACGTGGAAGCACAAACAAATCACCAAACAACTAAATATGCAGCGGAAATTAAATAACACGGTGATTTGTTTACGAATGGGGAAAACCCTAACGGCAAAAACCCCACCGGGTGATTTTCAGGTCACCACTCCCGAAACTCCACTATTATCAAATCAGGCGGTTACAAGTAAAGGAATCCCAAGTACCTTACCAACCTACAGTTGAACCCTTACCCCAATACCCAATTGGACTTGATCTGTAGTGACAATTTCCACCTTTGATGCACGGCTCCCAAGTACGTGACTAACCAATGCGCAGATCCTAGTACGCGACTTCAAACACCAACTAAGAAGGAGAGGTTGGCTGCAAAGTTCTTCAGTTCACCATACACGATGAAGATCAGGAAGATGCTTGGTTACAAAACCCTATGGTGCAAATACACAGCAACTTCTACAGAGAAGATGAACTAGGTTAAGAACTTTGTCTTTTGATCACAATTTGCTTGAACAAAGATTGCTCAATGCTTTTGCAACTTGTGTCCCTTTTGACGGCTCTTAAAACAATCCTTTTTTATAATTAGGGTTAGAAGAAAAGAAGGACCAAAAACACATTCACGGATCCCAAGGAAATCAGATCAGAAAAGCTGATTTTGTAAATCTCGACAGATAGCAGGTGTCGAGGTAGCTATCGAGCAGGTGTCGAGCTTTAATGAAATTGCACTTCAGCTTGCTTTTTCTTGGACAGACTTGATGACTTCAACACTTGATCTTGAAACCTTGTTTCTTGAAGTATTAAAAACACCTAGAACTACCCAATTACAAGTAGAGTGCATTTTGTCAAAAGGATTAGCCAATTTACATAAATAAGTGACATATGTTCTTAACAAGTGAACACACATGTCCTAACAATCTCCCCCTTTGGCAATCCGTGACAAAACCACAACAAACAAATGAACATATGAGAGAAGTCATAAATCACTTAACTCATATTCACTTGTTGAATGCAATAAAATCTATTCTAACACAAACTCTTGAAAAACTTTGCAAGAAGAGAGTTCATGGCAAGTAGACTTTGACAACCTGTATTTCTGAAACACTTTAAACAAAACTCATCAAGGCATCTTGTGTGAAACAGAAATAAATAGATTGCATACAAGTATAAAGAACATGTGTATAAAGATAGAGAAGAAACAACACATGAAGAGAGAGGTGAAAGAAACATACATCCACATATATAGAAAGTAAGTACAATGTATGTAAAACTGGTCAAAAGACCTCATATACAAGATCAATGTATCTATAAAGAATTGAAAAGAAAAGATACATCAAAACCTCACTACATCCCTCAAAAATATCAACACTCCCCCTATCAAAATGTCCTATACTAACTCTCCCCCTAAGATGACTACTCTCATAACCCAAAACTACTCCCCCTTTTTGTCACGAGTGACAAAGGGTAGAGTGTCATGTAGACATCTCATCAGTAGAGCTAGCATCTCCATCATCATCATCATCATCATCCTCATCATCCTCATCCTCAGAATCTGAAGCTACTGGAGTAGGTGGTGAAGGAGTAGCCTCTGGAGCAAAACCACCCATGGTCGCCTGCCGTCGTGTAATACGACCAACACGAACATTCACCTGATACAACTCAGTGGAGAGTGTATCAAGGCGAGTGTCCATGTGCTGCAGCTGCGCCATAATGTCTCATAGAGATACATCGCCCGTGGAGGAAGAAGGAGTAGATGTAGATGGAGCGGATCTGGATGGAGCTGATCTGGACGGAGCCGAACGGGAGGGAGGCGTGGAATCCGTCTGTCGCGGCCTAAACTGAGCCTCACTACGTTTTACGGTAGCGGCATCTATGGCACATATGTGTGTGAAGTGGTTGGACACAGGAAAAGGGATAGAAAAATGGCGTAAGATCCTTGTGATAGCGGAAGGAAAGATGAGCTTATCACGGGACGCCGAATCTAGATGGACATCAATGATAGACTGGATGAAATGTGAAGGAAAGTCTATAGTAAGATGCTCTAGAAGTGATAGCAAAAATCGAGCACGAGGCTCTGTGATAGAGATGTAGTGAGAGAGTGGATGGAGTACAAAGGTCATCACCATGTTTAGAAATCTAGGACCTTTAGCAAAAGGCCTACATGATGTGTACTGATGCTCACCCCAATCAGCAGGATGCTGACAGAAGGCAGAGATGAGCTCATCTTTGGACACAGTCCTCAGACGCTCACAAGAAGGGTAATCAGGAAAATCTATCCTAGGTACCCTAAGTACATCCGCAACTAGCTGCGGTGTAACAGAGATGCGCGTACCTCGAACGCGAGTGAAAAAGAGAGGCACTGAACGATCTATCCCGTGCATGTTGGAGTAAAACTCCTGAATCAGCACGAGAGGACAGGTGACCGGGACGTCACACAGTGACTCCCATCCCCTACTGTGAATGACAGAGGGAAGGTCAGTGTCGGCGAAGTCCGCCAAAATGACTTGGCGTTCCGAATGAACACCTCGTCTAGAAAAGTTCTCAGTAAATGCCTTTTAGGCATCTCCATCACGGAACCGAAGGTTAAAATGAGCAGAATCAGAAGAAGAGGAAGCTCCAGAACGCAGAGGGTTCCGAGCAGGAGTGGATTTACGTTTGGGTGCCATAGACACTACTAACATAAAAGAATGAGAAAGAGATAGAGAGGGAGACAATCAGAAAAGTCCCAAAACAGTTCATATATATCAGATATATTGAACAACAAGTACGTATGCATGGGAATGCATGAACATGTGACATGCAAAGGAAAAAAAAACATCATGGGCTCAGCCCAATCCAATCCTAGCAGCGCACAAACATAGAGCACACATCTAAATGCATGTAAATACCATTCTAATGCACATGAAATGCAATGTATGATATTTTGAAAACATTTTAGTGAAAACCCAACCCAAAATTTGAAGAAAAACTCATCAATTTTGAAAAACCCCAAAAATTAAAAAAAAAATCCCAAAACCTAGGTTTCAAAACATGAAATGCATGAAAAAGGAAGGGAAAAATGATCTTACCAAGTGATTGAAGCAAGGGAAGACCGAAAATGATGAGGGTTGAAGATTTGAGTGAGAGATAAGTGGTTGGGAGAGGAACCGCCTCGGACAGATCGAGAGAGATCGAGTGAAATGAGAGAAAATCGCGACAGATCCTTAAATAGGCACCTCAGTAAATCTCGACAGCTGAGGTGTCGAGAGGTATCGAGGAAGCTGTCGAGGAAGGTATCGAGGAAGTGGCCTTCGACAGCTGAAGGTGTCGAGAAGGTGTCGAGGTACAAGACCAATTTCAGAGATCAGAAGCTCGATCGATCGACAAGGTATCGAGAAGGTATCGAGAAGACAGAAATTTCTCTATCGATCCACCAGGCGTCGAGACAGGTGTCGAGATTGTGATAAGAAAAGGCTTGAGAAGCTCGACAGATGACCAGGTATCGAGGAGGTGTCGAGCCATCAGTGAAAAGCAGTTTTTCGAGAAGTGAAAAACACAGACATGAATGCAATCCAACAAGCACCTCAACCATTGATCCACTCAACATAAAAAGCTCTCAAAATCATCTCTTGACAAGAATTTAAGCACATGGATCCTCAAAAACACACACACACACTAAACAAGTCTAACCAATTTTATATTTCAAAACAAGTCAAGACAGTTTAGTGAGCATACATT
Source organism: Quercus aquifolioides (assembly GCA_019022515.1). Classification (NCBI taxonomy): domain Eukaryota; kingdom Viridiplantae; phylum Streptophyta; class Magnoliopsida; order Fagales; family Fagaceae; genus Quercus; species Quercus aquifolioides. The sequence goes on along the minus strand of CM032326.1, from coordinate 59,427,741 downwards.
AGCACATGTAAACACTTGTGATGGCCAAATCACATTGTACCTGCACATGTATCAAAAGTAGCAAAGAATATTGCTTGTTGTGTGTGAAAAACATCGCAAGATTGCATATGTGTATACATGTTATGACGATCTGAGATATGAGAAAATAACTTTAACTCACACACAATCATAACTGTTTGATGGGGACTATCACCTTTGAGGTACATCCTATGACTCCCACATCTCCTAGAAAACACGCTTGCAATCATTTTTAAAGCATTTTAATCTTTTAGCTTTTTATTTTCTTTGCATATTTTCTTTTAAGCATATCATGCATGGGCATATAAAGAGAGAAAAGAAATACCTAACATGTTAAGCATAGACATTGCACTTTTGCTATGCCGAAGCATACGGATGTCTTTGACACTGCATTTTTGCTATGCTGAAGCATACAGGTGTCTATGACACTGCACTTTTGCTATGCCGAAGCATACAGGTGTCATACATGATTGGCGGGTTACAGTGGTGAGATGGTCATTTATGCCTTTCTCTTAGGATTTTCTAGTCCTACCCGTCAAAAAGAGTGATATGAGTGTTAAGTTTAAGAGATAACTTAATCTTACTCATCACAAACAAGAGCCACAAAGCTCACTTGCTTAGTTGTGCATAGAGATGCTCATCTAAGCTACAAAAGATACAAAGTTTAGAAAACTTTGTTTCATTGGCCATCCAAGGTACACAAATACCAAAGTACACAAAACACACACTGTTTTTGTATTTTTCAATTTTTCAATTTTTTTTATTTATTTTTACATCAAAAACAAAATAAACAAAACTGAAAATAAACAAACAAAAACATGTTATCAAAGCAAAGCAAAAACTAGACTGACTCAGCAAAAATGCAAAACACACAAGTAATGCAACAAACAAGAAAAACAAGAAGGGAAAAGAAAGTGATGAAATCACTTAGAGTCCTTTTTCTTCCACACCTTGGAAGAACCTTTCCTTTGATTGAATCCTTGAACCGGCGGTGAGGGGGAAGAATTTAAACCGTTCAAGTTCGAAAGGAACATGAGGGCTTTCAGAAGATCTCCAAGAGGAGCAAGAGAGGATTGAAGCTGATTTTGGCTTCCTGATGCTATCATGCCATTGCTCTGTTGAGTGGCTAGCCACTTATAGCAATTTGGTCGAGTATGACCGGCAGCTCCACAATGATGACAGAGATGCTGCTTCTTTTGTTTAGGCTTTTAAACTGAGAAGAACTGGACTGCCTGCGGTCCTTGTCGAAGCTCCTTCCATTGGCATTCTTCATAAACTTCTTGAACTGCCGGGTGATGTAGGACTTCATCTTGGAATCTTCATCATCAGAAGACTCGTCTGTATCACTGCTCTTCGCCTTCAAGGCCATGCTTTTGCCTTTATTAGACTTGCCAATCCTAGATAACCCTATCTCATAGGTTTGCAAGTTTCCAACCATCTCAGTCAAAGGAATCTTGTCTATATCCTTTGATTCCTCTATTGCCGTAATCTTGGCATGGAATCTCTCAGGTAGAGATCTGAGCACCTTCCTTACAATCTTGGGTTCAGGGATGGTTTCCCCAAGATTGAAGGCTGAGTTCACTATGTCCTTGAGCTTGGCATAGAACTCATCAAACGACTCATCCTCCTCTATCTTAATTTCTTCAAAGCTTGTAGTGAGCCTCTAAAGCTTTGAATCTTTCACAGCTTTTGTTCCTTCATAGGTTGTCTGGAGGATGGTCCAAGCCTCCTTAGCAGTTTCAGTTGAGGATATCTTCTTGAACTCCTCATTGGTGACTGCGCTAAATAGGGCATTTAACGCTCTGCTGTTGAAGTTGGCCGCCTTGAACTTAGCATCATCCCAATCGGCCGGTTCTTCTTTTGGCTTAGTCCAGCCAATCTCCACAGCTTGCCACACCTTTTCATCTAAAGACTGCAAGAAAGCTCTCATGCGTACTTTCTAGAATGCATAGTTATTGCCATCAAATAAAGGAGGTATGATTAAAGATTGTCCTCTATCCATGACAAACAGGGGTCAATGGATCAACACAGCAAAGATTAAACCTAATCAGAGTGTGCCTGCTTTAATACCACTTGATAAGCCACAATCTGAATGACCCCTTGTGATTAAACCAATTAATTAATTAGCCAAGTTATTAATTAATCAATTTAACATGCAAATACGTGGAAGCACAAACAAATCACCAAACAACTAAATATGCAGCGAAAATTAAATAACACGGTGATTTGTTTACAAATGGGGAAAACCCTAACGGCAAAAACCTCATCGGGTGATTTTCAGGTCACCACTCCCGAAACTCCACTATTATCAAATCAAGCGGTTACAAGTAAAGGAATCCCAAGTACCTTACCAACCTACAGTTGAACCCTTACCCCAATACCCAATTGGACTTGATCTGTAGTGACAATTTCCACCTTTGATGCACGGCTCCCAAGTACATGACTAACCAATGCGCGGATCCCAGTACGCGACTTCAAACACCAACTAAGAAGGAGAGGTTGGCTGCAAAGTTCTTCAGTTCACCATACACGATGAAGATCAGGAAGATGCTTGGTTACAAAATCCTATGGTGCAAATACACAGCAACTTCTTCAGAGAAGATGAACTAGGTTAAGAACTTTGTCTTTTAATCACAATTTGCTTGAACAAAGATTGCTCAATGCTTTTGCAACTTGTGTCCCTTTTGACGGCTCTTAAAACAATCCTTTTATATGTTTAGGGTTAGAAGAAAAGAAGGCCCAAAAACACATTCACGGATCCCAAGGAAATCAGATCAGAAAAGCTGATTTTGTAAATCTCGACAGATAGCAGGTGTCGAGGTAGCTATCGAGCAGGTGTCGAGATTTAATGAAATTGTACTTTAGCTTGCTTTTTCTTGGACAGACTTGATGACTTCAACACTTGATCTTGAAACCTTGTTTCTTGAAGTATTAAAAACACCTAGAACTACCCAATTACAAGTAGAGTGCGTTTTGTCAAAAGGATTAGCCAATTTACATAAATAAGTGACATATGTTCTTAACAAGTGAACACACATATGTCCTAACAATTTTTTTTTTGATATAAAAATAAAAAAAAAATTGAAAAATCAGAAAAATACAAAAACAGTGTGTGTTATGTGTACTTTGGTACTTGTGTACCTTGGATGGCCAATGAAATAGAGTTTTCTAAACTTTGTATCTCTTGTAGCTTAGATGAGCATCTCTATGCACAACTAAACAAGTGAGCTTTGTGGCTCTTGTTTGTGATGAGTAAGATTAAGTTATCTCTTAAAACTTAACACTTATATCACTCTTTTTGACGGGTAGGACTAGAAAATCTTAAGAGAAAGGCATAAATGACCATCTCACCACTGTTGCCCGCCAATCATAGTATGACACCTGTATGCTTCGGCATAGCAAAAGTGCAGTGTCATAGACACCTGTATGCTTTGGCATAGCAAAAGTGCAGTGTGAAAGACATCCTTATGCTTCGGCATAGCAAAAGTGCAATGTCTATGCCTAACATGTTGGGTATTTCTTTTCTCTCTTTTTATGCTTATGCATGATATGCTTAAAAGAAAATATGCAAAGAAAATAAAAAGCAAAAAGATTAAAATGCTTTAAATATGATTGCAAGCGTGTTTTTTAGGAGATGTGGGAGTCATAGGATGTACCTCAAAGGTGATAGTCCCCATCAAATAGTTATGATTGTGTGTGAGTTAAAGTTACTTTCTCATATCTCAGATCGTCATAACATGTATACACATATGCAATCTTGCGATGTTTTTCACACACAACATGCAATATTCTTTGCTACTTTTGATACATGTGCAGGTACAATGTGATTTGGCCATCACAAGTTTTTACATGTGCTAATGTATGCTCACTAAACTGTCTTAACTTGTTTTTGAAAAATAAAATTGGTTAGACTTGTTTAGTGTGTGTATGTGTGTTTTTGAGGATCCATGTGCTTGAATTCTTGTCGAGAGATGATTTTGAGAGCTTTATATGTTGATTGGATCAATGGTTGAGGTGTATGTTGGATTGCATTCATTTCTGTGTTTTTCACTTCTCGAAAAACTGCTTTTTAAAGATGGCTCGACACCTCCTCGATACCTGGTTATCTGTCGAGCTTCTCAAGCCTTTTTCTTATCGCAATCTCGACAGCTCTTCGACACCTAATGGATCGATCAAGAAATCTCCTGTCTCCTCGATACCTTCTCGATACCTTGTCGATCGATCGAGCTTCTGTTCTTGGTTCTAATGTTCATTCCTGACACCTTCAGCTGCCGAAGGCCATTTCCTCGATACCTTCCTCGACAGCTTCCTCGATACCTCTCGACACCTCAGCTGTCGAGATTTACTGAGGTGTCTATTTAAGCTCCTGTCACGATTCTGGTCTCATTTCTCTCGATCTCTCTCGATTTGTCTGTGGCTGTTCCTCTCCCAAACTTGATTTTCTCACTCCAAACTTCCAACCCACTTGATTCTTGACCATTCCTTGCTTCTAATCACTTGGTAAGATCACATTTCCCTTCCTTTTTCGTGCATTTCATGTTTTGAAACTTAGGTTTTGGGGTTTTTGAAATTTTTTGGGGTTTTTCAAAATTAATGAGTTTTTCTTGAAATTTTGGGTTGGGTTTTCACTTAAATGTTTTCAAAATGTCATACATTGCATTTCATGTGCATTAGAAGGGTATTTACATGCATTTAGATGTGTGTTCTATGTTTGTGTGCTGCTAGGATTGGATTGGGCTGAGCCCATGATGTTTTTCCTTTGCATGTCACATGTTCATGCATTCCCATGCATACGTACTTGTTGTTCAATATATCTGATATATATGAACTGTTTTGGAACTTTTCTGATTGTTTCTTTCTCTATCTCTTTCTTCTTCTGTTTACGTTAGTAGTGTCTATGGCACCCAAACGTAAATCTACTCCTGCTCGAAACCCTCTGCGTTCTGGAGCTTCTTCATCTTCTGATTCTGCTCCTCTTAATCTTCGGTTCCGTGATGGAGATGCCCACAAGGCATTTTTGGAGAACTTTTCTCGACGAGGTGTTCATTCGGAACGCCAAGTCATTTTGGCGGACTTCGCCAACACTGACCTTCCCTCTGTCATTCACAATAGGGGATGAGAGTCACTATGTGACGTCCCGGTCACCTGTCCTCTCGTGCTCATTCAGGAGTTTTACTCCAACATGCACGGGATAGATCATTCAGTACCTCTCTTTTTCACTCGCGTTCGAGGTACGCACATCCCTGTTACACCGCAGCTAGTTGCGGATGTACTTAGGGTTTCTAGGATAGAGTTTCCTGACTATCCTTCTTGTGAGCGTCTGAGGACTGTGTCCAAAGATGAGCTCATCTCTGCTTTTTGTGAGCGCCTTGCTGATTGGGATGAACATCAGTACACATCATGTAGGCCTTTTGCTAAAGGTCCTAGATTCTTAAACATGGTGATGACTTTTGTGCTCCATCCACTCTCTCACTACAACTCCATCACAGAGCCTCGTGCTCGATTCTTGTTATCTCTTCTTGAGCATCTGACTATAGATTTTACTTCTCATTTCATCCTTTCTATCATAGATGTTCATCTAGATTCGGCGTCCTGTGATAAGCTCATCTTTCCTTCCGCTATCACAAGGATCTTACGCCATTTTTCTATCACCTTTTCTGTGTCCGACCACTTCACACACATATGTGCCATAGATGCCGCTACCGTAAAACGTAGTGAGGCTCAGTTTAGGTCGCGACATATGGATTCCACTCCTCCCTCACGTTCAGCTCCATCCAGATCTGCTCCATCTACATCTGCTCCTTCTTCCTCTACGGGCGATGTATCTCTTGGAGACATCATGGCGCAACTGCAGCGCATGGATGCTCGCCTCGATACACTCTCCTCTGAGTTGTATCAGGTGAATGTTCGTGTTGGTCGTATTGCACAACGGCAGGCGACTATGGGTGGTTTTGCTCCAGAGGCTACTCCTTCACCACCTTCTCCAGCGACTTCAGACTCTGAGGATGATGATGATGATGATGCTTCGGATGATGATGATGGAGATGCTAGCTCTACTGATGAGATGTCTACATGACACTCTACCCTTTGTCACTCGTGACAAAAAGGGGGAGTAGTTTTGGGTTATGAGAGTAGTCATCTTAGGGGGAGAGTTAGTATAGGATATTTTTGATAGGAGGAGTGTTGATATTTTTGAGGGATGTAGTGAGGTTTTGATGTATCTTTTCTTTTCTATTCTTTATAGATACATTGTTCTTGTATATGAGATCTTGTGATCAGTTTTACATACATTGTACTTATTTTCTCTATATGTGGATGTATGTTTCTTTCACCTCTCTCTTCATGTGTTGTTTCTTCTCTATCTTTATACACATGTTCTTTATACTTGCATGCAATCTATTATTTCTATTTCACATAAGATGCCTTGATGAGTTTTGTTTAAAGTGTTTCAGAAATACAGGTTGTCAAAGTCTACTTGCCATAAACTCTATTCTTGCAAAGTTTTTCAAGAGTTTGTGTTAGGATAGATTTTATTGTATTCAACAAGTGAATATGAGTTGAGTGATTTATGACTTCTCTCATATGTTCATTTGTTTGTTGTGGTATTGTCACGGATTGCCAAAGGGGGAGATTGTTAGGACAAATGTGTTTTCACTTGTTAAGAACATATGTCACTTATTTATGTAAATTGGCTAATCCTTTGACAAAACGCACTCTACTTGTAATTGGGTAGTTCTAGGTGTTTTTAATACTTCAAGAAACAAGGTTTCAAGATCAAGTGTTGAAGTCATCAAGTCTGTCCAAGAAAAAGCAAGCTGAAGTGCAAATTCATTAATTCTCGACACCTGCTCGATAGCTACCTCGACACCTGCTATCTGTCGAGATTTATAATTTCAGATTTTTTGATATGATTTTCTTGGGATCCGTGAATATGCTTTTGGGCTTTCTTTTCTTCTAACCCTAAACATATAAAAGGATTGTTTTAAGAGCCGTCAAATTGTACACAAGTTGCAAAAGCATTGAGCAATCTTTGTTCAAGCAAATTGTGATCAAAGAAGAAGTTCTTGACCTAGTTCATCTTCTCTGAAGAAGTTGCTGTTTATTTTGCACCAAAGGGTTTTGTGACCAAGCATCTTCCTGATCTTCATCGTATAGGATGAACTGAAGAACTTTGCAGCCAACCTTTCCTTCTTAGTTGGTGTTTGAAGTCGCGTACTGGGATCCGCGCATTGGTTAGTCACGTACTTGGGAGCCGTGCATCAAAGGTGGAAATTGTCACTACAGATCAAGTCCAATTGGGTATTGGGGTAAGGGTTCAACTGTAGGTTGGTAAGGTACTTGGGATTCCTTTACTTGTAATCGCTTGATTTGATAATAGTGGAGTTTCGGGAGTGGTGACTTGAAAATCACCCGGTGGGGTTTTTGCCGCAAGGGTTTTCCCCATTCGTAAACAAATCATCGTGTTATTTATTTTCCGCTGCTTAATTAGTTTATTGGTGATTTGTTTGTGCTTCCACGCGTTTGCATGATTAATTGATTAATTAACAACTTGGCTAATTAATTAATTGGTTTAATCACAAGGGGTCATTCAGATTGTGGTCTATCATAAATGAACAAAAATCTATTTTTAGAAATAAATTACCAAAGTGGCCCACGGCCCATTTACGTGGATAGCAGCCTGCGTACGTAGGCATACTCCTGCGTACATAGCTAGGATTTCAGAAACGTAAAAAATGCAAGTTCTCTATAATAATGGCTAAGGTTTGGAATGAATCCTACATCGTCTGGGAGACATTCCAAACCCCATTTTGTCCACTATATAAAGCCTTACATAGTATATTTTCAAAACACACAAAAAATCCAGAGGGAAAACCTAAGATTCACTAGAAAATAGTAAATTAAAAGGGATTTTTTACAAAACATCCTCAAGTCAATTTTATTTGATTGGAACTTGTTCTAGCCCCAATCCCTTGAGTTTAAAGTTTCTAATCACTATTTTATTGAATTGTGATAGATTTGACTAAGGGGAACGGTAAAAAATCAAGCTTGAAGAGCTTTTTGTTTAAGGTATCCCTTAAACCCTTTCTTTTTCTCTTTTACCTTTTAATCTTTGTTTTAACCTCTTTTTTGGTTAGATTATGTTTATGCATGCTTGTTTAGGTTAGTTTTACAATTCTTTCTATGTTCTGAGCATGTTTGGTGGTTAGAATCAGGGTTTTCTTTTCTGCTCTATTTTTTAGCTTCGTGTTTTTGGGTTAGGGTTTTTGAATAACCTTGTGCACGCATGCCATGAGCATGCGTCCACAGGAAAAATCCTACGTACGTGGGAAGATGGAAGGCTCTGTTCCACAGGACAAATCCTGCATCCATAAGTCTCTATTTCACATGCTTTATTTGTTTTTTATCCCTCATATGCTAGATTAGGATTTTCTTTCATCTTGATGCCATAAACATGCATTCACGAGTCTATACATGATGCCATAGGTGCTGTGTTGCTAAAAGGTAAGTCATCCATTGGTATGAACATGCATTTGATGATGTATATTGTTTGAATGTTTGTTTTATGTCTTTTAATCCCAATTGTATGCTTTATATAATTTTGTGATTGCCATGATACTTTGCTGCCTTGTTTTAGATGTATGATAGGGTTTTCACTTGCTAGATGTATGCTAGGGTTTGTATATGTGCGTATGGGTTTGGCTCTCTTTTGTTTAAGGGTAGATATATATATATATGTGTGTGTGTGTGTGTGTGTGTGTGTTTTGGGATGAATGATGCCAATGCTTAGATGTATGCTAATGTGTGTGTGAGTATAGATACAAGTGTTGAACATTTTTTTAATGAGGTTAAGATGTAAGACACAATGATGGGAGGCTAACCTTAAGGTTGGGCAATCTTGGGTGCCTAACACTTTCCCAAGAACGTACCTAAACTCTGAACCCATATCTCTATTAGTAAGATCAAAAGGTCTTGAGAGGACGCTATATATATGGTTCCTAGACCATTGCAAAAACTAGGTGGCGACTCCCCCTTGTGTCCACAGTGGCGACTCCACTAGGGATAGTGAGTTTAATTCCTATGTGTCTTACTTCTTAACCTTGATAAAAACTATTTCAATACTTGTTTGCACACATATCACTTGGTTTCTTTTGTCCCTTAACCTTGGTTGGTGATGAGTGGGAAGATGGAAGGCTCCAGTCGGGCCTAAATCTTCTGGAGTTCATCCCACCAACTCACAATTAGTGCCATTGCCTATAATGGGCTTTGAGTACGATAAAGGTTTGCTACCAATGCACTATGCAACCCACTTAGGCCCTCAGTTGGAATCATAGCCTACCTAGTTGTGAGTGACCTACTTATCTATCCATTTAGTCTTAAGGAGTTTACCCACACTAGAGAGATCCTAGACCCCATCACAAAAGATACATTTTATACCTCTTGTTTGCTTAACCATATATCATATGTTCACCTAATTCTAAAGAACAAATAAAAGATGTAAAAATGGAAGGGGTGGCCCTAAAGTTATGGTATGCCCTAAAATGTTGTGGGATAAAAGAAAAGAAGTTCTCACATATAAGAGGCTTGTCCCTAAATCCAAAGGTATATCTTAACTTAAAAGGTTCATAAGGCCATAGCCTAATTGCTATCATAGACCCTAGTGGAAAAATCTCTTTTTAAAAGGAGGACTTTGGGCCTAAGGTAACAAATATGCTATGGACTTAGCATCCAAAATCCTACAAAGCCAATATGAACTTCCCTAATCTTGGGCCTCCTTGTTGTATGCCTTGGCCCAAAATGATGAGAACTTCATGAACTTTGCGAGGAAGGCTACAATATATTCTAGCTAATGGGCTATTTCAAAACAAAAAAAAAAAAAAAATGAAATGATGAAAAACCCAAAGGCGATGAATACAACGTAAGCCCATGATTGAGACAAAGGGTTGAAAAATTCTAAGTGCATTCTAATGAAAGCCCATGAAAGCAAGATAGAGCTTGATTGTAGATGGACCAAAGCCCAATGAAACAATGGGCAAAAATCAATGAGAGGGAAGGGAGCGATATTGTAATTAGGCTTTCATTAAAATGAACTTAAAATTTTTCTAAGGACATCTAAATAGTAAAAACAAACCTTTAATTGGGACATGGACTTAATGAAAATAGGGCTTCTTTTCAGGCATCATTGCACCATCAAAGTCAATAAAACATGTCCCCACTCCCATTTGAATTTGAGAGAAAGGAAAGCACTTGATCAAGATTGAGGACACACGCCAAGAAGAAACAATGACTACCTCCATGGAAGACTCAATGGCGCAAAAGATCCTTAAGGCTTTGGATGCACATGGAGAGGCCCTTAAGAAAATGGGAGGGCGTCTCACTAGGTTGGAGGAATCTAGGTTCAAGAAGCCTTCACATGTGGAAATCAATGACAATGAGGAGGAAGAAGAAGAATGGGATGAAAAGGATAAACTGGAATATGAAAGGAACAAGCAATTTGAGAAGCTTACCATGGAAACCATAGCTATGAGGGAAAAAATGGAGAAAATGCAACTCGCCTTCCACAAGGCACAAGGGATGAATGATTACCTCTGTGACATGGGGGGAGTGAGTTCAAAGGCTCCTATTGCATTGCCTCCCAAGTTCAAGATTTCTGATGTAGAAAAGTTTTATAGGACTGGAGATCTGAAGGAACATGTAAGAAGATACCTAAGCATTGCTGAAATGAAGGGGCTAGATGAGAAGCAAACATTGCATGCATTTCCCCTTTCACTCACTGGAGGTGCATCAAGGTGGTACTATAGCCTTGATCCAAGCAAAACTAAAATGTGGAATGAACTAGTGGAGTTATTTGTGGACTAATTCATCTTCAACACCATGATTGATGTGACCCTAAGGGACTTGGAGACTACCAAACAAGGTGTAGGGAAGACATTTTTCAAATACATAACTAGATGGAGGACCAAAGCGTCAGGAATGGTCAACAGGCCAAATGAGAAGGACTTATAATAGTAGGCTTTTGTCATTGCCTATTAGCTCATGTAGAGAACTATGTGATTGTGGGACAAGAATTGAAGATGCTATCAACAATGGCCAATTGGAGAAAGGTGAAAGTAAGCCTCTAACCAAGAAAACATATGGAGGGGGAGCAACCACCACTAAAGCACCCAATCCTGTAATTGTGAGCGCCATTATACCCCAACAAACACTAGCCTACCCAAAGAAAGCTTGTCAAAAATTCTCCAAGCAAGGAATGACCCTTACCCAAGCATATGAAAACCTATCCTCCAAAGGATTCATCAAACCTTTAGACCCTACGCCCATGCCTAATCCCATACCTCCCATTTGGAACCTCAATGAATATTGCCACTACCACAAAAAATTTGGCCACGAGACCAACAATTGCTTCCGCCTCAAACTCGAGATACAAGACCTCATAGACAATGGAACCTTCCCAAATCCCAACATTATCACCAAACCCAACATTATAAAGAACCCTTTATCCGATTACCATAGGGCTCCTCCTCCATATCAAAATTGAGTGCAAACAGATAAGATTGAACGAGATTGCTCAAAGTTGATAGAAGCTACAAATGTCAATATCAACGCCGTAGAAGTCCAAGGAATATGAGATGAAGAAGATGAAATCTTAAAGGAAGCAGTAGTGGTGTGGGGAATACTTCCTAAAGGAGTGATAGAATTAAAGAAAAGGGCCATGGAGGACAATGTAGCAAATATCACTAAAAGTACGAAGCACTACAAACCATCCTTTTTGGAAAAGGATCATCCTAGTAGAGATTTAGGGGAAGGGTCCAAGACCACGGAACCTAAAGGAAAATAAGACAAAGAAGAAGAAGATTGGGTCTTAATGCAATGGAAGAAGACCCATGCTCATGTGTCCGTATGGGACTTACTCATGGCCTCTCAAAAGCATCATAAGGCTCTCTTGGACGCTTTGAAAAGGAAAGAAGTACCTATAGAAACTACACCATAAGAATTTTTATCTTTCATGGAATTGAGGGTTCCTTAAACCCCCTTTTTGCCCTTTTCGATGAAGATCCCCCTCTCAAAGGAGCTACTTACACTAGACCCTTGCAAATCACCATTGAATGCATGGGTGCCAAGGTTCCGGTGCTACTTATTAACAATGGGTCCGCCTTGAATGTTTGTCCTTTTAGGACCGCCCTCACAATTGGCCTAAATATGGAGACTATCGTCCCTTCTCCCTTGACCGTAAGGGCATATGATAACATTTTAAGGAAAGTCATGGGTACTTTCAAGGCTCCTTGCAAGATTGAGCCAATAGAAACCATTGTGGAGTTTCATGTCATGGACATCACCCTAAATTACAATCTTCTCTTTGGAAGAGCTTGGCTTCACCCCAATGGGGCAATCCCTTCCTCATTACACCAAAAGATAAAGATCCAACGGAAAGGAGGGATTGTCGTAGTGCTTGGAGATGGTAAAATTCTAGCACCAGTTTATGGACTCAAGGAAGGAGGAAGTGAGCTTCAAATGAGTGGCTTTGAGTTCGTTAACATGGCTGACAATGGGTTGAAGGATGAATGGTATGCTACCGACTTGTTCCTATATTATAGCCATGAGGTGATTGCAATGATGAAGAACATGGGATACGTGCCTGGTATAGGCCATGGAAAAGAAGGAAAATGGGTAGCCAAGTTCCCCAATGTTAAGACTCAAGTAACTGGGGAAGGTGTAGGATTCTTTGAAGGTTGCGACGGAATCAAGAATAACCTTGGCACTCTTAATGGGAACTTCGTGAAGGAAGGGGAAAACTTCCCTTATTGTAGCTTCCTCAAACCTTGGGTAAGTAAGGATGGAAAGGTGTATTTGGGTTGGAAAATGTTCTTTAATGAAAAGCTCACCTTTAAGGAGAAGCCTACTGTGGTAATCAAAGAGGTACAAGATGAGGTCAATTGGATGCACTACATGGATGCTAAAGCAATGAAGACCATGATAAAGACGAGTGGGGACATGTTCGCCATCATCAATGAAGAGCCAAGTGAACCTTCCAAATTCATCATGCCTGTTGTGGGTCCATTAATAATTGGACTTGAGTTGGGTTTTCAGAAAACATGGGGAAAATGTTTTGTAATGCAAGTTCAAATGTACATTTCAATATTTTCAATAAGATGAATTCTGATTTGGCTTACTTTGATGTGTCCCATAACATTAAAATTATGCACATTAGAAATTTAGACCCCTTAAACCAACCAGATTAACCTAGTTAATTAGCCAAGTGATTAACTTAGTCAATTTATGCAAATCTAGGTTATCACAAACATACAATCATATCAAAATATAAAGCAGCGGAAATATAAAAGACACAATGATATGATCACCCAGGAAACCACACGGTAAAAACCTGGGGAGGATTTGACCTAGCTATCCTCAAGGTAAACCTGAATCCACTATACGAAAGAATCGAAGTTCATACAAAAGGACTTACAAGCTCCCTGCTTGACTTCCTAATGCTACCCACCAGTAGAACTCACTGACACGACCACGTGCAAGCTCCGAATCCACAGACTCCTTCTTTCTTGGATTCTCCAATCAGCTACAAGCACCCACGCTTGTTATTCTTTAAGCTCCAATGGCAGCAACCTTGTTGATCATCAAGATGTAGATAATATCTCTACCTTGAAAACCCTAAGTTTATGTGAAGGAAAGCTCCTCAATGATCTCACAAGAGATTCACATAAACCGCAATATGAGCAACAAAGACTTAGAGAGGTTTGGGTACAAAACCCTAGATACAAAAGAGGCACTCTCTTCTCTCTCTCAAAAGTCTTAAAAACGTGGCTTAGGGTTTCCTTTATATAGTGGGAGAAGTAGATCTAAAACCCTAATCCTTAATAGGCTTAAGCTGCTGTTTGGGCCGACTTAAAATTCTGCAGATACGATTTTCAATTGATCGAGCCTGTTCTTCGATCGATCGAACCAAGCAGAATATGAAGTCTTCTTCCTGCAACTTGTATGTTCTTGAATCTTGACTTGAATCACCTTGAGCATTGTCTAATAAAACCTATAGACTCTAAGATCTATATCTAGACAAGTTTGTGTTCACGATTTGCCAATTGTTCTAAACATTTAGAACCTAACAAATTGGAAAGGAAAATTGAACCTATGGAACTAACTCTTAAAACTATTAATTTGGGCAATAATGAGAATCCACGCTTAATTAAAATTGACTTAACTCTAAATGAAAAAGAAAGAAATGGTCTTTAAGAACTCCTCATGGAATTTCAAGAGGTGTTTGCATTGTCTCATGAAGATATGCTCGGAATTGACCCCGAGATAGCTCAACACCACATTGATACTCATGATCACATGGTACCCATCAAACACAAATTGAGAAGAATAAGGACTGAATGGCTCTTAAAAATCAAGGAGGAAGTCACTAAGCAATTAAAGGTAGTGTTCATCAAACCCATGCACTAAGCTGAATGGATAGCCAATGTCGTGCTCATACCTAAGAAGGATGGGAAGGTTAGGATATGTGTGGATTTTAGGGACTTGAACAAGGCATGCCCTAAAGATGACTTTCCTCTCCCTCACATTGATCTCTTGGTGGATAACACGGCGAGAAGTGCCTTGATGTCTTTCATGGATGGCTTCTCGGGGTACAACCAAATCAAGATAGCTCCTAAAGATATGACCAAAACCACTTTTACTATCAAATGAGGAATCTATTGTTACATGGTGATGTTGTTTGACCTCAAGAATGCTGGGGCAACCTACCAAAGGATGGCTACAGCCTTGTTACATGATATGATGCATAATAAGGTGGAGGTGTATATCAATGAGATGATAGTGAAATCCAAGGATAGAGAAGGCCACACCGTAAACTTGAGGAAGTTCTTCGAGAGGATTACTCTTATTGAACCCCCAAAAATGTACCTTTGGAGTAACCGCTGGAAAATTGCTAGGCTTCCTAGTGAGTGATAGAGGAATAGAAGTCGACTCATCCAAGATCAAAGCCATATTGGAGATGCCTCCACCCAGAAGTGAGAAAGAGATAAGGGGTTTCTTGGGTCGATTACAATACATTAGTAGATCCATTGCCAAGCTCACCTCCATTTGTGATCCCATCTTCATACTCATAAGGAAGAATGAACTACATACATGGAATGATCAGTGCCAAAAGGCCTTTGAACTTATCAAGGAAAATCTCCTCCACTCACCTATCCTAGTGCCTACACAACATGGAAAACCCTTACTCCTATTCCTCTCTATCACAGGGGATGCGGTTGGAAATATGCTTGCACATGAAGATGATGACAAGAATGAAAGGGCCATATACTACTTGAGCAAAAGGTTCCATGATTATGAGACTAGGTACACTCCCATAGATAAGTCATGTTTTGCACTTGTTTGGGCTGTACAGAAGTTGAGACATATCATCTTACCTTTCCAAATATGGGTGGGAGAAAGAATGGACCCATTGAAGTATGTCTTTGAGAAGCCTACTTTGAGTGGAAGATTTTCAAGATGTTTGATCTTATTAGCAGAATTCGATTTGAAGTATGTGGCTAGGAAAACTATCAATGGGAGCATGGTGTCAGACTTTTATTTCGAGAATCCTATAGAGGGGGAAGATGGCAATGAAGACTTTCCAGATGAGGACATTTTGGATGCTGAGTAAGGGACATGGAAGATTTACTTTGACGGAGCCATAAACCAATATGGGAATGAGATAGGAATACTCTTAATCACCCCCGAGGGATCTCACATACCTTTGGCAATTGAGTTGAACTTTGAAGCAACTAATAACATGGTTGAATATGAGGCTTGTATTGCCGAAATGAAAGCTCTTTGAGAATTAAGGGTAAAGAGGCCGAAGTCTTTGGAGATTCAACTTTGGTTATAGCCTAAGTACAAAAGTTATGGAAGGTGAAGGAGGAACACTTAAAGCCTTATCAACAATACTTGAAGGACTTTACCAAGACCTTTGATAGGATTGAGTACACAATCATCCCTAGAGCTCAAAATCAATTTGGGGATGCCTTGGCTACCCTAGCCTCCATGGTTGAAATACCCGAGGGAGTATGGACATGACCATTGGAAATTGAGCAAAGTTATGAGGAAGTGCACAAAGGGAACACCGAAGCTTCAGTAATAACCATAGAGGAAGAAGAAGTTCCATAGTACTATGACATCATGAAGTTCTTGGAGCTAAGGGCATATTCAGATGGTGCCGACAAGAGAGAACGTCGTTCCATTAAGATGATGGCAATACAATAAATCCTATATGGAGGGGACCTCTATAAAAGGTCCTACAATGGTATACACCTTTGTTGCTTGAAGAAGGAAGAAGCTGAGAAAGTAATGGAAGAAGTTCATCAAGGGATTTGCAGCCCTTACATGAATGAGAGAATGTTAGCCAAGAAAATCCTTAGGATGGGGCACTATTGGAATATGAAGGAGACCGATTGTGTGGACTATGTGAAGAGTTGCCATGATTGTTAGACATACGCCAACTTGAACCATGTATCACCTAGTGAGTTGTATAGCATGACTTCTCCATGGCCATTCTCGGTTTGGGGCATAAATGTGATTGGAAGGATAGCTCCTAAAGCTTTCAAATGGGCATAAATACATTTTGGTGGCAATTGACTATTTCACTAAGTGGGTGGAAGCAACCTTTTACTCCATATTGAAGGCTAAGCATGTGGCTCGGTTCTTAGAAAAAAACATCATATGTCGATTTGGGGTGCCCTAAGAGATCATCTTCGATAACGGTGTCCACTTTAAGGGTGAAGTTCGGAAAGTCATGGAAGAATATAGCATTGAGCATAACAAGTCTTCACCATATCGACCACAAGCTAATGGGGCCGTAGAAGCAACTAATAAGAATGTGAAGAACATCCTTTCCAAGATGGAAGTGACATACAAATATTGG
Organism: Quercus aquifolioides; assembly: GCA_019022515.1. Lineage (NCBI taxonomy): Eukaryota > Viridiplantae > Streptophyta > Magnoliopsida > Fagales > Fagaceae > Quercus > Quercus aquifolioides. The sequence continues at coordinate 59,410,805 of CM032326.1, read as the reverse complement.
GCCGAGAAGCTTCCGTTTGCCTTATGGGGTTATAGAACCTCTATCCGCACATCGACTGGGCCAACAACTTACTCTTTAGTTTATGGTAGTGAGGCGATGCTTCCTATAGAGTTGGAGATACAATCTTTGAGGGTATTGGTGGAAACCAAAGTCCTAGAAGAGGATTGGGCTAAGGCGAGATATGAACAATTGGCTTTAATAGATGAGAAGAAGGCTAGGGCACAATATCATGCACAAAGGTACCAAAAAAGGATTGCTAGAGCAAGAAAAAAAAAAGAGTGAGAGAGAACAAAGGGAAAGAAGAACGCGTCGCCTTAGTGTTTGGAGGAAAAGGGTAGCCCATAACATTGGGATTACGGGGCATGGCGCATTCCCAAGCAAAGCCATCAAGGCTATAAGCATAGATCGTCTAAGGGAGGTGTGGAGGATCAATTGGCTTACTAGCAGTACGCTCCTCCTGCTACATGTTTTCCCCCATTAGAAGCCATGATAAACAAGGTAAAGGAAAAAGAAAAGAAGAAGAAGAGATTGAGCATATACCTGAGCACTAAGGGAAGGAATGAGGTGGGTGATGTTGAATTTTTCATAATCCAATCCATCAAGGAGCCGCCTGGCATAGGGCATGCTACTCCCCCACGAGTTATACTCAACATCAGTCATGGAGTGTAAGGAAAGCATGAACTCAGGAGGATCCATTGGAATCTGTGGGTCATCTCTACCCACTAATTGACACTGCACCCTTTCCGCCAAGTAGAGTGTCCTCAAACCCGCTCCTTCAAAAGGCTGGGTAATCTCCGAAGCAACGATGGCAGGGGCTTCCAAGTCCAGAGTAGGAAGGGGCTGGCTAGCCCATGGAGTCTAGTTAACCTATAATGATACAAGGTTAGAGGAAGAGTATCCTAAAGGAAATGCATGAAGAAGCATGAAAATTGGAACTATTGGACTTACCTCATCTGTAGTCAACCAAACAAGGTGGGCCCTCACTCAAGAGAATTCCTTCAAATTTAGATTAGTACTCGAAGTTATGAGACCATACCTAACAATCCGTCGCTACAAAAGGAAGCATAAGCCACAAGTCAGATGCAAGATAACAGTTTGCAAGATGACATTTTGTAAGATGATACAGTTTACAGGACTATAAGTTACAAATGGAAATACAAGGAATGGAAAGAGAACTAACCTTAAGGATTTTCCAAGGCCCCACAAGCTGCGGCAAGGTGCCTTAGCTAAGAGTGTCGAGGGCAGGGTAAAGATAGGCAAGACATGCCTGCCCCTAGTTAGCCCCCTGTGCCTCTATAAAATCCTAAAAGAGGGTCGGTAACCTTAAGGACACCGTTTACCCACCATTAGCAAAGATATAAGCTCTCAAAAAGTGTAGAAGAAAAGCCCTAGCCATCCGGATGCGCTCCTTCATAGTCCTTTGTGGGAGAAGCACGTAATCTGACACCAAGTTAAACTAGTGAATGGTCTCTGTCGATGCCGGGCCGCGAACGGCTAGAAAACTACCGAGCCTTCATTCGACCACCCGCCATGGCAATGCTCCTACTCACGCGAGGCCCGTTGGAGACCCCTCTTGATAATTGTGTGGTTTGACTTTGGGAGTCTCTTATGAAGCTTTGGGTGCTCTCTGTCTTGGTGGAGGAAGGTTGGTCTACCTTTGGAGGTATGGCAGGAATCTTGGCCAAATTTTAAGGGATTACCAAAGGTAGGTGAAGTCGCCACCAGTCATCGGGTTTTTCTAAGGTGTGATTGGTCACCAGTTTCTAGTTGATTTTGTTACCGATCCTAGGATAAGTTTGGTTATGTGTGGGGAAGGTGTTAGGCACCCCACAATGCCTATCCAAAGATAGTCTTTTATTTTGGTAAAACCTTAATTTTCGGATATTGGCAATGAAAAACATGATTTTAACATTGGCTTTCGGGGTTTTGCATGCATGGAGCTTTGAGGTTTGGCTTTTGAATGGGTATGGTCCCAGTTTATGCTTTCCTAAAGCATTTAGGCAAATACCAGATTTCCACGACAAAAATTCGGTGACATGTCACCTTACATTCACGGCGGAAATTAGGCATTGCTTTGCCTTAGATGACATGGACTGTGACAATCACACCGAGAGGGGCGAGCAGGTATATATATACATATATAATGCACAATGCTAGCACACAGAGTAGGAAAGCAAATGCCTACATCCCTAGAGCATGGCCCAAAATATAGGTGCAAGAAAGTAAACAGGGGTCGCCATACTCTAGAGCAGTGGATGACAGTATCAGGGACACTCACCTTTAGTGGATGACAGTATTAGGTGTGGAAGGGACAGGTATGTTGTCTTCATTTTTCATCGTCTAGATTCCTGTTGAACGCATATGCTAATGGGTAGCTCTTGGTTCTGAATGCAGGAGCCCGACAAGATCCGTGGTCGGGGTGCTTGGTCTACTTTCCTTCGGCGGCTGTCTGACCCTAAGACCAACAGGTGCTATACTGATTTCTTGAGAGAGCAGGGGTTCGAGGATTTTCTAAGGATCCCTCCATATACCATGAGGCACAAGATTGGGGAGGCTTTGGTGTAGCGATTTCATGCCGAGACAGGCACCTTTCATTTGAGTTGCTGGGAGTATATGATTTTGTGAGCTCTTAGAGATTCCTCTCCCACTGACGGCTAGCACGTGAATGTATTTTGGGCCTACCGCATCGCCACAGATCCATACTGAGTGGCTGCAGGGTAGCATCCCCTAAAGTGTAGTGCTGACTAATATCCACCTTCGCTGGTTCTTCATGTATTTCCTCAGTAGTTGCTTTTTTGGCAACAACCGATCAATATTGACCTGCCAATTGCTGTAGGCTTTAAGAGCAGTTTCAGACTTTAGGAGTTGTGACTAAGGGTCCGTCACTTATTGCTTCTTCATAGCCTTCTTAAGGCGAGCTTCACAACTGGATTTCAAGAGCCAGGAGGGGTGCTGGCAGATCTTGACATGGTGGGCCTATGAGTATATTTTAGCCTTGTGACCATAGTTCATAGGTTTATCTGCGACCGTTTATCCTTGAGCTTATGCTTGGTCTCTCTGCACTATTACCAGAGTTGTCTTGGTGCAGCCGATTACTATCACTACGACCTTGGATTGCGTCACCAGGGGTGCGATAATGGTTCGTTCTTATGATGGCTCACTGTTAGGGAGACCAAAGCTTACTGTTGCCATGGGCTAGTTGAGAGTACGACGCTAGTTCTGGGCCCTGTTGAGTTGGAAGTTCTTCTTGGCTGAGAGGACCTTCCATCTGGTCAAGCCAATTTTTGGAGTACCCAGGGATCCACCTCCTCTCGGTTTGTCATTTGAGTCCATCACTGTGGATGATTCGGATTACACAATGGGCTCCTTCAATGCATATACGGATACTAGCATAGACTATGCCACTTGGTTTGCAGTGTCCTCTATGGGACCTATTATGGTAGACATCCCTGTGAGTGGGGGCAGAGTGCTAGGAGGCATCGCTTATGCCCAGGTAGCTTTTGGAGCTGAGTGGAGATCACGGGCCGAGACTTTGTAGGTCAGGGTGACAGAGCTTGAGACTGCTGCTGCTGCAAGGGAGGCGTGTATACAGGAGGATATTGCTCGAGCGTTAGCGAGAGAGAGAGAGAGCTTTGGTAGATGGATAGAGAGGCTTGTGCTACTACCACAGACAGAGAGATGACCTAGCTTCAGGGTGAGCTGGCCATACTTCATGACTATACCATAGTTTTGATAGGAGAATTACAAGTGGCTCGTGGCCATATTCCGCCTCCGACTCACATTCCAGGCCGAGGGTCCATTATTCCTCCACATGAGCTTGGGTATATGCCAGTTCCTCTTGGCCTGGCAGGTGGTTGAGGTCCTAATGCTTAGACTCAAGGGCCGTCTCAGGATCCAAGATACACTCCAGGTGCTTCAAGTGGAGCTAGTCCTTTTACCAACCCTTTTACTAGCGACGATGATGATGCCGACCAGTTTATCAGTGACTCCTTTAGAGATGATGATTCCCAATAGAGTTAGCTTCCTGTTGTAGCATGATATAGCCCATGCGTGGGCATGTATGTACCTTCCATGTATTTTGTAGACATTGCCCCATGGTAGGCCTACTATGTATATATATTATGCATCGTCTCTTGATAGGCTTGGACATATGTGTATTAATTGCCCCACAGTGGGCCTTGATGTATGATATTATCTCTTTGCTTCATGATGTATGTATAAAACAATGCCTTTGGTGGGGGCTGATTTTCATTCTCGGTTTAGGGACCTCCCTGACTATGACCGGAAGAGTTTTGTCCTCCTTCTACAACTAGCTGTTGCACCATGCACATCAATTCTGACATTTGCTCTTTCATTTAAGCAAACTTGGTAGGACTCACTTCGGGGGTCGAAGGCCCACTAGTAGACATCTCTCTTGCACGAGACCTAATGATGATGGGATCACGATGTGGTGGTAGCTTAGAATATTTCCTTTTAGCAATTTGTAGCAACCTTTTGATCTTGAGAATGAATGGTTTGTGACAGAAACGGGGTGCATTTGACAATCTGGAAACACAATACCAAAATCAAGCTATTTAACATACACCTACCATTTTCAGAAAAAATTGGTTTTTCCACCCTTGATTGGGTATTTATCATGGTGAGTTTCTATAATGATGCAACATTAATGCACTAGATTGGCAAGTAACCGAAACTTTCATGACATGCTCAACAATGCGGGAAGGACCTTTCTTTTGATTACATGCTTGTACAAGATTTGCTTTTACAACGCTAGGTTCATCAATTCCAACAGTGGGCCTTTTACAATATAGGTAAATGTGATTACAAGGAAAAACTTGGCTCTTGACGATGTGGACTTCTCGGGGAAGCTCTTGGCAACTTGGACCTCCTGGCAATTTAAACAGCATGGATCTCTTGGACCTTTGGATCTCTTGAGGGAGCCTTTGGACTCCTGACATCTAGGACATTTTGGTAACTTGCACCTCTTGGAAATTTAGACAGCATGGATCACTTGGACCTTTGGATCTCTTTGAGGACTTAGGTCTCCTAGCAATCTTTTTTGGATCTACCTTGGGAGAATTCTTAACCTCATGATATCTTGGGATTCTTGACAGTTTTTCGGCAGCATCTCCTCCTAGGGAGTTTTGGTTACTTGCCACAGATTTTATCTTTGCACAATTAGGTGACAGAACCAATTAGTGTATGCATGAGCGCCCTTGTAGGGTTGTAAACCCTTAAGGATGAGGTATGATCTAGCATGTACAAGCAATGGGGTTGCTTTCCCTAGGGGTTTAATCACGGATGCTATGCAAGCAAGATCGAGAGAACCTGGAGTAGAGCACAATTTCTTTAGCGCAAGCAAAAAGGGCGCACTTGTTACAAGACACTTTCCCCTTACCTCTAGTCCTATAAGGGTATCCTTTCCTAGGCTTTGATGTTCACTCTTTGGGCTTTACCTAGTCCTCATGGGTTTGACATAACTAGGCCAACTGTCTGCAAAGGCTTAACTGGTAGGTTGTTCCTATCCTAGGGGGACTCAATCACCATACCCCTCCCTTCTTGGAAGTTATGGGGCAAGAAGGATCGAGGGGGCCTTTTTAGGTACTCCTGTCCACCCATGGACCCAGAAGTGCCTTCAAAGTCAGACCTAGATCTAAGTATGGGTAACACTACTGATGTTTGTGTCTGGGTATCTGCAGATGGGGTGTTGAAATCCCCAAAGAGATGTGACTATGCTAGTAGTGCGGAGCCCAGGTTCGACTAAAAAAGGGTGTATATGTCATGCAATCCTTAGTGAAAGGGAAAGACTTTTTCCAAACACAGCAGATATATATATATATATATATATATATATATGAAAACAGATAAAGGTGTAGCGAAAATTAAATTTTGCTACCCTATGTTTGCATGTGAAGGAAAGCTATAAAGCATGTGAGGAAAGAAGTAAAGCATTCGAGGAAAACGGTAAAGCATGTGGGGAAAGCTGTAAAGCGTGTGAGGAAAGTTGTAAAGCCCCATGAAAATACCCCACACCCCTTTTTGGAAAACGTTTTTGCTATTTTGAAAATAGTCTACTAGGATATAGTAGAAGCCTTTTTCAAAAACGAAAGCCTTGGAGGCTAATGCCAATTTCCATGTTTTTGAAAGCTAGCGTCCAAAGATTATGATTTTATCAAAAGATCTAAAGGCTAAACTCTCACCAATCACTAGTGGAGTCGCCAGTCTGTCGATGCTGGGCCGCGAAATGACTGGAAAACTACTGGGCCTTCATTCGACCACCCGTCGTGGTGACGCTACAGCACACGCGGGGCCCGTTGGAGGCCCCTCTCAATAATTGTGTGGTTTGACTTTGGGAATCTCACGCAGAGCTTCGGGTGCTCTCTCTCTTGGTGGAGGAAGGTTGGTCTACCTTTGGAGGTATGGTTGGAATCTTGGCCAAATTTTAAGGGATACTAATGGTAAGTGAAGTCGCCACCAATCATTGGGTTTTTCTAATGTGTGATTGGTCACCTATTTCTAGTTGATTTTATTACCGATCCTAGACTAAGAAAAATGTCATTTTTCCCAATATAATGTGGATGGAAAAAAATCTTGATTCTTGAGTCCGAAGTTTGGTTACGTGTGGGAAAGGTGTTAGGCACCCCACAACGCCTGTCCAAGGACAGTCTTTTTTTTTTTTTTTTTTTTATAAAACCTTAACTTTCGGATATTGGCAGTGAAAAACATGATTTTAACATTGGCTTTTGAGGCTTTGCGTGCATGGGTCTTTGAGGTTTGGCTTTTGAATGGGTGTGGTCCCAATCTATGCTTTCCTAAGGCATTTAAGCAAATACTAGATTTCCACGGTGAAAATCCGGCGACATGTCACCTTACTTTCGCGGCGGAAATTAGACATCGCTTTGCCTTAGATGACATGGACTGTGACAATCACACCAGGAGGGGCAAGCAAGTTTATATATACATACATCATGCACAATGCTAGCACACACAACAGGAAAGTAAATGCCTACATCTCTAGAGCATGGCCCAAAATATAGGTGCAGGAAAGTAAATAGGGGTTGCCATAATCTAGAGATGAGGACGAACGGTACATGTTATGATATACCTAATATAACCCATCTAAGAGAGAAATAAGGGAGGAATGAATGGGGTTTAAAAGAGCACATAACCAAATGGGAGAGGCTAGACCCTTAAATCAACTGAACATAGCCGCTTGGCTCATATCTATGGAAGGATTATGCAAGTACGCAGCGGAAAATATGTTAAACGGATCTACTTCGTTCTCAATTGATAACATGTCCAAAGTAAGTTTCAGAATTTAGGAACTAGAGAGTGTACCTTGAAGTAGTGAAATTCAAAACTACAATTCATAAGTTCTTGAGAAGACTTTCAATCTTCACTCCAATTCCACTAACGCCCAAGATGTGTGGTCTCTCAATCAGTTATATGAGTTTGTTCTAGAGAGAATGAGAGTGTCCAACACTTTCATACATACTAATTCATGTGTTATATCAAATTCTGTATGTTTCTCTCTTAATAACTGATTATCTAATTGCGCTAGCCTTTTGGGCCTTCCCAATTGGGCTTTAGTATGTGGCTTGGAGTGGGACCAAAAGGGAACAGATAAGACACTAGCTCCAATGGGCTTTGGGCTTTTTTGTCAACTCTTGACAAGTCCAAAGTTACCATTAATTATATTTAATACCACTATATAAATATAATTAAACTCTAGGCCTTATTAATAGATTATATCCCAAGACTCTATTGTACATGCAACCCCTTCATAAAATATTCGTAGTAACACAAAGTCATGAATGAAGACTGCCACTTTGTGAATTACTACATCATAATCCTTGAGTACCCGGTTTAATCCTTTAAGTTATTCATCATATATTTATGAAATCCAATTTCGTAAATATATAATTTAGTAACTATTTACTAAAGTAGTTAGGCCTAACATTCTGAATAACAAACCCATTAAACTTATCTCAAGGGAATATTTTATATCTCTGTTAAGAGACTATGAATTCCATCTTGAGAATATATGTTCCATCAACACTAAATGTGGCTGCCCAACATACTGAGGTTTTGACCGTTACTTGAGATCTCACTCCTGATATATCAAAGCAACCTACACTTCATGATCAGGCCCATTATTCTCTCAGGATTAAGAGTTCATGTGAATATAAGTCGTGAGATCTATTATTCAATTGACAGTCATTAGGAGAATAACAAATCTCACAGCGGTCCAGTTCAATATGTCTTAACTCTTAAAACATATCAACATATCAACTAGAAGTCACCACTTCCATGATCAAGACAAATCATCTTAGTTGACATGTTATAGTCTTCGCAGATGAAACGCCCAATTTCATCACTGACTACGAACTAAATTCTGAGTTTACAAAGAACTTGTGATTTATATCTTCTGTGACTTTTCACATAAATCATATACTATGCATCTCATGAACTATATGATAATGTCCAAATATTCATGTTACCATTATTTCAGATAATAATAAAACTACTTTATTAATTACAATATTGAGTCATACATTATGTCATACATAATGTAATACATAGCATCATACAATAAGATTTAAGGGCACAAATGCACAAATCCTAACAATCTCCCACTTGCCCTAAAGACTATTGTGCACTAATCTAACTCCCATTCTTTTCAAATGTGACTCGAAAGTCCTTTGAGGCAAGGCTTAGGTAAAGGGATCTACTAGATTATTTGCACTTTCAATCTTTCCCACCACCACATCTCCACGAGCAATGATGTCTCGAATGATGTGGTACTTTCTCTCAATGTGCTTTCCTTTCTTGTGATTCCTTGGATCTTTTGATTGTGCAACTGCACCACTATTGTCGCAAAACAATGTGATGGGAGCTTGTTCCATTTTCATTACACCAAGGTCAGAAAGGAATTTCTTAAGCCATATAGCTTCCTTTGCTACTTCACAAGCAGCAACGTACTCAGCTTCCATGGTGGAGTCTGCAATACAAGATTGCTTGACACTCTTCCAAGTTATGGCTCCACCTCCCAAGGTGAAAACACATCCTGATGTGGACTTTATGAAATCTAGATTTGATTGAATTTCTGAATCTGTATAGCCAATGGGAATTAAATCCTCACACCGGTAAACAAGCATATAATCTCTCGTTCTCCGAAGATACTTAAGAATATGCTTTACAGCTTGCCAATGTTTTGGTCCTGGATTTGATTGATATCGGCTGACCATGCCAGCTGAATAACAAATATCTGGCCTAGTACATAGCATGGCATACATAAGACTTCCCACTGCAGAAGCATGAGGAACTTGTCTCATCATATCTACTTCCTTTTGAGTCTTAGGCCTTTGGTCATCAGACAGAGGAACTCCATGTTTGAAAGGAAGTAATCCTTTCTTGGAGTTTTGCATGCTGAACTGTTCTAGAACCTTATCTATATACCCAGCTTGTGATAAGCCTAACATCTTATTCTTGCGATCTCACCAAAGCTTAATCCCTAGAATAAAATTAGCTTCACCCAAGTCCTTCATATCAAATTGGCTTGACAACCAAACCTTTACCGATGACATTACCCCTACATCATTTCCAATGAGTAGAATATCATCAACATAAAGCACTAGGAACATTACTACTCTATCTTGATGTCTTTTGTACACACATGGTTCATCTAGATTTTGTTCAAAACCAAATGATTTGATTGCTTGATCAAATCTGATGTTCCATGTTCCATGACCTAGATGCTTGCTTAAGTCCATAAATGGACCTTTTCAACTTGCATACCATATGCTCTTGGTTCTTTGCTATGAAACCTTCCGGATGCATCATATAGATTTCTTCTTCAAGATTGCCATTAAGAAATGCAGTCTTGACATCCATTTGCCAAATCTCATAATCATAATGAGTGGCAATGGATAAGATAATTCTGATAGATTTAAACATTGCTACTAGTGAAAAGGTTTCTTCATAATCAATACCTTCTTTTTTAGTATACCCTTTCGCCACTAGCCTTGCTTTAAAGGTTTCAATCTTTCCATCTATCCCTCTCTTCCTCTTGTAAACCCATTTGCAACCAACAGGTTTAATGCCATTAGGCGCCTTTACAAGATCCCAAACTTGATTGGAATACATGGAATCTAATTCAAATTTCATAGCTTTGACCCAATGATGTGCATCTATATCATTGATTGCCTCTTCATAAGTGTAGGGATCCGATTCAACCTCTTCTGAGATAGCTTCATAAGTTTCTCCCAAACCTATGAATCTTATAGGAGGCCGAACAATTCTCCCACTACGACGAGGTACTTGTGTACTAGACATCTCTTGAGTAGTATCTTGTGGTGTATCTAATACATCCACATCATCCCTAGTTTGATCTATTGATTGTTCATTTACGGGTTCATTCATTTCAGCCAACACAACTCTACTTCTAGGAGTATAATCATTCATATAATCATTTTCCAAGAATTTGGCATTTGTGCTAACAAACACTTTATTCTCTTTATGACTATAGAATAAACCTCCAATAGTTCCTTTTGGATACCCTAAAAAGAATACCACTTTTGTTTTAGACTGTAACTTGTTAGACTTTCCTTTCAACACATGTGCTGGACAACCCCAAATATGGAGATGTCTCATACTAGGCTTACGCCCATTCCACAACTCTACAGGTGTTTTAGGAACAAACTTCGAAGGTACTAAATTCAGAAGATACATTGCTATATTTAAGGCATATCCCCAAAAGGAAATTGGTAGAGTCGAATAACTCATCATGGACCTAACCATATCTAAAAGAGTCCTATTCCTTCTTTCCACTACACCATTTTGTTGTGGAGTTCCAGGTGCAGTCAATTGGGATACAATCCCATTTTCAGTTAAGTAATCCTTAAAATCACCAAGAAGGTATTCGCCACCACGATCAGATCGAATGGCCTTTATGCGTTTACCCAATTGATTCTCAACTTCAGCCCTAAACTCTTTGAACTTTTCAAAGGCTTCGTACTTCCGTTTCATTAGGTACACATAACCAAATCTAGAGTAATCATCAGTGAAAGTAATGAAATACTCATAGCCACCTCTTGCCTGGACTGACATAGGACCACATACATCTGAATGTACTAGCTTTAGCAAATCTTGGGCTCTTCTACCTTTTGCATTAAAATGTCGTTTGGTCATTTTTCCTTCCAAACAAGATTCATAAACTGGAAAATCATCAAAGTCCAATGGCTCTAAGAGACCATCTGTTTGAATTAATATGACCCAAATGCAAATGCCAAAGATATGCATCACTAGTAGAAGGAAACTTTCTCTTTAATGATTTTACATGAGAGTTATTATCTAATTTAGAATTATATAATTCATGCTTATCATGAGTTAGAATATAAAGACCATCAACAATATTGCCAGAACAGATAAACACTTTACCCTTCTTTATTACAACATTGTCTTTGAGGATAACACAATATCCATGTTTACCTAAATAAGTTGCAGAAATTAAATTCCTACGAACATTAGGTACATACAGACAGTCTTCCAATATTAAAACTCTAGACTCAAAACATAAGTTATAAACACCAACAGCTACAACCGGAATCCTGCTCCCATCAGCCAAAGTAAGAAACAATTCCCCTTCTTTAAGCTTTCTGGTCTCCTGAAACCCCTGCAAAGAATTGCAAATATGATTAGTACAACTTGAATCCACACACCAGGAATCTGTGGGATTCTACACTAAACATATTTCAAGGAGGAATGAACTTTTCATACCTTTATTCTTGGCAGCCTTGAATTTTGGACAATTCCTCTTCCAATGTCCTTTCTCACCACAATGGAAACATTTTCCTTTGAGCTTCTTTCCTTTGTCAGCAACCCCTAAGACAATTTGTTTACCCTCTTGCTTGGTGAAGTCCTTCTTCTTCTTCTTCTTACCCTTGCCTTTCGACTTAGGCTGAGAAGTAGAAGCGTCACCCACATTGGCTTCAACATTAGAAGTACCAAGGATTCCTTTCACCGCTACCAATTCATTCATTAATTTAGACAAAGAATATATATTTTTGTTCATGTTATAATTTAGTCTGAATTCCTTGAATGATTCCGATAGTGACTGGAGTATCATATCCACTTGGGATTCTCCATCAATATTGGCACCTAAAACCTCCAATGTATTCAGATTAGAGATCATTGTAAGACAATGCTCCCTAACTGTACTGCCTTCTGCCATTTTGGTATTATAAATTTGCCTCATGGTTTCTTGCCTTGCAGATCGACCTTGCTCACTAAACATCTCCTTCAGACTGAACATTATGTCCAAAGCTAGTTCTACATCCTACATTTGATGCTGTAAAACATTTGAGATAGATGCTAGGATGTAGCACTTGGCCATCTCATTAGATTTCTACCAACGATCATATCGTTGTTTTTCCCTCAAGAGGAGCATCTAATGAAGGAAAGCTAGGACATGGTTTAGTAAGAACATATTTGTGCTCTTCAGCAGTGAGAACAATGTCCATATTTCTTTTCCAGTCAACATAATTGGATCCAGTCAGTTTGTTTTTATTAAGAATAGTAACAAGTGGGCTAAATGATGCCATGTTCAAATCTGAAATTAATAAACATGAATATAATAAGTAAACTGGACATTATCAATTTAGCATATAAACATATAGCATGGAACCTTAATAAAACCATAATACAATATATGCAACGACAACCCAATCCCATATTCAATATCCCTCAGCATAGAGTGAACATTAAATACTATGATTGATTGAGAACTGTTCTCATTATTAATGCTATCATGATAACTCTTATCAAACACTAATAATATGCCGTTTTATATTTGGCCTCTAAATAATAATAGTAAGAACTCAGCATAGAGGATACTATAATATTTAGTCTAGTGTATACCATTGTCTAGAATCACGTGTAGCCACATTTCATCACCTTAACAGGTTCATTTTGTAGTACCATGATACAAAACACCCTCCGCATGGAATGCAAAGCTCGAGGCTAAGACAAGGTGTTTGATCAAACTACTATAAACCAAGAAATTCAATCATGTAGTACCATGAAATAAATACTCTCTGCATGGAATGCTAAGCTCGAAGCAAAGACAAAGTACATATTTCACACTACTATGAACCGACAATTGAGGCCGTGAGATCCAACCCTTGTATCTCTCTCCCACTAGATGTTTTAAATTAAAGGTTTTTATTTTGTAAACATGTGTAAAACAATCACACACAGCCTTGCCCTTTATACATATGAAAACACTTAGAAAAAATTCAAAATTCCCTTCAGTGGCATTTTCGCGAGTATCTCGCGACTAAGCTCTTCCCACGAAAATGCTTTCATGCAAAAAAGTGAAAACACAAAATTCAGACAGAAACTTTCGCTACTGTCTCGCGACTAAGCTCTTCCCGCGAAATTGAGTTAAGGCAAAATAGTGAAAACTCAAAAAATCAGACAGAAACTTTCGCTACTGTCTCGCGACTGTTTCGCGAGTAAAGCTTACCCGCGAAAAGTTTTGTGCTTCAGAAGCGTTTTTCGCGAGTAACTTCGTAGGAAGCTAACCCGCGAAAAACCCGTGTTTTCAATTTTCAAATGGAAAAATCTGAACAGTTTTCTATGGTTTTTCCATGAACAAACAATCACCATATGAACATGATAGATGGAATTTGATATAAAAACTGAAATTCATTGATGCTATAGCCTTAAAGTTCAATTTAACATACTTAAATTCAAATTTAAACAACATCATAACTTCAATATCAGTTTTCATCAAATCATAGTTTCAACTACTATGCAAAAAATTAAATACATATATAATCTTCTAACATCATGAAACTATTATCTCTAATTCCAAAACTCACAAAACATGTTATACAGATTGGAAATTGAAGACCGCTCTGATACCATTTGAAGGATTATGCAAGTACGCAGCAGAAAATATGTTAAACGGATCTACTTCATTCTAAATTGATAACATGTCCAAAGTAAGTTTCAGAATTTCGGAACTAGAGAGTGTACCTTAAAGCAATGAAATTCAAAACCAAAATTCAGAAGTTCTTGAGAAGACTTTCAATCTTCACTCCAATTCCACTAACGCCCAAGATGTGTGGTCTCTCAATCAGTTATATGAGTTTGTTCTAGAGAGAATGAGAGTTTCCAACACTCTCATACATACCAATTCATGTGTTATATCAAATTATGTATGTTTCTCTCTTAATAACTGATTATCTAATTGCGCTAGCCTTTTGGGCCTTCCCAATTGGGCTTTAGTATGTGGCTTGGAGTGGGACCAAAAGGGAACAGATAAGACACTAGCTCCAATGGGCCTCGGGCTTTTTTGTCAACTCTTGCCAAGTCTAAAGTTGCCATTAATTATATTTAATACCACTATATAAATATAATTGAACTCTAGGCCTTATAAATAGATTATATCCCAAGATTTTATTGTACATGCAACCCCTTCATAAAATATTCGTAGTAACACAAAGTCATGAATGAAGATTGCCACTTTGTGAATTACTACATCTTAATCCTTGAGTACCCGGTTTAATCCTTTAAGTTATTCTTCATATATTTATGAAATCCAATTTCATAAATATATAATTTAGTAACTATTTACTAAAGTAGTTAGGACTAACATTCTAAATAACAAACCCATTAAACTTATCTCAAGGGAATATTTTATATCTCCGTTAAGAGACTATGAATTCCATCTTGAGAATATATGTTCCATCCACACTAAATGTGGCTGCCCAACATACTAAGGTTTTGACCGTTACTTTAGATCTCACTCCTGATATATCAAAACAACCTACACTTCATGATCAGGTCCATTATTCTTTCAGGATTAAGAGTTCATGTGAATAACAAATCATCTTATTCAATTGACAATTATTAGGAGAATAACAAATCTCACAGCAGTCCAGTTCAATATGTCTTAACTCTTAAAACATATCAACTAGAAGTCACCACTTCCATGATCAAGACAAATCATCTTAGTTGACATGTTATAGTCTACGCAGATGAAACGCCCAATTTCATCACTGACTACGAACTAAATTCTGAGTTTACAAAGAACTTGTGATTTATATCTTCTGTGACTTTTCACATAAATCACATACTATGCACCTCATGGACTATATGATAATGTCTAAATATTCATGTTACCATTATTTCAAATAATAATAAAACTACTTTATTAATTACAATATTGAGTCATACATTATGTCATACATAATGTAATACATAGCATCATACAATAGGATTTAAGGGCACAAATGCACAAATCCTAACATCTACATGCTTGCATCTGTGCCCTTTTTGCTTGCGCCTAGGAGACTATGCCCTAGCTCCATGCGTCCTCGGTCCATGTGTGTACATGCAAAGGCAAAGACAAGAAACCACAAGACAAGCAATAGAAAGAAAGAGATGCATAGATAATGCGCAATGGGTATAAAGCATACAAGCATACAAGCGAAGCAAGCATGGCATGTGGCAAGAGACATGACAAGCAACAAGATAAGTAAGCAAACTAGAAGATAAACAAACAAGGAAGCAAGCAAACAAACAAACAAGAAAGAAGGCAAACAAAAGATGGTGTCCACAGGGGGACAAATGTAGGTTTAGATCGGATGTCCATGACTTCATTGTGTTGAAGTTCGGACGACACTAGTAAGCAGACTCATGCATGAACATGTAAGCAAGCGTGTAAAGATGCATAGAAAGCCAACGTGTGGCACAAACAAGCATGGTAAGCATAGCATCGCATGGAGCGGAAAAGGGAAAGGTACACATGGAGCAACCCGACATCCGAAGATGCCTCCCAAATGGTTACATCCAAACAAGGCCTCATAGGCGTCGGATGTAACTACACAAGGTTAAGCCCGCAAAGGGTGCCAAACATGGCAAAGCCTAGAACTAGAGAGGCTAACACAAGCATAAAGCATAAAAGCATGCAAGCATAGACATGCAAATAGGAATGATCCAAACCCTTTTGATATGGGCCCTGGTACATGGACGATGACAAAGACCATAGGGTCTAGATTAGGTCCAAACCATTAGGCCAAAATGCAAGAAAATGCGATGAAAGGAACAAAAGGGCTACAATGGCACGTGGCATGACAAACAAGGTCTAGGCCTAAGAACATAAACATCGCATAGAGCATCTAAGCACATAGATCTAACATAGGAGATGGCACAAGACATGCAGCAAGGAAGATCCAAACACCAAAGCACACAGAGGCGTAGATCTAAACATATAAGCATGTAGATGTACATCTAAGCATGTGGTGGCTTAGACATAGGATAGGAGCATAGAACATGCATAGAAGCATGTGGATCTAAGCAAGGCATAGCCGAAGACATGACATCAAGCATGTAAGCATGTAGACCCAAACATCAACACATAGGAAAGAAAAGATCTATGCATCTAAAACATGGCATAAAGCATAAAACATGTAGAAGAGGAAACTAACACATGAACAAACAAGGAAGCATTTGGAAATAAACCAAAAACATGCTAGAAGCAAAATAAAGCAAAAAAGCATGCTAGATAAAGCAATAAATCATATTATTAAGGCGAGAGAAAGCAAGATAAAAGCTAGATGAAGCTTTCAAGAAAAAGGGGTATGGATAGTAGCTAAAAAGCTACATCCATACCCCCTTAAACCTCAAATCCAAGGTATGAAACCAAGGAGAGGAAGATGGAGGGTACTACCTCGTATTTTTGGTGAAGAGAAGAATTAAGAGGCTATGATGTGTTTTTTGTGTTTGGAAGAGAGGAGAAAATCTTAGAATTCGTCCAGCCAGAGAGCAGGTAGCTAGGAAGTCTCTTCTTTTTCTTTTTTTCTTTTTTTCTTTTGTCTTTTTTTTTTTTTTTGGTTTAGAGGTGCCTGGGGGCCTTTATAGCCTCGGCACGCTTTACGAGGTGGCACCCCTTGTAGGGCTGCCACCTGTGAAGCTCCTCAAATGAGGTTGATCTTGACACCCCTGGAAAGATCTTAACTTCCAATTTCTCAAAAGGTATGAAACTTAAAAACCCAACGGTCAAATCAAAAGTTATGGCTCCGGGTAGTTAGTAGTGCATCAATCGGTGCGTTAACCGGTTTTCATGATATCTCGACCATTTTAGCTCTAATTTTTTCCCATAAGTAGTCATTGGAGTGAGAATTTGATAATCTTCACAATGACGTTGAGTTCAACCCGTTCTGATAGGCAGATCAAAATTAGGATTTTTGGGGCCCACAAGAGTCAACTCTGGGTCAAACTTGGTCAAAGTTACCAAAAATATCCAAGAAGCTCGGGTTTGATGTAAAACAATGAAAAGTGATATTTTTAGGGGATTTTAACCTTGCTTGACTTTCGGTCAACCTAGGGTTGACTAGGGGCGTTTTCGTCATTTTGGCTAAGAGAGGCATTTTGAGTGCTCCGGTGTCCGAATGGGCTGCGCCATGTCATTCTAGATGTTCTCATGGCCCCATGGAAAGAAGATGATATTTTTGGAGTTTTCAGGGTCTGGCTTGCAAATCGAGGGTGGACAAAATGCAGTATCAATAGTCTTAGTGGAGTTCTTCCTCCCCAACATGTCAAGACCTAGTTGGATGCCCAACACGCTGTCCAAACTAATGATGGCCCCTTCAAAGCTAAGGCTGGTCATGCGGTAAAAGTCATAAGGAGTCATTGTCATCTCCCACTCAGCAATGTGAATGGTATGAGTAGTATCCCACCACCTCTCGATGAGGCATTGCACCAAGGTAGCACTTGCAGACATTTCCGGAAGAAGGCCAATGATAGGCTCGAAGCCTGCTTCCTAGATGTAAGCCCTCGCTTTGGGAACGAGGATGTTATACCATTCCACCACCTTGTTGGTGCTTCCCTTACAAGCATAAGGGGATGAGGACTACAAAAGAAGAAGATGACATTAGATTCTTAATTCAAGCGAAAATAATGAAAAGTGATGTTTTCAATAAAAGAATGAAGATAAAACGAGGGATGCAGTGATGTTTAGATGCAAAAATGACAAAAAGACGTGTTAGGATTGCATATAGAAGTGGAACAGTTGAAAGGGAAGGGAAAATGGGCAGAGTAAGACCTCTACCAAGCGTCTCACGTATGCAGGTTAAGGCCCACATATGCAGACAGGACCCCGCATACACAGGCCCATCCCCACGTACATAGAACCTTAAGAACAGACATAAGAACAGAGCTGCATACGCATGAGTACAATCTGCGTATGTAGGCTCGAGCCCATGCACACAAGAGCACAAATAGGAAAATTTCTTCGACATTTCCAAGTATGTATCACCCAAAATCAATCCTAAATGTGTTCCTACCTCACCTAATGTGTCAGGTTTTCATCTAAACCCATCCCACAACAAAACCCAAGCATTTACATGGCCAAAAACCCATCAAAACGGAAGATCAAAGAGAAACTTGAAAATGAGAAAAGTTTGAAAAACTTATGGATTCAGGCATGGGGATGTGATTCTCTGGCTGATATGTCAATGTAGGAGGCTCCATCGATCTCACTGTCTCACTCCAGCGAGAGAGGAGGAAATGCATAAGAGGAAAGAACATAAGAAGTCTTTTTAGCCTTGGGTGCCATTGGAGGAGATGAAGAGTCTAGAGAGAAAATGAGAGAATGAGGGAGTTTCTGAGGGAATGGAAAATTAGAAGGTGAGAGGAAAAAAAAGAAGACGAAGGTTTTTGTAGAAAGAGAAAAAATAGTAGTTATAAGGAATGTGAAGAGATGAGGGAGATGAAGAGAATGAAGAAGAAAAAGAAACAGTTGGTAATTGTTGGGAAATAAAGAGGTGGAAACACACCTGATGGCTAAACTACGTTTAGTTTAGACCTTACCACTAAACTATGTGTAGTTTAGTCATGAACAGTAAAAAAAAATGGAAAAAAAAAATCTCAAGATTGCCCCAATTAGGCATAAAGTCACCAAGGACCCCCTAGTGAGCAATAAAGGAAGCAGAAGACTCTTCCCCTGATGAAGCAAGTACATCCCAAAACCATTTCCAGCAGATCACATAAACTCAAGAACACTATCCCCAATAAAGAAGCAGAAGATTCTTTCCTAATTGATCAAGCATTTCTAGAGCATTATCCCCAAGGAGGAAGCAGAAGATTCTTCCCTGATGAACCTAAGCACATTTAAACAATCCCTAGTAAGGAAGTAGAAGATTCTTCTCCAGTGGATCAAGTATGCCTAAAGTATCCCCAGTGAGGAAGCAAAAGATTCTTCCTTAAAGTCCTCGGCATACCATGAAGGAAGTAGAAGATTCTTCCCTAGTGGATCACATATCTACAAGGTTACACTACTCCTCAGTGAGTCCATTTCTACTACTCCTCGGCAAGTTTCTGATCCCCAAGTAAGAGGCAGAAGATTCCTCCCCATACATACCTACTACTTAGCGAGTTTTCACCACCCCTAGTTGGTCCAACAATCAAGACTACTCGTGCACATATCCTCTCGGAATTGAACATGCACACACGGTAGAAAAAGGTAGAGATAGAGACAGAGAAAGAGACCAAGGTTAACTCGAGGCAAGAGCCTTACTAGAAAAGGTAGAGAAAGAAGTGAAGAAGACAAGAGGAGTAAGCCACTCGAAGAAGTTTGAGGCAAGGGCCCCAAATGGACACCACAGAGACCGTATCACTTTGTTGTTTGTTGGGTTAGCTTGTAAAAGCACCCTTGATTGTTTTCTTTTTTCTTTTCAGTGACCTTAGGATAGTGAGTCACTCGCCATTTTCTTGTAAGTGGCAAAACAGGTTTTGGGATAGCAGACCTATCGTTGCTCATTTCCCGAGCAATGAAGGTGGGACTTTGGACATATGAATCCCACACAACTCTAAGGAGTTGCACCCTGCCCCATGTATGCGTGATGTGTGTCATGTGATTGGCTGGGCTCGAGCCATATGTCGAAGCAAAATGTTTTGTCTCTTATTCTTTTCATTCTGTTAGTGAAGCTCACAAATCAAAATTGGGGCATCTGTAGACACCACATTTTGTACCTCTTATGATTGGGGCCCTCGTTCCCTAATGATGCCTAAACTCTAAGGCCCAAAGCCAATTTAGAGCCCAATCAGTATCAAATTGACTTGAGGAGTGTTAGAATGGAAAATCTAACCTTTTAAATGAGCAAAAATCTATTTTTAGAAATAAGTGACCAAAGTGGCCCTCAGCCCACGTACATGGATCGCATCCTGCGTACGCGAGCCAAAGCATGTGTATGCAGGTATACTTTTGCATAGGCTGCTAAGGTTTCAGAAACATAAAAAAAAAGTAAGTTTTCTGCAATAATGGCTAAAGTTTGGAATGAATCCCACCTCGTCTGGGAGTCGTTCCAAACCCCATTATTTTCCACTATATAAAACCTTATGTGGTACATTTTCAAAACACACAGAAAATTCTAAGGGAAAGCCTAAGATTCACTAGAAAATGGAGTATCTATTTATAATTCCCAGCTCGCTGCAATAATTCCTGAATGCCTTGCTATCGAACTGTAGGCCATTGTCCGAGATGAGAGTGTGAGGAACTCCAAACCGAGTGACAATATTCTTCCACACAAACTTTTGCACATCAATGTCTCTGATATTGACTAGTGGCTCAGTTTCGACCCACTTGGTGAAATAGTCTGTGCCAACCAGAAGGTACTTCTTGTTTCCTGCAGCTTTAGGGAAGGGTCCCACGATATCCAAGCCCCATTGGGCGAAAGGCCATGGGCTAGATAGCGGATTAAGAGTTCCCCCTGGCTGGTGAATGTTTGGGGCGAAGCGCTGACATTGATCGCACTTCTTAACGTAATCCTGGGCATCTTTTTGCATCTTCGGCTACCAATAACCTTGAGTAATAGCCCGGTGAGCCAAGGACCTCCCTCCAGTATGGCTTCCACATATTCCTTCATGTAATTCTTCTAGTAGTGACTCAGACGCTTCAGGATGCATGCATAACAAGTATGGTCCTGAATAGGAGCGTCTGTATAATTTCTGGTCCTCGGATAACCAGAATCTGGTCGCCTTTCTCCGAACTTTGTCAGCTTCCCCCCTCTCTTCTGGCAATATATCTTCTTTTAGGAATTTAATTATAGGGTCCATCCAGCAGGGCCCGACCCTGACTTGGTGAACCTGGATTGCCTCTCTTTTTGCCTCTGTAGGCCCATGCAAGTCCTCGACGAGGATGATTCTCGGCAGGTTTTGTGCCGATGAGGTAGCAAGCGTGGCCAAGGAATCAGCATGTGAGTTACCATTTCTGGGGATGTGTAGCAAACTGAAAGAGTCGAACTCCGATTGCAGACATTTAACTCGGCTCAAGTACCCCTGCATTCTTTCGTCCTTCGCCTCAAACTCGCCTTGTACTTGACCTACGACTAACCTTGAGTCTGAGAACAACTCCACGGACTTTCCTCCCATTCTTCAGACCATTGCCATTCCCATCAATAGGGCCTCATACTCCGCCTCATTATTCGTTGCCGAGAAGTCCAGCCTTAACGACTTCTCGATAATGATCCTTTCGGGGGATATCAACACTAGCCCAACTCCAGAACCTCTTTGGTTTGCCGCGCCATCAACGTACACTTCCCAATGGGAGGGACTCTATTGGGAGATCATGCCAACTGATTTTTCATCCATGTCTGACGTGGGCTTTACTTCTTCTAGTTGGGGCTTCGTGAACTCAGCCACCAAATCCGCAAGGACTTGACCCTTGACCGATGTGCGGGGCATATATCTTATATCGAAAGCCCCTAAGATCCTACCCCATTTGGCAATCCGCCCAGTGTAATCAGCGCTTCGGAGTATAGCCTTGAGTGGGAGTTGAGTGAGGACAATGACCGTATGGGCCTGGAAGTAGTGAGGTAGCTTCCGTGTACCGAGCACCACTGCTAGGATAGCCTTCTCTAGAGGCAAGTAACGGATCTCGGCCTCATGCAGCGACTTGCTTACGTAATAAACTGGTCTTTGCACACCACAGTCTGATCGTATCAACACCAGGCTCACCGTACAGGGAGCTACAACGATGTAGGCGAACAATACCTCATCTGGCTCAGGACTGGACATGATTGGTGGTCGAGCTAGATAATCTTTGAGTTGCTGAAAGGCCAAAGCACATTCTTCAGTCCATTCGAATCCCTTCCACTTGTTGAGCAGAGAGAAGAAGGGCCGACACCTGTCTGCTGATCTAGAGATGAATCGATTCAGGGCAGCAGTCATTCCGGTTAGTTTCTGAACCTCCTTGGGATTTCGAGGAGCTCGTAAATTGTTGATGGCCTTTATCTGGTCGGGGTTAACCTCAATCCCTCTGTGAGTCACCATCTATCCCAAAAACTTGCCGGACCCCACCCCAAATGAGCACTTAGAAGCATTTAGTCGCAGTTTGTACTTTCTTAGAACCTCAAAGGTACTTTCAAGGTCCTTCACATGCTCAGCGACAACCTTGCTCTTTACCACCATGTCATCTATGTAGACCTTGATATTTTTGCCCAGCTGCGGCTCGAACATCCTCGTCATCATCCTCTGGTAGGTAGACCCCGCGTTCTTCAAGCCAAATGGCATCACTTTGTAGTGGTAATTACCAATAGGGGTGACAAAAGCGGTTTTCTCCTGATCATCCAGGGCTAGTGGTATCTGGTGGTAGCCTTGGAAGGCGTCTAGGAAGCTCATCCGAGGATGGTCGACAGTGGCATCCACCAGCTGATCAATTTTCGGCATAGGGAATGGATCTTTGGGGCAAGCCTTATTCAAATCAGTGAAGTCCACGCACACTCGCCATTTCCCACTCTTCTTCTTTACCACCACGGTATTTGTCAGCCATTCAGGATAAAAAACTTCCTTAATAGCTCCAGCTTGTTTGAGCTTCGCCACCTCTTCTCTTACTGCATCAGCATGCTCCTTGGACGGGCGCCGAGGAGGCTGTTTCTTAGGGGTGATCAGTGGATTTACCTTCAAGTGGTGACATATGAACTCCGGGTCTACCCCTGGGGCTTCGTAAGCACTCCAGGCAAATACATCAAGATTTCGCTTGAGGAACTCTATTAGCTCTTCCCTCTCTTGAAGAGGTAGCTGAGATCCGACTTGGAAGAACCTATCAGGATCATTTCCAATAACCACTTTCGTTAGATCTTCACATCGAGTTCCTTCGTCTGAACCTTCGACGGCCAATTCCCGAGACTTTAACTGCTATAAACCCCTTTCGGCCCTGGACGAGGAATGGGCTTCGGGCTCATGTTGAATGGCAGCTACTAGGCACTGTCGGGCCATGGACTGGTCTCCTCGGATCTCATGAATTTGCCCTTCAGATGGGTATTTGACCTTCTGATGCAAAGTAGAGGAAATAGCCCCAAGTGCATGAAGCCAAGGTCTGGCTACGATTGCCGTGTAGAGTGAATATACGTCCACAACTATAAAGTCCACCTTTACCACTTCGGAGCCGGCCTGTACAGATAAATGTATCCGGCCTTTCGGGGTGACAGCCCTTCCTTCAAAGCGTATGAGGGGGGAATTGTATGGTGTCAGGTCTTAGGGTTTTAGGCCTAGCCCCTTGTAGAGATCTGGGTACATTATCTCCACAGCGCTACCCTGGTCCACCATCACCCTCTTCACATCGTACCCTCCAATTCTGAGGGTGATGACTAACGCATCATCATGGGGTTGGATGGTGCCAATCATGTCTTCGTCCGAGAACCCTATCACCAGCGGGGCACCAGACTTAACTCTCTTCGGACCTCGGCTTGAATCCCCTGCTGATGGTCGGCCTACCGACATAACTTTCAATGGCCAGGATCCTGTTCTTCCCGGCGCGGTGAAGACGACGTTAATAGTTCCTAGTGGCGGCTTTGAAGGGTCATCTCTTCGTGGCCCTGAGCCCATTTGCCCTCTTCGGCCGCTGGAGGGGTGTAAGAGGTGTCTTAGTCTACCATCACGAACCAGTTGGTCCAAATGATCCCACAGGCTCCTACAATCCTCCGTGGTATGCCCATGGTCTTGATGGTACTGGCAGTAGAGATTATGATTGCGCCTCTCAGGGTTTCCTACCATCTTGTTCGGCCACCTGAAGAATGATTCATTCTTGATTTTTTCCAAGACCTGGTGCACTGGCTCTTTGAACACAATGTTGACCGCTTGAGGATTTGTCGATCCTGATTGCCCAGCAAAATCTCTCCACGGTTTACTGTGGTTATAACGGTTCGACCTGAAATCCCTCCTCTCCTGGGGGATAACCTTGTCCTTACCCTTTCCTTGCTGCTGATCCTCTTCAACTCTTTTGTACTTTTCTATGCGGTCCATAAGTTGACGCATGTTTGTGACCGGTTTGCCAGATAAGGATGTCCTCAAACCATGGTCAGTAGGGAGGCCGAGCTTGAATGTGCTGAGGGCCATTACATCAGAGTTGCACTCCATATCATTGAACATCTCCCAGTATCTATCTGAATATGCCTTCACGGTCTCACCCTCCTGCATGGTCAAGGGTAGCAATGAAGACAAGGGCCTGGCCATTCTTCGGCATGTGACAAAACGGGAGCCGAATGCTTGAGTGAGCTCTTTGAAGGAGTTAATGGAGTCTGCCTTCAGACCATCAAACCACCTCATGGCAACTGGCCCAAGACTGGAAGGAAAAACCTTACACATCAGAGCTTCATCTCTGGAGTAGACAGCCATCCTTTGGTTAAAATGACTCACGTGTTCCACGGGGTCTGTTTTACCATTGTAAATGGTGAAATTTGGTTGGTTAAAGCACCGAGGAAGTATCGCTTCCTCAATCCTGTGCATAAAGGGCGACCTAGAAATCTGATTCAGAGCCCTGCTCATGGCATCGTTCCCCACGTCTCCACGTGATGGGCTTCTGTGTTGCCTCCTGGGATGGGACTCCTCTTCATAGGTATAGGACTCGCTGGTTGGTGTCCTAGATTTATGTTGATAAGTGACATCCTGCTCGTCATCAGGGTCCTCATCAGAATACGAGGAAGCCCGTTTCCTCTTTGCATGGCGCAACTCCCTTTTTAGTTTTTCTACTTCCAGTTGCAAATCCCGGTTCTTCTCTGCATGGGACATGTGACTTCCGCCCTGTGACTGGCTTTGGCCAACGTGCACAGTGTGTGCACTGCCTTCACGATCTTGTCTCCTTTCTAAGTTAACAAAAGGGTCCACGTGTTGGGATGCCCTGGATTCTGCTTGTTGTTGACCTCGTCCTGCCATCATCAACTGTTGTTTTCACCCTTGCACAAGCTCTCCCCACAGACGGCGCCAATTGTAGGGTCAATTTTTGTAGCCCAAGCCCAAAAGGTATGGATTGTGAACCCAATGAACCCAAGACAATGAATTTGTAGAGAGTGGGTGAAAGAGCTGGGCTAGTAGTGAACTAAACAGTATTGGACCGTAGTGCTTGTGAGTAAATTAACATTCAATCGTGCTCGGACAGATGCAAACATAGACATCCGAAGAGGAATTATATTGAATGAACGTGGGTTACAATTCTTAGAGCTACAGTAATGGAGTTTTCTCCTTTCTATCTTTCTTTTTCCGATCCCCTATTATCAGAGGCCTCTCCCTCTTATATAGTACCCCCTCCCTTCATCTTCATCGTCCACTTGTTCATCATCTAGACGCCCATTTGAGTGCATGTCCCATCATGTATCCTTTTTAGCCTTGTGTGAGTGGCGGTAGCGTAGATTGCACTGTTCAGGGGTCTTCTCCACATTAATGCGGCCAGAGAAGTGGGTGCAGTGCATTTAATGTGGTGGTTAAAGTCTGTCTTCTAGATATTTCTCCATTCCTGCTATCTTCATGCGCACCTGAGATTCATCTCTTTCATTACACTTGTCAGGAGGATCATTTGAGCTTCCCAGATGCCTGTTGGACCAAGCTTCTTCGGATCCGAGGATAATGGCCTCCTCGGACAATTGAGTGTCTCCTCGGACTATGACCCATGCCCCTCTCCAGACATGTTTCTTTTACATGGGCTTCTTCTCAAGTATTTTCATCTCTTCGGACAAACAGTAGTCCTCAAATAGGGTTTTGGGCCCAATACGTTA
This sequence comes from Quercus aquifolioides, assembly GCA_019022515.1. Taxonomy (NCBI): domain Eukaryota; kingdom Viridiplantae; phylum Streptophyta; class Magnoliopsida; order Fagales; family Fagaceae; genus Quercus; species Quercus aquifolioides. Next base: position 59,384,751 of record CM032326.1, on the reverse strand, counting down.
GGTTGGGCTTTTCACCCCCCACAGTATATATTTATGAAATTGGATTTCATAAATATATAATGAATAACTTAAAGGATTAAACCGGGTACTCAAGGATTAAGATGTAGTAATCTTCAAAGTGGCAGTCTACATTTATGACTTTGTATTACTACGAATATTTTATGAAGGGGTTGCATGTACAATAAAGTCTTGGAATATAATTTATTAATAAGGCTTAGAGTGCAATTATATTTATATAGTGGTATTAAATATAATTAATGGTAACTTTGGACTTATCAAGAGTTGACAGAAAAGCCCAGGGCCCATTGGAGCTAAAGCCTTATTTGTTCCCTTTTAGCCCCACTCCAAAGCACATACTACAGCCCAATTGGAATGGCCAAAGTGGCTAGCCCAATTGGATAATCAGTTATAAGGAAACAAACATACAAAATTTTGTAAGAGAATGAAATGGTTTTGTATGTGAGAGTTGGACACTCTCTAATTCTCCCTTGAACATATTCATAGAAACTGATTGAGAGACAACACTTCTTAGGCATAAGTGGAATTGGAGTGAAGATTAAAAGTATTCCCGAGTACTTCTAATCTTTTGTTTTGAATTTCACCGCACCAAGTTACACTCTCTTATTCTTATATTTTGAAATTTACATAGTACATGTTATCAATTGTGAATGAAGTAGATCCGTTAATTTTTCGCTGCATATGTTTTGTATGCGATACAAACATGTATTTTTTCCAACAAATGGTATCAGAGCGGTCTTTAATTTTGAATCTTTACAACATGTTTTGTGAGTTTTGGAATTAGAGATAATAATTTCATGATGTTAGAATATTATATATTTAATTTTCTGCATGGTTGTTGAAATTATTGTTTGATGAAAACTAATATTGATGTTATGATGTTTAAATTTGAATTTAATTATGTTAAATTGAACTTTAAGGCTATAGCATCAATGGAATTCAGTTTTGATATCAATCTCTGTCTATCATGTTCATATGATGGTTGTTTGTTCATGAAAAACCATTGAAAACTGCCTTAGAAAAATCCTGGAAAATTAAAGTTTCACGAGATTCGATAAATCAAAAATTACCTTCGATTAATCGAGTGAAATAGTGACCAATCTGTTTGGTTTGATTGATATTCGATTGCTAGTCGATCAATCGAATATTCTTTTTCGATCGATCTAGAAGTGATCGAGCACTGATCGAGCCTAGTAGATTGTCAAGTATGAATTTTTTAATTTTTTTGACCGATCGAGATACACATTTGATCAATCGAAACCTGAGAATTTAGAATTTTTTCTAAGTGTTTTCACATATAAAGAGCAAGGCTATGTGTGATTAGATTACACATGTTTTCTAATTTAAAACCTTTATTTCAAAACATCTAATGGGAGAGAGATACAAGGGTTGGATCTCACGGCCTCCATTGTCGGTTTATAGTAGTATGATTATGCACCTCGCCTTGGCATTTATGCCTTGCTCCCTTTGGAGGGTGTTTAATTCATGGTACTACAGATTAAACTTCTTAATGATGGATGATATGTGTTTTTACATTAAGAACGACCACGCTACCGTGGAGTTACTTAATGACTCACATGGAATTCAGGCAATGGTGTACACTAGACTAAGTTTAATGTTAACCTCCCTTCGGAGCTATGTCATTATTGCTTAGAGGCTAAAGGAAATACGGCATGTTATTAGTGTTTTGTATGTTTTTAGACCCCTTAAAACACAAGTTTTTTAACCTAGTTATTTAGTCAAGTGATTACTTAGATAAATTATTCTGATCTAGGTTAACACAAACAAATCATATCATGTAAACAATGCGGAAAAGTAAATAACACTACGATATGGTAGCCCAGGAAAACCAAACCGGTAAAAAACTTGGAGAGGATTTAACCTAGCTATCCTCAAGGTAAAACAAATCCACTATGAAAGAATTGAAGTTTTACAATAAGACTTAGACGACTAACATCCTATTGCTACCTCGAGTAGAAATCTTACTACCACGACCACATGACAGCTCTGATTCCACGGACTACTTCTTTCCTTGATCCACAGCAACCACAAGTACTCCAACTTGTGTTTTTCTTTAAGCTCTTCAAACAGCAACTAAAGAGATCACCAAGTTCTCGACATCAATCTTGATCTTGATAACCCTAAGTGTGTATGAAGGTAAACACCTCTAGATCTCACAAGAAATTCACACACACAACATATCAACAACCTCTAAAACATGACTAGGGTTTTTCCTTTTATACTTGAAGCAAAGCATAAAACCCTACACGTCATATGGGCTTGGGCTGGGTTGGAAATTCTACAGAAAAAATAATCTACATGAGCTTCGATCAATCGAGTTTAATTTTCGATCGATCAAGCCTTGCAGATTTAGTCTAGTAAATTCTGCAATCACTCAATTCCAACTATACACATAAACACACTTTGAGCAGCTTAAATCTAGACTCTAAGTTTTGATCATGGTTTGCCAACATTACACATTGAAGTTCTAATACATTTAGATCCTAAAGTCTTAGAACCTAACAAACTCCCCCTTTGGCAATCCATGACAAAACATATAACAAAACTGAAATGCTCAAAGTTACAAAACAGCCCATTAAACATTAAAGATGCCCAAAAACAATTCAACCTAACTACTATCTATCAGTTGCCAGTGTAGACAACAGCACGACTGAATAAACCTATATATTCCTGAAACACTCAACAAACACATAAACGCATGTGTGGAAAATACAAGTAAAACAAAAAGATAAATTCTTGATTTCACAAAACAGAAAATAAAAGACATATATCATGACTAACCTCATAATATAAAATCAATAGCCAATGTAGTACAGTGAAACAAGAAACAATAATAGAAATAAAAACATAAAACAAAGTATCTCCACCTAACATATACATCCCATAAAAATAAATACATCATGAGCCAAAAAAAAAAAAAAAAATACATCATGAAGCTTCTAGATACAATCTAAAGCTCCAAAAACTCAAAATCTCCCTTAACCATGATGCTAAGATTTGGAAAGGCAAGACACAGAAGAAGCCAAAGAAAGAAAACAAAACCATGGGCAGACTGCATTAGATAGGGTTTGAGAGAATAAAAATATAGAAAATAACAATCTATATGATGCATGACATAAATGAACAAATGATGCTTGCTCTAATGCGTTGAAAACCGTTCAATTTTACTTTATAAACCAACAATTGACTTGAACATAAAGTCTTAGAACAAAAACCCCAAATTTTGAAAAACCCAATTTCAAAAATCCCAACAAATTGATCAATTGATCATTACACTAGTTATATAACATCATAGAGTGACATAATCAATCAATAGCACAAGTCAATTTCATCAATTTTAGCCCAATTGAACAAAATCCCCAATTTCATGTAGTTTCAAGCCCTAGAATTTCAAAATTTTCCCAAATCACAAATTTAATCAAATTAAAGCATGGGAATCATGTTAATATCATCTAGAGACAAAAACCCAATGATCAAATGTGAAAGAAAACAAATTAAAAATAAAAAACCCCAAAAATCTTAGGTTTAGAAATTACAATAAAAATGCATGAAAACTGTGAATAAACTGAAAAAGAAGGGGTAAAAAGGTCTTACCTGCACTTGAAGACAAAGATACTTGAGAAAAATTAGGAAGAAAATGACAAAATAGACTCAGATTGGATCGGTCGAGCAAGAACAGTGAGAGAGCTTTTGAAAAGATTTGAAAAGTGTGAAGAACACGTGAGAGAAAAACCTTTTTTAAAAACTCACTGACCGATTTTCGATCGGTCGAGAATTGGATTCGATTGATCGAAAAGCAATTTCGATCGATCCAACACCAATTGAGCATCGATCGAGCCAGGCTGATTGTAACCAAAGTTTTTATCACATTTTCGATTGGTTGAGCAATAGGTTCGATCGATCGAAAATCTTGAAAAATCATATTTTTGAAAAACAGAGCATTTTAATGCAGAAAATCCTTAAAACACATTGTTTTATGAATAAAAAGCGTGAGTATGAGATGAAAAGATTTTCAAAAACACTTGAATTCAACCCAAATCTTCCAAAAACAAGATTTTCAATCAATTTGTCCTTAAAAATTCAAACATTAAAACATATTTTGCATTAAAATGAAGGAACTTTTAATCTTGGATGGCCACAACAAGATCACACACAATATCATGTACTAAGTTTAGCAAGAAATAACTTGTGTAGTGTGTGCAACTAGCAATAGCATGAGATACATGTGAGGTGATAATTAAATAGTGATCTATCACAATTTCTACAAAATTCATCACATAAGTTTGAAAGTGACTATCACCTAAAGAGTTACATCATATAACTCTCACATCTCCTAGAAAACAAGCTTGCAATCATGTAAGTTTCTTGATTTGCCTCATAATGTACACACCAATTTTATTTCAATTTGAATTTATTATAGCCCAATAATGTACACACCAATTTAATTATTTAAACCAAGGCTACACCTTATGTGCTACACTTTCTCGAGCACAAAATCATATGATATGTACTAAGGTGTTCATGATTGGCTAGTAAACAGTGGTGAGATGGTTATTTATGCCTTTCTCTTAGGATTTTTTAGTCCTTACAATCAAAAGCATGTGACTTCAAGATTAAGATCATGTGATCAAAAACTATAAACAACTCACACACAACATGCACTACAAAGCTAAAACTAGTAAAGTGCAGTAAAATAAGCTCATCCAAGCTAAACAAGGTACATAAGCATGTTATGTAAAGATAATATGGCCAACCTTGATTTCAAGTCCAAGAAAAATAATGCAAAACACATTTTTCCTTCCTTTCCCCTTTTTTATTTTTATTTTTATTTTTTGAAAAGAGTAACAAAAATAACCTATCATGAAATGCATGAATGTTATGCAATGCAAATCCTAAAAAAAAAAAAACACCAAAGAAGAAAGGTGAAAAAGAGTAGAGAGATGAAGCACAGGGACCATAAGAGCCAAAGATGACTAGGGACACAGAATCACACTAATTACTTGATAAAGTGTTTCAAACTTACTTATATCAAGAGGTTTGGTGAAGATGTCAGCATTCTGACGTTTAATAGGGATATATTCAAGAGCCACAATCTTTCTTTCAACTAAATCCCTAATAAAGTGATATCTAATCTCTATGTGCTTAGTCTTAGAGTGTTGAACAGGGTTCTTAGAGATATCGATAGCACTAGAATTATCACAATAGACAACCATGGTGTCTTTTGATATCCCATAATCACTCAAAAGCTTTTCCATCCAAAGAAGCTGTGAACAGCAACTTCCAGTAGCAATATATTCTGCTTATGCTGTAGAAGGAGAGATAGAATTTTGCTTTTTACTCATCCAAGCAACAAGATTGGCTCATACATAAAAACACCCACCAGTGGTGCTTTTTCTATCATCGGCATTGCCAGCCCAATCTGAATCTGAAAAACCAGCAAGAGACAAATTTGACTCTTTGCTATAAAACAATCCATAATCACAAGTTCCACTAACATATTTTATGATTCTTTTAACAGCATTCAAATGTGAAATCTTAAGATTAGATTGAAACCTAGAACATACACTAACACTAAAAGCAATATCAGGTCGACTTGTAGTTAAATACAAAAGACAACCAATCATGCTTCTATATAATGTAACATCAACAGACTCACCCGATGGATCATTGGTTAACCTGGCATTAACAGCCATTGGTGTTCTAACATGTGTAGCCTTGTCAAGTCCAAATCTCTTGACAAATCTCAAATTGTATACTTTGTATGCTCTACTAGTGGAAGAGTATCCCAAAATGTATCCCTTGTCGCTCTTTGCATCAAACTTTTCTAGGTTTTCCCTATCACACAGAATATAACAATCACTGCCAAATATCCAGAAGTATTTGACAATAGGCTTCTTTCCTCTCCAGAGTTCATAAGAAGTTTTCTTGGAATCAGTTCCGAAATACACTCGATTGAGTGTATGGCAAGCAGTGTTAACTGCTTCTCCCCAAAAGGACTTGGGCATCTTTTTGTTATGTAGCATGACACGAGCCATCTATTGAACAACCCTATTCTTCTGTTCCACTATTCCATTCTATTGTGTTTTCAAATTCTCTTCCATGATCACTTCTAATTCTGGCTATCACAGTACCTTTCTCAACTTACAATTTCTTGCACAAGTGTATCATCTTTTCAGGAGCCTCAGCTTTATCTCTCAAAAGCACAACCCAAATATATCTGGTGAAATCATCCACAACAACTAGAATATACTTCTTTCCACCTAAACTCTGAACTCTGGCAGGACCCATGAGATCAATGTGCAACAACTCTAGATGTCTTAAAGTTTGAACTTCAATTACAGACAGATGTTTGGACTTCACTTGTTTACCTATCTAACATGGTCCACATATGCACTTTTCTATCTTTTCAAACTTGGGCAAACCAATAACTGCATCACACTTGGAAATCTTCTCTAATTGCTTGTGACTTGCATGTCCCAACCATTGATGCCATAAATATTCTTGATTGATCTTTGCACTGAAACACTTGTTGCTTATACCTAGTGTTATACCATAACAGTTGTCAGCTGTCCTTACACCAATACACATGCAGTCACCTCCTCCATCAAGTATCTCACATTCATACTTGGTGAAGAGAACATTCAATCCATTATCATAAATCTGACTGATGCTGAGTAAGTTAGCCTGCAACCCATCAACATACCAGACATCTTCACAAACTGGCAACCCTGGAATGTCCATAGTTCCAATGCCTCTTATTACAGATTTGCTTCCATTTCCAAACATGACTGTCCCAATCTTTCCTTTAACGAGTGTCTTGAATAAAGCTTTATTTCCTATCATATGCCTAGAACAACCACTATCCAAATACCAAAGACAAGAATCATGTGCCTTTAAGGCGGTTAAAGCAATATAGCACACATAATTATCATCACACATAATTATACCAAGATACTCAATGAAGGACTTAACAAATGCAACAAGAGACACAAGTCAAAAGTAGACAAGTTGGAATTTTAGCAATAAAAACTTCCAAGAATCCATGATAATAGGGGTCAAGGATCAACTCTTAGATCAAATGATCTAAATACTAGAGCTAACCCGCTCTGATACCACTTGTACGTTTTTAGACCCCTTAAAACACAAGTTATTTAACCTAGTTATTTAGCCAAGTGATTACTTAGATGAATTATTCAGATCTAGGTTAACACAAACAAATCATATCATGTAAACAATACAGAAAAGTAAATAACACAACGATATGACAACCTAGGAAAACCAAACCTGTAAAAAACCTAGGGAGGATTTAACCTAGCTATCCTTAAGGTAAAACAGATCCACTATGAAAGAATTGAAATTTTACAATAAGAGTTAGACCACTAACATCCTATTGCTACCTCGAGTAGAAAACTTACTCCACAACCACGTGACAACTCCAAGTCCACAGACTATTTCTTTCCTTGATCCATAGCAACCACAAGTACTCCCACTTGTGTTTTTCTTTAAGCTCTTAAAACATCAACTGAAGAGATCACCAAGTTCTCAACATCAATCTTGATCTTGATAACCCTAAGTGTGTATGAAGGTAAACACCTCTAGATCTCACAAGAGATTCACACACAGCATATCAACAACCTTTAAAACATGGGTAGGGTTTTTCCTTTTATACTTGAAGCAAAACATAAAGCCCTACATGTCATATGGGCTTGGGCTAAGTTGGAAATTCTGCAAAAAAAATAATTTGCACGAGCTTCGATCGATCGAGTCTAATTTTTGATCGATCGAGCCTTGTAGATTTAGTCCAGTAAATTCTGCAATCACTTGATTCCAACTTCACACATAAACACACTTTAAGCAGCCTAAATCTAGACTATAAGTTTTGATCATGGTTTGCCAACATTACACATTGAAGTTCTAATACATTTAGATCCTAAAGTCTTAGAACCTAATAAACTCCCCCTTTGGCAATCTGTGACAAAACATATAACAAAATTGAAATGCTCAAAGTTACAAAACATCCCATTAAACATTAAACATGGCCAAAAACAATTCAACCTAACTACTATCTATCAGTTGCCAGTGTAGACAGCAGCACGACTGAATAAACCTGTATATTCCTGAAACACTCAACAAACACATAAACGCATGTGTAGAAAATACAAGTAAAACAAAAAGATAAATTCTTGATTTCACAAAATAGAAAATAAAAGACATATATCATTAATAACCTCATAATATAAATCAATGGCCAATGTGGCACAGTGAAACAAGAAACAATAATAGAAATAAAAACATAAAACAAAGTGTCTCCCCCTAACTTATACATCCCACAAAAATAAATACATCATGAGCCAAAAAAAAATATACATCATGAAGCTCCTAGATACAATCTAAAGCTCCAAAGCTCCAAAAACTCAAAATCTCCCCCTATCTCCATCAATATGTACTCACCCTTTTTGTGATGAATTGCCAAAGGGAAATCAAGGCTCATCATCAAAAGGAGGTGGTAGAGTAGACCGCCGAACACTCGTCAAATCTTCACACAAGGCCTGAAGCTCCATAAGCACATCCACCAAAAGCTCTTCATGTGCTGCCTAAACAGTCATGACAATATCCAACATACTCCGGATTGATGAATCACCTGAAGAAGAAGGTGGAGGATCAACAGCGATAGTGGGATCGACATAAGCCTCAGCAATGGAGTCACCTGAAGAAGGATCCTGAGCTGCAACACCTGTGGAAGACTCTACTCTAGAGCGTTTAGAGCTAGCTTTCATCTGAGCTGCTCTTTGCCTAAGGAAGGTGGCACCTATGGGAGCTATAATATGTACGGGCTCAAACGCGGGAAAATCCTTTAAACCTAAATGTAACAAAATCCTGTGAATAAAAATAGGGAAGAAAAGACCATGTGTTGTAGAGCTACTCTATGAACCTCAATCAAGGAATGAATGAAAAGAGAATGAAAACTCATAGGAGCATCAGTCATAAGGGCATACAAAAAAGCACATCTCTTAATAGGAATGGTGTGTAAATGAGAAATAGACCAGATAGAATGAAGGTATTGATTATGAAGAAACCTTTTCACCAGTAGCAATGCTTAAATCTATCAGAATTCTCTTATCCATTTCTGCTCATTATGATTATGAGATTTGGCAAATGGATGTTAAAACTGCATTTCTTAATGGCAATCTTGAAGACGAAATCTATATGATGCAACCGGAAGGTTTCATAGCAAAGAACCAAGAGCATATGGTATGCAAGTTGAAAAGATCCATTTATGGACTTATGCAAGCATCTAGGTCATGGAACATCAGGTTTGATCAAGCAATCAAGTCATTTGGTTTTGAACTAAATCTTGATGAACCAGGTGTGTACAAAAGACATTGAGATAAAGTAGAAATGTTCCTAGTGCTTTATGTTGATGACATTCTACTCATTGGAAATGATGTAGGGGTAATGTCATCAGTAAAGGTTTGGTTGTCAAGCCAATTTGATATGAAGGACTTGGGTGAGGCTAACGTTATTCTAGGGATCAAGCTTTGGCAAGATCATAAGAATAAGATGTTAGGCTTGTCACAAGCTAGATATATAGATAAGATTCTAGAACGGTTTAGCATGCAAAACTCCAAGAAAGGATTACTTCCTTTCAGACACAGAGTTCCTTTGTCTAATGACCAAAGGCCTAAGACTCTTGAGGAAGAAAATATGATGAGACAAGTTCCTTATGCTTCTACAGTGGCAAGTCTCATGTATGCCATGCTTTGTACTAGACCAGATATCTGCTATTTAGTTGGCATGGTTAGCCGATATCAATCAAATCCAGGACCAAAACATTGGCAAGTTGTAAAGCATATTCTCAAGTATCTACGGAGAATGAGAAATTTTATGCTTGTTTACCGGTGTGAGGATTTGATACCTATTGGCTGTACAGATTCAAATTTTCAATCAGATCTTGATTTTAGAAAGTCCACTTCAGGTTGTGTGTTCACCTTGGGAGGTGGAGCCATAAGTTGGAGGAGTGTTAAGCAATCTTGTATTGCTGACTCCATCATGGAAGCTGAATATGTTGCTGCTTCTGAAGCAGCAAAGGAAACTGTTTAGCTCAAGAAGTTCCTTCCTAATCTTGGTGTTGTGAGACTGGAGCAAGTTCCTATCACATCATTTTGCGACAATAGTGGAGCGGTTGCATAATCCAAAGATCCAAGGAATCACAAGAAAGGAAATCACATTGAAAGAAAGTACCACATCATTCGAGACATTACTACTCGTGGAGATGTAATAGTAGCAAAAATAGATAGTGCAAATAATCTAGTAGATCCCTTTACCAAAGCCTTGCCTCAAAGGACTTTCAAGTCACATTTGGAGGGAATGGGAGTAAGATTAGTGCACAATAGTCTTTAGGGCAAGTGGGAGATTGTTAGGATTAGTGCACTTAAATCCTATTGTATGATGCTATGTATGACATTATGTACAACTTAATGTTGTAATTAATAAAGTTGTTTTATTATTATCTAAAATAATGATAACATGAATATTTGGACAATATCATATAGTCCATGAGATGCATAGTATGTGATCTATGTGATTTAGTCACAAATTATATAAGTCACAAGTTCTTTGTAAACTCAGAATTTTTGTTCGTAGTCAGTGATGAAATTAGGCATTTCATCTGCGATAACTATATCATATCAACTAAGATGATTTGTCTTGATCATGGAAGTGGAGACTTCTAGTTAGTATGTTGATATGTTTTAAGAGTTAAGGCATATTGAATTGGACCGCTGTGAGATTTATTATTCTCCTAACGATTGTCAAATGAATAATAAATCTCACGACTTCTATTTACATCAACTCTTAATCCTGAGAAAATAATGGACTTCATCATGAAGTGTAGGTTGCTTTGATATATCAGGAGTGAGATCTAAAGTAACGGTCAAAACCTTAGTATGTTGGGCAGCCACATTTAGTGTTGATGGAACATATATTCTCAAGATTGAATTCATAATCTCTTAACGGAGATATAAAATATTCCCTTGAGATATGTTTAATGGGTTCGGTTATTTAGAGTGTTAGGCCTAACCACTTTAGTAAGGAGTTACTAAAGTATATATTTATGAAATTGGATTTCATAAATATATAATGAATAACTTAAAGGATTAAACCGGGTACTCAAGGATTAAGATATAGTAATCTTCAAAGTGACAGTCGACACTTACGCAAACTGAATCGAAAAGCGATCTTCGAACTCGCGGAAGGATTCTTGCAGACTCTGGGACGAATTAGGATTGATGATTGAATGTACTCAGTGGTTTCGAGTGCTTGAGTTTGCAGGGAGGTCTGAAGATTCGCAAAGTAAAGAAGAAATAACCTCCTTTGAGGCTTTATATGGGAACAAGCGAAGGGTCAGGGGCCATCCCGCCCAAATTCTGAGGAAAAATCACATCCGTTGGATCTATAGCCCATCGTTGGATGCCAAAGACAAAACGCCGCCTGGAGTAAATGGCAGTCACTCGGGGAGACTGAAACGACAGCGGCATTAATGAAGCGCCTGCATCTATGCCCACACGCGTGTTGGTTCAGATATTTTTGTCGTTTCAAACTTCCATTTCGTGACAAGTCAAAATCCTATTTTTTCTCCTCGGATGCGAGGGAAAAACTAAAATTTTGAGGGGCTATTGTGGGGGGTGAAAAGCCCAACCTAACGTATTGGGCCCAAGACCCTATTTAAGGACTGCTGTTTGTCCGAAGAGATGAAAATACTTGAGAAGAAGCCTATGTAAAAGAAACATGTCTGGAGAGGGGCATGGGTCATAGTCCGAGGAGACACTCAATTGTCCGAGGAGGCCATTATCCTCGGATCCGAAGAAGCTTGGTCCAACAGGCATCTGGGAAGCTCAAATGATCCTCCTGACAAGTGTAATGAAAGAGATGAATCTCAGGCGCGCATGAAGATAGCAGGAATGGAGAAATATCTAGAAGACAGACTTCAACCACCACATTAAATGCACTGCACCCACTTCTCTGGCCGCATTAATGTGGAGAAGACCCCTGAACAGTGCAATCTACGCTACCGCCACTCACACAAGGCTAAAAAGGATACATGATGGGACATGCACTCAAATGGGCGTCTAGATGATGAACAAGTGGACGATGAAGATGAAGGGAGGGGGTACTATATAAGAGGGAGAGGCCTCTGATAATAAGGGATCGAAAAAAGAAAGATAGAAAGGAGAAAACTCCATTACTGTAGCTCTAAGAATTGTAACCCACGTTCATTCAATATAATTCCTCTTCGGACGTCTATGTTTGCATCTGTCCGAGCACGATTGAATGTTAATTTACTCACAAGCACTACGGTCCAATACTGCTTAGTTCACTACTAGCCCAGCTCTTTCACCCACTCTCTACAAATTCATTGTCTTGGGTTCATTGGGCTCACAATCCATACCTTTTGGGCTTGGGCTACAAAAATTGACCCTACATATACTTTAGTAACTCCTTACTAAAGTGGTTAGGTCTAACACTCTGAATAACCAAACCATTAAACTTATCTCAAGAGAATATTTTATATCTCCGTTAAGATATTATGAATTTCATCTTGAGAATATATGTTCCATCAACACTAAATGTGGCTGCCCAACATACTGAGGTTTTGATCGTGACTTTAGATCTCACTCCTGATATATCAAAGCAACCTACATTTCATGATCAGGTCCATTATTCTCTTAGGATTAAGAGTTCATGTAAACAGAAGTCATGAGATTTATTATTCATTTGACAATTGTTAGGAGAATAGTAAATCTCACAGTGGTCTAGTTCAATATGTTTTAACTCTTAAAACATATCAGCATATCAACTATTGTAAATGGACTAAAGCCCAAGGAAACAAGGGGAAAGGTTCATGAAAGGAAAGGGAGTGATTTTGTAATTGGGCCTTCATTAAAATTGACTTAAAGACTTTCTAAGAACATCTAAATCTAAAAGGAACCTCTTAGTGGGGCATGGACTTAATGAAAGTAGGACCTTTTTTCAGGCATCATTGCACCACCAAGGTCAATAAAACACGTCCCCACTCCAATTTGGCTACCTAATTGATGAGGAAGTATCTAATTGATGACACAACGACACAAAAGATCCTAAAGGCTTTGGGCAAACATAGTGATACCCTCAAAAAAATGGGAAGTTGCCTCACCAAGCTAGAAGAGGCCAAGTTGAAAAAGGCCGCACATGTAGAGATTCCTAATGTTGAAGAAGTAGAAGGTTGGGATGAAAGATACAAGATGCAACTAGCCTTTCACAAGGTTCATGGGATGGATGATTGTCTCTATAACATGGGGGGCATAAGCTCCAAAACTCCCATTGCACTACCTCCAAAGTTCAAGATTTCTGATGTGGAAAAGTTTGATGGAATTGGAGATCCAAAGCAATATGTTAGGAGGTACCTAAGCATTGCTGAAATGAAAGGGTTGGATGAGAAGCAAACGTTGCATGCATTTCCTTTCTCACTCACGGGAGGTGCATCAAGGTGGTACTATAGCTTGGATCCTAGCAAGACTAAGGTATGGAATGAGCTAGTGGAGTTGTTTGTGGATCAATTCATATTTAATGAAAGTTCAATTAGTGTGTAAAACACTAATGAATGTTTAGACCCCTAATTTCAAATTTATCCAACACAAACTTATACCCAAACAATAGATGTGCAGAATAATAGGTACAAGCAAAAACCCCAAAAAAATAAACAACTTTACACCATAATTAATCACAACACAATAGCAATTAAAGGTAGAGAGTAAGGGTTAGAGAGATGCAAACACAAGGATAATACCGGCACCTGTTATCGAAGAGGAAACTGAAGAACTCGGCAAAAAACCTCTCAACCGCTCCCCAAGCAGTAAAATGATCCACTAAAGAATAAAGTTGGGATACACGAATAGCAATAGACCCTCCAATCCTGATCTACCCAATGCATCTAAGCCCTCCAAGCTTCTTGCTTCAACAAGGTTAAGCCTAACCGTGTCTTCTTTAACTTTCTGAATCCCACAATAAGCCCATTGCATCAACCAAGTAAATTGGACATCTCTGAATTGCTTCCCAAGCACCAAAATACCTCCTCACTAATGTGGGTATGGTGAGATAAGGATTTGGCTAGTAAACCTCTCAAGGGTATGTCAATGGAGAGGGTGGGAGTAAAGGAATTTAGAGAATCAAAAGACTAAGAATGTGGATGAGTCAATCTTGGTTTTCTCTAGGGTTTCTCTCTCAAAATTCTCTTTGGAAGCTCTCTACAATTCGTGGGTATAAGGTTATTTATAGTAGAGCACGTGAGAAATTTTAAAAGTCATTTTTCTGCAAAACAGGGCATTTTGGTGACTCAATCTTGAGAGTGGGATGAGATGCGAGTTCACAGCCAGGCCAGACTGTCAATTTTTGTCCTATAGTGCTCTAGCTGTCGTGACCCTTCAACTTCCTACATGCTTCACACATGTGGCATTTTGGCGAGTTGCCAGTCGCGAGTCACTCGCAAGATCCAGTCGCGAGAAACCTCTAAATGCACACATACTTGAATTTCTTCACACTCTCTCACACACAACCCTTACACAATTCCCACCTAAATACAGGGCATCTAAATGCTAAAATATATGCAAATTTAGCATGGAATAAAGCCAACACATGATTGAACAATTTCAACCTTACAATCACCCCCTTTGGCTATTCCGTGACAAAACCCTAAAATAGACTATAGACTTAAAATGTGACTTGGGAACAGTTGCCAAAACTCACTCACACCTAACTTTAGATTCTGTGAAGCTCTTGAACCATACAGACAAGTTTCTTGAAAACAATAACACAAGAAGATCATTGTAAGTAGACATCTTGAAATGCATATGGAGTAAGCACAATGCGATCAAGCAACAAAGAATATAACAAGAAACATGGCTTGACCAAACATAAACAATTACTATAAATAGTGACCACAATAATCATTCACTCAAGGAATAAACATCTGGACATGCAAGCTAAAAAGCTCAATGCAAAGTATCATTTGCATGTCCAACACTCAATCGATGCCAAATACTAAGGTATTTGCATCAAGAATACAAGATCCAATAAGGGCACAAGAGTAGAGTACTATTGATAATGCATACATAATCTAAAAATACTTAATAGCTACAAAACAAAGGTACATATTTAAGACATAGTCAAGTACACAATATAAACCATGAAATATGAACATAGACTATAAATAGCATGAAATAAAATATTAAACATAGACTTTTCTTGCTCTTGCTCTTCATCTCCATTGCTCCCCCTTTGATCTAGCTCTTTCTCCCCCTATCATGAACCATCTCCCACTTTTTGTCGTAGAATAACTAGTCCTCATCTTCCTCTAGCTTTCTTTGAATTTGGTCCAATTGAGTTTGGAGAGACATGAACTTTGTGTCAAAATAGGTGTGTTGGGAGTGCATGATAGATGCAAGTCTAGACAGCTTAGTGCTGATGTCTTGGACGAATGCCATAATAGTGTCTACTCATCATAGGGATGTGAGCTAGAGCATGAACCACCGTGAAAAGCAAGACTTTCTTGCTTGACTCCCTTTCAGCTGTGACAGATGCTAGCATTGAGAGTGCGAATGTTGATTGGACTTAGCTTAGGATAAGGACTCTCATTTGCCGATGGATGAACGTCTTTGAGCTTCAAATTTTTTGAAATGAGGCAACAAAAAGGAAGGCAGTTCCTTGAGGAAGTTCTTTCAGCAGTCTTGCTCAAAATGTGGAAGATATAAGAGCAAATATCGATTTTTTCATCAGTGATCAGTTCATGAAGGAATAAAACCCGACCAAGATTCATGTACCTAGTGGTTGAGAGAGGATAGAGGTTGTGGAACATGATTGTTGTGAGTAGCCTTAATTCGGGAGATAGTGATGAAACACTAACTAATTTCCCATTGGGAGAGAACTCCAAGTTTTTCTCCAAAAGTTTCCCGAAGTAAGTCCGCCTCTGGATCCAGTTCTCTGGATCCAAGTCATCATACATTGGTGGTTTTTGGAACACATGCCGGTTGATGTGCAAAATGATGGCAAGATATGAAGGTGTCACTGTGAAGTCCTTTCCTAAAACCCAACATTTCAGCTCATCCCCATCATAAATGCATTTGCATAGATTTCCTTAACCATTTCTTTGTACATTTCATCAAAGTTGGATAGAAGAAAATTCCAATCCTTGGTGACGAACCATTTCAGAATGTTCATTTCAAGAAGAGATTCTTTCTCAACCACCCTTTCAACCAACAAGGGGGCATCTTGGAAGTAGTTCGCATAAGCTTGAGATGCAGCATATGATTTGAAATTTTTGGTGTCATAAAATCCTGTCAAAGACCGAGTCTGCTTTAACTTAGGGGTGAAGCTATCAAGATTAAACACCGGTTCTTTTCCCTTGCTACTACCTCCTTTCACGGCTGATTTCTTGAGGGAGACATTGTCAAGCTGTATCATGTAATATCAAAGAGCAAAATGAAACACAAAGGGCAACAAACTTGATTAGTAACAAGTTAGTCCCAAATCAGAAATTTTGAATTAAAACCCTAAAAACTGAATTTAAAGAGTAATTCAAATAAAATGACATGTGAAGACATAAAACATCAAAGCATGATAGAATCATGACATTAAGCACTCAAACATGTCAAAGATAGTGTGTGTGTGCATAAAATGCAAAGTGTGCAAACTAGGGCAAAGTGTAAAAACACATAATCATATGATGTTTCAAAATCAAAGAAACATGATATCCCTACAAACTTTGTATTCCATGGAATCCAATGAGACACACAAAAACATCTAAGAGACATTTTATCATGACCATGATATGCACAACACAACACAAAACATAATACAATGCAAAAAATAAAAATAAAGCACAAACATGTAAAACATGTAGCATTAGCATTATACTAACAAAACCAACAAAACCCATAAATCAAACTCATCAAAACATCAACAAAACCATATTCAATCATCATAGTTTCATATCTCAACATATACACAAAATCCAAGAAAACTAGGCTAGAAACTTAAAAAACTTTAGGAATAAGAGAAAACCCATACCTTTTCTCGAAGATTGATGAAGAAAATGGAGGTTTTGTGAGAGAAAATGGAGGTTTTAGGAGAGGGAGAGGCAGACAAGACAAAGTGTGTGCACGTGATGCGAGGAAAAACTGAAAAGTTTTTGAAAACTGTCTTGGATTTAACCCTATTTGTGCAAAACACACGATTTTCGCGACTGGAATGAGTCACGAGCAAGTCGCTAAAACGAGTTGCCAAAATCCCTTGACAAAATTTTTGAAAAATTTGTCTAAGTGTTTTTCGCGACTGGGAAGTCCACTCGCTAGCAAGTTGCGAAGGGAGTCGTGAATCATTTTGTGTAAACTCGCAACTGGAGCTTCCATTCACAAACAAGTTGCCAAGTTGAGTCATGAAAAAAGCCAAAAAAACCCAAAATTTTGAAAATTTTCAAAGTATTTTTTGCGACTGGGGGACTGACTCGCCAGGGAGTCGTGAGAGCTTCTAAGTAAGCTTGCGACTAGGGTCTTGCAACTGGCTTGACCCAGGAGAGTGAGTTGCAAAAACAGAGTTGCAAAAATTTTGGTTTTTTTTTAAAATTTTCAAAACAAAACCCTTTCCAAAAGCAACTAAAAATACTCAAAAATATTTTTGTGTTTGATCAACATATGATTGAGTATGTACAACACATTTAATCAAGTACAATCACACAAATGAATAAGGCATTCATTGAACATAGACATGTGTGATGTGTGTGGGTACCAAATGTGAAATAGTCTAATATGAAGGATCAATTCAACCAAGACATACACAATTAGCACTAGGAAGAGTGACCAATCTCAATTATAGATATATGCATATATGACCTCCAACAAAACTTGATTACATAACAATGAAGCATTTCATTTGGCTTCTTACAAGTCATAACATTTTATCATTATAGAAGAATACATCTCATTTTGAGATCGATGCCTGAAATTTTTGATATTTCAATTTGATGATTAAGCCTTTGGCTTTTGGGCACCATACAATTTCATTACAAGTCGCTTTCCCTTTTTCCTAGTCAAATACTAGTATGTGCAACGGCATTTGCAGCTCATTATCTCTTTTAGAGATTTGACATTTGTTGAGCTATAAAGCATAAACATAAAAGAGTGGGAAGATATATAGGCACAAGTCTATGCTTGTCTCAAGATCAACAAAACCATTGGCTAATCATTCATGACAAGTTTGAAGATCTATTTACAACAATCACATAGATGTCAAAATTTTTCCCACAATGATATGAGTGCATAGAGAACAGGCTACGCTCGTGAATGTTCAATTTAGTGTGTAAAACACCTTGAACGTTTAGACCCCCAAAATACAAATTACCAATTCAAGCTTATTAACAAACAATGTACGTGTGGAATATGAAAATAAGCTAAAACTGAATTGATAAAATAATCTAAACCAAATAAAACCACAACCACAACAGAAATTAAATGGCAAAGATTAAGGGAAGAGAGATGCAAACACAAAGACAACACAGCGATGTGTTATCAAAGAGGAAACCGAAGATTCAGTTTATAGCACAGTTCATAACCAACTGGACAATAAAAAGTATAGCAACAGAACACAATAGGGTGTAGACATAATTTTTATTTTTATTTTTAAAACAGAACACTCTGTGGGTGTGAGTTCAAAGCATTCATGGACACCCTGGGGCAAAATGCATAAACACTCAACTAGACCAATCAGTGTATACCAGAGACATCTCCCAAACAGTGTATATCACAAAATCCCAAAAAAAAACAAGCAAATGTCTACAAGACATTTTACAATGGGTATGATATGTACAACACACCTCAGATCAAGGGTTATGCTTAAAAATGAGAATCAATAATGAGAGCATGTGAAATAAGCATCATACAATCCATATCAACAAAACCCTTCAATCAAACTGAACAAAATGAACCCAACCCATAATCGAATCATCATATGAATCAAATCTCAACAATAACTCAAAAACCAAGAAATCAAGTCTATAAACATGAAATACTGAGAGAAAGATAGAAAATCCATACCTTTTCTTGAAGATTGAAGTTGAGATGATGAAGAAAAATGGAGGTTTTTTATAGAGAAACACAGTGAGCTTGTGAGAGAGAAGAACGGACAAGACAATGAATAGTCAAAAATGTTCGAGGGAAAACTGAAAAGTTTTAAAAACTGTCCTTAAAGCACAAAACACGCATTTTTCACGACTGAAACAAGTCATGTACAAGTCGCCAAACACCTTAGAGACAAAATTTTCGCGACTGGAAGGTCCACTCGCGAGTAAGTCGCGAAGGGAACCGCGAAAATTTCTGTATAACCTCGTGATTGGAGTTTCCACTCTCGAACAAGTCACCAAACCGATTCGCGAGAACTGTAAAAACCCAGAATTTTGGAAAATTTTATAAGTCTTTTTCGTGACTGGGACATTGACTCGCTAATGAGTCGCGAAAATCTTCTATGCAAGCTCGCGACTAGGGCATGCGACTGGATTGACTCGCGACCAAGTCACCAGTACAAGGCAACACATTTTTTGAAATTTTTAAAATTTTTGCAAAAAAAAAAAGACTTTCCAAAAACAATTAAAACACTCAAAAATCTTTTTGTGTTTGATCAACAAAAATTTAGTATGTGAAAACACATTTAATCAAGTACAATCACACAAATGAATATGGCATTCATTGAACATAGACATGTGTGATGTGTGTGGGTACCAAAGATGAGATAGTCCTTAGTCCAATGTGAAGCTTCAATGATCAATTCAACCAAGGCATACACAATTAGCACTAGGAAAAGTGACCTATCTTAATTATAGAAATATGCATATATGACCTCCCACAAAACTTGATAACATAATTTTGAAGCTTTTCATTTGGCTCCATATTCATCATATCATTTGATCTTTCTGAATCATTACATCTCATTTTGAGATCGATGCCTGAAATTTTTGACGTTTCAATTTGATGAGTAAGCCTTTGGCTTTTTGGGCATCATACATTTTTCACAAAAGTCGCTTTCCCTTTTTCCTAGTCAAATACTAGTATGTACGAAGGCTTTTGCAGCTCATTATCTCTTTTCATTTTGAGAATTACATTTGTTGAGCTCTTTTAAAAATAAAAGAGTGGGAAGATATATAGGCACAAGTCTATGCAAGTTTCAAGATCAACAAAACCATTGACTAATCATTCATGACAAGTTTGAAGATCTATTTACAACAGTCACGTAGATGTCAAGATTTTTCCCACAATGATATGATTGCATGAAGAACAAGCTACGCTCGTAGATGCATAAAGCCATTAGTACAAAGGTACAAGGCAAAACATGCTTGTGACAATACACAATAATGTCAATCAAACTTTTTGGGTTTTCTACTTTTTATGTGTTTTTGGATTTTTGACATAAAAGAAGAAAAGATTGACCCAAAAAAATGTAAAAACATTTAAAACAAATGTAAACAAAAAAAAAACAATTTTTCAACACATGCTGGAACAAAAACAAAAAGCACACAACCAATCAAAGTCACAAAGCATAGGAAGTATTAATACATGGACATGTTGTAATGCTTATGCATGAGCACCCCTCTTCACCCACAAGGCACATGTGTTTGGGGTGATATCTCTAAAGGATTGGGTTCGAGAGTTATGGTTGTCAAACCTTCTGGAGAAGCTTGCCAAACAGGTGGTGAAAGCATCAATCATCTTCATCACATCTCCAATGTTAGATTCAGCTTCTCCCCCTTTCACTTGCTTAGGGTTCCCTTTATCCTTTCTTTGTCCACTTGGCCTTTGATAGTTGCCATTCTTTAATGCCCACAGCTTATGACAATTTAGTCTGGTGTGTCCTTGAATTCCACAGTGATGGCAGAAATGTTAAGTTCTCGGACCTCTTTGTGACTTTGGGAGTGATTTCCATTGAGCCTTAGGTTTGACCACTGATTGGTTAGGAGGTTTAGTCAAGAACCGTTGGTCAGTCACATTCCTCTTCTTTTCCGGCTTCACTTTCTCAACAACTGAAGTTTCTACCACTGGTTCCTTAGCTTTCATGAACTTCATATCTTTGGGCACTTTGACACTCGAACTGCTCTCTTCGGTGTATCCCAAACCGCTTTTGTCGAAGAAAGGTTTTTGATGAGCAAGCACTTCATCAAGCTTCTTGGAGGAGACCCGCTCTACTTTAGCATTAGCTTGAATTACCTCAAGCTCAAGGAATTTTATCTTTGTAGAAGCTTCGGTTAACTCTCCGTTCAGCATCTCCATTTCACATTTAGTCTCCTTGTATCGCACTAGAAGACTTCTATAATCTTCCACTGCCCTTTTCATCTTTTTAATGGCTGCGTTAGCCACTTTTGCGTATTCACCGATCTTCTCAAGGAGGGAATTGTAGGTCTCTTGCAGTACCAATGTTCCTTCATCTTCCTCATCATCAGATTCCTCTATTATCCCTATTGACTCCAATTCAGAATGCTCACTAAGCTCTTTCACTAGCGCAGAGAAGTTTCCCTCTCCATCACAGCTTTCATCTGAATCTGAATCAGAGGATTCGGAATCACTAAGAGTGGTGGCATACACCTTGCCCTTCCCTCTCAAATAATTAGGGCACTCTTCCTTGAGATGTCCATGTCCATTGCATTCAAAACATGTGATTCCTTGAGAGGATTGAGACTCTTTCCCATCTTTCCTCTTGAAGTCCTTTTTCTCCTTTCCGAAACTTGGGATTTTTCCCTTCTCAGCAAATTTTCCATTCTTCTTGAACTTCAAGAACTTTCGAAAATTCTTCACAAGATATGCCACATCTTTATCGACCTCATCCTCATCCGATGAGTCATGAGCTTCCACCCTCTAATTAATTTTCTTAAGAGCAAGGGATTTGCTCTTTCTTTGTGATGGCAATGATAGATCATATGTTTGAAGTGAGCCAATTAGTTCTTGAACTTTGATATCATCTAAGTCCTTACTCTCTTCAATTACAGTAACTTTTGCATGGAAGCTCTCCGGCAATGATCGAAGGATTTTCCTCACTATCTTTAAGTCCTCCGTCTTTTCACCCAAGTTGAACTTGCCAATAACCACCTCATTCAACTTGCTATAGAATGAGTCGAATGGCTCGTCTTCACTCATTTTCAACTCTTCAAATCGAGTGGTTAGCATCTACAACTTAGTATTCTTCACCTTCTTCGTGCCTTCATAGGTGGTCTCCAATATCTCCCACGCCTCCTTGGCAATTGTTATGTGAGAAATCCTGTGAAACTCATCTCGAGAAACACCACAGAAAATAGCATTTAGTGCTTTGCTATTTGCATTTACTGCCACAAGAGCTGCCATATCCCATGTGGATTTAGTGGCCTCCGGCCTAGTCCATTCTACATCTACTGCATCCCAAACAGTATCATTAATTGAACACAAGAATGCCCTCATCCAGACTTTCCAAAAGGCATAGTTGCTATCATCAAAATATGGTGGAACATTTAAAGATTAAGACCGGTCCATCTTAAACGGGGTCAAGGATCACACTAAGGTAATTCAACCACAGCTACTGCACCTGCTCTAATACCAATTGAATGTTCAATTTAGTGTGTAAAATACCTTGAACGTTTAGGCCCCCAAAATACAAATTACCAATTCAAGCTTATTAACAAAAAATGTATGTGCAAAATATGAAAATAAGCTAAAACAGAATTGATAAAATAATCAAAACCAAATAAAACCACAACCACAACAAAAATCAAATGGCAAAGATTAAGGGAAGAGAGATGCAAACACAAAGATAACACAGCGATGTGTTATCGAAGAGGAAACCGAAGTCCTCAACGTAAAACCTCTCTGCCGCCCTCCAAGCAGTCAATAATCCACTAGAGAATGAAGTTGGAATACATGAACAGTAGAAGACCCTCCAAGCCTAATCTACCCAGTGTACCTAAGCCCTCCAAGCATCTTTCTCCAACGAGGTTACGCCGAACCTTTGTCTTCTCTAGCTTATTGGATTCCGCTATAGCCCATAGCATCAACCAATATCAATTTGTCCCTTTCTAACAGCTTCCCAAGCACCAAATAACCTTCTCACAGATATGGGTATGGTGAGAAAAGGATTTGGCTAAATGCACCTCTCAAGGATGTAACAATGGAGAGGGTGAGAGTAGAGGAATTTGGAGAATCAAGGATGAAGATTATGGATGAGTCAATCTTGTTTTTCTCTAGGGTTTCTCTCTCAAAATTCTCTCTGGAAGCTCTCCACAATACGTGGGTATAAGGGGTATTTATATTGGTGTGTGTTTGGAATGCGAAAGGTCAGTTTTTCCCAAACAGAGTCGTCTGGCAACTTGGCCTCGCGGCTTGACTGAGTCGCTAGTCTGAGTCGTGAGCTAACAGAATGGCCAGACTGGAAGTTTTGTCCTGTAGTGCTCTAACTGGCATGACTCTTCAGCTCCTCTGCATGCTTCACACATGTGCCTCCTTTAGCGACTTGCCAACCGCGAGCCAGTCGCAAGATCCAGTCGCGAGGCCCTGCTGAGTGCACACTCTTGAGCATTTCTTCACACTCTCTCACACACTACTCTTACATGATTCCCACCTAAATACAGGGTTTCTAAATGCTGAATTACAAGCAAATTGGCATGGAATAAAGCCAATAAAATGGTTGATTAAATTCAACCTTACAGCTCGTAAATGCACAAAGCCATTTGTACGAAGGTACAAGGCAAAACATGTGTGTGACAAAACACAATAATGCTGATCAAACTTTTTGGATTTTCTACTTTTTATGTGTTTTTGGATTTTTGACACAAAAACAAGTAAGATTGATAAAAAAGAATAAACATTCAAAGCAATTTAAACAATGTCACAACATATAGAAATAATTGATGCATGGACATGTTCTAATCCTTATACATGTGTACCCTTCTTCACCCACACGACACGTGTGTTTGGGGTGATATCCTTAGAGAATTGGGTACTTGAGTTGTGATTCTCAAATCTTAGGGTGAAGTTTTCCAAACAAGAAGTGATGGTGTCTATCATTTTCATCACATCACCAATGTCGGAGTCAAGTTCTCGCCCTTTTGATTGTTTGAGATTCCCTTTGCCATTTCTTTGTCCTCTTGGCCTTTGAAAACTTGCATTCTTCAACGCTTGAAGCTTGTGGCTATTAGGTCTAGTGTGTCTCGGATTCCATAATGGTGGCAAGAATGTTGAGTTTGTGGGCCTCTTTGTGACTTCAGAAGAGATCTCCATTTAGCCTTGGGTTTGGCCACTAATGGGTTTGAAGGCTTTTCAAAACCTGTTGAGCAATTACATTTGGCTTCTTCTCAACCTTCACTTTTTTAACAATAGGAGTTACTACATTGGTTCCTTCACCTTCACTTTAAAAAATTTCATCTCCTTAGACACATTGGCGCTTGAGCCACTTTCTCCGGTATATCCTAAACTGCTTTTGTCAGAAAATGGCTTTTGATGTGCAAGCACTTCGCCAAGTTTCTTAGAGGCAACACGCTCCACTTTGGGATTAGCTTGAATCACTTCAAGCTCAAGAAACTTGATCTTGGAATAGGCCTCGGTTAGTTCTTCATTCAGTGCCTCAACTTCGCATTTCGTCTCCTTATACCGCACTAGAAGACTTTTGTAATCTTGCTCAGCTCTTTTCATTTTTCTTATGGATGCTTTAGACACTAACATACTCTCCAGACTTATCAAGAAGAGAATTATAGGTTTCTTGCAATCCCTTTGCTTCTTCATCTTCCTTATCTGATTCCTCTCCAATCCCCATAGACTCCACTTCGATGTGCTCACCGAGCTCTTCCACTAGAGCATGTAAGTCTTCTGAAGAATCCACGGGTGTAATGGTCATAAATGTAGAGTAGTTTCCTTATCTGTCACAACTTTCTTCCGAATCCGAGTTAGAGCTGTCCGAGTCACTAAGGGTAGTTGGAAAGACTTTACCCTTTGCCTTCAAGTATGTGGGGTATTCTTTCTTCACATGCTCATAACAAGTGGCTTCTTGAGATGGAAAAGAGTCCTTGGAATCCTTCTTCTTGAAGTCTTTCTTTGTTAGGATTGGTGCCCTTAAATCCTATTGTAAGATGCTATGTATGATATTAAGTGTGACATTGTGTTTGACATTATGTATGACTTAATATTATGTTTAATAAATTTGTTTTATTATTATCTGAAATAATGGTAACATGAATATTCAGACATTATCATATAGTCCATGAGATGCATAGTATGTGATTTATGTGAAGAGTCACAGAAGATATAAATCACAAGTTCTTTGTAAACTCAGAATTATAGTTCGTAGTCGGTGATGAAATTGGGCATTTCATCTGCGAAGACTATAACATATCAACCATGATGATTTGTCTTGATCATGGAAGTGGAGACTTCTGGTTGATGTGTTAATATGTTTTAAGAGTTAAGACATATTGAACTGGACCGCTGTGAGATTTATTATTCTCCTAAAGACTGTCAAATGAATAATAAATCTCATGACTTACATTTGCATGAACTCTTAATCCTGAGAGAATAATGGACCTGATCATGAGGTGTAGGTTGCTTTGATATATCAGGAGTGAGATCTATAGTTATGGTCAAAACCTCAGTATGTTGGGCAGCCACATTTAGTGTTGATGAAACATGTATTCTCAAGATGGAATTCATAGTCTCTTAACGGAGATATAAAGTATTCCCTTGAGATAAGTTTAATAAGTTTGTTATTCAGAGAGTTAGGCCTAACCACTTTAGTAAGACTAAAGTATATATTTATGGAATTGGATTTCATAAATATATAATGAATAACATTAAAGGATTAAACCAGGTACTCAAGGATTAAGATGTAGTAATTTACAAAGTGGCAGTCTACTTTAATGACTTTGTATTACTACGAATATTTTATGAAGGGGTTGCATGTATAATAAAGTCTTGGGATATAATTTATAGATAAGACCTAGAGTGCAACTATTTTTATATAGTGGTATTAAAAATAGTTAATGGTAACTTTGGACTTGTCAAGAGTTGACAGAAAAGCCCAAGGCCCATTGGAGCTAGTGTCTTATTGGTCCCTTTTGGTCCCACTCCAAGCCACACACTTAAGCCCAATTGGTAAGGCCCAAAAGGCCAGCCCAATTAGATAAATTGGTTAGATACAAAGGGAAAAACGTACAGAAAAATATGAGTAAGAAAAACATCATGAAAATGGTGTGCATGTGAGTTTTTGTCACTCACAAGTCATCCCTTTGTTACCAATCGAGAGACCACACATCTTGGGCGTTAGTGGAATTGGAGTGAAGATTAAAAGTAGTCCCTAGTGCTTCAATCTTTGTTTTGAAATTCACCGCTTCAAGGTACGATCTCTTGATTCTCTAATTCTGAAATTTACTTTGTACGTGTTATCAATATCGAATGAAGTAGATCCGTTTAAAACTTATTTTCCGCTGCATTTATCTTTATATCCATCATTCTTATCCTTCTTGAAATTTGAGAATTTCCCTTTCTCAAAAGACTTTTCATCCTTCTTGAATTTCAAGAACTTGCGAAATTTCTTAGCAAGGTATGCCACTTCCTTTTCAACCTCATTCTCATCCAAGGAGTCTTGAGCTTCCACTCTCTCATTAATTGTCTTCAGATCAAGAGATTTGCTCTTCCTTTGTGATGGTAGAGATAGCTCATAAATTTGAAGAGAGCCGATGAGTTCCTGAATTTTAATCTCATCAAGGTCTTTGCTCTCTTCAATGGTGGTAACCTTAGCACGGAAACTCTCCGGCAATGATCGTAGAATCTTCCTCACAATCTTGGAGTCCTCCGTCTTTTCTCCCAAGTTGAATTCGCCAATGACCACTTCATTTAGCTTTCCATAGAAAGAGTCGAACGACTCATCTTTGCTCATCTTTACTTCCTCGAAGCGAGTGGTGAGCATTTGTAACTTGGTGTCCTTCACCCATTTGGGGCCTTTATATGTGGTCTCCAAGATTTGCCACGCCTCATTGGCAATTGTAACATGTGAGATCCTGTGAAATTCATCGGGTGAGACACCACAAAAAATAGCATTTAAAGCCTTACTATTAGCATTGGCTGCTACAAGGGCTGCCTTATCCTAAGTAGATTTGGCAGCCTTCAGCCTAGTCCATCCAATCTTAGCAGCATCCCATACACTATCATCAATAGAACATAAAAATGCACGCATACGTACTTTCTAAAAGGCGTAATTGCTCCCACCAAAGAAGGGAGGTGCATTGAGGGATTGAGACCTTTCCATTGTAGGGTCAAGGACCACACTTAGGATGTAGGAATCTGTTGGGAGATATGTGCTTTCACTTGTTAAGAACATATGTCACTTGTTTATGTAAATTGGCTAATCCTTTGACAAAACGCACTCTACTTGTAATTGGGTAGTTCTAGGTGTTTTTAATACTTCAAGAAACAAGGTTTCAAGGTCAACTGTTGAAGTCATCAAGTCTGTCCAAGAAAAAGCAAGCTGAAGTGCAAATTCATTAAAGCTTGACACCTGCTCGACAGCTACCTCGACACCTGCTATCTATCGAGATTTATAATTTCAGATTTTCTGAGCTGATTTTCTTGGGATCCGTGAATATGCTTTTGGGCTTTCTTTTCTTCTAACCCTACACATATAAAAGCATTGTTTTAAGAGCCATCAAATTGTACACAAGTTGAAAAAGCATTGAGCAATCTCTGTTCAAGCAAATTGTAATCAAAGACGAAGTTCTTGACCTAGTTCATCTTCTCTGAAGAAGCTGCTGTGTATTTGCACCAAAGGGTTTTGTGACCAAGCATGTTCCTGATCTTCATCGCATAGGATGAACTGAAGAACTTTGCAGCCAACCTATCCTTCTTAGTTGGTGTTTGAAGTCGCGTACTGGGATCCGCGCATTGGTTAGTCACGTACTTGGGAGTCGTGCATCAAAGGTGGAAATTGTCACTACAGATCAAGTCCAATTGGGTATTGGGGTAAGGGTTCAACTGGAGGTTGGTAAGGTACTTGGGATTCCTTTACTTGTAACCACTTGATTTGATAAAAGTGGAGTTTCAGGAGTGGTGACCTAAAAATCACCCGGTGGGGTTTTTGCCGCAAGGGTTTTCCCCATTCGTAAACAAATCACCATGTTATTTATTTTTCGCTGCTTAATTAGTTTATTGGTGATTTGTTTATGCTTCCACGCGTTTGCATGATTAATTGATTAATTAACAACTTGGCTAATTAATTAATTGGTTTAATCACAAGGGGTCATTCAGATTGTGGCCTATCATGTGGTATCAGAGCAGGCACACTCTGATTAGGTTTAATCTTTGCTGTGTTGATCCATTGACCCCTGTTTGTCATGGATAGAGGACAATCATTAATCATACCTCCTTTATTTGATGGCACTAACTATGCATACTGGAAAGTACGCATGAGAGCTTTCTTGTAGTCTTTAGATGAGAAGGTGTGGCAAGCTGTGGAAATTGGCTGGACCAAGCCAAAAGAAGAACCGGCCGATTGGGATGACGCCAAGATCAAGGCGGCCAACTTCAACAGCAGAGCGTTAAATGCCCTATTTAGCGTAGTCACCAATGAGGAGTTCAAGAAGATATCCTCAACTGAAACTGCTAAGGAGGCTTGGACCATCCTCCAGACAACCTATGAAGGAACAAAGGCTGTCAAAGATTCAAAGCTTCAGAGGCTCACTACAAGCTTTGAAGAGATCAAGATGGAGGAGGATGAGTCGTTCGATGAGTTCTATGCCAAGCTCAAGGACATAGTGAACTCAGCCTTCAATCTTGGGGAAACCATCCCTGAACCCAAGGTTGTAAGGAAGGTGCTTAGATCTCTACCCGAGAGATTCCATGCCAAGATTACAGCGATAGAGGAATCAAAGGATATTAACAAGATTCCTTTGACTGAGCTGGTTGGAAACTTGCAAACCTATGAGATAGGGTTATCTAGGATTGGCAAGTCAAGTAAAGGCAAGAGCCTGGCCTTGAAGGCAAAGAGCAGTGATACAGATGAGTCTTCCGATGATGAAGATTCCAAGATGAAGTCCTACATTACAAGGCAGTTCAAGAAGTTCATGAAGAATGCCAATGGAAGGAGCTTCGACAAGGACCGCAGGCAGTCCAGTTCTTCTCAGTTTAAAAACCAAGACAAAGGGAAGAAGGATGCTAAGGATGGCGGTCAGTACACTGTTCCTGCAGGACCAAAGTGTTTTGGATGTCATGGATTCGGTCACATGAAGCATGAATGCCCGACATATCTCAAGAGCATTGGGAAGAGTAAGGCACTTGCTGCAACCTTGAGTGACACTGAGCCCGAAGATGATTCCGACAATGAGGATGACGGATTCTTAAATGCCTTCACTGCCGCAATCAATCCTACTGAAGGGATTGTTGAAGAAGTGGATGAAGAAGAAGAACTGATGGAGTCCAAATTTGAGAAGATGGATGATCAAGATGATATCCATTCAGCCTATGAGAAGCTTTACAAGCTCTCTAAGAAGCATGAGAAATTATATAGGCTGGCCACCAAGAAGCTCAGTGATGTGGAACTTGAACGTGAAGAGTTGTCCACAAAGTTTGATGAGACAAATCAAACTATTGGAGCACTGAGGTTTAAGAACAATTTCTTGGCTGAGAAGACCAAGAAGCTTGAAGCGGAGTTGTTTCAAGTCAGAGCTCAACTGGAGAGGACTTCAAGTGCAAGGCTTGATGAGATGCTTAGCAATCAGAAATCTGCTTCAGATCGAACAGGCTTAGGGTATGGTCTTTCTTTCTCTAATACTGCTTCTACTAGTAATACTGTTTTTGTTTCTCCTGCTAATAACACTGAAATTGAGAATGAGTTGAGTATGAGGATAGATTTTATGTTAGGATAGATTTTATTGTATTCAACAAGTGAGTATGAGTTGAGTGATTTATGACTTCTCTCATATGTTCATTTGTTTGTTGTGGTTTTGTCACGGATTGCCAAAGGGGGAGATTGTTGGGACATATGTGTTTTCACTTGTTAAGAACATATGTCACTTGTTTATGTAAATTGGCTAATCCTTTGACAAAACGCACTCTACTTGTAATTGGGTAGTTCTATGTGTTTTTAATACTTCAAGAAACAAGGTTTCAAGGTCAAGTGTTGAAGTCATCAAGTCTGTCCAAGAAAATGCAAGCTGAAGTGCAAATTCATTAAAGCTCGACACCTGCTCGATAGCTACCTCGACACCTGCTATCTGTCGAGATTTATAATTTCAGATTTTCTGATCTGATTTTCTTGGGATCCGAGAATATGCTTTTGGGCTTTCTTTTCTTCTAACCCTACACATATAAAAGGATTTTTTTAAGAGCCGTCAAATTGTACACAAGTTGAAAAAGCATTGAGCAATCTCTGTTCAAGCAAATTGTAATCAAAGACGAAGTTCTTGACCTAGTTCATCTTCTCTGAAGAAGTTGCTGTGTATTTGCACCAAAGGGTTTTGTGACCAAGCATGTTCCTGATCTTCATCATATAGAATGAACTGAAGAACTTTGCTGCCAACCGCTCCTTCTTAGTTGGTGTTTGAAGTCGCGTACTAGGATCCGCGCATTGGTTAGTCACGTACTTGGGAGCAGTGCATCAAAGGTGGAAATTGTCACTACAGATCAAGTCCAATTGGGTATTGGGGTAAGGGTTCAACTGTAGGTTGGTAAGGTACTTGGGATTCCTTTACTTGTAACCGCTTGATTTGATAATAGTGGAGTTTCGAGAGTGGTGACCTAAAAATCACCCGGTGGGGTTTTTCCCGCAAGGGTTTTCCCCATTCGTAAACAAATCACCGTGTTATTTATTTTCCGCTGCTTAATTAGTTTATTGGTGATTTGTTTGTGCTTCCACGCGTTTGCATGATTAATTGGTTTAATCACAAGGGGTCATTCAGATTGTGGCCTATCATGTGATATCAGAGCAGGCACACTCTGATTAGGTTTAGTCTTTGCTGTGTTGATCCATTGACCCCTGTTTGTCATGGATAGAGGCCAATCATTAATCATACCTCCTTTATTTGATGGTACTAACTATGCATACTGGAAAGTACGCATGAGAGCTTTCTTGCAGTCTTTAGATGAGAAAGTGTGGCAAGCTGTAGAGATTGGCTGGACCAAGCCAAAAGAAGAACCGGCTGATTGGGATGACGCCAAGATCAAAGCGGCTAACTTCAACAGCAAAGCGTTAAATGCCCTATTTAGCGCAGTCACCAATGAGGAGTTCAAGAAGATATCCTCAACTGAAACTGCTAAGGAGGCTTGGACCATCCTCCAGACAACCTATGAAGGAACAAAGGCTGTCAAAGATTCAAAGCTTCAGAGGCTCACTACAAGCTTTGAAGAGATCAAGATGGAGGAGGATGAGTCGTTCGATGAGTTCTATGCCAAGCTCAAGGACATAGTGAACTCAGCCTTCAATCTTGGGGAAACCATCCCTGAACCCAAGGTTGTAAGGAAGGTGCTCAGATCTCTACCCGAGAGATTCCATGCCAAGATTACGGCGATAGAGGAATCAAAGGATATTGACAAGATTCCTTTGACTGAGCTGGTTGGAAACTTGCAAACCTATGAGATAGGGTTATCTAGGATTGGCAAGTCAAGTAAAGGCAAGAGCCTGGCCTTGAAGGCAAAGAGCAGTGATACAGATGAGTCTTCCGATGATGAAGATTCCAAGATGAAGTCCTACATTACAAGGCAGTTCAAGAAGTTCATGAAGAATGCCAATGGAAGGAGCTTCGACAAGGACCGCAGGCAGTCCAGTTCTTCTCAGTTTAAAAGCCAAGACAAAGGGAAGAAGGATGCTAAGGATGGCGGTTAGTACACTGTTCCTGCAGGACCAAAGTGTTTTGGATGTCATGGATTCGGTCACATGAAGCACGAATGCCCGACATATCTCAAGAGCATTGGGAAGAGTAAGGCACTTGCTGCAACTTTGAGTGACACTGAGCTCGAAGATGATTCCGACAATGAGGATGACGGAATCTTAAATGCCTTCACTACCGCAATCAATCCTACTGAAGGGATTGTTGAAGAAGTGGATGAAGAAGAAGAACTGATGGAGTCCATATTTAAGAAGATGGATGATCAAGATGATATCCATTCAGCCTATGAGAAGCTTTACAAGCTCTCTAAGAAGCATGAGAAATTATATAGGCTGGCCACCAAGAAGCTCAGTGATGTGGAACTTGATCATGAAGAGTTGTCCACAAAGTTTGATGAATCAAATCAAACTATTGTAGCACTGAGGTTTAAGAACAATTTCTTGGCTGAGAAGAAGCTGAAGCTTGAAGTGGAGTTGTTTCAAGTCAGAGCTCAATTGGAGAGGACTTCAAGTGCAAAGCTTGATGAGATGTTTAGCAATCAGAAATCTGCTTCGGATCGAACGGGCTTAGGGTATGGTCTTTCTTTCTCTAATACTGCTTCTACTAGTAATACTGTTTTTGTTTCTCCTGCTAATAACACTGAAATTGAGAATGAGTTGAGTATGAGGATAGATTTTATGTTAGGATAGATTTTATTGTATTCAACAAGTGAGTATGAGTTGAGTGATTTATGACTTCTCTCATATGTTCATTTGTTTGTTGTGGTTTTGTCACGGATTGCCAAAGGGGGAGATTGTTGGGACATATGTGTTTTCACTTGTTAAGAACATATGTCACTTGTTTATGTAAATTGGCTAATCCTTTGACAAAACGCACTCTACTTGTAATTGGGTAGTTCTATGTGTTTTTAATACTTCAAGAAACAAGGTTTCAAGGTCAAGTGTTGAAGTCATCAAGTCTGTCCAAGAAAAAGCTAGCTGAAGTGCAAATTCATTAAAGCTCGACACCTGCTCGATAGCTACCTCGACACCTGCTATCTGTCGAGATTTATAATTTCAGATTTTCTGATCTGATTTTCTTGGGATCCGAGAATATGCTTTTGGGCTTTCTTTTCTTCTAACCCTAAATATATAGAAGGATTGTTTTAAGAGCCGTCAAATTGTACACAAGTTGAAAAAGCATTGAGCAATCTCTGTTCAAGCAAATTGTAATCAAAGACGAAGTTCTTGACCTAGTTCATCTTCTCTGAAGAAGTTGCTGTGTATTTGCACCAAAGGGTTTTGTGACCAAGCATGTTCCTGATCTTCATCGTATAGGATGAACTTAAGAACTTTGCAGCCAACCTCTCATTCTTAGTTGGTGTTTGAAGTCGCGTACTGGGATCCGCGCATTGGTTAGTCACGTACTTGGGAGCCGTGCATCAAAGGTGGAAATTGTCACTACAGATCAAGTCCAATTGGGTATTGGGTTAAGGGTTCAACTGTAGGTTGGTAAGGTACTTGGGATTCCTTTACTTGTAACCGCTTGATTTGATAATAGTGGAGTTTCGGGAGTGGTGACCTGAAAATCACCCGGTGGGGTTTTTCCCGCAAGGGTTTTCCCCATTCGTAAACAAATCACCGTGTTATTTATTTTCCGCTGCTTAATTAGTTTATTGGTGATTTGTTTGTGCTTCCACGCATTTGCATGATTAATTGATTAGTTAACAACTTGGCTAATTAATTAATTGGTTTAATCACAAGGGGTCATTCAGATTGTGGCCTATCAGAATCCAACAAAGTGTACCTACTCTGATACCAATTGAAAGTTCAATTAGTGTGTAAAACACTAATGAATGTTTAGACCCCAAATTTCAAATTTATCCAACACAAGCTTATACCCAAACAATAGATGTGCGGAATAATAGGTACAAGCAAAAACCTAAATAAATAAACAACTCTACACCATAATTAATCACAACACAGCAGCAATTTAAGGTAGAGAGTAAGGGTTAGAGAGATGCAAACACAAGGATAACACCGGCACGTGTTATCGAAGAGGAAACTGAAGAACTCGGCAAAAAACCTCTTCGCCGCCCTTTAAGCAGTAAAATGATCCACTAAAGAATAAATTTGGGATACAGGAATAGAAATAGACCCTCTAAGACTAATCTACAGAATGCACCTAAGCCTTCCAAGCTTCTTGCTCTAACAAGGTTAAGGCTAACCATGTCTTCTTTAGCTTTCCGGATCCTGCAATAAGCCCATTGCATCAACCAAGTAAATTGGTCATCTCTGAACTGCTTCCTAAGCACCGAAATACCTCATCACTGATATGGGTATGGTGAGATAAGGATTTGGCCAATAAACCTCTCAAGGGTATGTCAATGGAGAGGGTGAAAGTAGAGGAATTTGAAGAATCAAAAGTTTAAGATTATAGATGAGTCAATCTTGGTTTTCTCTAGGGTTTCTCTCAAAAAATTCTCTCTGGAAGCTCTCTACATTTCATGGGTTTAAGGGTATTCATAGTAGAGTACGTGAGGAATGTAAAAAGTCATTTTTCTGCAAAACAAGGCATTCTAGTGACTCAGTCTCGGGAGTAGGATGAGTCGCATGTTAACTTCCAGGCCAGACTGTCAATTTTTGTCCTATATTGCTCCAACTGTCATGACCCTTCAGCTTCCTACATGCTTCACACATGTGGCATTTTGGCGAGTTGCCAGTCGCGAGTCACTCGCGAGATCTAGTCGCGAGAAACATCCAAATGTACACACACTTGAATTTATTCACACTCTCTCACACACAACCCTTACATAATTCCCACCTAAATACAAGGTATCTAAATGCTAAAATACAAGCAAATTTGGCATGGAATAAAGCCAACACATGATTGAATAATTTCCACCTTACATTTAATACTATGATTGATGTGACTTTAAGAGATTTGCAACCACTAAGCAAGGAGTAAGGGAAACATTCTCCGAATACATGATAAGGTAGAAGGGAAAAGCATCTAAGATGGTTAATAGGCCAAATGAGAAAGATTAAATCAACATGATTATCAAGAATTTGCTTCCAGCATATAATAGTAGGCATTTGTCATCGCCTATTAGTTATTTTGGTGAGTTGTGTGATTGTGAAACTAGGATAGAGGATGCCATCAACAATGGACAATTAGAGAAGGGTGAGAGCAAACCTCCAATCAAGAAGAGATATGGAGGAGGAGCAACTGCCTCTAACACACCCAATCCGGTGAATGTAAGTGCCATCATACCTCAACAAAACTTAGCCTACCTAAGCTTCACAATGAAAGCCCACCGAGAATTTTCCGACCTATGAATGACCCTTGCCCAAGCATATGAAAATTTGACCTCCAAAGGATTCATCAAACCTCTAGATCCCACACCTGTGCCTAATCCTGTGCCTCCTACTTAGAACCTTAGTGAATATTGTCACTTTCACCAGAAATTTGGCCATAAGACCGACAATTGCTTCCGCCTCAAACACGAAATACAAGACCTCATAGAGAACAGAATCCTCCCAAATCCTAATATCAACCCCAAACCTAGCATTAGGAAGAACTCTTTACCTGATTATCATATAACTCCTCTTCCATATCAAAATTGGGTGCAAATAGATGAGATTGAATGGAATTGTTCAAAGTTGATAGAAACCATGGGGGTTAATGTTGTGGAAGTCCAAGGAATATGGGATGAGGAAGATGAAATTTTAAGAATGCGGTGGCTAAAGAAAAGAGTCATTGAGGACAATATGGCCAACATTACTAGGAGTGGGAAACACTACAAACCATCCTTTTTAGAGAAGGATCATCCTTGTAGTGATATGGGAGAAGGGTCTAAGCCCACGAAACCTAAAGGGAAAGAAGAGAAAGAGGAAGAAGATCAAGTTTTGACTCAATTGAAGAAAAATCAAGCTCATGTATCGGTATGGGGCTTGCTTATGGCTTCTCACAAGCATCATTGTGCTCTCTTGGATGCTTTGAATGGGAAGGAGGTTCCCATAGAAACTACACCACAAGAAGTTCTATCTCTCATGGGATTTGAGGCCCCATCTCATCCTCTTCTTACTTTTCCCGTTGAAGAGCTTTCTCCCAAAGGAGCAACTCACACTAGGCCTTTGCAAATCACCATTGAATGCATGGGCGCCAAGGTTCCCATGGTGTTTATTGATAATCGATCCACATTGAATGTATGCCCTTTTAGGACTGCCCTTACCATTGGCCTAGATATGGAGACTATCATACCCTCTCCTTTGACCATTAAGGCCTATGACAGTACATCAAGGAAAGTTATGGAAACTTTTAAAGCTTCTTGCAAGATTGGTTTATTGGAGACAATTATGGAATTCCACATCATGGATATCACTCCCAACTACAACCTTCTCTTAGGAATGGCATGGCTCCATCCTATTAGGGCTATTCCCTCTTCTCTACACCAAAAGATGAAGATCCCATGTAAGGGAGGGATTGCCATAGTGCTTGGTGATAGTGAAATCCTAGCACCAATTTGTGGACTTAAGGAAGGAGGAAGTGAGCTCCAAATGAGTGGCTTTGAGTTTGTGAACATGGCTAATTATGGATTGAAGGATGAAAGGTATACTACAGATTTGCTCCCATATTATAGCCATGAGGTGATTGCAATGATAAAGAACATGGGGTATATGCTTGGTATGGGTCTTGGGAAAGAAGGAAAAGGGGTGGTTGAATTCCCCAATTTCAAGACTCAACTGTTATAGGCCAAAAACAAATTGATCCCTTGTGATGAATTAATTGATTAATTAGCCAAGTTTAATTAATTAATCAAATTAACATGCAAACACGTGGTAGCACAAACAAATCACCAATTAAACTAAGTATCCATCAGAAATTAAATTGACACGGTGATTTGTTTACGAATGGGGAAAACCAAAACAACAAAAACCCCACCGGGTGATTTTAAGGTCACCACTCCCGAAATTCCGCTATTATTGCAACAAGCGGTTACAAGTAAAGGAATCCCAGTACATTATACCAACCTACAGTTGAACCCTTACCCTAATACCCAATTGGACTTGTTTTGTAGTGACAATTTCTCCTTTTGATGCACAGCTCCCAGTACGGGACTAACCAATTGTGCGGATCCCAGTATGCGACTTCAATCACCAACTAGAGAAGGTTGTTGGCTGCAAAGTTCCTCAATTCATCCAAACCATGAAGATCAAGAAGATGCTTGGTTACAAAACCCTACAGTGCATAAACACAACAACTTCTTCACAAGAATGATGAACTAGAGCAAAAATTTGTCTCCGGTCACAATTTGCTTGAACAAACTTTGCTCAACACTTGTGCAACTTGTGTCCTCTTTGACGGCCCTTAAAATAATCATTTTATATGTCTAGGGTTGTGAGAAAAGAAAGCCCAAACATACAATCATGAATTAGAGTCAAAACAGATCTGAAATTCTATTTTTCATAAACCCCGACAGATGCCTATTTGTCGAGCTGCTGTCAAGCAGCTGTCGAGCCATGGGGCTGGAACAGCTTCTTAAGCTCGATAGATGGCTAGCTGTCGAGCTTTAATGACAGGCACTTCTTCAACTTGAATCTTGGACAGACTTGCATGTCTTCAACACTTGATCTTGAAACCAAGGAAGTTAATTTCGTACCGTACCGGTGCTTTGGCCGGTAAAGAAATGCTCTTGTTTCGTTTCGGTTTAGATACCGGCTGTACCGGAACCGTTTCGGACATACCGGGATAAATACCGGGTTTCGGCCGGAAAATAGATACCGGGCGAAACAAAAAAAAACTCAGAAAACCCCCAAATTTTAAGATCCACCTCGTCAATCTTACCTCGGTTTTTCCTCCTCTTCTTCGTATTTGTCTCTGCTACGCATTTCTTCTTCTTTTCCTTTGTTTCGCCGGCCTCTGTTTGTACAACTGCTTCATCTTCTTCATTTATTTCTCAGCGTGGTCTTTCTCTATTTTTAGTTTTGGAACACTCACTTGAAAGTAGAAACAAGAATGAAAAAAAGCAAGTGACAAGATTCAAAGCAAAACGTGTGGAGGTGAAAAAAAGAATGAAAAAAAATAAATAAAAGACTAATGGGCTACAGCTGTTAGCAAGATGTGTGGAGATGAAAAAAACGAATGAAAAAAAAAAAAAAAAAAAAAAAAAAAAAAAAAAAAAAAAAATCCTAATGGGTTGGGACTTCCAGTAGTTGACCGGTTGACCCTATAGGTGTAGTACTTGGAAACTCTAGGCATTTCAAATAATAAAAAATTTATTGGTTAACGTAAACCATTTTAATTTTTTTAAAGGTTTAAATTTTTTATTTTAGCTATGGCTCTATTATTGTAACATATATTTTTTTATTTTGATGAAGTTAAAATAGCTATATAGCTATTTAGCTTCACTGTAGCTAATGCTCTAACTGTACCAAAACATATAAAAAGTTGTCAAAGTGATATATTGAGTTATTAGAAATATAACTTTGTATATTGTATAAAATAGTAAAAAATAGCGGTAAACCCGAAACGGTACACCAGTATTGACCGGTATCCGAAATATAGCGTACCGTTAGCCAAACCGGTACAGCCTCCGGTACGGTATTGACTTCCTTGCTTGAAACACAGTTTCTTGAAGTATTAAACACACCCTAGATCTACCCAAATACAAGTAAAGTGCATTTTGTCAAAAGATTAGCCAATTACATAAAATAGTGACATATGTTCCTAACAAGTGAATCACATATGTCCTAACAATCTCCCCATTTGGCAATCTGTGACAAAACCACAACAAACAAATGAACATATGAGAGAAGTCATAAATCACTCAACTCATATTCACTTGATGAATACAATAAAATCTATCCTAACACAAACTCTTGAAAAACTTTGCAAGAAGAGAGTTTATGGCGGGTAGACTTTGACAACCTATATTTCTGAAACACTTTAAACAAAACTCATCAAGGCATCTTAGTGTGAAACATAAATAATAGATTGCATACACGTAATAAGAAGCATGTGCATAAAGAGAGAAAAGAAACAACACATGTAAGGGTAGGTGAAAGAAACATGCATCAACATATAAAGAAGATAAGTACAATGTATGTCACTAATGGTCACAAGACCCAATGTACAAGAAAAATGCATCTAAAGTAGAGAAAAGAAAAAGATACAAATAATCCTCATTACATCCCTCAAAATATCAACACTCCCCCTAACAAAAATGTCTCATACTAACTCTCCCCCTAAGAATGACTAATCTCATATCCAAAACTACTCCCCCTTTTTGTCACGAGTGATAAAGGGTAAGAGTTTCAAGTAGACATCTCATCGGTAAAGCTAGCATCTCCATCACCATCATCCTTAGAAGCAGTAGCATCATCATCATCATCCTCAACATCAGAAGCCTCTGGAGTACGTGGAGGAGAATCAACGAAACCACCCATGACCGCCTACTCTCGAGCAATACGGCCGACACGAACGTTCACCTGATACAACTCAGTAGAGAGTGTATCAAGGCGAGCATCCATGCGCTGAAGCTGCGTCATGATGTCTCCAAGTGACACATCGCTCGTAGAAAAGGAGGGAGTGGATGTGGATGGAGCAGATCGGGATGAAGCCGAACGGGAGGGAAGAGCTACTGACCTAGACTGCCTCGAACTAAATGTGCCTCGCTTCATTTAACGGTAGCAGCGTCTATGGCACAAATGTGAGTAAAGTGGTCAGACACTAGAAAGGGAACAGAAAAATGGCGTAAGATCCTCTTGATAGCGAAGGGGAAGATGAGCTTATCACGGGACGCCGTATCCCTATAAACATCTAAGATAGAAAGAATAAAGTGAGAAGGAAAATCTATGGTAAGATGCTCAAGAAGGGACAGCAAAAATCGAGCACGAGGCTCTGTGATAGAGTTATAGTGAGAAAGAGAGACAATTAGAAAAGTCCCAACAGATTTCAAATATAGCAAGTATATTGAAAATAGAGGACGTATGCATGGGAAATGCATGAACATGTGATATGCAATATAAAAAGCATCATGGGCTTAGCTCAATCTAATCCTACCAGCACAAAATCAATTTGCACACATCTAAGTGCATGATAATACTGTTATAATGCTTATGTGATGCAATGCATGAGATTTTTAACTCATTTAAGCAAAAACCCATCCCAAAATTTCAACAAAAACTCAACAATTTTGAAAAACCCCAAACTTTTTCAAAAACCCCAAAACTTAGGTTTCAAAACATGAAATGCATGTAAATGAGAGAAAAGAGACATACCAAGTGAAGAGAAAACCTTGAAAAAGCTTGAAAATCACTTGGAAAAGAGGTTTAGAGAAAGAGAGAGTAATTTGGGAGGTGAGGAGACAAAGCTATCG
The DNA here is from genome assembly GCA_019022515.1 of Quercus aquifolioides. Taxonomy (NCBI): domain Eukaryota; kingdom Viridiplantae; phylum Streptophyta; class Magnoliopsida; order Fagales; family Fagaceae; genus Quercus; species Quercus aquifolioides. Next base: position 59,344,453 of record CM032326.1, on the reverse strand, counting down.
AGAGAGAGATCGAGAGAAATGAGAATCGGATCACACAGAACCTATATATAGTGGTTCAGTAAATCTCGATAGATAGAGGTGTCAAGAGGTGTCGAGACATCTATCGAGACAGGTGTCGAGAGAACAAAACGTCGACAGATGTAGCTGTCGAGGATTTGTCGAGGGACAAATCAACAGAAAGCTAAAAGGAAGCTCGATCGATCCACCAGCTGTCGAGAAGGTGTCGAGATTGCGATAAGAAACAACTTAAGAGCTCGACAGATAGCTAGGTATCGAGGAGGTGTCGAGGATCTGTCGAGATTGCTAAAAACCAGTTTTTCAAGAAGGGAAAAACACAGATATGAATGCAATCAAGCATGCAACTCAACCAATGATCCAATCAACATTTTAAGCTCTCAAGGTCATCTCTCAACAACAATTTTAAGCACATAGATCCTAAAAACACACACACACACTAAACAAATCTAACCAATTTTATATTTCAAAAACAAGTCAAGACAATTTAGTGAGCATACATTAACACATGTAAAATCTTGTGATGGCCAAATCACATTGTACCTACACAAAGAATATTGCGTGTTGTGTGTGAAAAAACATCGCAAGATTGCATAAGTGTATACATGTTATGACGATTTGAGATATGAGAAAATCACTTTCACTCACACACAATCATAACTGTTTGATGAGGACTATCACCTTCAAGGTACATCCTATAACTCCCACATCTCCTAGAATACACGCTTGCAATCATATTTAAAGCATTTTTATTCTTTTTGCTTTTGATTTTTCTTTGCATATTTTTCTTTTGAAGAGAATCATGCATGGGTATATAAGAGATAGAAAAGAAATACCCAATGATGTTAAGCATTTGACATTCCAATTTTGCTATGCCAAAGCATACAAATGTCATTGACATTGCACTTTTGCTATGCTGAAGCATACAGATATCATTTCATGATTGGCGGGCAACAGTGGTGAAATGGTTATTTATGCCTTTCTCTTAGGATTTTCTAGTCCTTCCCGTCAAAAAGAGTGATACGTGTGTTAAGTACAAGAGATAACTTAATCTTACTCATCACAAACAAAAGCCACAAAGCTCACTTGCTTAGTTGTGCATAGAGATGCTCATCTAAGCTACAAAAGATACAAAGTTTAGAAAACTTTGTTTCAATGACCATCCAAGGTGCACAAGTACCAATGTACACAAAACACACTGTTTTTGTATTTTTCTGATTTTTCAATTTTTTTTTTATTTTTTATATGAAAAACAAAATAAATAAAACTGAAAACAAACAAACAAAAACATGTTAAACAAAGCAAAGCATAAAACTAGATGCAAATGCATGAGGAAGAAGGAAGAGAGAAAGAGATCAATCCATGGAAATAACACCAATGTTTTGACAAAGGAATTCAAAAGGTTTACTGTCAAGAGGTTTGGTGAACAAGTCAACCTTCTGATCATCGGTGTGAATAAACTCAAGAGTGAGAATACCATCTTCAACAAGCTCCCTAATGAAGTGATGTTGAATTTCTATGTGTTTGGTTCGAGAATGTTGAACCGGATTCTTAGAGATGTTGATGGCACTGGTATTGTCACAATAGATGGTGAGATGCTCTTGACAAATACCATAATCATGGAGGAGTTTTTGCATCCAAAGGAGTTGGGTGCAACAGCTACCGACAGCGATGTACTCAGCTTTTGCAGTAGATAAAGAGATGGAGTTCTGCTTTTGCTCATCTAGGAGACAAGATTGTTACCCACATAAAAACAACCCCCCGAAGTACTCTTTCTATCATCAGCATTCCTAGCCCAATCAGCATCAAAATACCCAGCTAAGACATCATTTGTATCCTTGCTGTACCACACACCGAACTAAGCAGTGGTTTTGACATACTTTATAATTCTTTTTAAAGTAGTCATATGAGATTCTTTGGGATTAGCCTGATATCTAGCACACACTCCAACATTGTAACTAATGTTAGGTCTACTAGCAGTAAGGTAAAGAAGATTACCTATCATGCTTCTATATAGAGATGAATCTACACTTTTGTCTAACAAGTCCACAGTGAGTTTAACATTTGGGCTCATGGGGGTTCTAACAGAACTAGCAAATTCCAAACCAAACTTTTTCACAAGATTCTTAGCATATTTAGATTGAGATAGGAATATACCTGAATCTTGTTGACGAATTTGCAATCCAAGGAAGTGAGTCAGCTCTCCAATCATGCTCATCTCGAACTCAGCTTGCATGAGTTTTAAGAAGCCATGAGCAAGTTCATCCTTAGTCGATCCAAAGATGATATCATCAACATAGACTTGAGCAACTATCAACTCGCCATCTTCCTTTTTGATGAAGAGAGTTTGATCAGCCTTTCCTCTTGTGAACCCATGTGACACCAGATATTGTGTAAGTGTATCAAACCAAGCTCTAGGGGCTTGCTTCAACCCATAAAGTGCCTTCTTGAGGTACAACACATGATTCGAAAAGTGTGGATCAATGAATCCTTTTGGTTAAGCCACATAGACATCTTCTTTAAGTAGCCCATTCAAGATAGTAGTCTTTACATCCATCTGATAAAGTCTGAACTTCAGATGACATGCTAAGGCAAGGAGAATTCTGATGGACTCCATACGGGCAGCTGGGGCAAATGTTTCATCATAGTCTACTCCTTCCATTTGTGAGTATCCTTGAGCTACTAGCCGAGCCTTGTTGTAGATCACATTGCCCTCCTCATCAATCTTGTTGCGGAATATCCACTTTGTGCCGATGATGTGCTCACCCTCCGGTCTAGGTACTAAAGTCCAGACATCATTCCTCTGAAACTGAAGTAGTTCATCATGCATTGCTTCGACCCATCTTTCATCTTGAAGAGCTTCCTCAACTTTTGTGGGTTCAACCTGTGACAAATAACAAGAATAAGACACAAAGTTAGCAACACATTTATCAACTGTACGTTTCCTTAATGTGAGTTCATTCATGTTTCCCACAATGACTTCTGGAGGATGATTTAATTTAATCCTGGAGGAAGGTCCCTTCTCTTCATGAGATTCAGAATCTAGTGAAGTGGGTATATCTGTAGAATCTTTCACAACATTGGGAGTATCAGGAGTACTTGGAGATGCAGGGTCTTATTCAACAATTTCTTGAACTTCCTTAGGCTCAGGAGGAATAATTTCTTTGGGGAATTTCTCGATACCTTTCTCAGAACCAGAATCTGAAGACTCATCAATAACAACATTCACTATCTCCATTACCTTCATAGTTCTTTTGTTGTATACCCGATAAGCCTTGCTTGTGGAGGAGTAGCCCAGAAATATACCTTCATCGCTCCTAAAGTCAAACTTTCCTACATTCTCTCTATCCTTGAGGATGAAACAAGTACTTCCAAAGATTCTGAAATACTTCACATTCGGCTTCCTTCCTTTCCATAACTCATATAAAGTCTTCTTGGTACCGAGTCTGAAGTACACCCTATTAACCGTATGACATGCAGTGTTAACAGCTTCTCCCCACAAGTTTCTAGCCACATCTTTGTTTTGTAACATGGCTCTGGCCATCTCCTGAATAACCCTATTCTTTCTTTCTACTACACCATTCTTCTAAGGAGTAATAGGAGCAGAGAATTCTTAAGATATACCGGATCTTGTGCAAAAGGACTCCATATACAAGTTCTCAAATTCTTTACCATAGTCACTTTGAATTTGATCAATCTTCAAGCTCTTTTCGTTCTGCAGTCTTGTACACAAAGGTTCAATGTGCTCAAGAGCATCAGACTTGGATCATAGGAGTATGACCCAAGTGTACCTAGTGAAGTCGTCTACCACAACCATGATGTATCTCTTACCACCAAGAGACTCGGTTCTAGTTGGACCCATAAGATCCAAATGTAGAAGCTCCAATGGCCTAGATGTAGCTGATGTCTGAGTGCTCAGATGCTTAGCTTTCGTCTATTTCCCAAGTTGGCATGGTCCACACACTACATTGCTCATTCAACTAAGCTTTGGTATTCCCACAACTAATTCATGCTTAGATACAATAGAAAGATGTTTGTAACTAACATGTCCCATCTGTTGATGCCATAGGTCTTCATTTGGCAAACGAATGCTATTGCACACAATATCAGCAACAGGAACCAATCCATAACAGTTGTCGAGAGTGCGAACACCACTTATGAGTTTCTTTCCAGACTCATCCGTGACAAGACACTTTCCCTTTGAGAATAGCACCATGAAGCCTTGATCACATATCTGACTTATACTCAACAAATTCACCCTCAGACCTTCTACATATAGAACATTTGCAATGTCCGGTAGTCCAGGTAGAGAGATGATTCCCTTCCCTTTAATCTGTGATTTGCTCCCATCACCAAAAGTGACATTGCCACCTTTCTTAGACTCGAAAACCTTGAAAAGAGATCGGTCTCCAGTCATGTGTCTTGAGAAACCGCTGTCAAGGTACCACAAACACGTGTCCATAACTTTAAATGCAGACTTCATCATAAAACACACTTCATGCTTAGATGACAAATCAGTGGGAATGGTGCTTTCTTTCATCTGCCTTTTACGAGCTAAGCCTTTAATTTTTACTCTTCTCAGACGAACTCCTTTGCACATTTTCATTCTAAGACAGTCTAGTTTCTTCTTAGTCAGACTGAGATCTTTTCCAATAGTCAACATAAGAGAATTCAAATAACTTTTAGACTTGTATTTTCTGAGACACTCAAACAAATAAAGATCAGAAAAACAAGTTGTATTTGAAAACAAAGATCTCTTTAAGCCGGTTACAGCCATGACAACAGGGGTCAATGGATCAACACAGCAAAGATTAACCCTAATCAGAGTGTGCCTGATCTGATACCACTTGATAGGCCAAAAACGAATTGACCCCTTGTGCTGAATTAATTGATTAACTAGCCAAGTTTAATTAATTAATCAAATTAACATGCAAACATGTGGTAGCACAAACAAATCACCAATTAAACTAAGTATGCAGCGGAAATTAAATTGACACGGTGATTTGTTTACGAATAGGGAAAACCAACACGGCAAAAACCCCATCGGGTGATTTTAAGGTCACCACTCCTGAAATTCCACTATTATCACAACAAGTGATTACAAGTAAAAGAATCCCAGTACCTTATACCACCCTACAGTTGAACCCTTACCCCAATACCTAATTGGACTTGTTCTATAGTGACAATTTCTTCTTTTGATGCACGGCTCCCAGTACGTGACTAACCAATTGCACTTCAATCACCAACTAGAGAAGGTTGTTGACTACAAAGTTCCTCAATTCATCCAGACGATGAAGATCAAGAAGATGCTTGGTTACAAAATCCCACGGTGCACAAACACAACAACTTCTTCACAAGAATGATGAACTAGGGCAAAAATCTTTTTCCGGTCACAATTTGCTTAAACAAACTTTGCCCAACACTTATGCAACTTGTGTCCTCTTTGACAGCGCTTAAAATAATCCTTTTATATGTCTATGGTTGTGAGAAAAGAAAGCCTAAACATACAATCACGGATTAGAGTCAAAACAAATCTGAAATTCTGTTTTTCATAAACCTCGATAGATGCCTATCTGTCGAGCTGCTGTCGAGCCACGGGGCTGGAACAACTTCTTAAGCTCGATAGATGGCTAGCTGTCGAGCTTTAATGACAGGCACTTCTTCAGCTTGAATCTTGGATAGACTTGCATGTCTTCAACACTTGATCTTGAAACACAGTTTCTTGAAGTATTAAACACATCCTAGATCTACCCAAATACAAGTAAAGTGTGTTTTGTCAAAGGATTAGCCAATTACATAAAATAGTGACATATGTTCCTAACAAGTGAATCACATATGTCCTAACAAACTAACCAAGGAAGTTTTAGGATTCTTTGAAGGCTGCGATGAAATCAAGAAGAACCTTGGTACCTTTAATGGAAACTTTGTGAAAGAAGGGGGGGGGGGGACTTCCTTTTTTTTGGCTTTCTCGAACTTTGGGTAGGTAAGGATGGAAAAGTGTATCTTGGCTAGGAAATATTCTTCAATGAGAAGCTTGCTTTCAAGAAGAAACCTACTGGGGTGATCAAGGAACTTCAAGAGGAAGTCAACTGGGTGGACTACATTGATGCTGAAGCAATGGAGACTATGCTAAACATGGAGGGGGATGTGTTCGCCATCACCAATAAGGAACCAAGTGATCCTTCTACCTTCATCGTGCCTACTGTGGGGCAACTTAATAATTGGACTTGGGTTGGGTTTTCTGAGAATGTGGAAAAGAAAGTTTGTAATGCATGTCCCAATGTACTTTTCAACATTTTTAATAAGATGAGTTATGATTTGTCTTATTTTGATGTGTCCCATATTATTGAAATTCTGCACTTAAATGATTCTAATGAATTTGAAAATAAAATTAACAAACAATTGGAAAAGAAAATTGAACCTATGGAACCAACTTTTGAAACTCTTAATTTGGGCAATGATGGGAATCCACGCTTAATTAAAATTGGCTCAATCCTAAATGAAAAAGAAAGAAAAGATCTCAAAGACTTGCTTACTGAATTTCAATAAGTGTTTGCATGGTCCTATGAAGATATGCCTAGTATTAATCCCGAGATAGCTCAACACCACATTGATACTCATGCTCATATGGTACCCATCACGCAAAAATTGAGACGTATGGAACCGAATGGCTTTTAAAGATCAAAGAAGAGGTCACCAGGCAATTGAAAGTAGGGTTCATCAAACCGTATACCAAGCCAAATGGATAGCCAATGTTGTGTCCGTACCAAAGAAAGATGGGAAGGTAAGAATGTGCGTGGATTTTAGGGATTTAAACAAAGCTTGCCCTAAGGATAACTTCCCTCTTCCACACATAGATGTTTTAGTGGATAACACAGCTGGTAGTGCCTTGATGTCTTTCATGGATGGTTGCTCGGGATATAACCAAATCAAGATGGCTCCTAGAGATATGACCAAGACTACCTTCACCACAGAATGAGGAATTTATTGTTACACAATGATGCCATTCGGACTCAAGAATGTTGGTGCAACTTATCAAAGAATGGCCACAGCCTCGTTACATGATAAGGTAGAGGTGTATGTTGATGACATGATCCTAAAATCCAAGGAAAGAGAGGGTCACATCGTTAACTTGAGGAAGTTCTTTGAGAGAATCAAGGAGTATGGACTGAGATTGAACCCACAAAAATGCACCTTTGGGAAACTACGAGGAAGTTGTTGGGCTTCTTAGTAAGTGATAGAGGGATAGAAGTTAACCCATCAAAGATTAGAGCCATATTAGAGATGCCTCCACCAAGAGCGAGAAAGAGATAAGGGGATTCTTAGGTCGATTGCAATATATCAGCCAGTTCATTGCCAAACTCACTTCCACTTATGAGCCCATCTTCAAGCTTCTAAGAAAGAATGAACCTCATGAATGGAATGATGAATGTCAGAAAGCTTTTGAGCACATTAAGGAGTATCTCCTCCATCCACCTATCTTGATACCCATGCTGCATGAAAAGCTATTACTCCTATATCTCTCTATCATAGAAGATGTGGTTGAAACTATGCTTGCACAAGAGGATGCTGATAAGAATGAGAGAGCCGTATACTATTTGAGCAAAAGGTTCCACGATTATGAGACTAGGTACACACCCATAGAAAAATCATGCTTTGCTCTCATATGGGTCGTACAGAAGTTGAGGCACATTATCCTACCTTTTTGAATATGGGTAGTAGCTCGAATGGATACGTTGAAGTACTTGTTTAAGAAGCCCGCTTTGAGTGAAAGACTCTCAAGATGGTTGATCCTATTAGCGGAATTCAATTTGAAGTATGTGGCAAGGAAAACCATCAAAGGAAGCATCGTGTCAGATTTTTTTGTCGAGAACCCTATGGAAGGAAAGGATGCTAGAGAAGATTTTTCGGATGAGGACATTTTGGACATTGAATTAAGGGCATGGGAGATATATTTCGATGAAGCTGTGAACCAATATGGGAATGGGATAGGAGTACTCTTGATCACTCCCGAAGGATCTCACATACCCTTGGTAGTTAAGTTGAATTTCGAGGCAACTAATAACATGGCAAAATATGAGGCTTGTATCACCAGTGTAAACATTGTATTTTTTTCGCCATCAATTTGCATGCTAGACCCTGAAAATTCCAAAAATATTATATTTTCTCCATGGGGCCACAGGAACATCTAGAATGACATGGTGCAACCCGTTTAGGTGTCAGCACACGTCCTGAGGCCATAACTTTTGATCTAACCATTGGATTCTCAATTTCTTTAGTGTTCTGAAAACTAAACATTTAGAGATTTCCAAGGACACTAAGATCAGCTCAATCTGAGTCCGTGAAGGCCTTCAAATATTCATCTGAAGTTGAACTGGGAAAAGGCCAGAACTGCTGATGTCAGTAGGGTGGCTGGCGACCCTACAAGGTGCTCCAGTAGCTAAAGGGTCACTTTTTCGCTATAAATGCCTCCAAACCCATCATTTTGCCCCAAAAAAAAAAAAAATTTGGGTAGTTTCTGGCAGATTCTCTCTCTCTTCTCTCTCTAATTTCTCTCCTAAACACATCCAAACATATCCAAACACATCAAAACACCTCTAAATACCTTAGATTCTCAATCTTCCTCTCTTTTGTTCCATACCTTGGATTTGAGGTTTAGGGGTGTCGATGTAGCTTTTTAGCTATAGTCCACACCCTTTTCTCTTTATTGCTTTTCCTAGTTTTATTTGCATAATAAAGTGCTTTTAATGCTTTTCCTAGCTTGTTCTTGCTTCCTAGCATGTCTTTATAGCTTTCCTAGCATGTTTCCTTGCTTATGCCATGCATTATCGCGATGATGTTGTTGGCCTAGCCTTCTTGGGCTAAAGTATGTCTAATTTTCATGTTTGTGCTTAAATCCACATGTTTTTAGGCTCCTTTCCATGTTTATGCTTAGATCTACATGTGAGTGCTTAGATCTATGTCCTTATGATTAGATCTATGTGTTTATGTACTCTGTACCATGATTGTGTGCTTAGATCTATGTTGGTTGCTATGCCATGTGCTACTTTAGCCCTTTTTGCCCTTTAATATCTCTCATTCTTGCTTTTTGGCCCTTTCGATAGGGTGTAGACCTAGATCCTGTGGTCTAAGCCTACATTTGTGCACCTAGGCCTATATTAAAGGGTTTGGATAATTTTTTTTGTATGTCTATGTTTGCTTGCTTGCTTCTATGCTTATCTACATGTTAGCCTCTCTAGATCTGGGCTTTGCCATGCTTTGCACCCTTTGTGGGCTTGTGCTTGTGTGGTCACATCCACCCCTCCTAAGGTTTGTTTAGATGTAAACACTTGTGAGATACACCTCCGTGGTGTCGGTGTGTCAAATTCACACCTTTCTTTGCTCTGTGCGATGTTGATATGCTTGCCTTGCACCACCCGTTTGGCTTCCTTTGCTTCTTTGCATCTTTGCATGCTTGCCTACATGTTCATGCATGAGTCTATGTGTCATCCATACTCCAATCCAATGGACCTATGGACACTCGATCCAAACCTACATTTGTCCTCCTAGGAAACCCCTTTTTGTTTACTAACATGTTTCTTTGCTTCTTTGTGTGCATCACATGTCTGTTTGCTCCCATTTGGCATCTTTTCCTAGCATGTCTTTAGCATGATTTTCCTTCCATTTGTTTCTTTTCTTGTCTGCTGGCTTGTTTATTTTGTCTTTGCATGTACACGTATGGAGTAAAGACGCTTAGAGCAAGGGTGCAACCTCCTAGGCATGAGCAAAAAGGGCAAGGACGTAAGCAAGAGGATGCAAGCCCACAAAGGGCAATAATCAGTAGATTAGGGGGCCTAGCCCATCCAGAGCGGTATTCTCTTTCTCTCTCTCTAAGCCTCTTCTCTAGAGCATGTATTAGGGTCCCCCTCCAGGTACCCCTTTTTATTTTCCTACTCCTTGCATAGGCCAAGTTCCTTGGGTATGGCAATGTCTGTTTTACATTTCATGTACCTTGCTGGGACATACCCTTGGAGTGTTGGCAATGTCTAGTTTACTTTCCCGCTCTGTATGACAGCATTGTGCATGATGTATATATATATATATATATATATATCTGCTTGTATATGGGTGATTGTGCACTTTGTACGATGGACTCTCATTTCTTGTGAGTTATCCTCTCTAGTCATGAAAGCTTATGACCTTGTAGTATGGGTATGAGCTCAAGGCGATTGCCATAGGTGCATATTCATAATATATTGTGTGCATGATCATCGCGGTGTGATTCTCTTAATCCATGTCACCCAGTGACATTGGTTTCCCCGTGTATGCAACATCAACATGCTTAACACTTTGGAGGGCTTCGGTTCGTCACAGTGCGAGCATGTCGATACACACTGTATACACAGACGCGAAACCCTGCCGGTGCGCCATAGTGCACCAAATGCAAAACTCTGCCGGATTTTCACCGTAAAATGGGGCATCCCCATTGCCGTATTCTCATATCAAAAGCTTGGTGAGAATAGTGTTTGGCATGCTATAACGCATTTGAGGCAAAGTGTTGTCGGATTTTTGCCATGAAAATAAGGTGAAATGCTGCCAGATTTTCGCCATGAAAATTTGGTAGCGACTTCAAACACACTTGGAAAGCATCAATCGGGACCACACCCATTCCAAAACCAAACCTCAAAACCCAACACATTTAAAGCCCCGAAAGCTAATGCCAATAGCTTTTTTTCAATTGCCAATGTCTTAAAATTACGATTTTACCAAAAAAAGGGACTATCAACGGACATGTGTTATGGGGTGCCTAACGCCATCCACACACGTAACCAGACTTCCAAACTTAAGAATCAAGATTTTTTGCCTATCCACACTAGATTAGGAAAAATAACCTTTTTCTTAACCTAAGGTCGGTAATAAAATCTAATAGAGTCAGGTGACCAATCACACCTTAGAAAAAACCCAATGATTGGTGGCGACTTCACTTTCCCTTGGTAATTTCCTTAAAATCAACTCAAATTCCAGTCACACACCCGAGGTACAACACATCTCTATGTTCTCGTACTAAGAGATATAGAAAACGCGCGAGCATTACCGCGATGGGTGGTTGAAGATTCGACTTTGGTCATAGCTCAAGCACAAAGGTTGTGGAAAGTGAAGGAAGAGAACTCAAAGCCCTATCAGCAATACATAGAGGATTTAACCAAAACCTTTGACAAGATTGAATATACGGTCATCCCTAAAGCTCAGAATCAGTTTGCAAATGCCTTGGCTACTTTAGCTTCCATGGTTGAAATAACCAAAGGAGTATGGACGTGACCCTTAGAGATTGAACAAAGTTATGAGTTGGTGCACAGAAGGAAGGCCGAAGCTTCAGTCTTGGTTATGGAAGAGGAAAGGGTTCCTTGGTATTATGACATCATGAAATTCTTGGAATTGGGGATATATCCAGATGGTGCCGACAAGAGAGAGCATTGTTTGTTTAGGATGATGGCAATGCAATACATCTTATGCGGAGGTCAGCTCTATAGAAGATCATGTGATGGTATACATCTTCATTGTTTAATGAAAGAAGAAGCCGAGAAAGTCATGGAAGAAATCCATCAAGGGATTTGTGGTCTTTATATGAATGGGAGAATGTTAGCCAAAAAGATATTAAGTATAGGGTACTATTGGAACACGATGGAAACCGATTGCACAGACTTTGTGAAGAGTTTCTACGATTGCCAAACACATGCAAATTTGAATCACGTGCCACCTCACTATACAACATGACCTCTTCATGGCCTTTCTCAGTCTGGGGCATAGATGTGATTGGAAAAAAAGCCCCTAAGGCCTCGAATGGACACGAATACATCCTAGTGGCAATTGATTACTTCACCAAGTGGGTGGAAGCGGCCTCCTACTCCGTACTAAAAGCCAAACATGTGGCTCAATTCATAGAGAATAACATCATTTATCAATATGGGGTACCCCAAGAGATTATCTCCGATAATGGTTCTCACTTTGAGGGAGAGGTAAGAAAGATCATGGAACTATACAACATTGAGCATCACAAGTCTTCACCATATCGATGATAGACTAATGGGGCCATAGAAGCAGCCAATAAGAATGTCAAGAACATCCTAGCCAAGATGGTAGTGACATATAAGGATTAGGCCGAGAAGCTCCCATTCGCCTTATGGGGCTACAAAACTTATGTCCGTACATCGACTGGGACAACCCCTTACTCTTTGGTCTATGGCAATGAAGTGGTACTTCCCATTGAGGTGGAGATACAATCTTTGAGAGTACTAGCGGAAACGAATGTCCTAGAGGAAGATTGGATGAAACGAAGATATGAGCAATTGGCTTTGATAAAGGAGAAGAGAGTTAGAGCATTTAATAAAAAGGTGAAACCTAGAAACCTTAAAGAAGGAAACTTGGTCCTAAAAGTGCTTAGAGATATAACTTTTAATCCAAGAGGAAAGATGAAGCCAAGATGGTTTGGGCCTTGTATTATCAAGGAGATCATGTTAGGAGGTGCTACAAGAATCACAAATTTGGATGGAGAGGAGATGCTTCGCCTAATCAACATAGATAGACTCCGAGGATACAACATTTGAGGAAAAGAAAAAAGCCTACTAGATTGAAAACTTGAAAGGGCGGCCTTGGTAAAAATTAAGGCAAAAGAACCCCACTAGGTTGAAAACCCGAAAAGGGAAATCTAGGCAAAAGATAGGGGCAAAGACCATAGGCAAGGCGAAAATTCCTAAAAAGGACGTCATTGGAAAAAATTACATGGCATGGAAAAAAAAAAAGAAAAAAAAAAGAGAGAGAAAGAGAAAGAAAAATGATGACAATAAGCAAAGATAATAAATGCACGGTTTTGTCATTACTCAAATTAAAAGAAGATCCAATCAAAAAAAAATTAAAAAATTAAAAGAAGATAAACTGTTTCCATAGGGGATTTGGAACATTCCAATCCTTTATTAAATTCATAAGAAAACATGAGAATCATAAAGTGTAGAAAAGTAAAATTTGGGGCATATCAAGGTGGTCGGTCAGTGCTTCTTTTGATTGTACTTTTTGTAAGCTTTCTCAGCTATGTGACCAACTTCAAGGTAGCCTCTAAGTCATTTCTTATACCATAAAGTTGGATGAAACAATTGGAGCCTTTCACATGGCCATATCTAGAAAAGGTAAGAGAGAAGGAGGGCAAGCATGAGTAAATGGAAAAGAGAGAGAGAGAGAGTAAAAAAAATAAAATATAAGTAAATGAAAAGACGATATTAGGAACCTCGATAGGTTGAAAACTGAAAGGCAACCCATGCAAAAGTTAGAGGAATCCCGCTAGGTTAAGGACCTAGACAAAAATTAGGGATTAAGAGAGAGGTTCATCCACTTTGACTTGATGGTATGAGAAAAGAGACCAAAAGGAGTGAGAGCCTCTTTGAAACAACAGCCAAACTTCTTGAGCCATGCCGAGACCTCCAAAGGAGAGAGTTCAGCCATTGGAAAGCTTTGAGAAGCATTTTCTAAGTTTCGAATTGGTTTGGTGAAGGCATGGTGGCCCCAAAGGTTATTTTTTACTTGAATAAAGGCAATTAGGGTTTTTTGGCTCTCGGTACACGCACGCAAGATGGCAGGAAGAACCAAGTTTTCCCCTATTTCGAGTATGTTTTCTCCCAAAAGCTTCTCCAATGAGTCTTACTGCCTAGAAAACTACATAAGGCACAATTCAAGCTCAGAATTCCCAAATATCAAAGATCAAGAATAGCAGAGTTGCATAAAGTTTCCACAAGTTTGTAATTTAAGTACATATCCCAAATAAAAGCATAAATGTGAAAGATGTTCTTAAATACAACCCAATGTCTCAAATAAAATCCAAAGTGCAGGAATGTGTGCTAAAAAGAGAAAAATAATAAAAGCAACAAAAAAGGAAATATTTTATGCTATGCTGTCTATGTCTGTGTCTGTCTGTCTATCTGTAGAATCACTAGAAGTGCCTCTTCCTAGGCTGATAGCTTAGAGTCGACTCTGAATATCCACCGCCATCACCACCACCATCATCATCATCGCCAATGCCTTCATCGCTGTACAGTTGCTTGGAATACTCGGTCACCTCAAACTTGAGGATCCCCGTAAGCCAAACAAGCTCCTCATGCTCTTGTAAAGTAAACTAAATTGAAAGAGGATAGTGTTAGGACGAAGGTTGAGAGATGTAGGAAAAGTAAAGGCAAAATGAAAGAGAACTCATCACTCGTGTGTCGTTAGGAAAAGAGTAACCCGTGACATTTGTATTGCGGCCAACAGGACACTCCCAAGCAAAGCCATTAGAGCCATAAGCGTAGACTGACCAAGGCAGACGGGGAGGATTAATAAGAGCACCAGTAGCAGGGCCAACCTGACACAAGTGTTTCATTTAAATATCACCAATGTACAAGAATGCAAAGTGATGGATGGTTGAAAAAAAAGATGAGAGAAGCAAGAACACATAACACTACAGTAAGGGAAGGCATGAGGTGAGTCTCACTAAACTCGTCATAGTTTAGCTCATCTATGACTCACTTAGTGTAGGGGATGCTCATCCCCCATAGGTCATAGTGCGTGGTTGTCATGGAGTGAGGGGTAAGCATGAACACTGGAGGATCCATTGGAACCTACGGCATATCCTCAGCCACCAACTGGCAGCACACCTTCTCTACCAAGTAAATCACCCTCAATCTGGTGCCCTCAAAAGGCTAGGAGATTCTAGAAGCAACAATAGCAGTTGCCTCTAAGTTCGGGTCCGTGACAAGATAAACATCATCCCTGGGACTCCATACAATTTGTGACAACACATAGGGTGAGAAAGAAAATCTGAAGAAGCATGCTAGGAAAAAATGGGAAGCAATATATTCCTAACTTACATCATCAAGAGAAAGCCTATCGAGGTGGGCCCAGATTGAGGTGACGCTCTTCAAATCCATCGAAGTTCCCCAAACAATAAGACTGTACTCCATGGCCTAACGCTAAGAAGATATAACAGTTTGCAAGGCGACAGTTTGCAAGAGGTTTGGTACAGTTTGCAAGGGAACATGACAGTTTGTAAGATACAAATATGATAGTTTGCAAGATGATAGTTTGCAAGAGGCTATGGTATAGTTTGCAAGGTACAGATATGACGGTTTGCAAGATGGCAGTTTGCAAGATATGGATATGAATGCAGTCGGCAAGACTATGATACATAGTCTTAACCTAAATGGCATGTGGATATACATGATCATAAGAGTTGAGAATGCATGAGCTACAAGAGAAAAGGGAAGGAAACTAACCTCGAGGAGCTTCCAAGGCCTAACTAGCTGGTGCAGAGTCCCCCATCTGAGAGTGTCCGAGGAAGAATAAAAGTAGGCCAAGCACGCTTGCCCCCAGTTGGTAGTCCAAGCCCTCTCAAAGTCCTGGAAAAGGGCCAACCACCTTAAAGCCCTAATAGGTACAGCTAGTAGACCCTGGCCATCCGAGCACACTTCTCAACCGTCCCCTGTGGATGTCGCATGAAATCTGCCTCAAGGTTGGTGTAGCGGATCATCTCTGTGGAATACCTCCTCCTGAGCAGCTCTAAACCCAGCCGAATGCCCGATTCCCCCTCCAAATTTATCAAGGCCCCATCAAACCACAGGCTAGTCATGCGATGGAAGTCATAGTGAGTGATGGTCATCTCTCGATCAACAATGTGAAAAGTGTGAGTAGTGTCCCACCACCTCTTAGTTAAAGTTTGTGCCAAGACAGCACTAGCAGTCTACTCAGGCAGTAAATGGATGACAAGCTCGATGCCCGCAGCACGAATGTGACCCTGAGTCTCCTTGTTAAGGATGTTGTACTATACCAACGCTCGGCTGGTACTCCCCCTGCCAAAGTATAGAGGTAAAACCTGCAAAAAGAAAGCAAGATTAGATTCATGGTTAGGTGAAAAGAATAGTGGGAAAGTGATATTGGATTCATAATAGGATGAGATATGACATGGGACATATAGTTGGATGCAAAAATGGTAGGTGTCGACGCCCAGCCTTGATCGGGGTGGAAGTGGAAAAACTGTTGTGGCCGTCGTGGTCCTTCGTTTGACCACCCGCCGTGGCGACAGCTCCCGTACACACGAGGCCCCGTTGGAGGGCCCCACTCGATACGATGGTGCATGTTGTTCGCGCGGAGCTTCAGGTGCTCTCTCTCTTGGTGGAGGAAGGTAGGTCTACCTTTTGCGCTATGGCAGGAATCTAGGTCAAATTTTAAGGGATTACCAAAGGTAAGTGGAGTCAACACCAATTATTGGGTTTTTCTAAGGTTTGATTGGTTACCTGTTTCTAGCTGATTTTATTATCGATCCTAGGTTTAGAAAAATGTCATCTTTCCTAATCTAATGTGGATGGAAAAAAATCTTGATTCTTAGGTCCAGAAGTTTGGTTACGTGTGGGGAAGGTGTTAGGCACCCCACAATGCCCGTCCAAGGACAGTCCTTTGTTTTGATAAAACCTTAATTTTTGGAGATTGGCAGTAAAAACATGGTTTTGGCATTGGCTTACAGGGCTTCACATGCATGGGGGCTTTAAGGTTTAGCTTTTGGAATGGGTGTGGTCCCAATCTATGCTTTCCTAAGGCGAGCAGAGTGCTAGATTTCCACCACGAAAATCCGACGAGAAGTCACCTTACTTTCGTGACAGGAATTAGGCATTGCAAGCCTTAAGTGACACGGATCGTGATAATCACACTGGAAAGGGGCAAGCAGGTATATATATACATGCATCATGCACAATGCTAGCACATAGAGTAGCAAAGTATATGCCTACATCGCTAGAGTATGGCCCAAAATATAGGTGCAGGAAAATAAACAAAGGTCTCCATACTCTAGAGATAAGGATGAATGGTACAAAGCATGATATACCTAATACAAACCATCTAAGGGAGAAAGGAAGGAGGAAGGAGGGAGTTTAAAAGAGTACATAACCGAAGGGAAAAGCTAAACTGCTAAACCTACTGTCTGTAGCCGTGTGCTCACATTCTTGCCCCTTTTGCTTGCACCCGGGAGACCGTGCCCTAGCTCCATGCATCCTTGCTCCATGTGCGTACATGCAAAGGCAAAGACAAGAAACCAGTAGACAAGCCATGGAAGGGAAAGAAGCAAAGAGCACAATAAAGAGGCATAAAGCAGATAAAAACGATAGACATGGTAAGCGTAGAAACCAAGATGCAAGCAAAAAAGGGAAACAAAGCAAGATAGCAAATAAACAAGGGTGGTGTCCACGAAGGACCAATGTAGGAGCCCGTTTGTTTAGGCGTTTACATTGCACAGAACAGCAGTTTTGTAAATCGCAATTCCGGGATTGCGTTTGGCTAGGCGATATCTGTAGGATTGCGTTTTCAATTCCGCAGATTTTCGCAATTCCGAAAATGAAATTTTCTACTGCCTTTTCAGAATCGTGCGGTTTGGACGATTGGGTTGCCGCTAATTATTTCAGCTGAAAACCCAAATTAGCCTCAACGGTAGGAAATTATTTACCGAAATCCCAACCTATCCCTTCTCCATTTATATATATCTCATCAGTCTTGGTTCTCTCCTCATCAACTTCACGATATTCACTTCTTTCTTCTCTGTTATTGCTCAGTTGCTCTCTCCGATTATTGTCGTCGTTCTGCATCACAATTTCTAGGTAAACATTCTCCATTACCCATCTCTGAAAGTACATTACTATATATATTCTTCTTAGAATTCACATCTTGGAGACAATCGGGAAAACGATAATGTGATTGGATTGTACTCATTTCTTTGATTAATTAATTCATGCATATTTGCTTTCAATAAAAGTAGAGGGAGAGATCACGGGATCAATTCATGCATATTTACCTAAATTTATTTACTTTGCCTAAAACAAATAAGATAAACAGAGTCGAGAGAAAGGTCAATGTCAATTTCGTGGGTGAATCATTATGCCTTTTGGAGTTCTAAGTTCTAATCACAAGCTTAATATGGCCTTTTCTGATTACAAATTGCTATGTTATTACGTAAAAGGACCATAATCCATTGCCTTGTCATGAGGTAAACATATGGTAGTTCTATCGTGCTCACCTATTTATATGCCTAAATAATTCTCTTAAATAGTGGTGGAATTAGATGTTTAATCTTAACTCTCATGTTAGCAGCCATAAAGGGCAAAACAAATTTAAACAAGACTCATGTTAGCCTCTATTATTGAGCTTCCAAATTACCTACAGCATAGTTAACCGCGGGGGCAAGTATGATTTCCTTGTGTTCTCAACAGATCAGTAGGATGTAGAAGTATACAGCCCCTACATATCAAATCAAATCACCTGGTTTCTCGGTATATACAGCAAGCCTGTTTGAGTGTTTGACTATGTTGACTCATATTAGCCTGTACTTGGTAGCTAGAGTGTGTATTTTAAATTTTTAACATGGTTCCTATCCTTATAATTAGTATGAGGAAAGGTGTAACAACGAAAGTGCATATATTCTTATTTTCAACAATTGAGAAGGAAGCAAGAAATTGAGTTTCAGATTAATTATTGTATTCCTTACTCTAGAATATGTGTTATGCCTTATGCTATATGTAATGACTTTTATAATCTCCTTTAACGTGGAGTTTTAATGCGCTTTGTGACTTGTATTAAATTGATTGTGAGATTCCTGACAGTGATGACAGCTCTGGTTGGAATGTCCTTTTTAGAATCTAAAATGACTTCTAAACATCGCCTTTTGCGAATTTGTGTTACAAGTTTCTGTATTGCGAGGGTGCACTGAATCACCAAATAGGGCATGTGACCAATTTTGGACACATGTCGTTATATCCAATTCTCAAATGGTCAAATGCACTTGACAGAATCCAAACCCATGTTGCAATTGATGCAACGTATAGTGTAAAGACTTGTTGCAAATTTCAGTACTAATTTTGTACTTGTTCTTTGAACCAAGTAGCTAATTTTGTGCGAAACTACAAATTGGGTTTTCCTCAATTGTTTGATGTTGAAAATCAGCATACAAAAATCTGTTGTACAGTCTAAATTACGAGTCTGCTTCTTGCTATTTGCATCCAAAATATCCGACTGTTGATGCTCAATGTATTCCAATTACACCTTGCTATAAGAAGCTCTTACGTGTATTTAGCTGATATGGATTCAATGATTGAATCTTGTAACAAATTGTGAGGATAATGGTATGGGAAGGTAGCAATAAGAAAGATTCTTTAGGTTCTGACAGTGGGACATGACATCTGATTTCCAAGAATGGATTCTGGTAAGGGTAAAATTGTGAATGTGAATACTTATGAATATAGTATCATGAAGCGACGTTCAAAATAGACCCGTCGGCCTCACTTGTCATAAATGGCAGTCAAACAGCTTTAGGACGTCTACAGCTTTAGGAAGACGGGGTTAACTTATGGAAAGCTGACACTACTAAGCTGAAGGGAGTAGGCAAAGCTGACGACCCCGACAAGGTAGTAGGCGAAGCTGACGACCCCGACGAGGGAGTAGGCGAAGCTGACGACCCCGGACGAGGGAATAGGCGAAGCTGACGACCCCGACGAGGGAGTAGGCAAAGCTGACGACCCTAAAGCTGACGGCTCCAATGTATCCTTGACTTGGCCACCACGCATGAGTATATAAGGAAATTTCTTGTATCCCACGCTTAGTGTTAATATCCTACAAGGAAAGGATTCCACAATATATGCTCATGAGGATTCCTATAAGGAAAAGACTTCTAGCCCAAGGAAGAGAGGTCAACCATCTACTACTATAAAAGCCCAAATACCCTCATAAACCAAGGTACGCATAATTGACCCCGCTCTAGCACTTCAGAGTTGTGAGAAGTTCTAACTTGACCTTCGGAAGGTATTTAGCCAGTACCACACCGGTACTTCTCTTAAGGTCTTCAGCTTTTGTGTTGTGCAGGCACTACTTCGAGTGTGCGAGTATCGTGTGGCTCACTGGTGGTTTTTTCGGCATCATCAGTTAGCACCGTCTGTGGGAAAAAAATTTATGACTTGTAAGCCATACTATCGCTTCCCGGGCAAAGAGTTGCATGGTACTTACTCGCTCGATGGCAACCACCAACAACGTTCAAGGAGACGAACCACGCCCAACTGCACTCGAGAGATAGGTGCAGACCCTCATTGCAGCTGTGGAACGCCTCACTAAGCAAAACAATGATCTAGAAGAGCAGCTGTGCCAAAAGAATGCAGGGCATGGCACTCAGGAAGGGGACCAAGAAGGTACTTGATAAGGGGAATTTTTAAATGGAAAAATAAAAGAAGTTGTTAATCTCCAAAGACCTGTCAGCTTTATTATACATACTGAAGACTTCACGCAAGATGAAGCTGTCAGTCTCTGAGCTGACGACTTCACACAAGATGAAGCCGTTAAGCTGACGACTTCATCTTATGACCTGATGGCATCTACACCTAGACGGAATGAAAAGCTGGCGACTATAAGCTGAAGGGGGTATGCAAGACCCCGACAGTTCTAATGTGGCTTTACTTGAGCTCCACGTGATAAGGGTAATTTTGTAATTAACCCATGACGAAACAAAAGGCGACTGACATAACAAGGTTGCCAGCTTCACTCATGAGAGACAACCTTGTTGTAAAGTCTACAGCTCCACCCCATACCTAGCGGCTGCATCTTAGGCACAGTAAGCTGAAGATAGTAAGCTGAAGACAATAAGCTGAACATAGTAAGCTGAAGACAGTAAGCTGAAGACTGTAAGCAGAAGAGGAGTTTATTTAGACATGGCCAAAGTCGCCTACGCGTGGACGGTCACTACGCTAAGTAACCTACGAGTAGACGCATAGCCAAAGTCGCCTATGGGTGGACGGTCACTACGTTAAGTCACCTACGGGTAGACGCGCGGCTAAAGTTGCCTACGGGTGGACGGTCACTACGTTAAGTCGTCTACGGGTGAACGGTCACTACGTTAAGTCACCTACGGGTAGACGTGTGGCTAAAGTTGCCTACGGGTGAACGGTCACTACGTTAAGTCGCCTACGGGTGAATGGTCACTACGTTAAGTCACCTATGGATAGACGCATGACCGAAGTCGACTATGGGTGGATGATCATCATACTAAGTCGCCTACAAGTAGACGACCAAAAAGGTGACGAGGCACCAAAATTTAGTCACCTCAATTAGTCCACAACCCCATGTGGACGACTCACAAGGTGACGAGGTACCAACACTTAGTCACCTCAACAAGTCCACAAAGTGGAGGAATCCAAGTCTACAAAGTAGACGACCCTAATATGCAGTCCATCAAGTGGACGACCTCATCTTAAGAGGATGAAATGTTCTCAAGTCCATAAAATGGACAAGCTTATTAAGTCCACAAGATGGACGATTTCATCCCAGGAGGATGAAAAAAATTATGAAGTCCATAAAATGGACACAAAGTGGACAACCATGTGTTATTAAGTCCACGAGCTGGACAACCTTGTGTTATTAAGTCCACAAAGTGGACGACCTTATTAAATCCACAAAGTGGACGACATTGATAAGTCCAAAGTGGACGACCTCATCCTAAGAGAATGAAAAATTATAGTCCACAAAGTGGACGAGTTTATCATTAAGTCTACAGATTGGACGAGTCAGTTAGTAATACCCACGAAATGGACGATAGCGCCAAGTCCCCAAAGCGGACGAGCCCATAAAGCTGACGAGTTCGTCCATCAGAGGATATGACTAATATTACAAGACGACGGTTTTAACATAAAAGATAACGAGATGAACAAGTCTACTAAAGAGACGAGTTGGAATTGTCCAAATGAAAAGGACTTAAACTCCATAAACCTGTCAATTTAAGCTGACGAGATCATAGAGTGGGGGGGAGCTGATAAGGGTAAAATTGTGAATGTGAATACTCATGAATATAGTATCATGAAGCGACGTTCAAAATAGACCCGTCGGCCTCACTTGTCATAAATGGTAGTCAAACAGCTTTAGGATGTCTACAGCTTTAGGAAGACGGGGTTAACTTATGGAAAGCTGACACTACTAAGCTGAAGGGAGTAGGCGAAGCTGACGACCCTGACGAGGTAGTAGGTGAAGCTGACAACCCTGACAAGGTAGTAGGCGAAGCTGATGACCCTGACGAGGTAGTAGGCGAAGCTGACGACCCTGACGAGGTAGTAGGCGAAGCTGACGAACCTCACGAGGTAGTAGGCAAAGCTGACGACCCTGACGAGGGAGTAGGCGAACCTGACGACCCCGACGAGGGAGTAGGCGAACTTGACGACCTTGACGAGGGAATAGGCGAACCTGACGACCCCGACGAGGGAGTAGGCAAAGCTGACGACCCCGACGAGGGAGTAGGCAAAGCTGACGACCCTAAAGCTGACGGCTCCAATGTATCCTTGACTTGGCCACCACGCATGAGTATATAAGGAAATGGCTTGCATCCCACGCTTAGTGTTAGTCTCCTACAAGGAAAGGATTCCGCAATATACGCTCATGGGAATTCCTATAAGGAAAAGACTTCTAGCCCAAGGAAGAAAGGTCAACCCTCTACTACTATAAAAGCCCAAATACCCTCATAAACCAAGGTACGCATAATTGACCCCGCTCTAGCACTTCAGAGTTGTGAGAAGTTCTAACTTGACCTTTGGAGGGTATTTGGCCAATACCACACCGGTACTCCTCTTAAGGTCTTCAGCTTTTATGTTGTGCAGGCACTACTTCGAGTGTGCGAGTATCGTGTGGCTCACTGGTGGTTTTTTTAGCATCATCAGATTCAACCATTTAATTTGCACAAAGTAATACTACTATCTTTGTTTGCTCATTTGATATTTTTCTAGCCAACTTTGTTTGCCATCCTCTTTTTGGGATCAGACTAAATCTTTTCTCATTCCATTTACATTTTTTTATGTTTTCTTTTTTATTGGTATTGATTACCATACATTATAATAGCTAGCACATATTATATTAATCTGTTAAAAAGAAGACATGTCTTCTTTCATGCACAAGCAACCCACACCAGATATGGATGTGTGTCTGTACAGAAATTCCTGTCCATGTCTAAAGTCGTGTTTTTAGTGCTTGATTTTCAGTTGGGATCTACACCTTGGTTGAATTCAATTGTGTTAAATTTGTTGTGCTTAATTTGTCAACCACTGTTGCACTTGTAATTATTAATTTCAATTTGTATTTATTTTCTGCTTCTGCAGAAAATGAGCACAATCGCTGCAACTATTACTAGCTCTGTTGAGAGAAGAAGATTGTTTGCCCAGATAAATAGTTTCATTGCTGCTTTTATTCTTGCCGAACAACTTACCTTGACAGTATGTTATTTATAAGATGAATTTCGGCTGTCATTTAGATGTTATATCATGGTGTTACAACAGAGAATATGAGAAATAATGTCTAAAGAACTTACTTAGATCTTTGCCTCCTTACTTATATCATTGATATTGTTGGCAATTAACATTTTAATATAATTATTTTCCTAATCATTTTAATATCTTTTTCTTGATGAGTTGTTTTTAATATTTTAAATTTGATAACCTTCTCTCCATGAATTTCAACAACGAAAACATCATTATTGTTGTTATTATTAATGTAATTGTTAAGCTTAATTACACATTTTCAATAATAAAAAACACTGATCATAGGAAAAATGACATTATAACCTTCAAAAAATGGTTAAGTCTTTTTTTGAAATTTACACTCAAAACAGCTATTTTTAAAACAGCTTATCCAAATGCTTAATATGACTTTAAAAATAGAAAACGCATATTTTCACATTTTTACCAAACACTTATCTGTGATTTTTAAAATGGAGTTTTCAAAATGCGCGTTTTAAAAACACTAGTTTTTTAAAACGTATCTTTTGAAACAGCTTATCCAAACAGGCCCTTAAGTCTTACAGAACATCTACATTAAATAAAGGGGTACTCAATAGTCAAACAATGAAAACAAAAACAAAAACAGAGAAATAAAATTCTAAGGGTCTGTTTGGTTAGGAGGATGGAAAAGTGGGAGGATAGAAAATGGAGAGAGAATAGAAAAGTGAGAGGATAGAAAAGATTTTAGGTTCCCTCATTTGTGTTTGGTTGGGAGGGTGGAAAAATAGAGGGATGAAAAACTTTTTTATTTAGTTGAAAATAAAGTTTGTATAAATTTACCATCATGTCCCAATTAAATAAAACAAAAAGTAACACATTATACTTTAAAAAAATTGTGTATAGACAGACACTTCATTAAAGTAAAAAAAAAAAAAAATAGCATAAGAAATTAACTCAAAACTGTTTTCTTTAAAAAAATAAAAAACAAAAACCAATCAAAATTAATGAGAAAATAAACATATGAGCACCCAAAAAAAAAAAAAAAGCTACACATCCAGCAAAAATCAAAGAAAAAAAAAAGCCAACACGTTAGTTAGTAACAGAGAAAGAAAAAAATCAAGGAAAAATAAAATAAAATAAGAAAGAAGAAGGAAGCCAACACGATGGTGACTTGGAGGTGAATTCCAACATGAAGGGTATTCTTGGAAGCTCATTTCATGAGCTTCCTCCTCCTAGTTTTCTTCCCATTTTGGAGAGAACTTTTTGGTGGGCCCAAAGAAAAAACACTTGGGCCCTACCATTTATTTTCCTTCTTCCCCACCCAACCAAACACACTGTAAAAAAAGTTTCTCTCCCTATTTTCTCTCCAAAGTTTTCCATCCACCCTATTTTACCTTTAAACAAACACACCATAAGAGGAGGGGGGGAGGGGAAGTGACCTTGAGAGTTCATTTTTGTTTTGAAACCACAGCCTAGAGCCACGAAATTTATCCAAGTCCAAACCAAAGAAAATTTCCATCCATTTCTTCCTAAAACCTCATTTCTTCCATCCATTTCTTCCTAAAACCTCATTTCTTCCATCCATTTATCCCTTGAAAAATATTAATTATTTAGATGGATCCAAAATCACAAGAGCATCATTTATGTAATGTTTGTTGTATTTATTACACCCCAAACTCATACCAAGGATTTAGATACATGACTTGTCATATAAATACAAGATTCAAAATAATGGAATAGAGTGTAATTAAATATCCACAAATAGGAATCAAACCGTCAAATCTTTCTTATAAAATCCATCAAACTAAAACTTTAATAATAAAGTCTCCAAATACAATCCCAAATAGTTTCACAAATACTAAACTCACTATCTTAAGAAAACATAATAAAATAGTCCATCAACTAACATAGCTCCAAAAGAAATCTTCAATCTATGGCTGGAATGATCTACCACTAAAAAAGATTACACTGCTCTAATCTGAAAGTGTGGAGAAAGGGGGGTGGGCTAAAAGCTCAATAAGAGACTACATAACATGAGGATGTCTTTCAAAATAAAACAATAGTATCACTGACAAAATATAATCTTTACAAAAAAATTTATAAATAGTTTTAACAGTAATATAATATATTCTATAAAACTGTCAAAAAAAAAACATTTAACTATAACAATGTAATGAGTAAATAAAATAATAATCACTCTAGTTAGCCAAAATACACTAAATAGGTAGAAACAATATATTATAGTAATAAACAATTTCTCCACTTATAAAGATCAATAACAATAAAACAGTAATTCGATATGGAAAACATTAGTCGACAAAGACATAAACTGCTAAACACTCAGTAGGTGATTCCCATTGGAAACAATAACACTAACCTCAAAGAGGAAACACTAGCTCCATAGAGCAAACAATAACACTGGCTCCAAAGAGCAAACGATAATACTGCACCACACCACAATAACACTACTTTGGCCGAAGACCAACACTTAACCCTATGTTCGCAAATGTTGTAGACTGTCTAGCTAACCATTTGAAAACATTCTTACTTTATTACAATATTGTCAATACGAATCATATATCTTATAATGAATATTTTCTGAAAATATAGTTCTAAGTCATTCTTAACATATACAGTTTCAAAATAACACACAAGAAATAATAAAATTCAAGTATGTATAAAGCATTATTGATAATGGTATAAGTTGTTGAAACTTCACTTTTGCATATATATATAAACATGTCTTGAGAGACATTATGTTCTGAAGTCTACTTAAGTCTAGTTGCTAAACCAAACTTCACTTCAACTGTCTGAATTAATGTCAACTAGAACCTAAATAAGGACAGGACGACTCAATAAGAATGGATACACTAAGGCAGCAATGAAAATATAAATTTCACTCTTAATATTCATATCTCACCACTTATTCTGAAACTACAGCTAACTTAGTACACAATTTTTTTATCAAGTACTCTGAAAATCAATACCTAATAACAATTCTAATGAGCCAAATGTGTAGTTCATCATGAAGCCAGCCCCACTAACAAGTTGTGTAAACTCTAGCAACTAATCACTCAAAAGCTTATCACCTATTTAAGAGTTCATATGTGATATTCAAGAAAACCTATTAAAACACACTAGCATCATAGGTTATTCCCATAAATCTTTGAGAGAGAGATATTCTTAACCACACGACCACACAGATGCAGAACTTTGTTTCTTGTAATCTCACAGTCTCTCTCCCTCTATCTTTCATGCAATAAACCTTAAGACTACTCTTCAGCTTTACACGCTATTCTATTCTTTTCAATGTAGAGAAACCTAAATTCTCTATCCTTAAGCTTTAATATGCTAAGCACCGACTTCTTCTTTTCTTTTTTTTCTTTTCTTTTTTTTGATTCATCCGTATAGAGACCCAACAACTTAAATATGCTTCCAAGACTTTAATTCCCAATTAAACTCAAATTATGGTTGTTTAGATAGGCTAGAACTCTAAAGGATTCCAATAACACTTAAATTCCTAATCCAAATAGGTTTTAATCTCTTATCATTTTCCCTTAACTGATAAGGAGACTAAAATTTTAATATGAACAATCCACAAAATAACTCTCCACGTTACATCTTCTTTTATTTATTTTCTTTGTAGATATCATGATATAAAATTGTGGGAAGGCTGAGGACCGAGAAACCCAATCCGAGGATAAATCTACCAACCCAAGCAAATAAAGGCAAACAGACTCCTAGAACTATGCCCACCCGAGGAGAATTTAAGAGCCAAATGGCAACCAGCACCCCCGAAAAACCCAAGGATAAGGGAGTAGATGCCAAAAGAAAGTTACAAGACATGCAAAGGTGGAGGAAAGAAGTTTCTTAAAGAAGACACCTGCCACCTCCGCATTCAATGCTATGCACTAACTTAACTAGCTGCATTAATGAGGAAATGACCCCTGAACAATGACTTCACAGCTCACAGCTCTTTCTACCACCTCTAGAAGGATCCTAATGGGACAAGTATCCAAAGGGTTCCCCTGAAACGTACAAATGGAGGGCTTAGATTCAAGGGAAAGGGTTATAAAAGGAAAGGAACCCCCCATAAAGAGGGGATGAACAATTTCCAAGAAAAATGATCAAGTGTGAAAACTAAAGAGGACCCTATAAAAGAAATATCATCTTTGTCAATCAATAAGAAACCTATCCTCGGACCTGGCCGAAGATGAATTTTTACTGAATTGTTGTTCTTCCATGCTTAGTAATTACTCTGGTTCCATTAGACTTAGGCTTGTGATCTTCTTTGTATTGCAGTTGACTCTTAAGCCTACTCTCTTAATGAATTCATTGTTTTGGGCTTAGCTTGAAAGACTAGGCATCACTATTCTAAGTGGGTTTAGGCTTTTCTTTTTGAGTCCTTACAATTGGCGCTGTCTGTGGGGATCATCTGCAATCTTCTTTATCCAAGCTATGCCTAACTCCAAACAAAATAAAGAGGAGTCTGTTGGCTCGCAGCGTGTAAACCACCTTTTCAGCCTGGGGGCAAAGGAGAGATCAAGAGCATAATTGAACTCCCAGCTTCAGGGTGGAAACAGAATATACAGACCACACCAATAAAAGCCAATCAAGGACTGGAAGTCATGTTTCCCATGAGCAGGAGATTAATCGCTTGCATAAGAAGCTGCGCCATAGGGTGCGTGTTAGTGGAGATAGAATGCCCCCATAAAGCTCAGGATCTGATCCAGAAGAAGACCGCAGCTACAAACTGAGGTCAAGGACTCCTCCTAGTGAATCCTTCACTGCATCTTCACACTTGGATAAGTTGGAGAGGGATAGTAGAAGGAGAAGCAAGAGCTCATCTCCCAAGAACATGGTAAATGACGCGATGAGTATAGCTCTGCGTCAGATTTCCAAATCACCCTTCACACGTAGAATTGATAGGGCTAAGCTTCCCCATCGCTTCGCTCAACCTACCTTCACCATCTATAATGGAAGGACTAATCCTGTAGAGCACGTAAGTCACTTCAATCAAAGAATGACCATACACTCGAGGAACGAAGCCCTTATATGCAAAGTGTTCCCTTCCAGCCTCAAGCCTATTGCCATGAGATGGTTCGACGGGCTAGAAGAGGTCTCAATAAGCTCTTATAAGGAGTTGACTAAAGCCTTTGGAGCAAGGTTCGTGACATGCAACAGAGTTCCCAAGCCTTTAGATTCCTTATTATCCATGCTAATGAGAGAGGGAGAGACCTTGAAAACCTACTCTAATAGGTATTGGGAAAGTTTTAATGAATTAGATGGAGATTTCGAGGACGTGGCCATAAGGACCTTCAAGGTGGGACTTCCCATGAACCATTACCTGAGAAAATCGTTGACCATGAAACCCGCTCGAAGTATGTGTCAACTCATGGATCGTATTGACGAGCAGAAACATGTCGAGGAGGATTAAGTCCAAGGAAAAGAGAAGGCCAAAATCTTCCCCCTAGAAATGAGAGATTCTCGGCCAGACGGATATGGCCATAATCGACCCAGAAGAGATTTTGTTAACCAACCCTCCAAAGCTAATGCCCAAGTAGTCAGCTCGGTGTTTAAGGAGCCGGTGTATCAGATCATTGAGAAGATAAAGAATAAGCCTTATTTCAAATGGCCTAATAAGATGGGAGGGGACCCATCCAAACGCAATCAGAGCCTTTATTTCCAATACCATCAAGATTGGGGACACACCACTGAGGACTGCAGAACCTTGCATGACCATCTTCGGTAGTTGGTCAAAGCAGGGAAGCTAAAGCAGTTCATGCACCAGCCCTCTAGGCAAGGAAGTCAAACTAGTGGAAGATATCAAAAAGAAGCTATTTCTTGGCCATCCTTGGGAACTATTAACGTGATCTTTGCCACCCCAAGCCGAGATGTAACTTCTTCATCGAGCATCATGTCTATAGCCTTGAAACCGGGCCTTGAGGAGCAAGTTCAAGAACCCAAGAAGGTCAAGGTAGCAATACTGCCAACCTTGGGCTTCTCGAATGAAGATAAAATCGGGACTTTCCAACCCCATGATGATGCCCTGATGGTCACCCTCCGCATTGGAGGATATGACGTGAAGAAAGTATTGGTGGACTAAGGAAGCGAGGCTGAAATCATGTACCCAGATATGTATTAGGGGCTGAATCTGAAGCCGAAGGACCTAAGTACATATGACTACCCTCTAGTGGGATTTGACGGAAGAACGGTGGTTCCCCGGGGAATGATCAAGCTACCCGTGCAAGCAAGGAACGAAGTGGTTGAGGTGGAATTCATCGTGGTGAAGGCCTATTCTCTATACACGGCCATTTTGGCGAGACCTTGGCTCCATTCCTTGGGAGCAGTATCTTCCACCCTACATATGAAGGTTAAATATCCCACCAAAGGGCAAGTTGGAGAGATTGTAGGAAGTCGGACGATGGCTAGACAATGCTTGGTAGTCGCTATCAAGCACCAATCACTAAATAAGGTCTCTCCTACCTTAGAAGAGACCCCATAGCAATTAATTGAGTTCGAGAGTATGCGCGAGACCGAATAGAAGGGTCTGCTCTGTGAGGAATTGGAGAAAGTAATCATTGGAATAGACGAGGATAAATATTTTCAAGTAGGGACTCAACTATCCCCTACTAAAAAAGAGGAGCTTTTAGGTTTCTTAAGGAAAAATGTAGACATCTTTGCATGGAGTGCGTACAAAGCACCCATAGATCCAGATTTTATATGTCATCATCTAAATGTGAATCCAACAGCTGTTCCCAAGAGGCAACCACCTCAACATTCTTCTAACGAGCACGCTGAGGCAGTAAAAGAAAAGGTAAATAAGCTCAAACGGGCTAGAGCAATTAAAGAAGCATTCTATCCTGAGTGGTTGGCTAATACAGTCGTGGTGAAAAAGAAGTCAGGAAAGTGGAGGGTTTGTGTGGATTTTACTGACTTCAACAGGGCCTGCCCTAAAGATCCTTTCCCAATTCCTCGGATTGATCAATTAGTAGATGCGACAGTCGGCCATCCTCAGATGAGCTTTCTAGATGCCTTTTAGGCCTACCACCAGATACCATTGGCACTGTCCAACCAAGAAAAGATAGCTTTCCTAACCCCTACTTAGAATTACCATTATTGAGTGATGCCTTTCGGCCTAAAGAATGCAGGGTCAACATATCAAAGAATGGTGACGCGGATGTTTGAGTCTCAGCTAGGGCAGAATGTCGAGGTTTATATTGATGACATGGATGTAAAAAGTAAGCATGTTTCAAAGCATTTAAATGACTTGGGAAGCATATTCTCGGTGCTTATAAAATACAAGTTGTGCCTTAACACCTTAAAATGTTCCTTTGGTGTCAGTTCGGGCAAAATCCTGGGATACATTATTACTCATCGGGGAATAGAAATTAACCCTGTTCAGATCAAAGCCATAAATGACTTGCAACCCCCTTGGAACCCCAAAGAAGTACAGAAGTTGACGGGAATGACAGCCACCCTGAATAGATTCATATCCCGATCAGCTGATCAATGTCAACCTTTCTTCTAGCTCATTCATAAGTGGAAAAATTTTGAATGGACCCAGGAATGTAGCATTTCTTTTCAAGAGCTAAAGCAGTATTTCTCACATCCTCCTATTCTCTCTTGGCCCAAGAAGGAAGAAGTCTTATATGCTTATATAGCAGTTACTGACCATGTAGTAAGCCTAGTTCTGGTCAGAAAGGACAATGAGGTGCAAAAGCCTGTCTACTATGTTAGTAAGTCTCTTCAAGAATCAAAAACTCACTATTTACCCCTCGAGAAGGCATTCTTGGCTATCATAAATTCTACAAGGAAGCTTACCCATTACTTCCAAGCACATATCGTCATGGTCCTCACCCAACTCCCTCTGCAGGGGCTACTATGGAGGTCGAACTATACGGGGAGGATAGCCAAATGGGGAACGATGTTATGAGCGGTTGATATCAAATACATGCCCCGTACAACTATAAAGGGACAAGTATTGGCAGATCTGGTTGCGGAGTTTACTGAGGGCGCCGAGGAGGAGAAGATTTCAGGCCCCGAAGTCCTGGTAATCTCCATTCCTTGCCCTCCATTGTGGGAAATTTATGCCAATAGGGCAGCTAATTAGAAAGGGTTTGGTGTGGGAATTGTTCTTGTATCTCTCAAGAAGATAACCATGGAAAGGTCTTTAAGATTAGGCTTTCCAGCCACAAATAACAAAGCGGAGTATGAAGCCTTGCTGGCCAGAATGATGATGGTTAGCAGACTAGGAGGTAAGGCCATACAAGTCGGTCCGAGCTGGATGGACCCACTGATTTCATTCTTAAGAAATGGAACATTGCCCAAAGAGTGAGGCCAAGAAGATCCGAAGAAATGATCCACGATATTGGCTCTCCGAGGAGCAGAAACTGTATAAACGCTCCTTCTTGGGACCAATTTACTATGTGTTCAACCCAAGGCAGTGGAGCCACTACTAGAAGAATTTGCATGAGGGAATCTATGGTAGTCATATAGGTGGAAGGTCCATTTCACATAGAGCTCTCACCCAAGGGTATTGATGGCCTAGCATGCAAAGGACCGCTCAAGACTATGTCAGAAAATGTGACCAATGTCAAAGATATGTTCCGAATATCCATCAACTAGGAGGAACCTTGAACCTTCTCTCCAACCCTTGGCCATTTGCTCAATGGGGTCTAGATATAGTTGGGCCTTTCCCAAAGGCAGCTAGAAATTGAAGATGGCTCTTCATTGGAACTGATTACTTCACGAAATGGGTTGAAGCCGAGCCCCTTTCTAACATCAGAGATTTAGATGCGAAGAGGTTTATTTAGAGGAACATCGTCACTAGGTTCGAAATCCCTCATACGTTGATATCGGACAACGGACTTCAATTTAACAGTAAGGCATTTCGAAGATACTGTGGAAAGCTGGGCATTAGAAATAGATACTCAACCGCAACCTACTCGCAGGGGAACAGGCAAGCTAAGGCTGTCAATAAGGTCATAGTTAATGGACTAAAGAAGAGGCTAGATGAAGTAAAGGAAAAATGGGTGGACGAGCTACCACACATATTGTGGACATACCATAGAACGCCCCAAAGATCAATGGGGGAGACTCCATTCTCAATGACATATGGGTCTGAGACAGTCATCCCTCTTGAAACTAGGTTCCCAACGTTAAGGACAAGCCAGTTCAACGCTGACAAAAATGATTGCCGACTTTTGGCAAGCCTGGACTTGGTCGAGGAAAGAAGAGAAGTGGCCATGGTCTAGCTAGCCCATTATCAGCAAAAACTCAAACAAGGGTATAACAAAGGAATTAGAGCAAGACCACTTGTGCCTAGTGACTTGGTCTTAAGGAAGGTGGTGGGCACTGCCAAGAACCCATCATGGGGAAACTTGGGGCCCAATTGGGAAGGACCCTATCGTATCACTTCAATAGCTGAAATAGAGGCTTACACTTGGAGGATTTAGATGAAAATGTTGTGCCTCGTCCATGGAATGTAAATAATTTACGTAGGTATTATTATTAATGAAATTTTGGATTCCTTTCAACTTTATGTTGTTATTCTGTGAACGTTCGCTAAGGTTGAACACCTTATATCATGTTGAGTTGAAATTGGTTAAGTGTTAAATAAAACCTCGGCCATGTTCGACTCCTTGGGTCATATGCCTTGGGTAAATTAAATCTTATTGGAAATTAGTCAAGTGTTAAAAAGAACCTTGGCTATGTTTGATTCCTTGGGTCACAAGCCTTGGGTAAATTAACTTTTATGAAAATTTGCTAAGTGTTACTCGAGACCTCGGTTATTTAACAGTCTTCGGATCACATGTTTTAATCAAAGTGGCCTTTAAGAAAAAAGGGAGCTAATGTAAACAAAATATGTTAGGGGCTTCGAAGCAAAAAACTTAATACATGATTAAAGTAAGACAATCATAGAACAGGAAATTCAGATCTATTCATTTAAGTTTAGAAATATCTTTACAAAGGAAGTAGAAAGTAGGGCAGAGGAAGAAGGAAGGCTAACTACTAGAACCAACCTATTACAAAATTAGCCTAAGTCCAAAATTGACAAAGCTTCTCAGCGGTCTTCTTCTCTTTTCCTTTGCGTTTTCCCTTAGGCTGCTCATCTGCTTCAACCTCCTTTGATTCCACCTCCACTACTTGAATTGTGTCTTTCTTCCCCTTCTCAGAG
This sequence comes from Quercus aquifolioides, assembly GCA_019022515.1. Lineage (NCBI taxonomy): Eukaryota > Viridiplantae > Streptophyta > Magnoliopsida > Fagales > Fagaceae > Quercus > Quercus aquifolioides. Next base: position 59,310,982 of record CM032326.1, on the reverse strand, counting down.
GAGGGCTCAGAAGATGGAGGTACCGAAGACTAAGGTGCCAAGCTAGGCATTAGAGGAGCGAGGCTAGGAGTGATGCACAGGGCAAGGGGTAGTAAACGCTGGAAGGACCCCTCAGCTCCAAATTGGTATCTACCCCTACAGCATTCAAAGCCTTCCCCCACACTTCAGGGCAGAAGGCCCGAGCAACATCCCGTAGTTAGGCAGTCAGGCTCGGGGTAGTCTTGGTCATGCCAGCATCATATACGGCTTGCTTGGCCTTCGCCTTTTCAGCGTCTTTGACCTCTAGCTCCTTTAGCTGGAGCTTGATCTGTTCTTTAGCTGAAGTTAGCTGCTCGTCATTTTTCTTCAATAAAATCCACAACTCCTCAGCCTGCTTCTCTACCCCACCCAGGGTAGCTTACGCCCTCTTGCACCCCCTCTCAGCCTCAGCTAGATGGAAGAGGGAATCTTTGTACTTCTTTTCCACCTCAGCCAGGGCCCTATCTGAAGCTGCCAATTTGTTCTCTACCTATTGTGACTTCAAGAGGGCATGATCGACCCATTCCTCGGCCACAAAAGATGTTTGCACAGCCTGCAACAAAAGGAAAGAAAACACATTAAGATCTTCACACTAAGATCTTCACACTAATGATAATCTCAAGTGTAAGAACTTAACCTTGGCAAGGTTTCTCTTCAACGAGAGGAATACTTCCCGCTTCCTCAATCCTTTAACTCCTGCATGTCCCAAGGAAGGAGTAGAACCTGCTTGAGGCATTCAGAGATTAACCCAGATCTACCCATTTGGGCATATCTCAGGGTAGCCTCAGATGTGAGGGCATCCCCTCGTGCTCAGCACAAAGGCAGGATTCCAGATGGCAGCTTTGAAGTGCTACTCCCCTTCAACGCTCTTGCCATCCCCCTCAAAAGGGCATTTCTTCTTCAAAGCTTTCCTTCCCAAATTGCCTCCCTTGCTTTCTTTTCTTCTTGGTAGCCTCAGAGGGAAAGGGTAGAGGTGGAGCAGGCGTAGGTGGCCTAGGAACGACAAGCACTATGGGTGAATTCCCCCCAACATGAGCCATTAGCAGTGCCATCCCTTTGGAAATATTGGTGGCTTTTTGATTAACGCTAACTTGGGTAGTGACTAGGGGCTGAAAAATGGACTCCGAGGATTCGCCGATGTCAGCTCTGTAGAACACTTCAAAATCCTATATCTGCGTAAGAAGGCTCAGAGGCTAGTTCTTCTTACTCTTCGTCAGATAGGATCGTCTCCTCCTGGGAATAAAGGAGCTTGGCCACGAGCTGAGCAAATAGCACGGCATCCTGAGGACCTAGAGGTGGAGGCTCAGTCAGAAACCCAGGAACGGCCACATCAATTAATGCAAGCCTCGGATCTTTAGTCTTGATCACTTGCTTCGAGGACTAAAAGCGCTTGTTAATAGGTTTGAACCCGAGGATCACGTGAATTGCTCGAAGCTGTCCGTCTCGATGGAGAAAGATGGTGGACTTCAAAATTCAATTAAGGTCCTCAAAATTCACCAAGTTGCAATTTGTAGCGATATGGAACTCATCTATAAATAAAAATAAAATAAATAAATAAAGAGAAGAGAAACAAGTTAGACGAAAGTAGAAAGTAAAAGAAACTAAAGGAAGGGGAAGGGGTACTCTAGTTATTCTAAGTCCTCGGGCACCCCACCTGGTTCCCCATCTTGGGTAGGGCAGTGCAAACCATCGTGCCATTCACCCAAGAAGATGAGGAAATCTTCTTCCATACTCTTATTAGACTCAAGAATACAGGAGATTAATCTAACGGACGGGACCCTACACTTAAAATAGTAACCCGTCTCCTTCCTCTTTTGGCAATTGTAAACCTAGTTTACATCGTGATAGGTTAGGTTGGTCCCCATTTTTCGGTTTAATAAGAAAGTACCTCGTTACTCTACCCATGAGAATCTCCATTTCACCCTTGATGAAGGCAATTATGGGGATGACTACCACACCGATAGGCCTACTCACATGCCACTCTCCTAACTCGTAATGTTGCATTTCTACATTTTCGGGGATCCTATATTTGTCCCTAAAGGCAACCATACTCTCGGTAGTATTAACTAGTTTAGCAAACCTACCCATGTAATCCTACTAGGCCAAAATAAGAAGGGGAGGAAAAAAAAATTTACAAATGTGGATAAAAGGCCAAACGCACTTACGAGCTCTGAAAGGAGATCTCCTCAAACTGCTACTTCGAAAGAAAATCACAAAAGCATGTAAATGGGAGAAAATTACCCCCATCCTCCGTTTTATAGGGGTGGGAAATGAGCGGTGAAATTCCCACTCATTACTCCCAAGGAATCTGGGTCGTTGGATCATCATCGCACCATAGAACGTAAGGGAACAAGCAACTACCTGATGTAATAACTACAGCGCCATGTATTCCAAAGCATCAGGAATGCTCACAAGACAGGTGAAACGACGTCCCCACGTGGGAACGCATTTTGTATGCGACACCACTCCCACCTTCTACTAAAACCTCGATCTCAGAATGTTTCCAGAGAATAAGGTTTTAGGGGACTATTGTAGGAGGGCCGAGGACCGAGGAACCCAATCCGAGGATAAATCTACCAGCCCAAGCAAATAAAGGCAAACAAACTCCAAGGACTACGCCCACCCAAGGAGAATTTAAGAGCCAAATGGCAACCGGTACCTCCAAAAACCCAAGGATAAGGGAGTAGATGGCAAAGGAAAGGTACAAGACATGCAAAGGTGGAGGAATAAAGTTTCCTAAAGAAGACACCTCCCACCTCCACATTCAATACTCTGCACCAACTTAACTAGCTGCATTAATGAGGAAATGACCCCTGAACAATGACTTCATTGCTCACAGCTCATTCTACCACCTCCAGAAATATCCTAATGAGACAAACATCCAAAGAGTTCCCCTGAAACGTATAGATGGAGGGTTGAGATGCAAAGGAAGGGGCTATAAAAGGAAAGGAACCCCCCAGAAAGAGGGGATCAACAATTTCCAAGAAAAAGGATCAAGTGCGAAAACTAAAGAGGTCCCTATAAAAGAAATATCAGCTTTGTCTATCAATAAGAAACCTATCCTCGAACCTACCCAAGGATGAACTTTTACTAAATTGTTGTTCTTTGCACACTTAGTAATTACTCTGGTTCCATTAGACTTAGGCTTGTGATCTTCTTTGTATTGCAGTTGACTCTGAAGCTCACTTGCTTAACAAATTCATTGTTTTGAGCTTAGCTTGAAAGACTGGGCATCACTATTCTAAGTGGGCTTGGGCTTTTTTTTTTAGTCCTTACAAAAATAATATCACCTTCTAAATAAATTAAATAATTCATCAACTCCACTCTAGAAACAATTAAATTAAATTTTAGTGAGGTGGGTGTTATAGTCTCCTAGTCCATACGGACGAAATTTTTCACTTTCTAAATCATGCATTCTGTCATCATAATCGATCCTTTGACTCAAGTTTTCATTCATCCTTTTCTGTTTCAATTAACAAGGATTTGACTTCTTGAACAAATAAAGGTAAGTCATTAATCAACGGCCTTCAAGACATCAACTGATCAACAACGCATTTTCCTCATCCATTCTACGAAGGAGGTTGCATGATCTCCAGAACTAAGTATAGATTGGAATGTGGATAAAGATTGAGCCTGAGGATTCTGGCCTTGACAGAGATTCATCACCAAACTCCTGAGTGTGACGTAGTGCATGCAAAGTAAGGAACCTAACCACCCCCCCCCCCGGTCCGTTCTTTTTTTGTTTTGCATGTGTGCTCCCAATGTGAATGAATTTGTGAATTAATGGATTTATTGTTTAGGTATCAAAAGTGATATAAGTTGCTTGCCAAATTTCATTTCTGAGTTGGCGTCTTTCACCTGGGCGTGACTCAATCCATTTTTCTCTCCAAAAAAAAAAAATGTATCCCTGATTATCATGAATTAGGTTTGGTTAGTCTAGAGAATTTCACATGATAAATGATTCCATTTGTGACATGATAGATGTGTGGATCAAGTAATATGGATCATCCTTCTTCGCATAGTAGCCATAATTGTTCTTTGGCGAAAATACTATTTTGGTCCCTACATTTTGGGGTTACAATCAATTTGGTCTCTACATTTTGGTAGCAGTTAATTTGGTCCCTCACATTCTCAACTTGCAACCAATTTGGTCCTTACCGTTAACTTAGTAACAAAAAATGCTTACGTGGCAAATGGTTTGAATAGTTGGCATATCTAAAATTAAAATATAAAATGATATGCTAGTATGTCTAAATTTTATTGGCCACATCAGCTTTTCTTGGCCAAATTTTTTTTCTTTTAATTTTCTTATAATCTTTTTAACCAAACTGATTTTTTTCCTCAACTCTGTGTGTGTGTGTGTGTGTGTGTGTGTGTGTGTGTAACTTTATTCTCTAGTTTATCTCTTTCTCTTTCTTCTACCTTCATTCTTTTAGGCTGTGTTTGTTTCGGTGGTAAAGGAAATCCAGAAAATATTTTACACCCTTGAGGGTGTTTAATGCGCATGAAAATTCAGTCAAACTAAAAACCAATTCCAGTTGACCGTAAAATAGGCACCCCAACTCTGTAAAACCAATTACATACTCATTTTACCTTCAATTGATTTCCAGCCTCACTCAGAACTCAACGACCCGAAGAGAGAGAGAGAGAGCACCAAAGGAATCGGACCACCGTGCAAGCTTTGGTCGCCGTGCAAGCTCCGTCCACCATCTGCCGTCTGCCGTGCAAGCTGCGTCCACCGTCCCTCTTCTCTTCCTTCCTCGTTCTCTCTCTTTTCCTCCTCCCAACCATGGCCGAATCTTCAAGCATGTCACCGATCTACAACCCACCACCCACCCCCGCCGTCGCTACCGCCTCTAGATCGAACCACCGATCCCGTTGCCCAAAGCCCCAATCTCAATACCGATCTTGACAATCGATCTGGCCGCCACCACCGATCGCTGATCTGGCCACCACCGATCACCAGCCCACTACACTCCACCCCTAAACCCACCCGATTTGGCCACCGCCATCCTCCATCCACTCTGATCCTCTCTTTCCCTCGTTCTCTCTCTTTCCCTCGTTCTCTCTCTTTCCCTCAATCTCTCTTTCCCAATCTGACTAGTTCGTGAATAAAAAATGTTTTTATTTTGATTTTTGGTTGTGTTAAGCTTATATTTTGAAATTTTTTGTTATAAAATTTGTTTGGGAGCTAAGAAAATGGCTGGGAAAATGTGAAAACTTTGTAAGAAAATAGCATTTTCAGAATGTTACCAAACACCAGAAATCGTCTTCCGGACTATTTTCCATTGTAGAACCAAACACCCGGATTTCATTTTCCTTAAGGGAATTCACTTTCCCTTGCATCCATTTTACACTCGGAATTCGATTTACATTGAACCAAACGCAGCCTTAGTTCTCATTTCTCAACAACCGGCAAAGTCAATCCATGCACCATTGACTCCATTCCCAAGCCTTCTTGGCAACCACTCTTTGATTCACCAAAGATCGTCATCCATCTAGTGCCTCCTATGCAGCCTCTACCACAACAACTCCATAAGTCTCTTCAGTCCACAACTTTCAAGTTTCAACCCCTACATCATGGGCTTCCTTAAGAACGAGATCCAGAATAGACAATTTTGGAGAAGAATGAGAAGAGGTTAGGAATCATTAAATTGGGAGTGAAATTAGTGAGTCGGGATTTGGTGGATCTAGTTAGAGAAGAAGATTTGAGATTGGAGAGGATTCGTAAGCTTGGGCTAGCTCTAGGAACTGAGTCGTGGCTTCGGCTTGGAATAAGCTGGATCTGGGATTGTGGTGGTGCTAGTGCTGCACCGTTGGGGTTGTGGTGAATCTGAGTTTGTTGGATCGTTGTATGGAGGTGCTGAGTTTGTTGAATCTGAGTTTGGGGATTTGTTTGAATTTGGGGATTTTAGTTTAAACTTAATGGCATAAGATTCACTATGATTGAAAACCAAATTGAAAGTTAGAATCAATGTAATCTGTGTTGATATGCCATTGTTGGACTAGATTACTGTCTGGATATGAAGAAATTGCAAGAAAGAAAAGACAATGAAATTTAGTTTGTTTACCAAGAAATTATAAGAATGGATAAAAAAATTGATAAGATAAAAATAAATTCTGTTTGGTTAAAAATTGTAACAAAAATAAAAGCAAAAAAATGGTAGAGAAAAGACAAGTATTTTTAAAAGTTGATATGGCCTTTTTTGCTATGTAAGAACTGATGTGGCCAATAAAATTTAGACACGTCAACATATCATTTTATATTTTAATATTAAACATGTTAACTTTGTCACATAAGTATTTTCCGTTAGTGATTTAACGGTGAGAACCAAATTGGTTGCAAGTTGAAAATGTTAGGAACCAAATTGACTGCTACCAAAATGTAATGACCAAATTGACTGACCTCAAAATATAAGAACCAAAATAATGTTTTCGCCGCCTTCTTTTTAGTACTAAAAGAATTAGTACCAATCCTCTCTCATCCCATAAATCCCTATATTTATTAAGTCAAAACATTTTATTGCATTCTCTAAGAAAATTATTTTCGTCCCTATAACTCGTTGAATCTAGTCCTGTGCGTAAGTATGGCACCGTGAGACTCTTCTGAGGTTCTACCTGCCCGATTCCCAATTGAACCTTTCTATGTAGATAGAAAGCATTTGATATTCCTCCAGGTTTAACAAACAAGAATTTCAATTGCAACAATGTCCTCAAAAAAGGCACTGGTTGCTAATTACCACTTCTGCACATTGTCATAACTGTATTACGTAACTAATACATTTTGGTTAAGACAGTTGGCTTTTTATCAACATTCTTGTTGATCTTGTCCTAGGGCCCATATGGCTGCCCTTGGTTCCACTTGTTCTATTATCTAGTATAAACCATCCAAGCCAGAAAACCATTATGACAGTTCAGGCCCAATTGTTACTGCAGTTTCTGTACCCAAATAATTCACCTTAGTCATCTCCCTGCTTCAATTAAAGACTACTTGCTTGATTGATTGCTCCTATCTTTGGTGGTTGAATAAGAATCATTAGTATTTACTAACAGTCATATGCAGAACCGATACTGTCATAGTTTGATACCAAGCATAACTACTGCGAAGATTATTATATTTGTAACAGCATTGGGGAAAGTATGCCTCTAGCTTATGAACAATAGCAATAGTCATCCGATCAGGTTGATCAACATTTCAAATTCAACTACATAAATCTAATCATGCACAGGTGGATACACGAACCAGAATTTTGATATTTTTATTAATAAATGAATACAAGAAACAATGCATCTATACTACATTTCACAACATATACATTTTGTTGAGCACATGCTTCATTTGAGTTTATAGTGACATGTGCATCATTCTGCTTATTAACTGCCAGCCAATTTCATATAGATATAAATAAGAGAAAGCAAGTACCTTAAGTATGCACAAAACATTGACTTCCAATACAATACCAAAAAAAAAAGTCCAATATCCTGTCCTTCTCCACCAATCAGAGCCAACCCAAATTACTGCCATCTGTCTGCGCTACTAACAGCCCAACACCTATACAAATAGACTAATAATCAACAATTAGGCACACTACCTCATTTCCTCATCAATCCGATCCTTAGCTACAGTTGCTTTTCGTGCAGCTCTTCTTTTGGTCTGAATTTGGCGAACATATTCAGCAACTACAACATGGAACTTTGGAGCAAGCCTTTTGGTTGAAGAGATATTAAGACCTGCCCTTTTCAGGGCTCGGATAAGATGTTTTTCAGCAACTTGCATATGAGTAGGACAGAGAAGAGGAACTGTAGATCTCAGTACGGGCTTACAACAGAGAATAGGCCCTGTCTGTGTGCTGCTTATAGGCAAACATATAATCATCAAAAAACTATTATTAGTAGAGGTATGTCGAGGAACAATAAGATAGCCCATTCAGTGTTGGTAAAAGCGAGAGGCGCACTTAAGCACAAAGGCCTCTTGGAACCTAGGCGCAAAGCGCAAGCACGCGCCTGATTGAAGTGAAGCACACATTTTTTAAAAATAATTATTAATGAGAAATGCAACAATCAAATTATCATATAAATTGAAATAAAATTTTTTATATAATTCATATAACATTTAGATAAGCCCAACGTATTTTGCAAGTCAAGTCATTTTATTTTTTTTGGATCAGCTAGATATGAGTACTTCCATGTCATATCCTTTCTTAAAAATCTTTATATATATATATATATATATATAAGTAATAAGATTTATTGATATAAAAAAGGGACACCCTAGTACACATGGAGTGTACAAGGGTCAAATACAGAAATTACAAGAATCAAGAAAATCACAGATAGAAGAGAATGATGGGTTTCGCAAGGCAAACAACCAATCCAAAATACTTCTAAAGAAAAATAACTTGAGGTCAGGAATAGATCTCTCACAATCTTCAAAACACCTATTGTTTCTTTCCCTCCAAAGACACCACATTAAACAATGGGGAACAATTATCCATATATGACCATTTCAATGACGACTAAACCGGCTTTGCCAGCAAGCAAGGAGCCCCACAACTGACTTAGGCATAACCCAACTTACTCCAAATAAACCCAAAACCATATATCACAAATCCATAGCAACCGAACACTAAAGGAAAAGATGGTCAACCAATTCTCACCATTACACTTGCACATATAACATCAATCCAATATCCACACCTTCCTTTTTTGTAAATTGTCAATCGTCAAACATTTCTCCAAAGCAACAATCCAAGCAAAAAAGCCACTCAATAAGGGATCTTCTGCTTCCAAATGCTTTTCCAAGGGAAACAACAATCCCTTATTTCTAAATGGCTTCCAGCTCTTATTATCCTCCCCCAAACCCTTTTACTGTAGAGCCACATATAGTATCCATGAAGCTCGACACGGCCTCCAATTCCCAAACATGAAAACCCCTAAAGAAACTCACATCCTAAAAAAGGACCCGATTAGAGAACTTTATAAGATCAACCACACTTGCCTCCTTATCTCGGCAAAATCTAAATAATTCGGGAAAGCGGACAACAAGAGGTGTCTCCCCACACCAATAGTCTTGCCAAAACTTCACCCTCAACCCATCACCAATATCAAACAGAATATAACAAGGAAAAAAAAAAAAATCCTCGACTAATATTTTTCCACAAACCAACGCCATATGGACCAGAAACTGGACCGGTACACCAACCACCCCATATACATCCATATTTCACCTCTATCACATGCCTCCAAAGGGCATCCCTTTCAAGCCACTTCCCAAACAAAGCTTCATTAAAAAGTCTTACTTTCCTTATCCCCAAGCCACCTGGAGAAAGAGGTGTACAGACAGTAACCCATTTAACTAGGTGAAATTTAGGTTCATCCCCTAGACCACCCCATAAGAAATTCTACTGAAATTTTGCAATTCGGTTAGCCACAAAAGCAAGGATAGGAAATAAAGATAGGAAATAAGTAGGTATATTTGATAGAGTGCTTTTAATTAAAGTGACTCTATCTCCCTTGGATAAGTACAAACATTTCCATCCCGCTAATCTCCTTTTCATCTTCTCCAATATCGGGTTTCATATTGTCTTATCCTTGAATTTAGCACCCAAAGAAGACTCAAATATTTCAGTAGAAGAGTACATTGCTTACAGCCAAGAACATTCAGCAATAACCCAATATTATGAACCACTCCCACAGGAACCAATTCAGACTTACCCAAATTTATTTTTATCCCAAAAACCGCCTCAAACCAAATAAGAATCATATGGAGAATCAGAATATGAAGGTCAGCATTACAGAAAATTAGAGTGTCATCAACAAAGAGCAAATGAGACAACACCAAAGATCTTCCATCTAAATTACCCACACGGAAACCTGACAAGCAACCTTTATCCAACATTCTTCCAAGAGCTTCCATGACCAAGACAAAAAGCAAAGGAGACAAAGGATCACCTTGTCTCAACCCTCTGGAATTCTCAAAAAATCCATAGGGGGAACCATTAATCAAAATAGAGAAACAAACAATAGATAGACAAAAGCAACTTCATAAGAAAACCCCAATTTACATGATTAAAAGCCTTCTCAACATCTAGTTTACAAAGTAACCCTGGGAGACCGGTCTTCAACTTATTGTCAAGGCATTCATTAGCAATAAGTAAAGGGTCGAGGATTTGTCTATTTAGAACAAAAGCATTTTGCGAAGCTAAAATTATATCCCCCATGACACTTTTTTTTTTATAGGTAATAAAGATTTATTGATATCAAAAAAGAGACACCCAAGAACACAGGGCATATACAGGGGTGTACAGATCAAATACAAAAATTACATAAATCAAGTAAATCCAAAATTGAAGAAAAGGGTTGACTTCTCCACACTGAGAACCAATCCAATAAGGTTCTAAAAAATAATAGCTTGAGATCAAGCATAGAACGCTCACCGTCTTCAAAGCACCTACTATTCCTTTCCTTCCAAACACACCACACACCACATCAAACAATGAGGAACAACGATCCATATATATCCATTACAATGGCGACCAAATCGACCTTGCCAGCAAGCGAGAAGCTCAACAACAGACTTTGGCATAACCCAACAAACTCCAAATAAACCAAAAACTATATCCCACAGCTCCATAGCAACCAGGCAATGAAGGAATAGATGGTCAACAATTTCACTATAACACTTGCACATATAACACCAATCCAAAATGCATACCTTTCTTTTCCTTAAATTGTCAATTGTCAGACATTTCAACAAATCCTATATAATTCATGATAGCAGTTTGCAAGAGAAGTTCCACACCACGGATCTAGCCAGAACTGCACTTTTGATCCATCTCCAATTTCATACAAGATAAACCGAGATAAAGAAGGCCACCCCCATCTAATATTTTTCCACAAACTAACTCCATATGGACCAAAGATTAAGCTAGAACACCAACCACCCCATTCACAACCATACTTCACCTCTATCACTTGTCGCCAAAGAGCATCCCTTTTTTGCCCAAATCTCCACAACCACTTCCCTAATAAAGCTACATTAAAAATTCTTAGGTTCCTAATCCCCAAACCACCTAAAGAAAGTGGAGCACAAAAAGTAGCCCAATTAACAAGATGAAATTTAGGCTCATCCCCTAGGCCACCCCATAAAATGTTCCATTGAAGTTTTGCAATTCGTTTAGCCACTACAACAGGAATAGGAAATAAAGGAAGAAAATAAGTAGGTAGATTTAACAGAGTACTTTTAATTAAAGTGACTCTACCTCCATTGGATAAATATAATTTTTTCCAACCCGCTAATTTCCTTTCCACCTTCTCCAGAATTGGATTCCAAATTGCCTTGTCCTTGAATTTTGCCCCCAAAGGAAGACTCAAATATTTCATTAGAAGAGACCCCTACTTACAGCCTAGGACAGCCACCAAAAGCTCAACGTTATGAACCACCCACACAGGCACCAATTCAAACTTACCTAGGTTTATCTTCAAACCCTACACAACCTCAAACCAAATGAGCACCATGCGAAGTATCAGCATTTGATCAAGATTAGCATCACAAAAAATTAGAGTATCATAAGGGAAAAGGAGATGAGAAACCACCAAAGATCTTCCTTCTGTATCACCTACACGAAAACTTGACATGCAACCTTCATGTACAGCCTTACCAACATTCTACCAACGGCTTCCATAACCAACACAAATAACAAAGGGGACAAAGGATCGCCTTGCCGCAACCCCGTTGAACTCCCAAAAAAACCATAGGGAGAACCATTAATAGAAAAACAAATAGTTGATAAACAAAACGAAATCCACCACCTCCACTTATCAGAAAAGCCACAGCGCTCAAGCAAGTATGTAAGAAATCTCCAATTCACATGATCAAAAGCTTAATCTATGTCCTATTTACATAACCACCCTGGCAGACCAGACTTCAACCTACTATCAAGGCATTCATTAGCAATAAGAATGGAATCAAGAATCTGCCTATTTAGAATAAAAGAATTCTAAGGAGCTAAAATAATATCTCCTAAAACCATGCAAAGTCGAATAGCCAAAACTATAGCAAGTATTTTATAAACCCCCCCAATAAGACTGATAGGAAGAAAATCCTTTACTTCCACGGCTGCAGTTATTTTAGGAATGAGAGCAATGAAAGTTGCATTCAAGCTTTTTTCAAATTGACCTGTAACATGAAAATGGTGGAACACAGCCATGATATTTTTTTTTTTTTTTTATTAGTAAAAATTTTATTGATATAAAAAAAAGGTGGAACACCCTAGTACACAGGGAGTGTACAAGGGGTCAAACAATCAAGAACAAAAATTGCAAGAATCTAAGAAATCAAGAAAGGATGGAAAAGATTGGTTCCGCAAGGCAGCCAACCAATCCATGAAAGTTCTAAAGAAAAATAGCTTCAAGTCTAATATGGATCTCTTCTTATCTTCAAAGCACCGACTATTTCTCTCCCTCCAAAGGCACCACAATAAGCAATGAGGGACCATAAGCCATATATACCCATTTCAATGACGGCCAAAACTGCCTTTCCAACATGCTAGAAACCCCACTACAGATTGCGGCATAACCCAGCTCACTCCAAACAACCCGAACACCACAGACCACATATCCATTGCAACCGGACAATGAAGAAAAAGATGATCAACCGATTCACCATTACACTTGCACATATAGCACCAGTCCAATATCCAAACCTTCCTTCTTCGTAAATTGTCAGTCGTTAAGCATTTCCCTAAAGCAGCAGTCCAAACAAAGAAAGCTACACGAGAAGGAATCTTCTGTTTCCAAATACTTTTCCAAGGAAAGCAATGGTCATTAGAGCCCGCTAAGAGATTGTAATAATCCCTAACCGTGAAGCCCTTCTCTCTATCAGATTTCCAACACATCTTATCCTCACCAAGCCCTCTCACCGACGCACCATATATGGTATTCATGAAACCAGCCAGTGCCTCTAGTTCCCGAGCATGCACACCTCTAAAGAAACTTACATCCCAAAACAGGATTCCATTATCAAACTTCATAACCTCAGCCACACTAACCTCTTGATCTCGGCAAAATCTAAACAATTCAGGATAGCTAACTGCAAGAGAAGTTTCACCACACCAACGGCCTTGCCAAAATTTCACCCTAGACCCATTCCCAATATCATATAAAATGTGGCGAGAGAAAGAAGGCCATCCCCGACTAATATTTTTCCACAAGCCAACACCATATGGACCATTAGTAGGCCTAGTACACCAACTACCCCATCCACAGCCATATTTCACGGCTATCACTTGCCTCCAAAGGGCAGCCCTCTCCATCCCAAATCTCCATAGCAACTTCCCAAGCAGAGCTTCATTAAAAAGTCTTACCTTTCTTATCCCCAAACCACCCAAAGCAATGGGAGTGCAAACAGTAGCCCATTTAACCAAAATGGAATTTTGGTTCATCACCAATGCCACCCCATAAGAAATCCCTCTGAAGTTTCTCAATTCGATTAGCCACAGAAGCAAGAATAGGAAATAAAGATAGAAAATAAGTGGGTAAATTAGATAGAGTGCTTTTAATTAAAGTGACTCTACCTCCCTTGGATAAGTACAAACGTTTCCATCCTGCTAATCTCCGTTCTATCTTCTCCAGAATTGGGTTCCAAATTGTCTTATCCTTGCATTTAGCTCCCAAAGGAAGGCCTAAATATTTCATTGGAAGGGTACCTTGTTTACAACCAAGGACATTCAACAATAAGTCAAGATTATACACCATACCAACAGGAACCAGCTCTGACTTACCCAAATTTATCTTTAGACCAGAAACCGCCTCAAACCAAATGAGAATCATACGGAGAAACAAAACCTGATCCAAATCAGCATCACAAAAAATTAAAGTGCCGTCCGCAAAGAGCAAATGTGACACCTCCAAAGATCTTCCCTCTAAACAACCTACACCAAAGCCTGACATGTGACCATCATGGACTGCCTTATCCAACATTCTCCCGAGGGCTTCCATCACCAAGACAAACAACAAAGGGGACAATGGGTCACCTTGTCTCAACCCCCTAGAGCTCTCAAAAAACCCACAAGGAGTGCCATTTATCAAAATAGAGAAGCGAACTGTAGATATACAAAAGAAAATCCACCGCCTCCATTTAGCAGAGAACCCACTCCGTTCTAGTAACTGCATAAGAATGCCATCGGAAAATCGTCTGGCCTAGGTTATTTGTCCCCGTTAAAATCCTTGATGGCTTCAAAAATCTCAGTTTCCTCAAAAGGTCTCTCTAACCAATTATCCACTAAAATCCTTAAATAATCCAACACATCCAAGAAAGGCCAATGATCTTGCTACTTATAAATTCATATAGAATTGTTTAATATAGTCGGCAATCATATCCTGGTTGGAAGTCAAAGCCCCATCAATTATAAGATTTTCAATACAGTTATTTCTTCTATTAGAGTTGGCCATCCTATGAAAAAACCTCGTATTGGAGTCCCCCTCTTTTAAGTACAACACTCTAGACTTTGGTCTCCAGCTAATCTCCTCTAACAAAGTGGTCTTCTCAAGTTAAGAGCGAAATGTTGCTTTTTCCAATTTTTCCTCATCTTTTAGAGGTTGATTCTCCTCTTTAACATCTAAAGCATTCAATTTACTCCATAGTTGCTTTTTCTTGGCTGTGACATTGCCAAAATCTGTTTCATTCCACTTCTTTAGATCCATTTTTAGAGCAATCAACTTCTTGGCAAGTATGTATGTAGACGAGTAGACAAGACTTTAGCAATAATGTTATAAACCCCCCCAACAAGACTAATCGAGTGAAAGTCCCTGACATCAACTGCTGCATTTTTTTTGGGATGAGAGTAATGAGGTTGCATTCAAGATTTTCTCAAACTCACCTTTAGCATAAAAATGATGAAACACAGCCATAAGATCTAGATTGAGAATCTCCCAACAAGCTTGGAAAAATTCCATGGCAAAGCCATCTAGCCTAGGCAATTTATCACCATTGCAGTCCTAAAGGACACCATATATCTCTGCCTCCACAAAAGGTCTCTCTAACTAATCAGCTTTATGTCTAGATATCATTGGAAAATCCTACACATCTGAAAATGGTTGATCAACTTGTTGCTCCATGTATAAATCCATGAAAAATTGAGAAATACAATCCGCAATCATATCCTGATCAGAAGAGAAAATTCCATTAACCATAAGACTCAATACTGTTATTTCTTCTGTTAGAATTGGCCATCTTGAGAAAAAAATCTTGTATTGGAATCACCCTCCCTCAAGTACAATACCCGAGACTTTTGTCTCCAACTAATCTCTTATAATAAAGTGAACTTCTCAATTTTTGTACGAAGATCAACCTGTTCCAATTGTTCATCAGCTGTAAACAGGTGAGTCTCCCCTTTAGCATCTAGAGCATTCAATTTAATCCAAGTTTGTTGCTTCTTAAAAGCGACATTGCCAAACTCCGCTTCATTCCACTTTTAAAAATCCAATTTCAAAGCTGCCAACTTCTTGGCCAATATATAACTAGGAGTTCCTTGATATAAATAGGATGCCCACCAAGCCTTCACTTGTCTACAAACCTCTCCGCCCGCAACCACATATATTCAAAACGAAAAGGAATTCACCCTCTCCTATGACTCCCACCCTCCAACATAATTGGGAAGTGGTCCGATAAAACTCTAGATAACCTTTTTTGGGAGGAACAGAGTGAAATGATCAGCCAAAAGAGGAGAGAAAAGAAACCGATCTATTCTAGAAGCTAAGCTCCAATATCCATAATGCCCTATGACTAATTAGTAATATTAGTTAATAATTTAATCAATGACTATGGGTCTGTTTGGGAACAACTTATTTAGCTTTTTGCTAAAAGTGTGTTAAAGTATACTTGTACCTTGAAAAAAATTGAAAAAATGAGAAAAGACAGGAAAAATTGAGTTTTTAAAAAGCTATACATAAAAGCTAAAAGATAAAGCTTAAAGCTGATGCCAAACTCACCCTATAAGTCTATAAGAATTAGTCTGCTATGTTCAACATCAACCACTAAAGTAACTAAACAATTACTACAATTATATTATATCATACTTTTAATTTCATGAATGAGCTAAGAATATGAGGACATAGCAATACGGTAAGTACCAAGCAGATATCCAAAAGGGAAAAAATAGAATAAGAAAAAGCTGGGTGGGTTACTATTTCAAGGAGAAAAAATCAAGAAAAAATAAAAATAAAAATAGAGAAGACTACGAGGTTGTGGGTTTCAAGACAAGTTACACTCAAATTTTTTTATTTTTTTATTAGTAAGTTACACAAAAAATATGTCAAATCAGTGGTTTATATCAATAAGGTCAAGATCCTATAGTTTTAATTCAATTTTGTTTTTTTTTTTTAAATATAAAAAAAGCGCCAAAAAGCGTGCTTTGAGCTTTTTGAAAAAGCGCGCTTCTTTGAATGAGCCTAGCTTTTGAGGCAAAAAGCAATGGAGCCTTGGGGCTTCACTCTTTGAGCTTAAGTGCGCTTTTACCAACACTGAGCCTATTTGTAATATAAATAAATAAATAAACTATTAGTAGAACATATCCTATCTTCGCATTCAGTATATAAACATAGAATATCAAGCATAGTCAAGGAAATCAGAGGTAAAAGCGCACTTATAATAGGTGGTAACCATCTAGTGCAGCTAAACTAGATTTACTAATTTACATTTTTTTTTTTTAGAGTTAAACCAGGTGGGTCTTTGGCTCACATCACCCTCCATCCCACGTAACTCTTATAAGAACTCTTATAACTCTTATAAGGGAAGGACAAGTCATTTAGCTTAAAGCTCCTTGGCTTCCTAATTTACAATATCTTGCCATCGCGATCCATGGTCTGTAGCTTGAATGATCACAATAAGTGCCATATACAACTAGACAAAGGCTAGGACAAAATCTACATGACATTGGCATAAACTCTAATTTAACTTGAACCAAAAATTCATCTAACCTCACTGCTTCATTTAGTGATATAGTATCAGCAACACATCTCATTTTGAATTTATTGAATGTTTATGCTTCTATTATATGATAAATATTGGGATCTTAAGATTAGATTAATGCTTTTAGAGCACCTAGTAAACTCATTTTCAAGGGATTTTAGTAAGCAAATCAATCCAAATTGTGATTTAATGTTATTTTTGTAGTAATTACTTCATATTCGGATTCTACACACCACATCGTGGGGACCAGGTATAGTTTGTGAAAAGGAGAAGAAAGAAAAAGGAAGAAAATTCTAGGAAATTAGGATTCCTTACAAAACCCAAACAACATGCATGTGCTAGTTAGAATGAATGAGCCCTATTGGGCCATTCCCAAATCTAATTTGGGAGCAAGTGGTCAAGACCCTTGTTTCTACTTTTTTTGATTGGTAAGTTCCACAAGTACCCAAAGGATTCTAAACCACAACGTCAAATGAGTTCATTGGTGCTTCTTCTTTTTTTAGATAAATGAGTTCATTAAAGCCCCAAAATCAATAGCCTACCCAAACATCACAAAATCCATCAAAACATAGAAGTATAAACATTCACTTGACCTAAAAGGATTAAACATTTGAAATCCCCAAATTCTAAAACCCCAACATATTTCTAGAGATTAGGAGTGTTTGGAATGAATTCTTACCTCAAGGAATCAATAGATTGAGCTCTATAATTAATATAGCAACAACTAAGCAAGTGCCATCCTTGCTATGTACAAACAACAAGATAAATGGTGGGCTATAGTCCATTCTATTTGGATTTTTTTAAGGTGAGGGAGGGATTTGAGAGAACTCGATATCTTTTTAAGGTGAGGGTAAATAGAAATGAGAGAATTTGGAGAGAACCTCATCCCCTCGAGTCCCATCTTTTCAATTTACCCAAATTAGAGGAATTTAAATACCTTGTTTAATCAATTTTTCTAAATTTTCCTTTTTATTATTAAAATTTCAAAAAGGTCTACACAAACCTTTATGACTTACTTATCCCACTCTATTGTCAATTTGTATAATATCTTACCCTCTCCACTGCCTTTCTACTCAACAACCAAATAAAAGGAAGAATACCTGCTCTTTTTTCCTCTCTATTATTTTTTAGCACATTTACACAAAGGAAATAGATAATATTCACTCTCTCTGCTCTCCTCTCCTCTCTTCTACTTCCCGCTTCTTATCATCTACCACCCTCCTCGCCCTCCAAACCTTCACACATTCCAAACTTGGTGGCGCCTCGCCTTGCCTCTGACTACAATGCTCTCATTTAACAATTCTCCTACCCTCGACTACACTTACAAATACAAATCCGGTTTATCGAACCACATCTATTCTCCTAACGACAGATCTCATATGATTTAATGCACTTCCATCTTTCTAGGAAAAATGAAAATGAAAATGAAATCTCCAATAAGCAAAAAGGACAACGCAGTAGTAAAAACAAAGGAGAAAAGCTCACCTCTTGATGCAATAGGTACATCCCTTATAGAGATTCTGCTTAGAATCCGAAAGAATGTGCGCATGACAATACCTCGTCAACGCCATCGCCTTTGCCTTACACCCTGTCACTTCACATCTCATCTCTTCGACATCCTCTTCATTCCCATTCCCTCCTCCGCTTCTGTTCCTCTCTTGTTGTTGTTGTTGTTCTTCTTCTTCTTCCTCTTCTTCGTCCTCCTCTTCTTCCCCATTGTAGTACGGACTCTTCCCGTACCTCCAGTAATAATCTTTGTACTTCGCTCTCAGTTCCTCCATTAACGCCCAGTAAAACGCTTTGTACAACTTCGTCACCTGCCTCAACCGTTCCGATCGTCTTCGAAGAAGCTCTTCACGACTTAACACATCTGAAGTTGAGAGAGGTGAGTCTGGGATTCGGAGAGGAGAGAGAGGTTTTGAAGATGATGGCTCGCCCATGCCTGACTTTTTAGGGTTAGAGGAATGACTGACTGGCTTGATTTTGATTTTGATTTTGATTTTTGAGGACCAAGAGAAAGAGAGAGATATCTAATCTAAACTAACAGAAATCGCCCAAACCAACCTTTACCTTTTTATTTTCTACTAGTTTGAGCGGCACGTGCAAAACACCCGTTAAAATAATAGAGTCTCCATTTCAACAAGACAATATGTACTAAAAAAAAATGTATGTCATACCATTCTAATATTATTCCTATGAGGATTTTGATTACATGCAGTTATATAACATATGAATATCTATTTTATTATAATAATTTCTTACAACCAATTTACTAAAGGTAATATCGACTCAATAAAAAGATCCCAAGAATGATAATAAATATTATCTTTCAATAAGAAGCAACTAAGTTTTATTAAGATATTGTCACAATATTTGAAATTTCGTAATACAAAGATTTTTATTCATACTTCCCTCTTTATCATCTTACATTTTATGCATCTACCTATAATGTTTAGTTTATTTAGTTTTTAATAAACATCATTTTAAGTAAGAATGTATATACATAACTTGAACTAAAACCAGTTTTTTCTCTCCCTTCGTGGAGCGCTCTCTCTCGTGTCTACACGAGTTCCTTTCTCCCTTGGCCTTGAGCGAAGGGTATTATTTTTGTTTTTCTACAATAACCATGGCTGACGAGATTGCTGATAGTATGGATAGAATGAAACTGACGTCTGAAGAAGAAGAAATCATAACTATTTCTGATGAAGGTCGAGTTGAAGCCCTGGAAAGTTGTCAACTGAGTCTCATCGGAAAATTCTTAACGTGCAAATCTTTCAATAAGATGGCGGCGAAGAGTACAATAAGGAGAGCGTGGGGTCTGGATGAATCTCTACAGATTTTAGAAGTGGGACCAAATCTGTTTCAATTCAAGTTTCAATCTGAATTTGAGATGGAGAGGGTTTTGAGAGGGGGTCCTTGGTCGTTTGATAATCAACTTCTTATGTTACAACGATGGAGGAAAGGAATGACCGTCGGAAATATTCGAATGGAGAAAGCCTCGCTCTGGGTTCAAATATGGGGGGTTCCGTTTGATATGATCTCTCCCCAAGTAGCAAAAGAAGTTGGAAATAGACTGGGAGACGTAGAGGAGGTTGAAGGGAGGAAAAGGAGGGATGATGTTAATTTCTTTTTGCGAGTGCGAGTTGCTCTTCCAATAACAAAACCTCTGAGAAGGGGAGGGTTTATTGCTGGCTCTGATGGCGAGCGTCACTGGGTGCATTTTAAGTATGAAAGGCTTCCTTTGTTTTGTCATTATTGTGGGATGCTAGGGCATGACCTAAAACATTGTGCAGTGCATTATGCAGCGGAGAAGAATGGTGGAACTGTGGAGTATCCATACGGTGAGTTTCTTAAGGCAGCAGGAGGGCGTGTAAGGATGGTGCAAACTCAAAATTTCAGTCCTAAATCCAACTGGGATGAGGGTAAGGGTAATGGTACAGAACGTCCGGTGGTGGTTGATGAACGGAAGACGGTGGCTGTGATGGAAGAAAGTCCAGAAAATTCTAAGGCAGTGGATCAAGATGAGGCCGTGAATCCAGGGGAGATATTTTCGAATATGGAAGCAAACGTGGATGGAAAGAACTGTATTAAAGTTACGAAAATTATGGCAACAGATAAGGAAGATAATCATTGTTCCAAGATTTTCGTTGATACCACTTTTTCAGCGGATGAGGCACAAGAAAATTGCACTACAGAGGAAGATCACATGCACGTGCCACTTAATGAGCTCAATACTCATACGATCTTGGAGGTTCCTGGGCCATCCTCTGTTAAGCCCAATAGAACATGGACTAGAATAAATAGAATGGACTTTGGGCTTGGTGGTCTAGCTAGGGCCATTACATTGTCTGGATTGGGTAAACGTGATTTGATTGAGGAAGGCTGTGAGCAGAATGAACAACAGAGGAATAAAAGAAGTAAGCAAGATGAGGTGGAAGGTAGTTTTGTTGATACATCGGCGGGGGTGGATAGTCACCCTTGCCGGGAGCAATGAGGCTGCTTAGTTGGAACTGCCAAGGGCTTGGGAACCCTTGGACAGGTCGAAGCCTTCGCAAGCTTGTGAGGGAAAAAGATCCCACGGTTTGTTTCCTTATGGAGACTAGACTTGACAAAGATGGTTTTGAAAATTTATATAGCAATCTTCCTTTTCAAAATAAGGTTATTGTTAAACATCCTGATGCTGGTGGTGGGTTAGCTTTTTTGTGGAAGAATACTATTAAACTGGAGATTATTAATTATACTGCGAACCATGTAATGGCTCTTGTAACAGAGGAGGATGGATTTAAATGGTATCTGACTGGGTTTTATGGATGGCCGGAAGCACAACAAAAGGAAAAGTCATGGCAATTGCTACAATATTTGAAGACATTTGTAGAGGGGCCGTGGATGGTCATTGGAGATTTTAATGCATTCTTACATGCATCGGAAAAGCAAAGTACAAGACCACCTCAATATGTGCAGGTTGAAGCTTTTAGGGAGGCTCTGGATTCTTGTCAACTTCAGGATCTCGGGTACAGGGGATATCCGTTTACTTGGAGCAATAAGAGACCGGGTGATGCTAATACAAAAATTAGATTGGATAGAGGAGTTGCAAATGAAGAGTGGAGAGTGAAATTTCAAATGAGCACAGTTACTCATCTTTCGACACATGCTTCAGATCACCTACCAATTATGTTACAAGTCCAATCTTTTCAGCAGCAAAGACAGCAGCGTGGAAGGTCTTTTAAATTTGAGGAAGCCTGGTTACTCTCTAATGAGTGCGAAGAAGTTGTTCAGGAGGTATGGGGAAGGTCTGTGGATGATTCTCATGGGCTGCTATCTATTAAAAATAAAATTCAAGCATGTGGGCTGGAACTATCAAGTTGGGGTTCGGCCAAACCTGAGGAGGTAGCCATTAAGGAGCTCCAAAAACGGCTTGACAGGTTGAATGAAGCCGAGAATACTGAAGAAAATAAAGCTGAGTTCTTAGAGGTGAGCAAACAAATGGATGACCTATTACAGAAACAAGAAATTTACTGGGCACAAAGGTCTAGAATTTCATGGATGAAGCATGGGGATAGGAATACGAAGTTTTTCCACTCTAAAGCAACACAAAGGAGGAAGAAGAATCACATCAGTGGTATACAAAATGCACATGGGCAGTGGGTGGAGGAGATAGAGGAGATTGTTGAAGTTGCTTCAGATTATTTTGACAATCTTTTCAGTGCAGGTGCAGCAGACCAAATGGAGGAATGTTTGAATGCAGTTCCAAATAAAGTGACCGACAACATGCAGGATGCCTTGTTGGGAGAGTTTACTGCTGAGGAGGTTAAGGTGGCTCTGTTCCAGATGGGGCCTACAAAGGCTCCAGGACCTGATGGTATGAATGCTCTATTCTATCAGAAATTTTGGCACATAGTGGGTGATGATGTAGTTTCTGCTGTTTTAGATTTTTTAAATAATGGAAATATGCTACCTGAGATAAATCACACAAACATTGTACTTATTCCTAAAGTGAAAAATCCACAGAAAATGTCTGAGTTTAGGCCTATTAGCCTTTGTAATGTGATTTATAAAATTATTTCCAAAGTATTGGCAAATAGATTGAAACAGGTACTTCCAGATATTATCTGCCCCACTCAGAGCGCGTTTGTTCCAGGCAGATTGATCACAGACAATGTTTTGGTGGCTTATGAGACCATACATACCATGCATGTGAGGAAGAAGGGCAAGAAAGGGTCTATGGCATTGAAGCTAGACATTAGCAAGGCATATGACCGGGTTGAATGGCCATTCTTGGAAAAAATTATGGAGAAGTTGGGTTTCCCAACTAGATGGATAGAAAGAGTGATGAGCTGTGTCACTACTCCATCTTTTTCTGTTTTGGTAAACGGAAAACCTCATGGCATGATTCATCCGTCGAGAGGAATACGTCAAGGAGATCCATTGTCACCATACCTGTTTCTCTTATGTGCAGAAGGCTTTACTGCTCTGTTGGATAAAGCTGAACTGGACGGGAGGATTACAGGTGTATCAATCTGTAGAGGTGCTCCCAGAGTTACTAATTTATTATTTGCAGATGACTCTTTGTTGTTTTGTCAAGCAACACCAAGGGAAGGGGAAGTGGTAGCAGAAATTCTTCAAACTTATGAACGAGCTTCAGGTCAAAGTATTAATCTGGAGAAGTCTTCAGCTTTCTTCAGTAACAACACTACTGATACTCAGAAACAACAGATATTGCAGATTTTGGGGGTCCAGGAGGTGGTGAAGTTTGAATCCTATCTAGGGTTGCCAACATTGATTGGAAGGGCTAAATATCACACTTTTGCGTATTTGAAGGATAGAGTATGGAAAAAATTGCAAGGATGGAAAGGGATGCTGTTATCCAGAGCGGGCAAAGAAATTCTTATAAAGGCTGTAGCTCAGTCAATACCCACATATACGATGAGTGTATTTCTACTCCCTTTGAAACTGTGTGATGAACTGAATAGTTTATGTGCTAAGTTTTGGTGGGGACAAGTAGGTAATGAAAGAAAAATACATTGGAAGAGTTGGGATAAATTGACAATTTCAAAAAAGGAGGGTGGAATGGGATTCCGGGACCTAAGGGCGTTTAATTTAGCTATGTTGGCTAAACAAGGGTGGCGGATGATTCAAGGTAATGATTCCTTGCTACATAAGTGTTTCAAAGCACGGTATTTTCCCCGATCCTCTTTCCTTGATGCTAAGGAATCACCGGGTTGCTCTTATGTTTGGAGGAGTTTGGTGGCTGCCTTGCCTATCCTAAAGGCTGGTTATTGTTGGAGGGTGGGTAATGGGAGCTCAATTAGGGTGCTTGAAGATAGGTGGATTCCGAATTATCCTACAAACAAGGTATTACATCCTAACCATGATTTATTGGGCGAGATGGCTGTTTCAGATTTAATTAACCCGGAGATAAATGTGTGGAGGAGTGATTTGATTCATTCAATTTTCCATCGGGATGATGCTGAAGCAATATGTGGAATTCAGCTTAGCAGAAGATATGTGGCTGATTCTATCATCTGGAGCTATAATAACAATGGGGATTTTTCTGTTAAGTCAACCTACAAAGTGGCAAGGAGGATACAAGGGGAGGATAGGGCCGAATCATCAACCAGTAGTGCAAGTACGAAGATATGGCATGTGTTGTGGAATCTCAAAATTCCTAACAAAATTAAAGTTTTCGGTTGGAGGGCTTGTACTGACATACTGCCTACAAGAGCTAATTTGGTGCGGAGAAGAGTAATAATTGATGATAAATGTCCAATCTGCCTAAGGGAATCCGAGAATGCAATCCATGCAATCTGGGAGTGTGCTGCCGTGCAAGATATTTGGGCTGGAAGCTGTCGAACATTGCAGAAAAGAAGTTCTAGTGTTGCTGACGTGATGCAGCTCATGGAGTATTTATGTGACAGGTTGACGAGAGAGGAGCTGGAGCTGTTTTGGGTTCAGGCTTGGCTTGCATGGAACCAGCGAAACCGTGTGGTGTTTGGTGGTAATATAATGGACCCAAGGAACCTGAATAACAGAGCAGTGGAGTACTTGACTGATTACAAACAAGCCCAGGTGCAGTTGAACGTGGCACGGACGGACCAGCAGTGCAGTGAAACTTGGAAGCCTCCACCATCAACAGCTTACAAATTAAACTTTGATGCAGCTATTTTTGCAGACCTGGACAGAACTGGAGTGGGAGCGATTATTCGAAATGAGCAAGGTCAGGTTATGGCGGCAATGACAGCATCTGGTCCGAAGGTGAGTTCTAGTGAGGAAGCAGAGTTGCTAGCATGCAGAAGATCAATGGAATTTGCTGTGGATGCGGGATTCACCAAGCTGATCATAGAGGGAGATAATGTGAACGTCATGAAATCCATCTCATCGTCGCGGATTAATTGCTCTCTACTAGGAAATGTAGTGGATGACATTCGTCACTTGCTTCATTGTTTAGAGTGGGCTAGGATTAGCATTACTAGAAGAGGTGGAAATAAGGTTGCACATGCTCTTGCTCAACATGCTAGGAATTGTTTAGTTAATGATGTGTATTGGATGGAGGACTCTCCCCCTCCGGCTGTGGAGGCCTTGATTCAGGATGTTTTATTATTATGATTTTATGAATGAATGATCCCCCTTTCAAAAAAAAAAAAAAAAAAAAAAGTAAGAATGTATATATATATATAAGAATGTATATATATATATATATATATTAATTTTATTTTTTAAGAATAAGATAACAAAAGACATGTGTCATTAAATTATATAAAATTATAAGTTTATAAGATTAAAACCTACTAGATCAGTGTTCTTTTGGTAACAAATAGAACACCCTATATTACCATTCCTATTTTCCAAGCATGACTACCACATAAAACTAACAAAATATGAAGGAAGTTTTTGGGATATTAAAATTTAGTGGGAGTAGTTTAAACATTGCACAATTGGGGGGGGGGGGGGGGGGGGGGGGTGGTGGGGATTGCTTGGTTTTAACGTTTAGGGGAGGAATTGTGAACTAACTCAAACATAAAGAAAGAAAGTAGATTTTTTTTAGTAAAACTATGTCAGTGCATAAAAAAAATTAATAAATAAATAAATAAAAATAAAACAAAACAAAAAAGGCAACCTAAGAAAAATGTGCATGAAACAGTGAATTTTAGCTTACTAAAATTGACTAACCAAAAACGTTTAGGGACATAACAAAATGTCACAACATTTTGTCATTAACTTTACTTTTAGTTGTGGTAGTCTCGATCTGATAGTTTATTATTTTATTTTGATCTATAAGAAACTTACACCTAAATAGTTGTGAAAATATTGTGATAGTAACAAAATGTTACAACATTTTCTCAATACCTTTATTTTCAGTTATGATGGATCTAGTCTAATAATTTTTTATTTTATTTTGATCTATAAAGAACTTACACTTTAGAAATTGTGAAAATATTGTAACAACAAAATGTCACATTTTCACAATACCTTTATTTTAACTTTATGGTTGGTCCTATATGATATTTTATTTTCTTGCTCTAGTTTAATTTGATCTATAAGCTATTACACTTTAGCAGTTATGAAAATATCGCGCCAACAACAAAACCATCATCAACTCTCTTCCATCATCCTCAATAAATGCAAAGAAATAATAAAAACTGAAATACACAACAACAATGCATATTTGAGTACTATAGCTAAAATGCATTTTGTACAATAGATTCATAAGTTTTTGTGGGTGACTTTTAGGATTAGTTGGGCAAATTTTGGCTATGCCATTTTGCACAAGCTGAAGTGAATGTTTTAAGAAACATACACCTCAGCAGTTGTGAAAATATTATGACAATAACAAAATGTCACATTTTAACAGTACATTTATTTTAATTGCGGTACATTTTTGTATTTTAAGTTGTGGTACAAAATGTTACATTTTTTTCTCACATTTGATTATTCCATTGTCACATTAGGCAGTTCCAACATCAAATATGACTATACTTTTGCCACATTCGGTTGCTCCTTCTTTTTTTTCTCTCACATTTGACAGTTTCATCGTCACATTAGGCAGTACCAACATCACATGTGATCGTACTTTTATCACATTCAATGGTTCCCTTATTTGTTTCTCACATTTGACAGTTTCATTGTCATATTAGGCAGTACCTACATCATATGTGACCAAAATACCCCCAAAACTCTCAAAAATTACTGGGATACCCTTAAAACCTAAAAAATGACCAAATACCCTCTAAACCTAAAAAAATGACCAAAATACCGTGAGAACCTAAAAATTGGCTGAGATGTCCCTAAAACCTAAAAAATGACCAAAATGACCTTGTAACCTAAAAAGTGAATGAAATACCCTTAGGACCTAAAAAATGACCTTAATGCACTTGAAACCTAAAGAAATCACCAAAATACCATCGAAACCTAAAAAATGACCAAAATACCCCCCTGAAACCCTCTAAAATTATCAAAATACCTTTAGAACCTAAAAAATGATCAAAATACCCCTAGAACCTAGAAAATGACCAAAATTTCCCTAAACCTAAAAAATGACTATAATACCCCTAAAACCTAAAAATGACCAAAATACCCTTAGAACCTAAAAGATAATTGAAATACCCTTAGATCCTAAAAAATGATTGTAATGCCATCAAAAATAAATAAATAAAGATTGAAAAACCATAGAACTTGAAAATTACCGAAATGACCAAAATACTCTCAAAACAAAAACAAAGACCCAAATACCCCCCCCCCAAAACCCTCTAAAATTACCGAAATACCCTTAGAACCTAAAAGATTATCAAAATACCCTTATAACCTAGAAAATGACCGAATGACTTTGAAACCTAAAAAATGACCGAAATACACCTGAAACCTAAAATATGACAAACCAGCACTTGAAAATAAAACTATTGGGGACTAACATGACTAAAAATATTGTAAAGGACATTATTAAGGAGAAACTTATGATGCTGTGTGACCTCTCCAGGTAACTCTTTGGAATAGGTGGTTCAAATTGTTGTTGTTCATCAATTTTAGTAAAACTCGTGACAGTGATCTCCTATGAGTTTCAAAATATCAAGAATGACTAAAATACCCTCATTAACATATAAAAATGACTAAAATTCACCACAAAAATTTGAAGAGTACCTAAATATACCTTGTCGATACCGTATTTTGTCCGACCTTGATTCATGCGTCAAAACAAAGACAAAAAAATCAAAAAAATAGAAAAAAGGTGCAAAATTATAAGTTTTAAAGCCAAAAAGGATAAATAAATAAATACAACATGGTTGGATGTTAGATGAAAGGGTCACAATATTAAAAAATCACTTTTAAGGCTAAAACCCTAACGAGTATGGTCAAAAAGTTGACTTTTTGATCCAACCCTCCGATCACATTGAATTTTGAAATACCGAAAACCCTAATAAAATCCTTACTTTTTTTCTAAGAAAACAGGCAATTTTTAACCTGTCTTTGCACAATAAACTGTACCTATTAGGCAAGAACTAAAGCAATCTTACTAGACAATCTTGAAGAAAAAGTTCTTAGCTACTTCTCATAAAAAGGGCTCGACAATATCTACCCCGGATTGGAAGATACAAAATTTTCAAGAAAAAACGTCATAGAATTTTTCAATACTACGTCACCTTCCTTCCGAACGCGATATCTTAACGACCATAGCTCCAAATCAGGCAAGGCCAAGACTATTGGAAACTAGACACCCAAAGCTTTCCAGACATATAAAGTGTGAAGAAAATGGAGCTTGGAAAGCCCTCCAAACAGCTGCGTAAAGATTAGACCAGAAAATAGGAAAAAGACGAAATAGGCCCAATGAGGTGGCAAGAATGGGAAGCTAGCTAGCTAGGAAAAAGACGAAAGCCTCCCATTTCCCTCATCCCCCTATAAATACCCCCTTATTTTTATGAAAAAACATGGAGAAAATGAGTAAAAAATAAAAAAAATATGGAGAGAAAAGTGAGGAAAGTCAGAAAAAAGTGAGAAAATTCTAGAAAAATAACCCTTAGAAATTCTGAAAAAGTATCTCTCTCTCTCTCTAGGAAATCCATATAAAAAAAAGCCTCATCCATTTTTGTTTATTTTTGTGGGTAAGCTTGTAGGAATTGGGGTAGTTCCTTAATAACTACACCCATTCCATCCTCTCTTATTATCTTGTAAACATCATTTCCATATTTAGAGTACCTTGGACCTTAGTGTCAGACAACAGACTTCAGTTTGACAGCAAGGTGTTTTGCAGGTATTACGGCGAATTGGGGATCACTAACAAATATTCAACCCCAGACTACCCTTAGGGCAATGGTTAGGCTTAAGCAACTAATAAAATCATCGTTAGTGGCCTAAAATAGAGATTAGATGACTCTAAAGGTAGATGGGCTGAGGAGTTTCCAAGTGTACTATGGGTATTTAGAACAACTCCGAGATCCACTAGGGAAACACCTTTTTCCATGACTTATGGGTTAGAAGCTGTAATACCTACTGAAGTTGAGATGCCAACAATATGAACTGATAATTTCAACCAAGAAAACAATGATTTGGCACTGTTTAAAGGCCTAAACATGATAGAAGAGAACAGAGAAATTACCACAATCAAGTTAGCTAAATATCAATAAATGGTTAGCCGAGGCTACAACAAGAACAGGAAAACTTGAGAATTCATCCCCGGAGATTTGATACTTAGAAAGGTCACAGGAAATACCCAAGATCTGAGCTGGGGGAAAACTAGGTCTAAATTGGGAAGGTCTATACAGAATTACATCAATCGCAGGGAAAAAGGCTGATAATTGAAATTAATTTTGATTGGTTGATGTAGGGTCAATTTTTGCAGCCCAAGCCCAAGGAGGTATGGATTTTGAGCCCACTGAACCCAAGATAATAAATTTGTAGAGAGTGGGTGAAAGAGCTAGGCTAACAATGAAATAACAGTATTAAACAGCGATGTTTGTGGATGAATTTGTATTAATATGTGCTCGGACAGATGTAAATGCAACGTCCGAAGAGGTGTTTTTCATTCATAAACATGGGTTACAATTCTTGGAGCTACAGTAATGGAGTACACTCTTTTCCTCCTCTGATTTTCTGATCCCCCTCTATTAGAGGCACCCTTCTCTTATATAGTACTTCCTTCCTACATCTTCACCGTCCACTTGTTCATCATCTAGACGCCCACTTGAGTGCATGTCCCATCATACTCCCCCTTTAGCCTTGTGTGAGTGGCGGTAGCTGAGAATGCACTGTTCAGGGGTCTTCTCCACATAAATGCGGCCAGGAAGGTAGGTGCAGTGCATTTAATGCGGTGGTTGAAGTCTGTCTCCTTGATATTTCTCTGTTCCTGTTATCTTCATGCGTGTCCGAGGCTCATTTCCCTCCTGACATGATCACTTGAACCTCCCATATACCTGTCGGGTCAAACTTCTTCGGATCCGAGGATATTGGACTCCTCGGACGTATGAACATCTCCTCGGATAGTACACGTGTTCATCTCCAGACATTCTCCTTTTACATGGGCCTCTGATTGAATGTCTTCATCTCCTCGGACTAACAGTGTTCCTCATATAGGGCCTTGGGCCCAATACGTTGGGTTGGGCTTTTCTCCCCCCACATTAGCCTCTCAAAATTGTAGTTTTTCCCTCGTATCCGAAGAGAAAAAGTAGGATTTTGACTTGCCACGGAGTAAAAGCTCGAGAACAAGCGAAATTGAACTGGCATGTGTGTAGACGTAGGGACAGACGCTTCATTAATGCCGCTGCGGTTTCCATATTCCCAAAGCGCTGCATTAATTACACCAGGTGGCGCTTTGTCTTTCGTATCCAACGGTGACTGACTGATCCAACGGCTGTGGTTTTTTCTTCAGAATTTGGGTGGGAGTGCCCCTGACCCTTCGCTTGACCCCGTATAAAACTTCAGAGGAAGTTATTTCTTCCTCACTTTGCAAATCTTCAGACGCTCCAGCAAGAACAAGCGTGCCACTCCGTCCAAATCTCTCAGTCGCCGGTTTCAAACTTCCCCAGAATCATCACGAACCCTTCTACAAGCCTGCAATCCTTTTTCCGATTTAGTCCTGGTGAGTCGTCGTCCACCAAATCATTTAGTTCTCTCTTCGGCCAGTCGTTTTGTTTAAGCACCATGGGGAAACTCCAGTACCTGGTGGATAGCCCTGAGCAACTGGAGGCGTTTAGGGCCGCATACCGCATACCCCCAAACGTGGGTGTGAGGTATTGCCCCCCAGAGAAAATACTAACAGATCGGAAGACGGGAGAAGTCGTTATCCCCCTCATCGCCTTCAAAGAAGGGGGAATGACAATCCCCATGGGTCCCATCACCACTAGCTACCTTCAGAACCATAGGCTTACTCCCTGGCAATGCGCGCCCAATATGTTTAGGATCCTAGGAGCGATTGAGGACCTTAACCGTCACATAGGATTGGGACTCACCTGGCTCGATGTAGTACATATGTACGAATGCCACAGCCAGCAAGATGCGGGATATTACTTAAAATTCCGGTCGGACGTTGTCAGGCTCATTTCCTGCCTTCCCAAATCCAACAAAGGGATGAAAGACGACTATGTGATCGTCTCGGGCGCATGGCATGACGGCCATCATTGCCCAACCAAGCATGGGAAGCCAGGTGGGACATGTTAGATTTAGGCACACTAACCAAAGGCTTAGGGTCCTCGTCTTTTAATGGTTTCTGATTCCTCTTTGGTTGCTGTTTCTGAGTTTCTAACCATGTTTTGCTGTGATTTGTAACAGATAAAGGACAAGTTTCTCCTCGGCTCAGCCTTACAAATATTGCCGCCCTTAATTACCTTTTAAGGTTAGAGATTTTCGTGAGCGAGGACGGGCAACTGTGATCTGCTCCCCTTATTTTGGGATACACAGGGAAGCCAAAGGGTTTCCAACCAGTCGGCAACGCAATTGTCCAGGGAGACCATCGCCTAGCACGTATTGACGTTGGTCGGAAAGGTTTCTTGGTGCCAGAAGATCTCGAACCCGTACCCCATCCAAATCCTCGGGCTATACCCCCTCTTGTCCAGCCACTCCAGCAAGTTCCCCTCGGACAAGCAGTTGAGGGTGAGACGGTCGGCTCTTCCACCTCCTCGCTAGAAGAGCAAATAGACGGATTTCAATTTGAGGGAGAGGCTTCAGGAGTGAACCAAGTGGTAGAGGTCTCAGACGCCGAGGAAGAGGCCTACGAACAGTCAGGCGTCCACCTTAATTTACTAGCCACTCATTCCGAAGACTCCTCGGACGACGACATGGATCTGAGGAATTTAATGAAGGGCAGGGGCAAAAAGCCCGGGCCGAAAGATGTTGGGACGTCTAAACCAGTAGCGACCCTGTCTCCAGTGCCTACGCAGGTCCCTGACCCAGGTTTGAAACCCATACCAAACCTGCAGAAGAAGAGGCCCCACGAGCCTGAAGAGAGGGATGTGGTCGTGCTACCTAAGACGAATAAACAACAAAAGGTGGCAAGGGACCAACGAAGCAGAATGGGCTCTTCCACTGAAAACCGAGACGAGAACGTCGCCGACGTCTGCCGAGGAGGAGGACCTCGCAACTGGTCTCCAAGGCTGGAGCTGGATGGCTCCCCCATTCCTTGGGACACATCCCTCAGGAATTATGATGGGGGAAAGGCAGGATACGTTGCTGAGGCTCTGCAGTAGCCACTCATTCTCCCACATGACATGGCCTCCTACAAGCGCTTCAACCAGCAGGAGCTATTCTTGTCCCTTAAGAGGGATATAGCCATGGTAAGTGCACTATTCCTTAATTCAGGTTTTATCCTTAGTTGGCTTTGCTTCTCTTCTTAACCTAATGTTTGAAAATGTTGTCATGCAGATTACTCAGCAGATTTACGTGGCTGAGGAATGGAACAAGGAGTCCTGGCTCAAGGCCCAAGCAGCAGCCCAGTCCCAGTCTGAGGTAGAGGCATCTCTCGGCCAGCTGAAGGAGGAATATGCTCGTATGTCCGAGGAACTTAAAGAGGTGACCACTCAGAAGCGAAGCCTCGATGCCGGGATCAAGAATGTTCAAAAGCAGGTCGAGGAATAGCGTAAACTGCTGAACGCGTCGGAGGTCAACCTGGCGACCGAAAGGGAGCTAGTGAAGGGCCTCAGAGCTGAACTCCAAAAGGCCAAAGAGAGCGCCAAAGCAGCTGAGCAAAAGGCTCAACTGGCCAAGGAGTCAGTTGAAGCTGAGAGGAAGGCGGCGTATCAGTTAGGGGTAGATGAGACCGGGCAGCAGCTTACTGAGTAGTTTGCCTCAGTTAGTCGTGAGTACTGCGACATAACCTGGCAAAAGGCATTGGACGCTGCTAGGGTCCCCTCGGACTCTCCCCTGAGGTTACCCGGGAGCATATACTATGATCCTGATATCCGAGAGATCCCGGTGGATGATCCTTCTGCCCCCCAGCTTCCTGAGGCTTCTGAGCCAAATCTGGTCAGCCAAGCTTCTCCGTCCACCCTTGCTGTGCCCAAAGAAGCTGATCAGCCAGGTGACAAAGATAAGCCAGCTGAACCAGTTAAAGGAAAAGGCCAAGGGTCGGGTGAAGAGAAGATTCCTGTTGAGCCCAAGGACCAAGCCCCTGAAGCAACTGCTCGGACAGGCCAGGCCGCTGACCCCGTGCTCCCTCCAGCAAAAGAATAGATGTATAGGGCTTTTGTTTTTGCACCTGTACTTTCTTTTGTTTTATCCAAAGAATTGTAAACTCTTCTTTTATTTATAGAATGGCTTCCCATTTGTCTCTGATGTTTTTAATATATGTCTTACTACTTATTGCTGTTGCATATAACTGCACATTGCACTTATAACAAAATAATGCAAATAAACCTGATTGGTACATCATACTGATGGTGTGAGTAATTAAGATTGATATTGAAAAGAACAATCCGAATAAAAGTTACTAACAGGTAATGATTGCAGCGAGTAGTTTGGGTAAGTGAGGCAGTCATAAGTATAACTAAGGAAGACAGTCATAAGTGAGAATTAATTTAAACGTGGTCAGGAATTTTAGCACTAAGCCCCAGTGACCATAACTGTGTGGGGGTATTGACTAACCTGTGTCATTTGATTCAAAGGCCACGGGGGACGAACGTATTCGAGTGTTAACTAACCCTAATCATCTGGTCCGAGGACTACAGGCATGATTGGATTTAAGTTTAAACACTTAGAGAACTGCACCGGAGTGTTAACTAACCCTAATCATCTGGTCCGAGGACTACAGGCATGATTGGATTTAAGTTTAAACACTAGAGCGGTAACGGAGTGTTAACTAACCCTAATCATCTGGTCCGAGGACTACAGGCATGATTGGATTTAAGTTTAAACACTATAGAACTGTAACTGAGTGTTAACTAACCCTCATCATCTGGTCCGAGGACTACAGGCATGATTGGATTTAAGTTTAAACACTATAGAACTGTAACTGAGTGTTAACTAACCGTAATCATCTGGTCCGAGGACTACAGGCATGATTGGATTTAAGTTTAAACACTATAGAACTGTAACTGAGTGTTAACTAACCCTAATCATCTGGTCCGAGGACTACAGGCATGATTGGATTTAAGTTTAAACACTATAGAACTGTAACTGAGTGTTAACTAACCCTAATCATCTGGTCCGAGGACTACAGGCATGATTGGATTTAAGTTTAAACACTTGAGTTAGTGGCGAATGAGTGTTAACTAACCCTAATCATCTGGTCCGAGGACTACAGACATGACTGGATTTAAGTTTAAACACTTGAGAGAAGACTTTACGCAGTGAATTGGCACATCGGTTGAAGAAAAGATTCGATTAATAATAGTACCTCTTGAGGTTATTTACATTCCATGGACGTGGTATTACATGACCATCTAGGTCTTCCAAGAAATATGCCCCAATGCCTACTCCTGAAGTGATGCGATATGGCCCTTCCCAATTGGGTCCTAGTTTTCCCCAAGCTGGATTCTTTGCGGTGCCCACAACTTTCCTCAACACTAGATCACCAGGCTCTAGAGGCCTTAGCTTTACGTTAGCATCATAGCCTTGCTTGAGTTTCTGTTGGTAATGTGCCAGCCGAACCATTGCATTCTCCCTCCTTTCCTCAATCAAGTCTAAACTCTTCTGCAGTTGCTCATCGTTGTCGGCCGGACTGAATGAGCTAGTTTTTAACGTTGGGAACCCGGTCTCCAAAGGAATGACAGCTTCAGCCCCATAGGTCATTGAGAAGGGGGTCTTTCCAGTAGACCTACGAGGCGTAGTCCTGTAAGCCCAAAGTACGTGTGGGAGTTCTTCTACCCATTTGCCCTTTGCATCATCCAGCCTCTTCTTTAAGCCATTCAGTATGACCTTGTTGACAGCTTCTGCTTGTCCATTACCCTGGGGATAGGCTGGAGTGGAGTATCTGTTCATAATTCCCAGCTCGCTGCAGTAATTCCTGAATGCCTTGCTATCGAACTGTAAGCCATTGTCCGAGATGAGAGTGTGAGGAACTCCAAACCGAGTGACAATATTCTTCCACACGAACTTTTGCACATCAACGTCTCTGATATTGGCTAGTGGCTCGGCTTCAACCCACTTGGTGAAATAGTCTGTGCCGACCAGGAGGTACTTCTTGTTTCCTGCAGCTTTGGGGAAGGGTCCCACAATATCCAAGCCCCATTGGGCGAAAGGCCATGGGCTAGATAGCGGATTAAGATTTCCCCCTGGCTGGTGAATGTTTGGAGCGAAGCGCTGACATTGATCACATCTTTTGACATATTCGTGTGCCTCCTTTTGCATGTTAGGCCACCAATAGCCTTGGGTGAGGGCTCGGTGAGCCAAGGACCTACCTCCAGTGTGGCTCCCACAGATTCCTTCGTGCAGCTCTTCTAGTAGTGGCTCAGTCGCCTCGGGATGCATGCATAACAAGTCTGGTCCTGAGTAGGAGCGTCTGTATAATTTCTGGTCCTCGGATAACCAGAATTTAGTCGCCTTCCTCCGAACTTTATCAGCTTCTCCCTTCTCTTCAGGCAATATATCTTCTTTGAGAAATTTGATTAAAGGATCCATTCAGCACGGCCTGGCCCTGACCTGGTGAACCTGGACTGCCTCTGCTTTCGCCTCTGTAGGCCTGTGCAAGTCCTCGACGAGGATGATCCTCGGCAGGTCTTGCGCCGAAGAGGTGGCAAGCGTGGCCAAGGAGTCAGCATGTGAGTTGCCACTTCTGAGGATGTGCAGCAAACTGAAAGAGTCGAACTTTGATTGCAGATGTTTAACACGACCCAAGTACCCCTGCATTCTTTCGTCTTTTGCCTCAAACTCGCCTTGTACTTGACCTACTACCAATCTTGAGTCCGAGAACAACTCCACGGACTTCCCAGCCATTCTACGGACCATAGTCATTCCCATCAGTAGGGCCTCATACTCCGCCTCATTATTCGTTGCTGAGAAGTCCAGCCTTAACG
The DNA here is from genome assembly GCA_019022515.1 of Quercus aquifolioides. NCBI lineage: Eukaryota > Viridiplantae > Streptophyta > Magnoliopsida > Fagales > Fagaceae > Quercus > Quercus aquifolioides. Next base: position 59,275,066 of record CM032326.1, on the reverse strand, counting down.
ATTTCTCGATAATGATTTTCTCGGGGGATATCAATACCAGCCCAACTCCAGAACCTTTTTGGTTTGCCGCGCCATCAACGTACACTTCCCAATGGGAGGGATTCTGTTGGGAGATCATGCCAACTGATTTTTCATCCATGCCTGACGTGGGCTTTACTTCTTCTAACTAGGGCTCCGTAAACTCAGCCACCAAATCCGCAAGGACCTGTCCCTTGACCGATGTGGGGGGCATATATCTTATATCGAAAGCCCCTAAGATTGTACCCTACTTGGCAATCCGACCAGTGTAATCAGCACTTCGGAGTATAGCTTTGAGTGGGAGTTGAGTGAGAACAATGACCGTGTGGGCCTGGAAGTAGTGAGGTAGCTTCCGTGTGCCAAGCACTACTGCTAGGATAGCCTTCTCCAAAGGCAAGTAACGAATCTCAGCCTCGTGCAGCGACTTGCTTACGTAATAAACGGGCCTTTGTACACCAGAGTCCGATCGTATCAACACCAGGCTCACCGCACAGGGAGCTACAGCGATGTAGGCGAACAATACGTCATCTGGCTCAGGACTGGACATGATTGGTGGCCGAGCTAGATAATCCTTGAGTTGCTGGAATGCCAAAGCACATTCCTCAGTCCATTCGAATCCCTTCCACTTGTTGAGCAGAGAGAAAAAGGGCCGACACCTGTCTGCTGATCTAGAGATGAACCGATTGAGGGCAGCAGTCATTCCGGTTAGTTTCTGAACCTCCTTGGGATTCCGAGGAGCTCGTAGATTGTTAATGGCCTTTATCTGGTCGGGGTTGACCTCAATTCCTCTGTGGGTGACCATGTATCCCAAAAACTTGCCGAACCCCACCCCAAATGAGCACTTAGAAGCATTCAGTCGTAGCTTGTACTTTCGTAGAATCTCAAAGGTACTTTTAAGGTCCTTCACATGCTCGACTACAACCTTGCTCTTCACCACCATGTCATCTATATAAACCTCGATATTTTTGCCCAGCTGTGGCTCGAACATCCTCGTCATCATCCTCTGGTAGGTAGCACCCGCGTTCTTCAAGCCAAACGGCATCACTTTATAGTGGTAGTTACCAATAGGGGTGACAAAAGCAGTTTTCTTCTGGTCCTCCGGGGCTAATGGTATCTGATGGTAGCCTTGGAAGGCGTCCAGGAAGCTCATCCGAGGGTGGCCGACAGTGGCATCCACCAGCTGATCAATTTTTGGCATAAGGAATGGATCTTTGGGGCATGCCCTATTCAAATCAGTGAAGTCTACGCATACTCGCCATTTCCCACTTTTCTTCTTTACCACCACAGTATTTGCCAGCCATTCGGGATAAAAAACTTCCTTGATAGCCCCAGCTTCTTTGAGTTTTGCTACTTCCTCTCTTACTGCGTCAGCATGTTCCTTGGACGGGCGCCGAATAGGCTGTTTCTTGGGGGTGACCAGTGGATTCACCTTCAAGTGATGGCATATAAACTCCGGGTCCACCCCTGGGGCTTCGTAAGCACTCCAGGCAAACACATCGAGATTTCGCTTGAGGAACTCTATTAGCTGTTCCCTCTCTTGAAGAGGCAGCTGAGATCCGACTTGAAAGAACCTATCAGGATCATCTCCAATGACCACTTTCATTAGATCCTCACATCGAGTGCCTTCATCTGGTTCTTCGACGGGCAATCCCCGAGACTGTAGTTGCTACAAATCCCTTCCGGCTATGTTCGAGGACTCGGCTGGGGTCTTATGTTGAATGGCAGCTACCAGGCACTGTCGAGCAACAGACTGGTCTCCTCGGATCTCGTGTATCCGCCCTTCTGATGGATATTTGACCTTTTGGTGCAAAGTAGAGGGAACGGCCCCAAGTGCGTGAATCCAAGGTCTGCCTACGAGTGCCGTGTAGGGCGAATATGCGTCCACAACTATAATGTCCAACTCCACTACCTCGGAACCGGACTGCACAGGTAAGCGTATCCGGCCTTTCGGGATGACAGGCCTTCCTTCAAAGCTCAAGAGGGGGGAATCGTATGGCGTCAGGTCTTGGGGTTTTAGGCCTAGCCCCTTGTAGAGGTCTGGGTACATTATCTCCACAGCACTGCCCTGGTCCACCATCACCCTCTTTACATCGTACCCTCCTATTCTGAGGGTGATGACTAGTGCATCATCATGGGGTTGGATGGTGCCAATCATGTCTTCGTCTGAGAACCCCATGACCAGCGAGGCACCAGACTTAGCTCTCTTCGGTGCCCGGCTTGACTCCCCTGCGGATGGTCGGCCTACTGACATAACTTTCAATGGCCAGGATCCTGTTCTCCCCGGTGCGGCGAAGACGACGTTTATAGTCCCTAGTGGCGGCTTTGAGGGGTCATCTCTGCGTGGCCCTGAACCCGCCTGCCCTCGGCCCCTGGAGGGGTGCAAGAGGTGCTTCAGTTTACCATCGCGAACCAGTTGGTCCAAGTGATCCCACAGGCTCCTACAATCTTCCGTAGTATGCCCATGGTCTTGATGGTACTGGCAGTAGAGATTATGGTTGCGTCTCTCGGGGTTTCCTACCATCTTGTTCGGGCACCTGAAGAATGATTCATTCTTGATTTTTTCCAGGACCTGATGCACTGGCTCTTTGAACACGGTGTTGACCGCTTGAGGATTCGTCGATCCTGATTGCCCGGCAAAATCCCTCCACGGTTTATTGTAATTGTAACGGTCCGACCTCGAATCCCTCCTCTCCTGAGGGATAACCTTGTCCTTTCCCTTGCCCTGCAGCTGATCTTCTTCAACCCTCTTATACTTCTCTATGCGGTCCATTAGTTGACGCACGTTTGTGACCGGTTTGCCAGATAGAGATGCCCTCAAACCGTGGTCAGTGGGGAGGCCGAGCTTGAACGTGCTGAGGGCCATTGCATCATTGTTGCCCTCCACATCATTGAACATCTCCCAATATCTGTCTGAATATGCCTTCAAGGACTCGCCTTCCTGCATGGACAAGGACAGCAGTGAAGAGAAGGGTCTGGCCACTCTTCGGCATGTGACAAAACGGGAGCCGAATGCCTGAGTGAGCTCTTTGAAGGAGTTGATGGAGCCTGCCTTCAAACCGTCAAACCACCTCATGGCAACAGGCCCAAGACTGGAAGGGAAAACCTTGCACATCAGAGCTTCGTCTCTGGAGTAGACAGCCATCCTTTGGTTAAAATGACTCACATGCTCCACGGGGTCAGTTTTACCATTGTAGATGGTGAACGTTGGCTGGTTAAAGCGCCGAGGGAGTCTGGCCTCCTCTATCCTGCGCGTGAAGGGTGACTTAGATATCTGATTCAGAGCCCTGTTCATGGCATCGTTCTCCATGTCCTCGCGTGATGGGCTTCTACGTTGCCTCCTACGATGGGACTCCTCTTCATAGGTGTAGGACTCGCTGGCTGGTGTCTTAGATTTGTGCTGATAAGAGACATCCTGCTCGTCATCAAGATCATCCTCAGAGTATGAGGAAGCCCGTTTCCTCTTTGCATGGCGTAACTCCCTCTTTAGTTTTTCTACTTCCAGTTGTAAGTCACGGTTCTTCTCTGCATGGGACATGTGACTTCCGCCCTGTGATTGGCTCTGGCTAAGGCGCACAGTGTGTACACTGCCCTCACGATTTTGTCTTATCTCTAAGTTGACAAAATGGTCCACGTATTGGGATGCCCTGGATTCTGCTTGTTATTCACCTTGTCCTGCCATCATCAACTGTTGTTTTCACTCTTGCACAAGCTCTTCCCACAGACGGCGCCAATTGTAGGGTCAATTTTTGCAGCCCAAGCCCAAGGAGGTATGGATTTTGAGCCCACTGAACCCAAGACAATAAATTTGTAGAGAGTGGGTGAAAGAGCTAGGCTAACAATGAAATAACAGTATTAAACAGCGATGTTTGTGGATGAATTTGTATTAATATGTGCTCGGACAGATGTAAATGCAACGTCCAAAGAGGTGTTTTTCATTCATAAACATGGGTTACAATTCTTGGAGCTACAGTAATGGAGTACACTCTTTTCCCCCTCTGATTTTCTGATCCCCCTCTATTAGAGGCACCCTTCTCTTATATAGTACTTCCTTCCTACATCTTCACCATCCACTTGTTCATCATCTAGACGCCCACTTGAGTGCATGTCCCATCATACTCCCCCTTTAGCCTTGTGTGAGTGGCGGTAGTTGAGAATGCACTGTTCAGGGGTCTTCTCCACATAAATGCGGCCAGAAAGGTAGGTGCAGTGCATTTAATGCGGTGGTTGAAGTCTGTCTCCTTGATATTTCTCTGTTCCTGTTATCTTCATGCGTGTCTGAGGCTCATTTCCCTCCTGACATGATCACTTGAACCTCCCATACACCTGTCGGGTCAAACTTCTTCGGATCCGAGGATATTGGACTCCTCGGACGTATGAACATCTCCTCGGATAGTACACGTGTTCATCTCCAGACATTCTCCTTTTACATGGGCCTCTGATTGAATGTCTTCATCTCCTCGGACTAACAGTGTTCCTCATATAGGGCCTTGGGCCCAATACGTTGGGTTGGGCTTTTCTCCCCCCACAGTTGATAATTAAAATTAATTAAATATATTTATGTGATTGGTTGTTGATTTTTCTTAAAATAAGTTTGGTTGCATGGGAATAAAATGAATAATCTAATAATATGGGAATTAAGTTTATAATTACGTTTTTAGGGTAATTATCTTTCAGATAATTATTTTTATTAATTTAATTATCAAATTAAAATGGATTTCACTAGGAATACAAGTCCAAAATACGTCCAAAAACAATTCCTGGCCAAAAAAAGCCCAAAAAAAGTCCAAAATGCATAAGAAGACGAAACTGGGCAAAGCACTGAGGAGTGCCAATTGACACTTGGGGAGTGCTGATTGGCACAAATTTTAAGTTGGGCCCAGATACGTTTGGTTCAGGTCTAGAGCCATCAAATTCAATTTTTTAGGGATTAAATCTGACCTAATTCATATTTGCTGATTTTCTAAGCAACCCTAACTTATTTTTTAAGCAAATACACATCTATAAATAGAGGAGAAAACCCAGAATTCAGCACCCCTTTGCCCCTTAACATTAAAGAAACTTTGGAAGTCTGACTTTAAGATTTTCTTTCTTGTTAAGTGATAATTCTTTAGGACTCAGAGAGATTTACTCTCTCTGACTCTAAAGCAATTCCCCTGTAGAATTTGTTCGTGTAATTGATGCAGGTATCACTTTTAATTCCTTATTAACATGCATGTTTGAATGTTGATTCTTTTATTAGCATATATATATATCTAGCTATGTTTTCCATGTTAACACGTGAAAATAATCTCTAATATGATTTTTTATGATTGTTTGGTTCATATGTTAGTACATATAGATTTAGGGTTTTCCATAATATAATTTTAGATCTATGATTATTTGTTACTAAATACTACAGATCTGAAATTCTTTTATCAAAACCCTTTCTTTTCATAATTAAAAATCATATCTGAAATTCTATTATCAAAACTCATTCTTTTTCATAATTAAAAATCATATCTGAAATTCTTTCTATAAAAGTCCTTTCTTTTTCATAATTAAAACCGGATCTGAAATTCTTTTATCCAAACTCATTCTTTTTTCGTAGTTAAAAATCAGATGTGAAATTATTTCTTTAAAACTCCATTCTTTTTCATAATTGAAAATTAGATATAAAATTCTTTCTTTAAAACTCATTCTTTTTCATAATTAAAAATTAGATCTGAAATTCTTTCTTTAAAACTCATTCCTTTTCATAATTAAAAATCAGATCTAAAATTCTTTTATCAAAACTCATTCTTTTTCATAATAAAAAATTAGATCTGAAATTATTTTTGAAAACTCATTCTTTTTCATAATTAAAAATCAAATCTGAAATTCTTTCTTCAAAACTCATTCCTTTTCATAATAAAAATCAGATCTAAAATTCTTCCTTTAAAACTCATTCCTTTTCATAATTAAAAGTTAGACCTGAAATTTTTCATTAAAAATTCATCTTTTTCATACCTTAAATTAGATCTGAATTTTTCTCACCAAAATTCCTCTAGATCCCCATTTTGTCATTAAAACTCCTTTTCTTAAAATTGATGTCAGATCTACATTTTTATCCTAAAACTCAATTTTTCACATTAAACATTCATAATCTATTGCATACCATTGGTCAAGGGTACTTAACGATCATTTAGGGTCTAGAAGACCAGGCTTTTCTCGGGCAGAATGGGTGTCTAACACCTTCCCAATCTGTAACCTAGCTCCCGAACCAAAGGTCTTGGTTCGTAGAATAGTGTCATATTTTTGTTTTGGTAGATAGTATCTAGGACCAAAGCTTTGTATTTTTTTTTTTTACATTGATTGTATTTAGGACCAAAGCCTTGTAACAATATTCTACCAAGTGGTATTCATATGTTCAATTAATGAAACTTGAGGTATTTCAGATATGTGAATTATATATTGTATTTTTTTTCTCATTTCTTTTTTGTAATATAAAAAAATAAGGGGCGACTCCACATAATCTCCAAAAGAGAGGTGCCGATGCCTATCTCTTTTGACTGAGAGCCGGTTTCTCATAGTGGCAACTACGCTGGGGATGTCGAGGGTCTTCACATTAGACTTTAAACGATCAATTAAGTACCCTTGTGTTTGTATGATATTCTTTGCTTGTATAATATTGGTTATGTTTGTATGATATTGTATAAAATGTTGTATGAGATGCCATGTTGTATGTTTATAGACTTTTCTTTTAACTGTCATTGATGTGTGCCATGAAACAACAATTATGCAAGAACCCATCTAAAAAACTGTTGGTAGTAACCATGGATCACTGGTCTTCCTTAGATTCGGGTACCCAGTGGTGAACCCACCAACTCATAGCCCAAAGTCACTTGATCATTTCTTGATGACTGAAAAGGATAAACCATGTCGTTTGGACCAACACAATGTTCATTACATTACAAGTTGGGAGGTGCAATGTCCTAGCTATGGGAAACAATAAAACAACAAACCCACCCTACAATATAATAACTTAGAACCTGTCGTTAGGTCGGTCCAAGTAAATGCAGCATTGCATCCTATGTGTGTTTGTTGTGATTGATTGAATGATTGAAATAGATGGGGATGTAGCATTGATTGAGCCAACCTACCTTTTCTTAGGGGAGAATCTGGTCAAGATCAAAGGGAAGACTTGAAAGAGAATCGAAGAGCGACAACCAAGCAAGTTCTAGTTCAAGGCCTATTATAGTACTGAAACCACTGTGCATAGAAGGCACTCCATAGCTCTAGCACTGCAACCCAGTGTTTGATTCACAAGACAACCCAAACAACAAAGGATCAGAAGACTCTGGGGCAGTTTCGTAATGTTTTCTAGTAACGTTGTTTGTATTTTTTGAAAATACGTGTAGGTGAAAAAGTGTGTGGAAATACGTGTAATGTTGTTTAAACACTAAAAACTGTTGCTCAAAACACCTTACCAAACAGCCCCTCTGTCGCTATGGCAAAGATGAGCATCAGAATGCTGAAGAACAGATGAGTACCTAAGAGCTACTGAATACAATGGTAGCTAACGAAATCCAAATGAGGGAGGATATGAATCTCATGGTGCAACTGTAGATACCGTATTTTGTCTGGCCTCAAATTTGGTTGGAAACCTGAGTTTTAAATCAAGGGTCTTGTCGGTTTATTTTGATGTGACATTAAACATATCAGAATTCCATTCATTTTAATATCCAATGGCAAAAATCAGGTTTGAGTTAATTGAATTGTTGTGAAAATGAAAAATTTGTCAATTTAGGGTTTGCCATTAAAATGTGTTTTATTTCTTAAATAAACAATTGTTTCCTCTCGAGATGTATTAAAGATCATATTTGACGTATTACTAGTGTGAGAGATCGGTGTTTGAAAAACTTGGGTGCTCTCGAAAAAGGGGTTAGGCATTGGCACCTTCCCCTTTCAGGATTCTATGGAGTCGCCACTTATTTTCTAAGTAAAATAAGAAAACTTTACAATTTACAATATATCTTGAATAATATTCATTTTCATTGATTGGAAACAATTTACATCTTGGTAGAAAGAACTTTACATTGCTTTGATTCCTAGGTATAATCTAATAAAAAGAAAAATACAAAACTTTGTTTCCTAGTTACATTCTAACCAAAATAAAAATAAGACACTAAATCTATCAACCTACAATTCTAAGGTTCGGGGGCTAGGTTATAGGATGGGAAGGTGTTAGGCACCCATCTGCCCAGACAGAGTTTGGTTTTCTAGACTTTAAATGGCCTTTTAAATACCCATAAAAAATGACATGCAAATTGGTGTGTCAATATTCCTAGATCTAAAATTGGTTAATATGCAAAATACTAGATCTGTTGCATTTGTGCAAAGAGAAATCTGAATTTTATTTGTGAAAAGAAAGATTTTTTATAAGAAGTTTCATATTGGCAAATTGAATTTTGTGATAAAAATTCAAATCTGATTTTTTTTTTTTTAAATAACAAGGAATGGATTTTTGAAAAGTTCCCAAATCTGATTTCTTAATTAAATAACAGAATGGATCTCCAAAAGGAAAATCCAAATATGATTGTTTAATTAAAAAACATAATGGGTTTTAAAAGAAATTTCAGATTTGATTTTTTTTTTAAGTGAAAAAACGATTTTTTTTTTAAACATAAAATTCAAATCTGATTTTTCTTTTAAGGAAAACAATGAGGTTTTGGAAAAATATTTCAAATCTTATTTTTTTTAAGGAAAAAAAAAAGGTTTTGGAAAAGTATTTCAGATCTGATTTTTTTTTAAGGAAAACAACGAGATTTTGGAAAAATATTTTAGATCTGATTTTTGTTTAACATAAAGCAACAGACCTAATATTTAATGGTATGCACTAGATCATTACATAAATACATATGCTAAAATATACATCACAACCAAAAGAGAATACCCATAAATAAAAATGTCTAGTGGTATTGTAGAAGTATTTCTCATGGCTCAAATGATGGTGACAACGGTTAATGTAAAAGGTAAGTTGAATATTTGTTTAGCTGGTGACAAAAAATTGGTGGTCTTAGGCTCTCATCTCCTAAAATTCCACATAAACCAACATGCCTAAGGACAAAAATAAGTAGGATTATGGTATATCTCCCCATAATGTTTCCAGTAGTCAACCAAAAAATATAGAGATCTTTTACAAAAGTTGAAGCATATGAGAGAAATTTAAGAATTCAAACAAAGATATACTTTCACAAAGAAAAATAAGGCTTAAGAACTCTCCATTTGGGTTGAGTTTCAACTTATATCTAGCTTGGTCATGATTCATGCATATCCAACATCCTACCGTCCGCTAACCCAGCTATTGTGCTCAAAAGTTTCCAATTGTGCTTTTCATGAAAGAGTCTTAATATAGCAAATAATATAACAAACTTAGCATTATTCATTCCATCACATGATATAAAAATAAAGCTTATAGCTCTTCCGCATTCAAATTCAAGGTTTTTTTTTTTTTTTGAATTGAATTGAATTGAAAAGTTGCAACCAAAAAGAAAGAAAGAAAAACAAAATCATGCAAGGTGCAGCAAAATGTGTAGACCTCTCCCCCCAACTAATATATTGCATTGTCCTTAATGTATCAAAGCCAAAATAAATTCAAGTATAAAGGGAAGAAGTAACCTTAAGCATTTAATTTTTTTTTTTTTTTTAATTTCTTTCACACTTGCAAATTTTAGCTCACAAAAAAAATAATAAATAACAAAACAAAAAATAAAAAAACAAAAACAAAAGAAAAAAACAAAAACAAAAACAAAAGGAAAAAACAAAAAAACAAAAACAAAGAAAAAAAAAATTAAAACAAATATGGTACAATTTCATAAGGCTTTTTTAGAGTTCACTTAGCATCCCAATAGGCAGGGATCTTCAGTGACATAGTCTCCTCCTCTGGTATAACTCCCTTTAAGTATGGTTTTAACTTTTGTCCATTTACTTTCAAAATCCTACCATCTCTAGGGCCCTCAACTACTACAGCTCCATGATTAAACACTTCCCTTACAATGAAAGGGCCATCCCACCTAGGTTTTAACTTACTTGGGCCTAAATATGCATATTTAAGACCACCGAGTAGCGGCTCAAGCTCTAGCTGTGGTGCCTCTTCACTTGAATGCACGAGCTTTTTTTCATTTTCTAGTAGCTCCTTAAAGCAATGCTTCCATCTTTTATTAATTGCCATCATATATTGTCCTTCCAAAACCTATGAGGAATCCAACAAAGAAAAATTTTCAGATACATGAATATCACATTCTAAATCATAAGAAGCAACAGAATTATAAAGAAGAGTTTCAAGAGGATCAGAAAAACAATTCTTATTAAACTCTTCTTGAACCACCACCTCAATGAGGTTCACATAAGCATAGTCATCATCCTCATGTGGTTGTTTAGCCACATGAAATATGTTTAGCTCCAAGGTCATGGAACCAAAAGTGAGTTGCATTCTTCCATTCCTGCAATTAATTAAAATATTAGCTGTGGCAAGAAAAGGTCTACCCAAAATAATAGGGGTATGAACACTAAGATGTAAAACAGGTTGGTAATCTAGAAAAATAAAATAAATTGGATAATAAAATTGTTCAATTTTCACCAACACATCCTCAACAATCCCTCTTGGCTCCCTTACAAAGCGGTCAGTCAACTGTAAAGTTATTGAAGTATGTTTTAACTCACCAAGTCCAAGTTTTTGATATTCACTGAAAGGGATCAAATTAACACTTGCCCCAAGATCTAGCAATGCATGCTCCATGATGTAATCTCCAATAGTACAAGAGATTGTTGGACAACCTGGATCCTTATACTTTGGTAGGGTCTTATGTTGGATAACTACACTTACCTGTTCTGTTAGGAATGCAGTCTTCTTCACATGATACTTTCTCTTGATGGTGCATAGGTCCTTAATTACCTTGGCATATGCAGCCACTTGCTTGATAACATGTAATAATGGCAAATTTATCTTGACTTGATGCAAATGCTCTAATATCTTAGATGTGGTATCCAATTTCTTAGGTAAGTTTGAGGGCTTGTGGAAATGGTGGAGGGATTGGGCATTGTTCATTTTCACAAAATCCAAGTGACTCAGTTTCATCCTTCTCTTTTTCAACTGGGATCTCCTTAGATTTCTTAGTTACCAAAGGAGAACTTTTATTAATCTCTTTATCACTCCTCAAAATGGTCACAACTTTTACTTCCTCATGTTTATCCTTAAAGCCAATTTTTAGATTTTTTTTTTCATGGGATTGGGTTGAGTTTGGCAAGGAAGCTTCCTTCTCTCTATCCCACTCAATGAATTTGTAAGCCTAGTTATATGACTCTTGGTCTCTCTTACCTCTTCATCTAGCCTAGTGAGCATGGATTCAAACTTTTGATTTTGCTCACTTTGCCTTTGAATGAAAGTACTAAGTGCATCCTCCAAGGAAGGTCTAGATGATGGTGATGCATGTGGTGAATTAAAATTCCTTGGAGTAGGAGGATTCAACACATTGTCACTCTTATAACTCAAATACAGATGGTTTTGCATATTTGGGTTATAATTGTTAGAATATGAAGAATTATTTGGCCAGTATGAATTAAATGCATGTACTTGTTCTTCTGGCACATTCAAGAATGATGAAAGTGATGCACATTCATTTGTAGCATGGTTTATCTCATGACAGATTTTACACACCTCCATTGGGTCCTCTCTAAAGGTAACACTAACACTCTTACATCCTTTCATTTTGAGTGCCTGTATTTCTTTAGTTAACATGCTGATTTTTGCACTCATGTTATCATCTTCCCTCAACTTGAAAACACTTCCACTAGAAGTGGTAGTGTTAGTTCTAGTCCTATCAGTGGAGTCCATAGGGCTAGGTCCAGTCCATGTGTTAGAGTTTTCAGCAATCTCATCAAGATAATCCATTACATCTTCGTGTTTTTTTTTTTTTTTTTTTTGTAAAAAGTCCCTTCCACATGAGAGTTGAACAAACTGTCGGTCCCTAGGTGTAAGTCCTTCATTAAAAGAGCTAACCAACCTCCAATCTTCATACCCATAAGTTGGGCAGAAATTGAAAAGATCTTTGTACCTTTCCCAAGTTTGGTATAAGGTCTCATTTTCTCCTTGGACAAAACTAGCTATCCTTCTTTTTACTTGCTGGACTTTGTGGGGAGGAAAATGTTTCTTAAAAAACTCTTGGGCTATCTCTCCCCAATTACCTATAGACCTGGGTTTCAAGGAGTAAAGCCAACTTCTTGCCTTATCCTTAAGAAAAAAAAGGAAAAAAACGTAACTTAGCAGTCTCAATTTCATTTTGTGCATAGAAACTACTTATTACCTCTTCAAAAGCTCTAACATGGACATAAGGATTTTCAGTTTCTTGTCCCCTTAAGTCAGGAAGTATTGCTAATAAACCTTGTATCAGTTCTACGTGTGGTGCATTAGTTGGAAACATGATGCATAAAGGAACAAAATTTTGTGTGGGATGCAACAGTTCATACATAGTTCTTCTATTCTCCTCATGATTATTACGTGTTTCATCAGCCATGATTGATGAAGAATGTGAAGGTGATGGTGTGTCAAAAAGATTACCAAAGTAAGTTTCAAAAATTTCTAATCTGCCTCTTGCTTCTAACCTAAATGCTCATGCAACAATGAATGAACAATCAAATAAAATAAATTACAAACAACCAGAAAAATAAAAAAAAAATAAGAGGAAAAAAATGGAACGAAGTTACTGTACGGCACCCATACCCGGTCCCACTTGGGCCATTCATTCTCATACGAAGATACGGCCCATACGCCTATTCTCTCTCTCTGCAGGCCCATCTTGAAACTCTACAAAACGCTGGCCCAAGGTTCGCCTCCTGTTTATGCTTGGTAAATCCTTACCGATCACTGTCGCGGACGGCGACCGAGCATGACGTGCAGGGTATGCCCGACAGTTCCTTTCGGCGCGCCTCCGCCGAGCATATCTGCGGAAGTGGGAACCAAGTTCCGAAGCCATACTCATCGTTTCCCACTCCCACCTAACCACCCACTTATGTTCAATAACACTGGACCGCCTGCTGCACTAACCAAAAAGTAATCATAACCTCACCACTAATTTAGAACTATAATATATGAGAAGCTTGGAGGGAAGAGGGGGTTGGAAAAATGGACACCATAACTAAAATATAGAGGAAGAAAGGAAAGGTAGCGGAAGGTGGTTCAGGCAGCTGAGAAGAGAAGAGTGATCTCATTGAGTCTTCGTGCCGAGGACAACCCAGTGTAGGAAACCCAAACCCACCTTACAAATAAGTTGTGAGTCCTAGTGAGCCCAAGCCCATTAGCTCCATTCTTGGTGCGCACAATTGGCACCGTCTGTGGGAATCTCCTACTAAGCCGTAGTTCTATCGAGACTCAATCCCGGGGAGGGAGATATCTGGGAGACGCTCTGGGAGCGACGCTGAAAGCGGTTCAGCGGGATCTTCTCGGGGATCTTCTTGGTGAGAAAGAAGGCAGAAGAGACGTGAAGACAGGGACCGCGAACGAGAAGAGCAGTCCGGCCTCGGGGAGGGGTCGTACCAAACGCGACAAACGATTTCGAACGCCTCGGGGACCGGCAACTCGATGAGAGAGATGAAGAGCTTGAACGGTTGCACAAGCTAGTAAGAGACCTGGAGTTGGAGGCGGAGAACAGGCATCAGAGAAGAGATGGAGATAACCGAGAAAGAAGAGCCAATACCGGGGAAGATCATCGCCCAGCTGGGTCAAACCAATCTGGGTCTCATAACCGCCGCGGACGCTCCCATTCCCGAGAATCTCGTCGGCGAAGGGAGCAGGCTCATTCGAGGGAATCCTGCCAACACCGAGACCGCTCGAGATCGCGGGAATACGCTGACCGAGGTTCGGATTTCCCAGAAGAACAACGGCCCCATAATGCGGCCATGGATGCGATGAGTCGCGCGCTACGAAGAGCTGCCCGGTCCCCATTCTCAGCTGACATCGAGAGGGCCCTAATGCCGGACAGATTCACACGCCACCCTTTCGACTCATACGACGGAAAAACGGACCCAGTAGAGCACGTCAGTCACTATATCCAGATGATGTCTCTGCATACCCACAATGACGCACTAATGTGCAAGGTTTTTCTCTCGAGTCTTGGTCCCACCACTTTGAGATGGTTTAACGGGCTACGGAAGGGTTCTGTCCATGATTTTGCCGAGCTTATACAGGAGTTCGGCGTCCGGTTTGTAACTTGCAGCTGGGTGCCACAACCGGTAGACGCGTTGCTGTCCATGAAAATGAGGATAGGGGAAACCCTCCGTAGTTATGCCAGCCGGTACTAGGAGCTCTACAACGAGATCGGCGGGGGGAATGAGAAGATTGCTGCGAGCACATTCAGGATGGGGCTGCCCGAGGAATCCGGGCTAAAGGAGTCACTGACTAAGAAGCCTCCCGAGGATATGAGGCAGTTAATGAGGCGTATAGAAGAATATAAACGGCTAGACGACGACCGGATGCAGAGCAAGGGCAAGGCGCTAATGATGAATCATCCCCGGTCAAGTGCCTTTCAGCCGAGGACCCGAGGGAATTTGAGAATTCAAGAACCAGAGGCGCAAGTAGGGGAGGTAAACGTGACGTTCAAAGAGCCGGTTCACAAGATTGTGGACAGGATTAAACACGAGCCATATTTCAGGTGGCCGAACAGGATGGGCGGTGACCTTTCTAGGAGAAATCATAATTTGTACTGCACCTATCATAAAGACAAGGGACATACGACCGAGCAGTGCCGGGTCTTGAAAGACCATCTCGGGCAGCTGGCCAAGGCAGGGTACTTGAAGGAGTTCGTACTAGACGCGGGGGACTGGGCAAGGGGCTACTCAGAGGGGCAACCTCCTTCCACCCCCGCTCAGGATAATTGAAGTCGTCCATGCTCCACCGAGAAGTCTCACCTCGGCAAGGAGAAAGGGGGTGCTAAATGTGGACCCAGTGGAGGGAAGCTCGGACGCACCACCGGCGGGGAAGAAGGTTAAGCTTACCCGGGAGCCTATCGCTTTCGGTGACGATGATCTAGAGGGAATGGTCCAGCCGCACGACGACGCATTGGTGGTTAATGCCCGGGTAGGCGGGTTCTTGGTGAAAAGAATGATGATAGACCAGGGGAGTGGGGCCGACGTGATGTATCCAGACTTGTACCGAGGGCTCGGGTTGACGAGTGGGGACCTCTCTAAATACAGCACGCCTTTGGTCGGGTTTGATGGGAAAATTGTAATGCCCGAGGGCAAATAACTATGCCCGTGAATATGAAGGGCAAAGAGGTGGTAGTGACGTTTATAGTAGTGAATTCTTTCTCCCCGTACACAGCGATACTCGGCAGACCGTGGATTCACGCAATAGGGGCCGTCCCGTCCACACTGCATGTGAAAGTAAAATTTCCTACCGAGCATGGTATTATTGTGGTAAAAGGAAGCCAGCAGACGGTGAGACAATGCTTAATCACCATGGTCAGCCAGAAGAAGGAGGAAGCAGATCAGGGGGAGTCTGACCGGCAGAAGGGTCCGCCGCGGGGGGTCCCGTTATAGCAATTACAGAATGACCGAGGAGAAGTGGGGGGGTGGTGGTACCGAGAAGATGATGAAAGTAAGGGTACTTCCAGATACCGACAAGTGTTTCCACGTAGGGAAGGGCATGGACGAGCAGGAGAAGGTGGAGATGTTGTTGCTCCTCATACAGAACGTAGACGTGTTTGCATGGAGTCCATATGAGGTGCCCGGGGTGGACCCCGAGTTCATTGTCCATAGACTTAGGGTTGACCCCTCTTTCCCCCCCAAGAAGTAGAAGCCAAGGAGATCGGCCTTGGAGCACACCGAGGCGGTGAAAGCGGAAGTCCAAAGGCTGAAGGATGCTGGGGCGATAAGGGAAATCTTCTTCCCGGATTGGTTGGCAAATACCGTAGTGGTAAAGAAGAAAAGCGGGAAATGGAGGGTTTGCGTGGACTTCACGGATTTGAACCGAGCATGTCCAAAAGACCCTTTCCCCGTGCCTAAAATTGACCAATTAGTGGATGCCACGTATGGGCACCCGAGAATGAGCTTTCTGGATGCTTTTCAAGGGTATCACCAGATCGCCCTAGCACCCGAGGACCAAGAGAAGACGGCGTTTATCTCACCAGAAGCTAATTATCACTACACGATGATGCCCTTCGGACTAAAAAACGTTAGGGCTACGTACCAACGGATGATGACAAGAATGTTCCGAGACATGATAGGGCGCACGGTTGAGGTGTACATTGATGATATGGTGGTGAAGAGCAAGCAGACAGCACGGCACACGAACGACCTTCGGGGTGTTTTCGAGGTTCTTCGACAGCACAAGTTACGTCTAAATGCCGAGAAGTGTGCATTTGGTGTGGAGGCCGAAAAATTCCTAGGGTATCTGATCACTAAGCGGGGAATAGAGGTCAACCCCGACCAAATTGAGGCCGTGAAAAGACTGAAGCCACCGAGTAGTCCGAAAGAAGTGCAAGTGTTAACCGGGATGCTAGCCGCCCTTAATCGGTTCATTTCCAAGTTCGCAGATCGATGCCGACCATTCTACCAACTTCTAAAGAAATGGACTAGATTTCACTGGAACGAAGAATGCGACAGAGCTTTTATGGATCTGAAGGATTATTTGACACGGGCACCCATGCTAACGGCACCAGAACTTGGTGAAGACCTATTCATGTACTTGGCAGTGTTCGAGCACGCTGTGAGCACCGTGCTACTGAGGGACCAGGGAATCCAACAACCCGTGTACTACATCAGCAAGACTCTAGTTGATGCGGAGACAAGATACTTACCTCTAGAGAAGCTTGTGTTGGCCCTGATACACGCCACGAGAAAGCTGCCACAATTCTTTCAGGCTCATACGGTTTACGTCTTAACCGAGTATCCCCTACAGTCGCTGTTGAGGAGGTCCGACTTCACTGGCCGAATAGCCAAATGGGGAACTCGGCTAGGTTCTTTTGATATACGGTACAGGCCCCGAAGTTCAGTAAAAGGCCAGATCCTTGCGGACTTTGTCGCCGAGTTCTCGCCAAGAGGAAAGGGGGAGATAGTTTGTCACGTGGAGCCTCACCCATGGAAGGTATTTGTGGATGGGGCATCGAGCTCCACGGGAGCCGGTGCGGGGGTTGTCATAATCACCCCGGAGGGAATACGGTTAGAGCACTCATTTAGATTGGGCTTTAGAGCCTCCAACAACGAGGCGGAATACGAAGCCTTGCTGGCCGGACTGAGGACGGTTTCGAGTTTAGGTGCCCGGGAAGTAGAGGTGTATTCAGATTCGCGTCTGGTGGTTAGTCAGGTTGAGGGCAGTTTTGAAACCCGAGATCTCCGGATGAAAGCATACTTGGAACAGGTGAAGGAAACTGTAACCAGCTTCGGCACGGTAAAGTTTTCCCAAGTAGCTCGGACGCAAAACAGACACGCCGACTCCCTCGCCACGCTCGCGTCATCAGTAGCCGAAGAGATACCCCGGTTGATAAGAGTGGAAGTTGTTCCAAAGCCGAGCATCAGGATAGTAACTGATCCGGGAGCTGAAGGGATCGATGTCACAGCGATCGCAGCACTTGGGCCGTGCTGGATGGACCCCATTACAGATTTCCTGGCTAAGGGCCGACTCCCGTCTGACGAAAAGGAGGGCAGAAAGATCTGTAGAATAGCCCCTCGATATTGGCTTTCAGAAGACCGAACGTTGTTTCGGAGATCCTTTGGGGGGCCTTACCTTTTGTGCTTACGCCCGGAGAAGGTGGGCGAGCTCTTGGCCGAGCTTCATGAAGGGGTGTGCGGCAGTCATGTGGGAGGACGTTCGTTGGCACACCGGGCGATGAGTCAAGGTTTTTGGTGGCCTCAAATGCAGAGGAACGCCGCCGAATATGTACGTAAGTGTGAATAGTGTCAGAAGCATATGCCCTTAATCCATCAGCCTGCAGGCCATCTGAACCCGATCAGCAGTCCCTGGCCTTTTGCACAATGGGGGTTGGATATCATCGGCCCATTCCCCCGGGCGACGAGTAATCGAAGGTTCGTCCTGGTGGCTGTCGACTATTTTACCAAATGGGCGAAGGCGGAGGCTTTGGCCAATATCCGGGACGTGGATGTAAAGAAATTCGTATGGAAGAATCTAATCACCAGGTTTGGGGTACCGAACTCTCTCATATCAGACAACGGGCTCCAATTCGACAGCCGTGCATTTCGTAAATTCTGCGGTGATCTCGGCATCAAGAACAGATACTCGACTCCAGTGTATCCCCAGGGTAACGGCCAGGCCGAGGCCATAAATAAAGTGATTGTAAACGGGCTGAAAAAGAGGCTGGAGGGGTAGAAAGGGAAACTGGGCTGAGGAGCTGCCTAAAGTCTTGTGGGCATACCGGACAACTCCTAGGAGATCCACCGGGGAGACCCCGTTCTCTCTCACATACGGAGCCGAAGTCGTGATACCAACCGAGGTGGATCTGTGCAGCGCACGAGTCGTGGGATTCGATCCCGGCCAAAACGATGAGATGATGGTGGGACGCTTGGACAAATTGAAAGAGTTCCGTGAAGTGGTAACTATAAGGCTCGCGGAATATGTGCAAAAGCTGGCCCAAAGGTACAGCCGAGACGTAAGAACAAGGGAGTTTGGCGCCGGGGATTTGGTTCTCAGGAAAGCCGTGGGGAATATGCGGGATACGAACGCCGGGAAGCTGGCGCAAACATTGGAAGGGCCTTACGGGGTCACTGCTGTCGCTAGCGCAAGAGCGTATTACATGGAGGACCTAGACGAGAGGCCGCTTCCTCGGCCATGGAACATCCATAATCTTAAGAGATTCTATCACTAATGGGCGGTACTGAAAGTTGAAAGGTTGATGTAATATTGCACGGTTTTCACTAATGAAGATAATGGCGTCCATCTGGCTACACTCTTTCAATTTCTCAGTTCGGCTTCAATTGACGATTATAAAAGAACCTTAAGCTACGAGTCTTAATAAGGACAGAAACCTGCTTCTCGGTTCGATCTATATCGCCAAGCAGGTGTAAACCTTTAAATTAAATCTAAAGACAGAAACCTGCTTCTCGGTTCGATCTACATCGCTGAGCAGGTGTAAACCTTTAACATTTACACTAAGGACAGAAACCTGCTTCCTGGTTCGATCTATATCGCCGAGCAGGTGTAAACCTTTAAATTAAATCTAAGGACAGAAACCTGCTTCTCGGTTCAATCTACACCGTCGATCAGGTGTAAACCTTTAACATTTACGCTAAGGACAGAAACCTACTTCTCGGTTCGATCTACATCACCGAGCATGTACGACCAATAAATTAAATCTTACAGAAACCTGACTCTCGTTTCGTTGTACATCCCCGCCTTACGACGAAACAAGATTCAACTACCCGGACCACTACAACATAAGCGCGAAGCAAACGAACAACACAAATAAATATTCCGAAATTAAATCACCATACTAGGAGTTAAAGCATTATCCCGACCACAAAACCAAGTGGCCATTTTAGTGTTAAACGAGATAAAGACAAAAGAAAAGAGGCGATTGTTCGGTCACCACAGCCCGGTGACATAGGCAAGTCAACTAAAAAAAAAAAAAAAAAAAGGGGAAAAACTTCATTAAAGGAAGAAGTCGCTTTTCGGCAATTAAGAGGCAGAGTCTGCTGGTTGCTCCCGAGCGCTGGTCTCTGCGGAATGCTGCTGAGTCAAGGTCTGAGGTGGGTCCTGGCCGAGCTGATCTCCGAAGCGGTGGCGGCTGGCCACTTCTGTTTCTTCCAACTCCACGTGAGAGTCTATCTACTCCACCAATTCCCTCAAGCTGGTCGTCTCCTCTTCATCAATGGGCCTTTGAGGGTTCTGCGAGCTATGAGCAGGGACCGGGAACGGAATCTGGCCAGGATTTCTCAAAGGGAAATCCTCGGGGACTCCCAAAGCTTGCAGAGCGGCCAGCCACCCCTCCTCGAAGCCTAGCTTCCGAGCTTCCCCTATGACGGGTTCTGTTGAGTTCTTGGCATCAGCAAATCCCTCATTATACCACTTGCTCTCGCTGGCCTCAAGGGCCACTCTCAGGTCGGCCAGCTCTTTGGAACGTGCACCGTTGATGCTCTCGGCTTCCGCCAACTTAAGCTCAGTCTCTCCCACCTTAACCTGCAGCTCTGAGTACTTCTTTTCCACTGCCACCCTCGCTTTCTCTACCGCTGCAGCCTTCTTCTCCGCAGTCGAGGCAGCCACAGCTTTCTCCTTGGCGTTTACCTCGGCAACATCCTTAAGAGCTTTCTCCCGACCAGCATCCTCGGTAAGATCATTGACACACCTATCAAGTATGTACGCCAGCTGCGCGGCCTAATGAAGTGATAAGAACGGGTGTCATACCCCCGAAGACAGAAGTTAGTAAAAAATAAAATAAAATAAATAAAAATAAACAAAACAAAACTTACCGCGATGGTGTGCCACTGCAGCCTCCTTCCCATCGACTCATCCGTGCCCTCCTCGAAAGCACGCACGTCCTCGAGCAGTAGAAGGCCTCGCGCCAGGGCCTAGGCGACGTGACCACCTGCCCCCTTTCCCCAGACATGCACACTTGCATTCGAAGGGAGAAGTTTGCCATCCAGCATGAATGAAGGCTGCCACGCAGGTACGGCGTGGGAAGAGGACACCACATGCGCCTCGGCGTGAGCCGTAGGTTCGCGGATTACAATGCCACCGGATGGCCGGGGAGGGGTATTGAAAGGCATATCACCCGGGCCGACTACCGTCTGTTCGGTTGTACGCTGCTTTTTTCTTTGCCGACCGGGGGCTGTGGACGGAGGAGGGGTTTAGCCGCGCCCTTGTTGTTGTGGCTGCTGCGCGGCAGGCCTGGCTCCGGGAATGAAATGGCTAATCGTCATCGTCTTCCGAGTCACCATCTCCGCTCCTTGGTTGTGATCGGTTTCAGGGCGGTCGGGAGATTCTGCAACTGCTTCTTCGACGTCCAGGGCTGGGGCTCCTTGGTCGATGGGACCTTCCGGTTGAGCGGGGGCTTCTTGCTGAATTTGCTCATGAGCTCATTCTCGGCGAGCTCGGGACACACGCTCGGCTGACTCGTCCCGTACAGGCTAGAGCTCATCAGAGCAAATATACCGGGGACCCTGATCACGGGCCTCACCTACTGTAAACTTCGGGGGGAGGAAATCGGCATGCCGAACGTCGATATAAGACAAGAGTGGGCTATCAACCAGCAGGGCTTGGCTGAAAGCTTGCCAGGTGGAATACACGAGATTAACCCCGAGAATTAGGTAGGAAGCTCGGAGCTAACCGTCTGAGTGGACAAAAATCTCGGACCTGAGCACGAAGTTTAAATCCCGCACATGCGCGACTCTAACATCCGGGACAAACACCCTACCATCTGAGACAAACCACGCGAATAAGTGTCAGAGGGAGTAAAATGTTCACAATACGATATAAATGTACGTTCATGCATGAAATTAAAGAAGAAATGAAAGCAGGTCAGTGATCGGAACGAACCCACTTCGCGCCTGGTGAGGGGGCAGGGAAATTCACCGGCAAACCAATTGCCGCGCACCCGAACAAACTCCCCAGCGGAGTTCTTATTTGAGTAAGGTAGGCAGGAGATCAGCCGTACACTCATATCTCTAACTTTCAAATAATAATTCGTTTTCTTGCTCCCACATAAACTGTACATGTGGTTTATGTCGTGTTGATTCAATTGTAAACCGTACATCTGGTTCAACCGACTCACACAACTCACTACCCGGTAAAAATTGGGAGGGAGTTGGTCGGGGCACAACCCATAATACCTAAGGGTGTCTACTAGAAGAGGGTTTACGGGAAATCTCACCCCACCCTCTAAAATCGCCATCAATGGAAAAAAGGCAGTATTGCCCCCTCTATGAAGAGCGATATCACTCTCAGGGCAATACGCCACCTCCACATCGCTGGGGATGTCAAAGGCCTGCCTGAAAGAGGCTAAGGCCGCGTCTGTCTCTAGAAGGTATGAATATCCCATCCTAAACACTAAGAGGAAAGATGAACGAAGATGCGGAAGTAAACAGGAAAAGTGTAGAGAACTTACTTTGGGCTCTAAGATGAGAAGAGATTCTGGGCTGAAGAATGAGTGCACGGATGAATGTACGGCGGATAGGGATTCTCAGAGGGTGAAGAGCGTAAAAAGTAGATGAGTGATTTGAAACGGGCCTTTTATAGAAGTCCTGAGGAGGATTAATGACAGTTAATCAGCAATTATGAGGATTAATTGACAGGCCTCGCAGGTCCTAACGCCAAACTGGCGTCTGCGCTACCTCGGTTCACGAAGCGTCAGGTATTTATGAGGTGCGAACCAAACGGCCGAATCCTGTGCGACTTTTTAGGAGCGCATTAATGGGATTGCTGGAATGTCCCAGACGGTCCCTCTCCGGACCTCCCATGTAGCATACGCCGTCCTGACTCCTTGATTCTCACCAAGGCCCGGGCATAAATCAAGGGGGGGCTAATGTACGGCACCCATACCCGGTCCCACTTGGGCCATTCATTCTCATACGAAGATACGGCCCATACGCCTATTCTCTCTCTCTGCAGGGCCATCCCGAAACTCTACAAAACGCTGGCCCAAGGTTCGCCTCCTGTTTATGCTCGGTAAATCCTTACCGATCACTGTCGCGGACGGCGACCGAGCATGACGTGCAGGGTATGCCCGGCAGTTCCTTTCGGTGTGCCTCCGCCGAGCATATCTACGGAAGTGGGAACCAAGTTTCGAAGCCATACTCACCGTTTCCCACTCCTACCTAACCACCCACTTATGTTCAATAACACTGGACCGCCCGCTGCACTAACCAGAAAGTAATCATAACCTCACCACTAATTTAGAACTATAAATATGAGAAGCTTGGGGGGAAGAGGGGGTTGGAAAAATGGACACCAGAACTAAAATATAGAGGAAGAAAGGAAAGGTAGCGGAAGGTGGTTCAGGCAGCTGAGAAGAGAAGAGTGATCTCATTGAGTCTTCGTGTCGAGGACAACCCAGTGTAGGAAACCCAAACCCACCCTACAAATAAGTTGTGAGTCCGAGTGAGCCCAAGCCCATTAGCTCCATTCTCGGTGCGCACAGTTACCATTAGAAGAATTTCCACTAGCTATGCTTTGCTCAAAAAAAAAAAAAAAAAAAAAAAAAAAAATTGCCTCTGAATACGCAGCAGCTCCCCAGCAATGCCGCCAAAATTGCTTGCTCACTCCCAAGTGCAGGAGATTGTAGCAATTCGGAGTACTGAGGTTGAACCACAAGGAGCAGGGTAAATTCAAAGAAAATATAATTAAAAAACAATTTGGGTGAAGAAGAAAAGTACTTTTGCCAGGTAATTGTTAACAAGAATAATAATAAAAACTAGTTTAAATCAATAATGTAAATATTGGGGCATCTGGGTATTTCCTTATATCGATATAAAATTCTTTGTGATCTAAGAAATTACATATTTCATAATTGATTGTTCTTATACAGTTAAATACATATGATTTGGTTGAATTGAGACAATTCAAGAACGCATAATAACCTAGATTAATAATGTGGTTAGAAAAGTTTTCAGAAAAACCCATTCAGTTTAAAACCTGATTTCTATTTGAAACTATTAGAAATTCATCTAAACAATAAGAAAAACATGATTGAATTTATTGAAAGTATGGAAGAACTAATACATCAAAAGAAATCTAATTGAACAATCAAATATGTTGTTGATAAAATCCTAGAAAGAATCACATTGAATATTCATACCGTATAGAAGAAACATAACCCCTAGCCCTAGCAAA
The DNA here is from genome assembly GCA_019022515.1 of Quercus aquifolioides. Classification (NCBI taxonomy): domain Eukaryota; kingdom Viridiplantae; phylum Streptophyta; class Magnoliopsida; order Fagales; family Fagaceae; genus Quercus; species Quercus aquifolioides. The sequence continues at coordinate 59,251,260 of CM032326.1, read as the reverse complement.
GAGTTTAGGTTGCCATTAGAGAAAGGAAAATACAAGGTTTTCTCCGCCAAAATTTGTTCTGCCCAGCCTCCATTCAAAACCCTAACGTAAAAAAGTGTCAAAAGAAAATAAAACTTTTACTATTTTAATTTTCGTCCAGGTTTACAGCAGTAACTTGTGAGTTAATTTCGGTGTTCAAAAATTATGAATTTTAAAAAACTCAAAACTGAAAAGTTGTAGATATTTAAGTCATGGTTCCAACCCATATGGTCTTGTGTCAATTGGATTTTCAAGGAGAGAGATACACCGAAAATACTGATCAGTGCTCAAATCTGATTTTTCCTTTTCAGATTCTACATCTTTGATTTCTTTCCTTATTTGAAGCTTCCAAACATGGTAGATGACCCAAACACTCCAGCTGCAACTCCTTAGACATTTAAGCATAGTCCTTTAACTCCTCTTTAATTCTAGTTTTGCTTCCATTCTCTCACATACTCTTGTAAACTTTTCTTTTGCACATGATTTCCTAAAAGTAGAAAATTACACGCAATAAATGATATCTTATTCAAGAAAATATGTAAAGATAAATAATAGGGACTAATGCAAATCATGGCTTAATTATACAAATTAAGCATACTAATAAGGAGATAATGCTGACATAAATATATAACAAGTATACACTTTAAGGTGTTATCAAGAAGGCGACTTTCTATAAGGTTGATAGACTCTTGAGACAATTCCAATATGAGCAAGGGATGTCTGGTGGTAGAGGAAGAAAACCTTTTATTCTTGTGGACACAACTCCTACTCGTGTAAGGAACATGCTATTGGGCTTGGACATGGCTGACCGAGTGGATCAATCTTTTGTTAAGGTTTACTCCCACAGGATGACTGTGGAATACTCTAACTGGCTAGTGAGAAAGATTAGGGATATGGAGATTGACATGGCTTCTTTGAGAAAACAATTTCTTGAAGATAACTAAGGCAAGCAAGGGGATAACAACTGTGAGTTCAAAAGGAGAGACAAAGATGACGAGGTACTTACTACAGATGGAACCAATGGACAATCAAATAAGAAAAAACTGAAGAAGACCTAATTCTTTTATTTTTTTTGGCTTTGAACACATTTATTTAAAAAGTTAGTTTGAAACTTTTAGCATTAGGAATTATTTAGGACTTTTAGATTTAGGGTTCTGTTGAGGGTTTGTTTTGTTTAGGATTTGGTTTTATGTTTAAGGTTTGGTTTTATGTTTAGGGTTTGGTTTATGTAATGGTATGGTTTGTGTTAATGGAATGGTTAAATCTTGGCAATTTTTTTTTTGATGGGTAAATGGTGGGTTTGGGTAAGTTGTGACAGACCAATATATGGTTGCCTATATACCTCCTTGGTAGAAGGATCAGGTCATCGTGTAGTTCATTTTATTTGCCTTAATTTTTGCCTAGGCTGCCCTTTCAGGTTTTCAACCTAGCAAGCCCTTTCACTTTTTTTTTTTTTTTTTTACTCTCCTTTTACCTAGATTACCCTTTCGGGTTTTCAACCTACCATTTTCAGCCTTAATTTTTGCCTAGGCCGGCCTTTTGGGTTTTCAACCTAGCAGGCCATTTTTTTTTGGGTTAAACCTAGGAAAGAAAATGACATAATCTACAACCACTTTAGACGTGGTCATTTCCTAGACTACCACCTCAGATGTGTTATTTCTTCAATTGGTCCATATTAGTCAGCTTAGTAAAAGGGTTTGCATCTAAGTCCATCAACCTTACTGCTCCCCCAGAGTATATCTATTTGATGAAATATGGACCTGCCCAATTCTACTTGAATTTTGTTAGGATTAGTGCCCTTAAATCCTATTGTATGATGCTATATATGATATTATGTACAACATTATATATGATTTAATGTTGTGATTAATAAAGTTATTTTATTATTATCTAAAATAATGGTAATATGAATATTTAGACATTATCATATAGTTCATGAGATGCATAGTATGTGATTTATGTGATTTAGTCACAAAAGATTTAAGTCACAAGTTCTTTGTAAACTCAGAATTTTAGTTTGTAGTTAGTGATGAAATTGGGCATTTCATCTGCGAAGACTATAATATATCAACTAAGATGATTTGTCTTGATCATGAAAGTGGAGACTTCTAGTTGATATGTTGATATGTTTTAAGAGTTAAGACATATTGAACTGGACCGCTGTGAGATTTATTATTCTCCTAACAATTGTCAAATGAATAATAAATCTCACGACTTCTATTTACATGAACTCTTAATCTTGAGAGAATAATGGACCTGATCATAAAGTGTAGGTTGCTTTGATATATCAGGAGTGAAATCTAAAGTCACAATCAAAACCTCAGTATGTTGGGCAGCCACATTTAGTATTGATGGAACATATATTCTCAAGATGAAATTCATAATCTCTTAACGAAGATATAAAATATTCTCTTAAGATAAGTTTAATGAGTTTGTTTATTCAAAATGTTAGGCCTAACTACTTTATTAAGGAGTTACTAAAGTATATATTTATGAAATTGGATCTCATAAATATATGATGAATAACTTAAAGAATTAAACTAGATACTCAAGGATTAAGATGTAGTAATCTTCAAAGTGGCAGTCTATATTTATGACTTTGTATTACTACGAATATTTTATAAAGGGGTTTCATGTACAATAAAGTCTTGAGATATAATCTATTAATAATGCCTAGAATGCAATTATATTTATATAATGGTATTAAATATAATTAATGGTAACTTTGGATTTATCAAGAGTTGATAGAAAAGCCCAAGGCTCATTAGAGCTAGTGTCTTATTTGTTTCCTTTTGGTCCCACTTCAAGCCACATACTAAAGCTCAATTGGAATGACCTAAAAGGCTAGCCCAAAAAGATAATTAGTTATAAGGAGAGAAACATACAATTTCTTTTATAAAAAAAAAAGAGAGAATGAAATGTTTTGTATGTGAGTGTTAAACACACTCTAATTCTCCCTTGAACACATTTATAGAAACTGATTGAGAGACCACACTTCTTGGGCACAAGTAAAATTGGAGTGAAGATTAAAAGTATTCTCAAGTACTTCTAATTTTTGGTTTTGAATTTCACCGCACCAAGGCACACTCTCTTGTTCTTATATTCTGAAATTTACATAGTACATGTTATCTATTGCGAATGAAGTAGATTCGTTAATTTTTTGCTACGTATGTTTTGTATGCGATACAAACATGTGTTTTTCCAACAAATTTCCCATTTTTTTCCTGAATCGGGGCTCGAATCTCCTTCAGCACTAAATCTCCTATTTTCAAATCCCGAGCTCTTACTTTCTTGTCAAAGGCTTTTCTATGTCTCCTTTGGTAACCTTGAATATGATACAAGGCCTTGAGTCTCTTCTCATCCATCATGCATAACTGGTCATACCTACTCTGCAGCCGATCTACTTTGGGGATTTTACTCTCCAATACTATTCTCAATGAACGAACACCCATTTCAATGGGAAGGACCTCCATCCCATACACCAATGAATAAGGAGTGGCTCCCGTGGATGACTGAATTGATGTCCTGTACCCCTAAAGTGTATAGGGTAATTGTAGATGCCAATCCTTGTAGTTCTTCACGCTTTTCTTCAGGATCCGCCCTATGTTCTTGTTTACAACCTCAACTGCTCCATCGGTCCGAGGACAATAGGGTGAGGATTTATGGCACTGAATATTGAACTGTCGAAGTAGCTTTTCCGTTTCACCCTTGAAGTGCAGCCCATTGTCTAAGATAATTTCATTCGGTACCCTATATCTACAAATGATATTAGTCTAAATAAACTGAGCAACTTTCTTCGAGTTCAACACCTTATACGAGGCAACTTCTACCCATTTAGTGAAATAATCAATAGCTACCAGTATGAATTCATGGCCATTTGATGTTGTTGGGTGAATCTTCCCAATAATATCTATCCCCTATGTAGAGAATGGCCAGGGTGAAGTCATGGTATGTAATGACATTGGTGGCATGTGCTTCAGATCTCCATGGACTTGGTATTGATGACATTTTTGAACATGAGCTGTGCAGTTTGCTTCCATAGTAGTCCAGTAATAACCCTGTCTCATTATCTTCCGTGATAGCATGTGTGCATTCATATGTGGCCCATAACTTGATTCATTGACCTCTTCAATTATTTGCTATGCTTCCTTGGCAGTCATGCAAATGAGATGAATTCCATCATACGATCTTCTATACAGCCTTTCACCAAAAACAATGTAATTAGTGGATAACCTTCTGATAGTCAATTGATGATTCCTATCCGCAGACTTCAAGTACGTCCCATCCTTGAGGTACTGTAAGATGTCTGAATACCATTCAACTTCTCCATTTATTTCCTCGTCTCCTTCTATTAACATACAATAGGTTGGCTCTTCTTTTTGTTCCACCAATATCAACCGAGCTTGGTCTTCCTTGGGCCCATCCATCATAGATGCCATTGTTGCTAAAGTATTAGTAATCTGATTCTGCATTCTTGGCACATACTGGTATTGAATCTTTCAAAATTTCGATGTCAATTTCTAAAAACATTCATGATAAGGCACTAGCTTTTCTTCCTTAATCTTCCGCTTGTTCTAAATATGAGAAATTATCGGGGCTAAGTCACCATACACTTCCAACTCTTTCACCCTAAGACTAAGGGCTGCTTGTAACCCTATAGTGCAAGCTTCATATTTAGTGGCATTATTAGTGGTAGGAAAGTTGAGCCTACTAGAGAATGGGGTGTGTGTCCCTTTTGGAGAAATTAGGAGAATTCCAATCCCACTTCCATTCTGATTAATTATTTCATCAAAATACATCTTCTATGGTTCTAACTCTATCCCCATGATATCCTCATCCGGAAAGTCCTCTTGGATTTCTTCGGCTTCTTCGGGTGAACAGTGGGCTAAGTGATCAGTAGTTGCTCTTCCCTTTACAAACTTCCGTGTCACATATTTAATATCAAATTCTGACAAAAGCAGAACCCATTTAGCTGTCTTCCCATCTTGCACCAGCTTCTCCATTAGATATTTCAAAGGATCCATTCTTGTAATCAACAAAACCTTGAAAGCAAGCTTATAATGTCTGAGCTTTTAGGTAGCCCATACAAGCGCTACACAAGTCTTCTCAAGTGCTGTTTACTTTTTTTCATAAGCCAACATCTTTTTGCTAATATAATAAATTGCATTTTCATTTCTGAACTCCTCTAGATATTGGGCAAGCAAAGCCCCCATTGCTGTATCCGTGGTTGTGAGATATAGCAATAATGGCTTTTTAGGTACTAGAGGAACCAGTATCAGTGGCTTCATCAAATAACTTTTAATCTTCTTAAAGACTTTTTGGCATTGTTCATTCCACATCGTGGGAACTTCTTTCTTGAACAATCGAAAAAGTGGTTCACATGTCATGGTGAGTTGGGCTATGAACCTACTTATGTATTGTATCCTCCCTGAAAACCCTTGGAAATCTGGCAGCATTTCGCCTTATTTTCATGACGAAAATTCAGTAGAGCTTCACCTTAGGTGCGTGATAGCATGCAAAACGCTATTTTCACCAAGCTTTCGATGTGTGAATACGACAATGGGGATGCCCCATTTTCACGGTGAAAATCTAGTAGAGTTTCGCGTTTGGTGCGCTATAGTGCATCGGTAGGGTTTCATGCTTGTGTATATGGTGCGTGCCAACATGCTCATACAAGGATGAGCTGGAGCCCCTCAAAGTATTAAGCATATTGATACGTGTTGCATACATGGGGAAATCGATGTCACTTGGTGACATGGATCAGGACGGTCACACCGCGATGACTATGCACACAGTATGACATGAATATGCACCTATAGCAAATTCCTTGAGCACATACTCATGTCACAAGGTCAAGAGCACTTATGGCTAGAGAGGGTTACTCATGTAGCTATTAGAGTCCATCATACAAAGTGCATGATGACCCATACACATGCATACATACATACATACGTGTATACACACACACACACACACATTATGCACAATGCTATCACACAGGGCGGGGAGATAAAACAGACATTGCCAACGTTCCAAAAGTATGGTCCAACAAGGTACAGGAAATGCGAAATAGACATTGTCATACCCAGGGAACGCGGCTCAAGCAAGGAGCAAGAAAGATAAAGGGTACAAGGAGAAGGGGAACCCTAATACAATGCTCTAGAGAAGAGGCTAAGAGAGAGGGAGAAAGATATAACCACTCGGGGAGGCTAGGCCTCCTAATCTACTGAACATTGTCCTTTGAGAGCTTGCGTCTTCTTGCTTGCATCCTTGTCCCTTTTGCTTGCGTCTAGGAGGTTGCACCCTTACTTCAAGCGTTTATGCTCTATGTGGGTACATGCAATGACAAAAGAAACAAGCCAACAAACAAGCAAAGAAACAAGCATAAAGAAAGCATGCTAAAAGACAAGCTATCAAAGAGAGAGATCCAAATGGAGGAAAACAAACATGTTATTAAACAAAGAGAGTGTCCTAGGAGGACAAATATAGGTTTTGATAGGGTGTTTATAGCCCCATGAGATTGGAGTATGGAGGACACACAGACTCATGCATGAACATGTGCAAGTGTGCAAAGATGCAAAGGAGCAAAGAAATCCAAACGAGTGGCACAAAGCAAGCAAGGCAAGCATAAGATTGCACAGAACGGAGAAAGGGTATGCATCAAGCAAACCGACACCATGGAGGTGTATCTCACAACTGGTAACACCCAAACAATCCACAAGAGGGACAGATGAAACCACACAAGCAAGTGGCCTCAAAAACCGACAAGCACAAGCCCACGAAGGGCATAAAGCATGGCAAAACCTAGATCTAGACAGGCAAACATAGAGATAAAACATAGAAGCAAGCAAGCATATACATGCATAAAGAAAATGATCCAAACCCTTTGACATAGGCCTAGGTGTATGGATGTAGGCCTAGATCATAGGATCTAGATCTACACCCTGCCTAAAGGGGCCAAAAAAACATGGAAAAAGTGATAACAAGAGATAAAAAAGGCTTTAGAAGCATGTGGCATAGCAACCAACATGTAGATCTAGAGACATGAACATGGCATGGAGCACACAAAGATATAGATCTAAACATAAGCATCGCAAAAAGCACATAAACAAGTATATTTAGGCATAAACATGGCAAAAAGCACCTAGGCATATGGATCTAAGCACAAACAAAAAATTTAGACATATCCTAGCCTAAGAAAGCTAGGCCAAAATCATCAAACCGGTAAAACATGGTAAAAAGCAAAGAGACATGCTAGGAAAGCTATAAAACATGCTAGGAAGCAAGATAAAGCAAAGATATACTATGGAAAGCAATAAAACATGTAATGAAGAAAGATAAAGCAAAGGATGTAGATTGTAGCTAAAAAGCTACATCTACACCCTTAAAATCTCAAATCCAAGGTCCTAAGACCAAGAAGAGGAAAAAGAGTGCAAGAACACTACCTCTTGATTTTTGATAAAAGAGAAAAATTAAAGGTTTTTGGATGCGTTTTTGGGAGAGAAATATAGAGAAAAAAGAGAGAAAACTGCCTAGAAAAGATGCCCCAAGACCCCAAAATTCATCCCTATCAAGAGCTGTTAAGTCTGAGGAAGTTTTGGGCATTTTATAGGCAAGAAAGTGCCCGATGGCCACTAAATGGCCGCGGCGGCCCTTTAGGGTGCGCCGAGCTGATGTCAGCAATTTTGTCATTTTCTAGCTTTTCAGTTCTGACTTCAATCACATATTTGAAGGCCTTCCCGAACTTTGATTGAGCTGATCTTGAAGTCCCTGGAAAGGTTTAGATATCTAAAAGAAATTGAAATTCCAATGGTTAGATCAAAAGTTATGGCCTTAGGAAGCAAGATGATGTGCCAAACACGGTTTTCAAGATATCTCAACCGTTTTATCTCTGATTATGACCCATGAGTAATCGTTGGAAAGGTAATTTGATGCTCTTCGCAATGAAGCTGGTTTTAACCCATTTTGACAGTTGGATCAAAATTAAGGTTTCTAGGGCCCCAGAGAATCAACTCCGGATCAAAGTTGGTCAAAGTTGACGAAAATCTTCGAATAGCTCGGGTTTGATGTAAAAGCTTGAAAAATGTTTTTAAAGTGGTTCTGATAAATTTTGACCTTTAGTCAACCTTGGGTTAACAAGGGGCATTTTGGTCAATTTGACCTAAAAAGGCACTTTGAGTGCTCTGATGCCCGAACAGGTTACGCCACGTCAATCTAGATGTTTCCACAGCCCTTTGGAGAAAAGTTAATATTTTTAGAATTTTTGGGGTTCGACACGCAAATCGAGGGTGGACAAAATACGGTATCTACATCTTCGTGTGTTCAACATGTTTGTTAGCCCCCGTTTGGCTCTCCTTGCTAGTGTGTCTCTTTGCATGCTCCCTTTACCTTTTTGTTATCTCCTTTGGTTATCTACTTCTTTGTTTGTTGCATGTACATGCTTAGAGCATGGACACTTAGAGCAAGAGAACGACTCCCTAAGCGTGAGCAACAAGGGAAAAGATACAAGCAAAAATACGAAGCCCAAAAAAGGGAATGTTCAGTAGATTAAGAGGCCTAGCCTTCTCGAGTGGTTACATCTCTCTCTCTCTCTCTCTTAGCCTCTTCTCTAGAGCACATTCTATTAGGGTTTCCTCTTCATGTACCCTTTATCTTTCTTGCACCTTGCTTGGGCCGCGTTCCTTGGGTATGACAATGTTTGTTTTACATTTCCTATACCTTACTGGGCCATACCCATGGGACAATGTCTGCTTTACTTTTCTGCTCTGTGTGATAGCATTGCGCATGATGTATGTATATATATGCCTGTATGTGGGTGATTATGCACTTTGTATGATGGACTCTCGTGGCTACGTGAGTGACCCTCTTTAGTCATGAGTGCTCTCGACCTTGTGGTGTGGGTATGTGCCCAAGGCAATTGTTGTAGGTGCATATTCATGCTATATTGTGTCCACGATCATTGTGGTATGAGCGTTTCAATCCATATCACCAAGTGACACTGGTTTCCTGTGTATGTGACACGCATTAATATGTTTGATCTTTGAGGGACTCCGACTTGTCCTAGCATGAGCATTTGGGAGTATACATAGGCATGAAACCCTGCCGGTGTGCCATAGCGCACCAAACGCGAAACTCTGCCGGATTTTTGCCATGAAAATGAGGCACCTTCGTTGCCATATTCTCATAGCGAAAGCTTGGTGAGAATAGTGTTTTGTGTGCTATGACACACTTGAGGCGAAGTGCTACCAAAGTTTTGCCACGAAAATAAGGCGAAATATTGTTGAAAATTTGTCGTGGAAATTTGGCATTGATTCCAAACACACTAGGAAGCATCGATTGAGACCACACCCTTTCCGAAACAAAACCTCAAAGCCTGATTTGTTTATAGCCTTGAAAGCTAATGCCAATAGCTTGTTTTCAATTACCAATGTTAGAAAATTAAGATTTTACCAAAACAAAGGACTGTTTATAGATAGGCGTTGTGGGGTGCCTAACACCTTCCCCACACGTAATCAGACTTTCAAACTCAAGAATCAAGATTTTTTATCCATCCATATTAGATTAGGAAAAACGATCTTTTTCTTAGCCTAGGATTGGTAATAAAATCAAATAGAGTTAGGTGACCAATCACACCTTAGAAAAAACCCAATGTTTGGTGGGGACTTCACTTACCTTTGGTAACTTCCTTGAAATTGACTCATTTTCCAGTCACACACAAGAGGTATGCCTTTCTTCACAGTACCTAAGCTCCCGAGCCTATACGTTTCAGGCGCATGCGAGCATCTCCGTGATAGGTGGTTGAATTGCCACGGGCATCGACAGTAACAATTCTAAAATATGAAGAATGGCCAATGAGAAGATGAACAAGTTGGAAGAAATGATCAAGAGGTCAAGGAGGCTGGATGATCTCATAGACTGTCAATCGCTTTCTCTCTTTCCAGATGTAAGGCTACCACCTAAGTTCAAGATGCCGATCTTGGACAACTTTGATGGCACTAGCTGCTCCAAGTCCCACCTGAAGATGTACATGAGGGCTATGCAGCCCTTGGGAGCTACTAAAGAGATGTTAGCCTAGATGTTCCAGAATACTTTGACTGGAGCTACCCTCAAATGGTTCCTTAATGTGGAAGATACCAAATCTCTAAATTGGGAGGATATATGCAGGGAGTTCCACAATCAATACAAGTACATCACAGAGGTTGATGTGACAAGAAGAGACTTGGAGACTACCAAGCAAGAACCTAAGGAGTCATTCTCAACCTTCATAACTAAATGAAGGTCTAAAATGCCCAGATAATGAATAGGCCTAATGAAGAGGAACAATTGACAATGGTTGTAAAGAATTTGTTGCCTGTAGATCATAAGTACCTATTTGCTCAATATTTTCCAAATTTTAAGGCCCTAATAGCGGCTAGTACTCAAATTGAAGATGCTATAAATATTGGGACTATAAAAAATGAAGAAGCACCTAAATTTAAAAGGAATTTTAGACCTTCCAGTTCTAAAACTACAGAGGTATCCAACAAATATAAAACTGATCCATACCAACTTATTGCCCCAATACAAGTATCACAAGGACTACCTCCTAGACCTAAAAGAGAATTGCATGAACTTTATATGCTAGTAAGTCAGGTGTTTGAAAGATTGAAAGTGAAAGGGTTATTAAAACCTTTGGACCTAAGACTAGTCCTAAACCTATTACCCACTAGATTTGATGTTAATAAGAGGTGTGCATACAATCAAGGCCCGGGACATGAAACTGATAGGTGTTTTTTTTAGGGTTTATGCCCTAAAATCCAATTTATTGGCATGTCATAAATAATTAAGTTGTTTAATTATATGAGACTATCTATAAATGAACTAATGGAACATTATCTTAGTCCATGAGATGCATAGTATGTGATTTATGTGATTTAGTCACAGAAGATATAAATCACAAGTTCTTTGTAAACTCAGAATTTTAGTTCGTAGTCAGTGATGAAATTGGGCGTTTCATCTGTGAAGACTATAACATATCAACTAAGATGATTTGTCTTGATCATGGAAGTGGAGACTTCTAGTTGATATGTTGATATGTTTTAAGAGTTAAGACATATTGAACTGGACCGATGTGAGATTTATTATTCTCCTAACGACTGTCAAATGAATAATAAATCTCACGACTTCTATTTACATCAACTCTAAATCCTGAGAGAATAATGGACCTGATCATGAGGTGTAGGTTGCTTTGATATATTAGGAGTGAGATCTATAAGTTACGGTCAAAACCCAGTATGTTGGGCAGCCGCATTTAGTGTTGATGGAACATATATTCTCAAGATGGAATTCATAATCTCTTAACGGAGATATAAAATATTCCCTTGAGATAAGTTTAATGAGTTTGGTTATTCAGAGTGTTGGACCCAACCACTTTAGTAAGGAGTTACTAAAGTATATGTTTATGAAATTGGATTTCATAAATATAAAATGAATAACATAAAGGATAAAACTGGGTACTCAAGGATTAAGATGTAATAATGTTCAAAGTGGCAGTCTACATTCATGACTTTGTATTACTACAAATATTTTAATGAAGGGGTTGCATGTATAATAAAGTCTTGGGATATAATTTATTAATAAGACCTAGAGTGCAATTATATTCTTATAGTGGTATTGAATATAATTAATGGTAACTTTGGACTTGTCAAGAGTTGACAGAAAAGCCCAAGGCCCATTGGAGCTAGAGTCTTATTTGTTCCCTTTGGTCCCATCTCAAGCCACAAACTAAAGCCCAATTGGGTAGGCCCAAAAGGCTAACCCAATTAGATAATCAGTTATTATTTAATAAGAGTTATTAAATAATAAAAACTATGAGAATAGTTTTAACGTATGTATGATGAAAAGAAAAGAAATCAAATTTTCTCCACAAGGAGAAAAAGAAGGTTTTTTCTTTGAGAGTTTATGTACAAAAGACTGATTGAGAGATCACACATCTTGGGCACCATGTGGAATTGAGATGAAGATTGAAGGTATTCTCAAGTCATGTTTTGAAATTCACTGCATCAAGGTACGCTTTCTGTTCTTTATTCTAGAATTCATGGTTACATGTTATCTTTCATGATTGAAGTAGATCTGTGGTTGTTGCTTCCGCTGTGTGTTTTTATGAGATACAAAACCAGTTTTTCCAACAAATGGTATCAGAGCGGTCTTCAATATCATGCTTGTATAACATGTGATTGAGTTTTAGAATTAAAGAAAAACCATTTTCTCAGTGTTCTAGTTTTCTGCAGTAAAGTTTTCTGCATACTTGTTGCACGTATGGTCTGATATAGATACACGTTGGGTTTTATTAATTTATTGTTAGATTAATAATTGAACATATTTCTATATGTTTTGATAAGAGATAGCAAGAAGGGAACTGTATGAAATCTTTTTTCTTTTTTTTTTTGCACTAGGTGCCTATGTTCATTCTTGATTAAAGAATGAGAAAAACCAAAACGTTTGTCTTTGTTTCGATGTCCGAATCGAAGAGTTAACTATTTTTTGGTTTTCAGTAGTGCGTGGGAAACTTGCTATTTATCGTGATCTACGATGTGGATTCATAGTAGTGAGAATTTTGCAGCCATTTTTCTGCATATTATAGTTTTTGAAACTATTGTTTGATTAATACTGATTTTGATGTTATGATGTTGTTTAAGTTTGATTTTAACCATGTAAAATTGAGATTTAACACTTTAACATCAATGAAATTCAAGTTTTAATCTTAATCTCATTGTTTTTGATCATTAAGAATGTGTTTTGTTCATTGGAAATGTCAAAAACGGTTAAACAGAAAAATTGCTGTTTTTGGGCATTTTCGCGACTGGCGAGTCGCGAGTGAGTCGCCAGAGCTTCTGGATGAACTCGCGACTGGACGAGTTGCCAAAACAAGTCGCCAAAACTCGCGACTGGAATGAGTCGCCAAAACAAGTCGCCAAACATTCTGGCACCTATTTTTCACATAAATAAAAGTAAGGCTATGTGATTAATATTATAGTCCTTAAAAGTTAAGGACATTTATTAATCATTATCTAACTAAAAGACCTAATGAGATCAATGATGTTAGTTAAATAGAACTCTTAATCCTAAATTGTTTTATGATTAAAAGTCCTTAATTTATTTTAATTAGAGGTTTTTAATGAGATTAAAATTCTAATTAAAAGGTATATAGTTTCTAATGAGATTAGAATACTTTATCTAGTAAATTAAGGATAGAGTTCTGTATAACTAATTTTTGATTCATTAGTGTTTAAGGAATCCTAAATAGGTTAGGACTTCCATTTTAGTTAGTAATTCTAATAAGGTTAGAGTCTTCAATAAGTGCAAGGTTATTAGTTGTGATGGGGTCACAATTATTTAAAGAAAAACCCAAATAATGAGTGGGAGTGCTGAAATAACCCTTTTTGTTAAGTTTATTGTAATGTGAATAGATACCTTGTCTTGACTTCGAGTCTTGCATTCCATGCGGAGGGTATTTACTTCACGAATTACATTATTAAACTTCTTTGTGATAGCGTGAATGTTCGTTACGCTATTGTGACGTGACTTAGTTACATCACATTGAATTTAAACAATTAAACACATTTAATGTGTAGGGTTAAAATTGTGATTAGATCACAGTGATTTTAAGACAATCCACTTGTTTAAAAATTTCTAGTGGGAGAGAGATTCAATGGTTGATTCTCACGGCCTCCATTGCTGGATTATAGTAGTGTGATTAGGCACCTCGCCTTGGCATATATGCCTTGCTCCCTTAGGAGGGTGTTTAATTTATGGTACTACATGTTAAACTTCTTAATGATAGATGAAATGTGTTTTTACATTGAGAACGACCACGCTTCCGTGGAGTTACTTGGTGACTCACATTAATTCTAGGCAATGGTGTACACTAGACTAAGTTTAACGTTAACCTCCCTTCGGAGCTATGTCATTATTACTTAGAGGCTAAAGAAAAAGTGGCAAATTATTTTTGTTTGGTAAGAGTTACCATGATAGCATTAATAATGAGAATATTTCTCGCCTAATCATAGTGATTGGTATGACCTCGCTTCCGAGGAATATTAATTGCGGAATTAGGTTGTCGTTGCACCTAGTATAGTATGTTTTTCGGGTTTCATATTATATGGTTATGGATGCAAAATATAATGTCCCTGTAATTATGTTCATAGTCTCAAAATAAAGTTGTCATAAATTTTGTCCTCTAACTACTATTTTAGTTGAATCACATTAACTAAGAAATAATTTTGGACATTGTGCTTAAAGGAGCTGAAATACATATTTATGTTTTGATTCAGCATTGTTATAATTTCCTATACATGATGCATTGATGGAAGATAGCTTATGATATGATCATAGTTTCCATTGAAATGCTAATATGCTACATTGGCTTCTATCTCAATTGTGCTATAGCATGAGATGCAAGAGTTAGTACTAGACTTAGACTTTATATTAAGTTTAAATGAGATGTTTGGTATGAATCATATTGAGTTCTAAGAAAAGGTTAAGGAGTTCCAATTCTATATCATTTTATGAAAATATTTTATTTTTAAAATGAATTGGAATTCTTGGATGTTGAGATTAAATGTTAATCTCATTTGGATATGATCCACAAGTCCTTGTTAGAATCATTTGATCAATTCAGATTGTTTTGAAAATAAGTAAATTCTTTTATATTATCTAAATTGATGAGTGAGTTCTACGCAACGAAAGACATCCTAAAAGCTAAGGCTAGAATCAATATGATTTAATTCAAATTCTTAGCCTAAACCGAAAGGTAAGGGTGGTAAGAAGAGGAATTATAATACCAAACAGTTGGACAAGCTAGTTGCCCTAGTAGATGCCAAAAGGAAATTAGACTCAAAAGTATGACCAATGGAAAGTGTTTCTGTTTTGGTAAAGCTAAGCATTGTCCATGATTGTTTTCTAGATGAAAATTTACATGTTTTACTTTTTAAAGAGAAAGTTTTCGTCCTTTGGCATTGTATGTTTTGGCACTTATGTCTAGATCTTATTAATCTAAATGATATTCAAGATTGATGAAAGATGGGGTTTTAGAACCATTATTTTATTATATTCCCAGTCTATGAATTCTATTTAGAGGATAATAAGATCTAGGGCTCCTTTTCGTAAAAGGAATATAGTGTCAATGACTTCTTTAAGTCAGTGCATACATGAAGGAGGAATAAGATTCTTTCAGAAATAGTAAAGTACATGACAAGTATTTCCATTTGCTTATTTCTTTTAGAGATATACTCTAATAATTACTATACATTTTCTAAAGTTGATTTCAAAAGTTTGTTCCTAGGACATCTGTTAAATCGTGGATTGGGTGAAAACCTAGTATATGATACTCCATTTTTGGAGATGTCCAACACTTGTGCTATAAAGGAAGTCTAACAAGTTGAAATCAAAAAGTAGAAAAATGTATGTTTATGTTGGGTATCCAAAAGGAATTGCAAAAGATTGTTTTGGTAGTCATAAAGAAAACAAGATGTTTGTAAAGTTCTTGATGATAACTATGTGAATAATCTTAAAGCAAATCATAGATTGTTCTAGAAGAAAAATGTTAGAATTTGTTGTAGGACAACTATAGTACAACATTGTAGTGGGAGGATTACCAAATAAATTCATACTTTTGGAATAAACTTTTGTAGTTATTCCACAAGGATATGAATTTGATTCTCGGTCCTACGTAAAGGCAATAAATGATATGAATATGGATTACTGGATCAAGGTTATGTGAATAGAATTAGATTATATTTAAAGTCTAGAACTTGTAGAGGCGCCTAATGGCAATAAGCCTATTGTTTTCAAATAGGTCTACAAGCAAATGAGATTGATAGATTTGAAGGTGCAAACCTTCAAAGTCAAGACTAGTAAGATTTATTCAGAAAGAAATGGTTCGATAATGATTCATTATATTTCATTTGGATGAAATATGGCAATGACTATCAAGAAAGCTTCTTTTAGTAGCAATCTTGAGGAAGACATCTATATGATGTAACTAGACTTGTTCATAGTAAAGAACCAGTAGTGTTTAGTATGCAAGTTGCTTAAAGTCCATTTATGGACTAAAGCAAGCATCTAAATCATAAAATATCATATTTGATCAAGCAATCAAATTGTTTGATTTTGATCAAGTATTTGAAGCCTTATGTGTGTAAAAGTTATATAGAATAATAAATTTCTTAATGTATGTTGATGACATTCTAATAATTTAGAATGATATAGAGTTATTGTCATCAATAGAATTTTTCGTTGTCTAGTCCAGTTTGATATAAAGTACTTGAGAAAGACTAGTCATCCTAAGAATTAAACTTCGTTAAAATTCAGAAATTAGGATGTTGGGTCTATCTCAAACTGCTTAAATAGATTAGATTCTAGCCAAGTATAGCACGTATTACTTCAAGAAATGATTCTTTTCTTTTAAGTTTGAAGTTCCTTTATATAGGACTATAGTCCTAAGACATATAAAAGGAAGAGCATATTAACACGGTTTCTTATACTAAATGAATAGGAAGTCTTTATGCTATGCTATATATTAAACTAAATATCTATTTTGCGGTGGGCATAGTAAGCAAATATCAAATGAATCAAAGATCACTTAATTTAGTGGGAGTAAAGCATATACTCAAATATCTTAGGAGAATGAGGGATTATATGCTTGTCCACTAAAGTGAGGTTTTGATGGTTATTGGATGTACAAATACTGACTTGTAGTTTGATTGTGATTCATAAAGTAGGACTTCAAGATATGTGTTCATCCTAGGTGGTGAAGATACACATTAAGCGTAAGTATTATCTCATTTGAGAGATATGAGTACGTGAGAAGTAGTAGTAGAAAAGATAATTTATGTAATAAATCTAGTTGAAACTTGTTTCCAAACCTTGCCTTAGAGTGACTATGAATTACTCTAAAGGGAGATAAGTATCAGATATATTGTAAATTGTCTTTGAGGGCAAGTGGGAGATTGTTAGGGTTTGTGCCCTAAAATCCGATTTATTGGCATGTCATAAATAATTAAGTTGTTTAATTATATGAGACTATCTATAAATGAACTAATGGAACATTATCTTAGTCCATGAGATGCATAGTATGTGATTTATGTGATTTAGTCACAGAAGATATAAATCACAAGTTCTTTGTAAACTCAAAATTTTAGTTCGTAGTCGGTGATGAAATTGGGCGTTCCATCTGTGAAGACTATAACATATCAACTAAGA
The DNA here is from genome assembly GCA_019022515.1 of Quercus aquifolioides. Classification (NCBI taxonomy): domain Eukaryota; kingdom Viridiplantae; phylum Streptophyta; class Magnoliopsida; order Fagales; family Fagaceae; genus Quercus; species Quercus aquifolioides. The sequence continues at coordinate 59,234,001 of CM032326.1, read as the reverse complement.
TGATTTGTCTTGATCATGGAAGTAGAGACTTCTAGTTGATATGTTGATATGTTTTAAGAGTTAAGACATATTGACTTGGACCGATGTGAGATTTATTATTCTCCTAACCACTGTCAAATGAATAATAAATCTCACGACTTCTATTTACATCAACTCTAAATCCTGAGAGAATAATGGACTTGATCACGAGGTGTAGGTTGCTTTGATATATCAGGAGTGAGATCTATAAGTTACGGTCAAAACCTCAGTATGTTGGGCAGCCGCATTTAGTGTTGATGGAACATATATTCTCAAGATGGAATTCATAATCTCTTAACGGAGATATAAAATATTCCCTTGAGATAAGTTTAATGGGTTTGGTTATTCAGAGTGTTGGGCTCAACCACTTTAGTAAGGAGTTACTAAAGTATAAATTTATGAAATTGGATTTCATAAATATATAATGAATAATATAAAGGATAAAACTGGGTACTCAAGGATTAAGATGTAGTAATCTTCAAAGTGGCAGTCTACATTCATGACTTTGTATTACTACGAATATTTTAATGAAGGGGTTGCATGTATAATAAAGTCTTGGGATATAATTTATTAATAAAGCCTAGAGTGCAATTATATTCTTATAGTGGTATTGAATATAATTAATGGTAACTTTGGACTTGTCAAGAGTTGACAGAAAAGCCTAAGGCCCATTGGAGTTAGAGTCTTATTTGTTCCCTTTGGTCCCATCTCAAGCCACAAACTAAAGCCCAATTGGGTAGGCCCAAAAGGCTAACCCAATTAGATAATCAATTATTATTTAAAAAGAGTTATTAAATAATAAAAACTATGAGAATAGTTTTAACGTATGTATGATGAAAAGAAAAGAAATCAGATTTTCTCCACAAGGAAAAGAAGAAGGTTTTTTCTTTGAGAGTCTATGTACAAAAGACTGATTGAGAGACCATACATCTTGGGCACCATGTGGAATTGAGATGAAGATTGAAGGTATTCTCAAGTCATGTCTTGAAATTCACTGCATCAAGGTACGCTTTCTGTTCTTTATTCTAGAATTCATGGTTACATGTTATATTTCATGATTGAAGTAGATCCGTGGTTATTGCTTCCGCTGTGTGTTTTGTATGAGATACAAAACCAGTTTTCCAACAGTTTTGACCTCTGCCATGCAATTCAGGATTTAATAGACACTAAAGTGATTGCACCACCTACAAGGCCCAATATCACTAACAATCCTTTACCTAATCATAATTTTGGGAGGGGACCAAGGATTAATTGCTTGTTTCTTGAAGAAGAAGAAAAAGACCTATCTAATTTGATCTATGACATTCCAGAATGCTTTATGCTTACTTGGGAAGAATTAATGGGTATCTCATCTATAATAGGATATGACATATGGAATGAAGATAATTCAGAAATCCCAAATCACCTAACACCCACTTATGGGGTGAGACACTTCAAACCCCACTCAGATGACCCAACACCCACTTATGGGGGGAGACACTTCAAACCCCACTCAGATGACCCAACATCCATATATGGGGGGAGACACTTCAAGCTCCACTCAAATGACCCGACACCCACATATAGGGGGAGACACTTTAAACCAAATATACTAAACCAAGAGACCCATAAAAAATTGCCCACATCACATGGGGGGAGGAGACACTTCAAACCCTCACATTTAGAAATAGATAACTCAGTAGAAGCCATGAACAAAGTAGCCCAACAGACACCCAATAAAGAAGATGAGGTTCTTAAATAGTTGTAGATGACATAAGCAAACATATCTTTATAGGGTTTGCTCATGGCCTCACAAAAGCACCGCTAGAACTTAGTGGATCTTCTTAATCAAATCCAAGTCCCCACAACCATCACTTCTCAAGACTTTAATGCCATGAATGGAACCATAAGTAGGGAACTTACCATTTCCTATTCTGATAAGGATTTGACTAAAAAAGGGAAGCACCATAGGATTTGTTGCATATTATTGTAGATGCCAAGGGAAGGAGGATACCAATGGTTTTGATTAATGATGGAAGCACTCTAAATATGTGCCCATTGAAAACCATGAACTGTTTAGGTCTGAGTATTGAAGATTTTGTGCCATCTAATCAATATGTAAGAGTATATGACAACAGCAGAAGGGAAATCTTGGGAACGGTGACACTTAAGCTCACCATAAGGCCTATGGTTCAGAAAGTAGAATTCCAAGTGCTGAACATAACTTCATGTTTTAATATGCTTCTAGGGCGACTATGGATTCATGATACAGAAGTTGTGCCTTCTTCTATACCAAAAAGTTCGATTCTCACATGGAGGAGCTATAGTCACTATTTATGGGCGCACTTTAAGCCTCTCGAAGCCTATTTTCAGTATCCAATCTGAAAAGGAGCTTGTGACCCTAGATGGTTTTGAGATTGAGAAGCTTGGTTTTGAAAGAATGACAGAAGAAGTTGAAAAGATTCCTACGGATTTTAACCCTTATGGCAACAATAATGTTGAAGCAATGATGAGGAAGATGAGTTATTTTCAAGGGATAAGCCTAGGAAAGACCATGTAAGGGCCAGCAGTCGAGTCCCCAACAACTATCACAGCCACACCACTTGAAGACTAATTGGAAATGGAATTGAAGAAGATGGCTTGTGCCAAAGCTAAGGCAAAAGGGCTTCCTAGCCCTCCGGAGCCTTTAAGGCCGTACACTTCTACTCTGAATGGAAAGTTTATCAAAGCTGGGGATTGCCAGAGTTATTGGGGGTTTCCTGAACCAAGATATGATCCAAAGTTGAAAAGGATGTTGCCTGGATTTGAATGCGACATAAAGCTTCTCGAAGAAAAGGAAAGGAACATAGATTGGGTCCCAACTAATTGGGCAAATTATATGGATCCAGATGCTATGACTACATTGTTGGGGGATGCTATTTTCAACATAGAAGAGGAAGAATATTGGGAACCTATCAACATGCATTGAATGATCCAAGTGAAGGAGTGTTAAGATATGTGCCCTTTAAATCTTATTGTATGATGTTATATATGACATTATGTATGACATTATGTTCTATGTAATAAAGTTGTTTTATTATTATCTAAAATAATGGTAACATGAATATTTGGACATTATCATATAGTCCATGAGATGCATAGTATGTGATTTAGTCACAAAAGATATAAATCACAAGTTCTTTGTAAACTCAGAATTTTAGTTCGTAGTCGGTGATGAAATTGGGCATTTCATCTGCGAAAACTATAACATATCAACTAAGATGATTTGTCTTGATCATGGAAATGGAGACTTCTAGTTGATATGTTGATATGTTTTAAGTGTTAAGACATATTGAACTGGACCGCTGTGAGATTTATTATTCTACTAACGACTGTCAAATGAATAATAAATCTCACAATTTCTATTTACATCAACTCTTAATCTTGAGAGAATAATGAATTTGATAATGAAGTGTAGGTTGCTTTGATATATCAGGAGTGAGATCTAAAGTCACGATCAAAACCTCGGCATGTTAGGCAGCCACATTTAGTGTTGAAGGAACATATATTCTCAAGATGGAATTCATAATCTCTTAAAGGAGATATAAAATATTCCCTTGAGATAAGCTTAATGGGTTTGGTTATTCAGAGTGTTAGGCCTAACCACTTTAGTAAAGAGTTACTAAAGTATATATTTTTGAAATTGAATTTCATAAATATATGATGAATAACTTAAAGGATTAAATCGGGTACTCAAGGATTAAGATGTAGTAATCTTCAAAGTGGCAGTCAATATTCATGACTTTTTATTACTATGAATATTTTAATGAAGGGGTTGAATGTATAATAAAGTTTTGGGATATAATTTATTAATAAGGCCTAGAGTGCAATTATATTTATATAGTAATATTAAATATAATTAATGGTAATTTTGGGCTTGTCAAGAGTTGACAAAAAGGCCCAAAACCCATTGGAGCTAGGGTTTTATTTGTCCCTTTTGGTCCCACTCAAAGCCACATACTAAAACCCAATTGGAATGGTCCAAAACGTTAGCCCAATTAGATAATCAGTTATATATAAGGAGAGAAACATATAGAATTTTGAAATTGAGTGAAATGGTGTATATGTGAGTGTAAGCCACTCTCTTATTCTCTCTTGAACACATACATATAAACTGATTGAGAGACCACACTTCTTGAGCATAAGTGGAATTGGAGTGAAGATTAAAAGTGTTCTCAAGTACTTCTAATCTTTGGTTTTGAATTTCATTGCACCAAGGTACGCTTTCTTATTCTTAAATTCTGAAATTTACATAGTACATGTTATCAATTGCGAATAAAGTAGATCTTTTAATTTTTCGCTGCGTATGTTTTGTATGCAAATACAAACATGTGTTTTTCCAACAAGGAGGACTAGATGATGAAGAGGGAGAAGCTCCTAGTGATGACAGTAAAGACAATGACACTGAAGATAGGGACGCGACAGTGAAGACAATGACACTGAAGACAGCAACAGTGAAGAAAGTGACAATGAAAACAGTGACAATGATGGTGAAGAAAGTGATAGTCAAGACAATGATAGTAAAGACAGTAGTGATGACAGGGGAGTAGCCCCTAGTGATGAAAATGGAGATGGTGAAAGTGAGGGTGGACAAGCCTTTAACAAAGAAAATTCCTATGAAGGAGAGGACTATTATGATGAAGACATAGAAGATGATGAGGAAGCTGTAGAGGGAGAGTATGATGAATACCCTTATGGGCGCCCTTCAGATTGGAGCTGCATTACAGATGTCAGTCTAAAATCAGGCCCCTGCTATGATAAGTATGGTCGTGAGATTCTCGAACTTGGTTCATTTCTTAACTTAGAGTTTGGCTCATTAACAACATACTCTGATGAAGAAGATAATATAGATGCGAGTTTGGCTTTGCTCGATAGAAACCTAATGTCCATAGCTTCAAGAATTTGACCTTAAAGAGTCCTGAGGAAGATGATGAGGGAATAGGATGTAGAGAATTAGAGTACTTACCCCAATATGTTCACCCAAGCACTAAAGGAGGCATGATTTATTTGAACAGTGGATGGACAACCTAGAATGGTTGGGGGATTATGTATTTGACAAGCCCACAGATATGGATGTTGATGGAGAAGGTTAGGATTATATGGATGAAGACCCTAGAGTGTTGATGCTAAAAGAAAAAGGAACCCATTGGGAGCCAGCTGCCATCACTAAGGCCACAACTGAGTTGAAGAACTGGGCATGAGAAGGAGCCGCCCACCCCATGGAAGATCCTTTAGAGAAGACCAAGACTACTAAGCTATTTATCCCTACTAAAAGCATTATTTCTATCCCCATTGATTTTGTCTCTACTAATATTGCTAATCTTGTAGAGTATGTCTTTGATCATATGTCTATTCCTGTAGTGTCAGTTATTGTTGAGTCTGTCAAAAATCCTATCCCCCATAAAATAATTTCTGATTCTGCTTATTTGTTGGCATTGAATATTTTTATTTTGGTAATTAGTAAAGAAACTCTTAATAGTGAGGAATTAAAATGATGGCACCTAAAACCCGTAAAAGAGGAAACTCAGTTTGTTAACTTGGCAACCAATGATGAACCTAAGATGGTCCAAATTGGCAACACTTTAAATTCCTTTGAGAATGACACATTGGTTACACTGCTGAAAGAATTCAAGGAGGTGTTCGCATGGTCATACGAAGATGCGTAGTGATTGATACAAATATAGTGCAACATTGCATTCCTACAGACCCAATCGTGAAGCCAGTCAAGTAGAAGCTAAGAAGAATGAAGCCAGAATGGACTTTTAAGGTCAAAGAAGAAGTTGAGAAACAATACAATGCGGGATTTTTGAAAGTGATTAACTATGTAGAATGGTTAGCCAATATGGTTCCATTACCGAAGAAAGATGGGAATGTGAGGATGTGTGTAGATTTTAGAGATCTTAACAAAGCTAGCCCTAAGAACGACTTTTTATTGCCTCATATTGATATTTTAGTTGATAATATGGCAGGACATGCATTATTGTCATTCATGGATGGTTTTTCAAGATACAATTAGATAAAGATGGCTCCAAAAGATATGGAAAAAACATCCTTTATCACTCCATGGGGGACCTACTATTACAAGGTCATGCCATTTGGCCTTAAGAATGCTAGTGCCACTTACCAACGGGAAGCCACTACTCTGTTGCATGATTTGATACATAAAGAAGTCGAAGTTTATGTTGATGACATGATAGTAAAGCCGAAAGATTGTGAAGGACACATACTAGCTTTACAGAAGTTCTTTGAGTGGATCCAATTCTACAAGCTTTGACTGAATCCGAAGAGGTGCACTTCTGGTGTGACATCAGGGAAGTTGTTAGGGTTTATGGTAATTGAGGTAGATCCCAAAAAGATTAAGACAATTGTGGAGATGAAATCTCCAAGGACAGAAAAGGAAATCCAAGGATTTTTAAGGAGGATACAATACATAAGCAGGTTCATAGCCCAACTCACCATGATATGTGAACCACTCTTTTAATTACTCAAGAAGGAAGTCCCTACAATATGGAATGAACATTGTCAAGAAGCTTTTGAGAAGATTAAGAGTTACTTACTGAAGCCACCAATATTGGTTCCACCAGTACTTGAAAAGCCACTATTGCTCAATCTCACAACCACGGACATAGCAACGGGGGCTTTACTAGCCCAATATCTAGAGGAGTCTCGAAAGGAGAATGCAATTTACTACATTAGCAAGAAGATGATGGCTTATGAAGAGAAATACTTTGCATTTGAGAAGACATGTGTTGCACTTGTATGGGCCACCAGAAAACTTAGAAACTATATGCTTTCTTTTAAAGTCCTGCTGATAGCCAGAATGAATCCTTTGAAATATTTTATGGAAAAGCCGGTGCAAGATGGGAAAACAGCTAAATGGATTTTGCTTTTGTCAGAATTTAATATAAAGTATGTGACCCAGAAATCCATAAAAGGAAGAGCAATTGCTGATCACTTAGCTCATTGTCCACCTAAATAAGTTGCAGAAGTTTAAGAAAGTTTCCCCGATGAAAATATTATGATGGTAGAACCTAAACCATGGAAGATATATTTTAGTGGTGCCACAAATTAGAATGGAAGTGGCATTGGAGTTCTCTTGATTTCTCCAAAAGGGACACATATCCCCTTTTCTAGTAAGCTTAATTTTCCTACTATTAATAATGCCACAAAATATGAAGCTTGCATTATGGGGTTACAAGCAACCCTCAGTCTTTGAGTTGAAGAATTGGAAGTATACGAAGACTCGGCTTTGATAATTCATTAGATTCAGATAGGTGGAAGATAAAGGAAGAAAAGTTGATGCCTTATCATGAATGCCTTCATAAAATGGCATCAAAATTTGGGAAGATTCGATACCAATATGTGACAAGAATGCATAATCAATTCACAGATGCTTTAGCAACATTGGCTTGTATGATGGATGGGTCCAAGGGAGCTCAAGTCCAGCCAATAGTAGTAGAACAAAAGGAAGAGCCAGCTTACTGTATGTCGATAAAGGGAAATGAAGAACTGAATGAGAAAGGTGAATGGTATTCAGATATTCTACAGTATCTCAAAGAGGGGACATACCCAAAGTTTGCAGATAAGAATGATCAGTTGACCATCCTTAGATTATCCACTAATTATATAATTTGTGGTGAGAGGTTGTATAGAAGGTCATACGACGGAATTCATCTCCTTTATGTGACTACTAAGGAAGCACAACAGATTATTGAAGAGGTCCATGAGTTGAGTTATGGGCCACACATGAATGCATATATGTTGTTCCGGAAGATAATGAGACAGGGTTATTACAGGACTGCTATGGAAGCAAATTGCGCAACTCATGTTCGAAAATGTCATTAGTGTCAAGTTCACGAATATTTGAAGCACATGTCACCAATGCCGTTACATACAATGAGTTCACCGTGGCCGTTCTCTACATGGGAATAGATATTATTAGGAAGATCCACCCAACAACATCAAACGGTCATGAATTCATACTGGTGGCCATTGATTACTTTACAAAATGGGTTGAAACAGCCTCATACAAGATGTTGAACTCAAAGAAAGTTGTACAGTTCATTCAAACTAATATCATTTGTCGATATGGGGTACCAAATGAAATAATTTCTGATAATGGGCTGCATTTCAAAGGAGAGATGGAGAAGTTACTTCGAGAGTTCAATATTCAGCATCACGGATCACTGCCATATCGCCCCGAGACAAATGGAGCATTTGAAGCTGCAAATAAGAATATAGGGCGGATTCTAAAGAATAGCACAAAAAACTACATTGGCACTTACAGTTGCCATATGCACTCTAGGGTGTAGGACATCAATTTGATCATCCACAGGCGCTACCCCTTATTCGTTGGTGTATGGAATGGAGGTAGTTCTTCCCATTGAAATGGGTATTCGTTCACTAAAGACAGTGCTAGAGAGTGATATCCCAGAAGTTGACTAGCTACAAAGTCAATATGATCAGTTATGCATGATGGATGAGAAGAGGCTTAAAGCCTTATATCACATCCAAGGTTACCAATGAAGACTCAGAAAAGCTTTTAACAAGAACATAAGAGCTAGAGGTTTGAAGACAGGAGATTTAGTGTTGAAGGAGATTCGAGCCCCAGTCTAAGAGACGAATGGACAGTTTAAGTAGAATTGGGCAAGTCCGTACATCATCAAGCAAATGTATTCTGGAGGAGCAATAAGGTTGATGGACCTAGATGGAAACCCTTTTATTGAGCCAACCAATATGGACCAATTGAAGAAATACCACGTCTAAGGTGGTTGTAAGTTTTTTTTTTTTTTTTTAGGTTTGTAAATTAAAAAAAAAAAAACTAGCTTGCTAGGTTGAAAACTTGAAAGGGTGTAATAGGCAAAAATTAAGGCTTAAAAAAACAAAAATCAAGATTTCCAAAAATCATGCATCCATTTCCAAACTAGGGGATTCGGCCATTTCTCATCCATTTTCTAAAAAAAAAAAAAAAAGTCATTCATAAATTTCTAAACTATGAGCATTCGGCTATGCCTCATTCAGGTGAGATCACCCATGTCAAGACCTATCAAGTAAATTTAAATCTTTGCACCACAAAGCTTTATTAGGTAAATTCTAAACTTGTCTGGATTAAATTCTCACAAGGCCAAAGTCATCAAAGATCAAGGAGCTAATGTTGAAAGTTGATTCAAGTTATCTAACTAAAGGATGTTTTGTCTTTTGTAGGAAAATAAGAGACACAATCAATTAGCATTTGGACTTCGAGTCTGCCGACGGGAAGATCTTCTTGGCCCACCTCTAGAAAAATCGCCATTTGCATTCCCTTGTTGTTCTTGGTTAGCATGAATTTGAGATCAATGCTGCCTATCTTGAAGTTCAAAATTTTTGATCCTTTCTTCCAAAGTCCTTATGTTGGTATTGGCATTTGCCATTTGATTGTGTCCTGAAAAATCATCAAAGACAAGTGTCAATTCCATTGCTATGAATTTCAAGAGAAAGTTTGTAAGAAAAGATCATTTCTTACCCAATTCACTTCATTTAGCACATATTGAGAAGATTGGGTGCGTGTAACCCGCTGCAAGTCTCCAATTATCCTCATGCTCTCCTCCACAAGGTCGACACCAATCTAAAACATAAGACCTAAATTCAGAATCAGCCAAAAGGACAAAGAGCATGAGATAAAAGATCAAAAGGGTTTGGAAATATACCGGGCCGGTCTAAGGAACATTTGGAACATATTCAGGCTAGTCTAAGTTCACAAAGTTATAAGACCCATAAGGATTCATTATCTCATATAGCCATGCCGAAAAATTAGGACATGTATTCACAGAAGGAGCATGAGGACCACCAACATTGCCAGGCAGAGGAGGATTAGCTTTATCTTGAAAAGAAACCCCCACTCCATGGGACGAAGCCTAAAGATGGAACATTCAGAAACTTTCACAAATAACCAAAAATGGCAAAGATGATGCAAATTAATTTGGGAAAAATAGAAAGCTTACTGATGCTCTAGAGGCATCAACTAAATGGCCTTGCAAATAAGCCTTAACAAATTCAAGATAGTCCCTCGGTATCCTAGGATTGGTGCAGCCAATTCTTGCATTGGCTACTTCATCATCAATTAAAAGTTTGGCCTACTGAACCGAAGGACAAGGGTTGACAGGAATCACTTTAGGAGGGTACACATGGTAAACATGTAGAAGCACTTTATCTCCAAGATACCAATACCTCCTATGGCCACATTCAAATAAGACCTAACGCTCATTCAGCTTCATTGCCAATGTACATTCAGCATAACCCTCACACCTTTCCCGAGGATCCAAGTTCATCTAAAATTCACAAAGAGTCCAAAATTTAAAAGAAATACCCACATGAAATAAATCAAATTAAACTTCCACCAATGAAAGATAAAAGGGAGACTCACATCTCCAATGTCTAAGCTATCAATCACCATTTACCAAGCCTTTAAGGGGCACTTTGGAAGTGTTGATAGGCGGTTCTTGAGCATCCAATGCAGGAACCTTGGAAATTCATCAGCAACATCTTCCAAAAGCTGTGGCCCAACCCCGAAATATTCATACATCCAAACATACGAAAATAAAAAATTGTCAACAACACAAATAACCTTTGCAAAATACACATGACCAAAAAAAAAAAAAATTCTTACCGACCAAACAAACGGTGCACCTCCTAGACTTGAAAGACTATGCTTCAATAGCTGGGTCATAAATAGTAGTAGAGTAGCATAAGCCATGCCACCCCAATCATAATTTTTGATGCGCCTAATGTCCCTCAAACTCCACAAATAATGTAGACTCACAGTACTCCCCAAGTCAAAACACGAAAGACTCCTAAAGAAAAAGAGCATGAACATCCGGGTGCTAGTTTCCACACTCTTACACTTTTCAATATTAGAATATAACCACATCAAAGACACATTGCTACCACTAACTCTAGGAGGGTTTACACCTAAGTAATCTTTGACCTCAGTCGGTGAAATAGTGTCATGGCCTTCAATCCTTTCACCTCCCAATTCCAATCCAGTAATGACTAAAAAGTCATAGGGTGTTAACATCACTTCACCAATACCCAAAAAATGGAAAGTACAGCTAGTATCTCAAAATCGTTCAGATAATGCCACAATCAGTTGAAGATCCTTATATTCAGTGGTATCATAATTCCAAAGAGCTTGAAAAAAGGTCTCGAAACTGGCATCATTGATGACATTTTTGATGTCTGGCGACAACACAGACCAAGTTTGCTTCAACAGATGAAGACTACCCTAACTCTTAAGGTTCTACACCAAACAAAAATGTCCCACATTAAAATATGACCAACCACAAAAATTTTCAATCATCATAACATCCACAAAAATGTCCAATTCAAAGAGATGTTCATTCACAAAAAAATCTTGCCAACCAAATGAAAATGCCCATTACAACAAGAGACCAAAAATGCCCATGAAAGATATCATTGTGGTAACTCCCACAAATTAAAATTCAACAATACCCCAAGCAACAATTCAAAAAAGGTTTTTCCATATCCATGAATTCATTCAACAATGTCTAAACATCAAAGCAAAAATTTCCATACCCATAAAAAAAAAAAAAAAAAAAAATGAGTCTTGTTCAGCCATATCTACACATCAAATTTCCATAATTTCATACCCATTGAAAATCAAAAATCAAAATTCATCCAACAATACCCAAAAATTAAATACAATGCAAATTTTCACAAATCATCAATATTATCCAAATTTGACAATCTCAAACAATCCAACAATTCAAAACGCCCGAAATAAGTCAACATGCTCAATACACAATAAATTTCCACTCAAATCATACAATACCCAAGAATTCCCAAATGAACGAAAAATCACAAGATAATAATGTTCATCACAAATTTCTCAAATTCCAAACAAAAATTAAAAGGTTAACCGACAAAAAAAAAAAAAAAATGAACTCACCTTATGGTCCTTGGTGGAAGGATGTGGAGCATGCTTAAGTGGGTCTTGAAGAAGTCCCTCCTCATAATTCCACTCAATTGATAGTTGATATTTTTTCCCAGTAAATGTGAGGAACCTAGATAGCTCAGGAAGAAGTGCCATTGAAGTTCAAGAAAAATTTTCAAAAATGGGTTTCAAAGATGGGTTTATCAAAAATGCCCAAGAACTCAAGGATCTAAAAAAATTCTCAAGAAGATGATAAAAATCAAGTTTGGAAGTCTAGAGAAGCGATTTTCTAAGCAAGAAATAGTGTGGAAGAAGAGAACATGCAAGAAAGATAAAGCTTGTGAATAGTAACAGTGGAGGAAGAAGGAAAAGAAGAGAGAAATGAGCCAAAAAAAAAAAGATAAAGAAAGAAAGAGGGGGGCCGAAATTCGGCCCCCTCTCTCTCTTCCCCTTTTAATTGGCTGGTCAACTGAATTTTGATTGAGTTGACTCAGTCAAACTTGAGTTAACTCATCCAAAAGAAAAAAAAAAGGAAAAAGATGAAGAAAAAAAAAATAGAAGAAAAATAAGAAAATATAGGGAATTTGATTTCAAATTTTTTTTAAAGAAAAATATTTTCAAGGATTTTCAAAAAGTTTAATGGTTCAGATTAAAAAAAAAAAAAAAAAAAGAGAAGAAAAGATTTTCAAAAAATTAATGGTTCCAATTTCAAATTTTAAAAGATGAGGAAAAATTTTCAAAGATTTTCAAAAATTAATGGTTTCAATTTCAAAAGAAAAATTCAAATTTCAAAGTAAAAAAAAAAAAAGAGATTTTCGATTTGGCAAAAAGAAAAGAAAAAAGAGGAGGAAAGATAGATACTTCACCTCACAAAAATTAATCGTTTTCATGAAAGTTACATTTGGTTCAATCTACCAAAATTCTAACTTGAAGACCTTGTTTATGCAGAGATTCTAGACTTGAAGATTCAATCGTCCTTTCTCGTCTATGCCGAGATTCTAGACTTAAAAGTCAATAATCCTTTCTCGTATATGCAAAGATTCAAGACTTGAAGATTCAATCAATATTTCTTGTCTATGCAGAGATTCTAGACTTGAAGACTTCTTGTCTATGCAGAGATTCAAGACTTTAAGATTCAATCAATATTTATTGTCTATGCAGAGATTCTAGACTTGAAGGTTCAATAATCCTTTATTGTTTGTACAGAGACTCCAGACATGAAAGCCAATCACCATTTCTCGTTTGTGTAGAGATTCCATACGTGAAATTCGATCACCCTTTCTTGTTTGTGTAGAGACTCCAAACATGAAAGCCAATCATGCTTTCCCGTTTATGCAGAGACTCCAAATATGGAATTCAATCATCCTTTTTTGTTTGTGCAAAGACTCCAAACAGGCAAGCCGATCACCATTTCCTTTATAAAAGATTCTCCATTCAGCCAGCAAGCTAGAAGTCAACATTTCTCAGTTTTTGTAAAACAGTAAAACACTAGTACTAGGTTTTAAGGTTCTAGGAAGTCTTTGAAAAATCAACCTCAATTATATCATGGTTGCTAAAATTAGCGTCTTTATTTTACATTGACATTCATGTTTCAAGCTTTGTTAATGAGGGTCATTCTGTAGACACTCAATTTTGCACTCATAATTTAACCTTGGAAGATGACCAAAATAATCATTCTATGTACCCAAGAATCATAATTTCATTTCATGCATTAAATCATTCATCACATAACATAAAAATGATCTGGAGATTCTAATGATCGTGACGATATGCCCGGTTCCCAAATTGAACCGTCAAATTGAAAGATATCACAAGATCAAGTTTTCACGGTCTGCATGCATTCATTTGAGTGAAACTGATCACATGTGATTAATTGAAATTAATTTTGATTGTTGATAATTAAAATTAATTAAATAAATTTATGTGAATGATTAAATATGGGAATTAAGTTGATAATTAGGTTTTTAGGGTAATTATCTTTTAGATAATTATTTTTAAAGATTTAATTATCAAATTAAAATGGACTTCACTCAGAATACAAGTCCAAAATACGTCCAAAAACAATTCCTGCCTAGAAAATTCACCCAAAAAGAGTCCAAAACGCACAAAAATACAAAATTGGGCAAAGCACTAAGGAATGCCAATTGAAACTTGGGGAGTGCCGATTGGCACATATTTCAAGTTAGGCCCAGATACGTATGGTTTAGGTATAGACCTATCATATTCGATTTTTTAGGGATAAACCTAACCTAATTCGTATCTACTGATTTTCTAAGCAACCCTAACTTATTTTTTAAGCAGATACACCTCTATAAATAGAGGAGAAAACCCAGAATTCAGCACCTCTTTGCCCCTTAATGTTAAAGAAACTCTGGAAGTCTGACTTTAAAATTTTCTTTCATGTTAAGTGATAATTCTTTAAGACTTAGAGAGATTTACACTCTCCGACTCTAAAGCAATTCCCTTGTAGAATTTGTTCGTGTAATTGATGTAGGTATCACTTTTAATTCCTTATTAACATGCATGTTTGAATGTTGATTCTTTTATTAGCATATATATCTAAGTATGCTTTCCATGTTAACATGTGAAAATTAATCTTTGATATGATTTTTTATGATTGTTTGGTTCATATGCTAGTACATATATGTAGGGACTGGGTTTGAGCACTTCTACTGTCGAGTGAGTGGACTCAAGCCCAGCTAGCCCAATACAATGAATTTGTAGAGAGCGGGTTCAAGAACTAGGCCCTAGCAAGCGGACAACGCCCAATGTGGTATTCGCCACCATCGAACGTAGATGAACTGAAATCATCTTGGAAAGTCTGTCCTCGGCTTGGTCCGAGGAGCTCGGTGGTACTCTTTATCCTGTGATCATCCCCCCTCTATGAGAATGGCTCTTCCCATTATATAGTCCTCCTCCAACGATCCCTTTCCTCCACTTGTTGATCATCCATGCCTCTCTCTGACAACCCGTCCCATCAGCCACCTTACCAAAACTCCCTGTGAGTTGCAGCAACCGAGGCAGCACTACTCAGGGGTCATTTCCCCATTAATGCTACCGGAACATTAGTCGTGTGCATTTAATGTGGAAGTGACAGTTCAATCCTAGTTTTGCTCCTCGGCTATTCTTCCATGGCTGACATGTTGTACTTGTTCCTTCTCCTTAGATGCCCTTAAGGGCTGCCTATGGTGGCCCGTTACTTCCTCCTCCCATGGTCTTGGTTGGCCGAGGACGGGGTTGTCTTCGGCGAGGGCATTGGGCTTCCTCCTCCTCGGCATGGGCCTTAGGCTTGGTATAAAGTGGGCCGGGGTTGCCAAATTCTCTGACCCCACAATAGCCCCTCAAAATCCTGCTGTCCGGCTCCTCGGACGGGGAGGAGAATTTTGATGTCCTTGGGCGTATATCGTGGCTTGTCTAGTCTGGTCCCAAGTCAGCGCTTGGAGTCTTTTCACCTATCTAATGCACGTTTTTGGCGCTTCGATATGCGGTACGCACCCATATTAAATTTTGGTGGCTCTATACTCCCCACGTTCAACGGTGTGATGGTAATCCAATGGCGTGGACCTTTCGCCATTATGGGCGAGAAGCCTTGCACAGTTGTCTTTGGTGAGGGGGTAAATACCCATTTGAACCGGTTTGCCTCTTCACTTCTGCATTCAAGAGTTCTTATGCACACACCCCGAATTCGGTCAAGTCTCCAACCCAACTCGCGTCTCTTCACAGCCTAAAAAGCCTGTTCTGAGCGCCTTCCTTCATTTCTGTAAGTTTTCATCTTACCCTATCTTGTGCTTTTCCCCTTCTGGTCAAGGTTGTTAAACCCGGACCGGACCGTACGGTCGGACCGAAAACCCGCGAACCGTTCACATTTGCGGTCCATTTAAGGTGAAGAACCGTTCGATGCGAAAAAAAACATAGAACCGTCTGAACCGCGGTCCGACCGTCCGGTTCTGTGAACCGTGACCGGTTCACACGGTTCAGACGGGCTGCCTTGTTTTAGCCCAAAACGGCGTCGTTCAGCCTCTTTTTTTTTTTTTTTTTTTTTTTTTTTTTTTTTTTCTCTAATACGGTGGCGTTTTGGGCATTCTGATTGAATACCCTAAAACTAAACCCTCAGTCCCTCACTCTCTCAAATCTTAATCACTCTCTGCCTCTGCCTCTTCCTCACTCTCTCGTCTCTGCCTCTCTCCCTCGTCGCCGTCGCAAATCGCAGCCGTCGCAGATCGCAACTCCAGCTTTCCCTCTCATGCTCATCGCAGCTCCAGCTCTCCCTCTCACGCTCATCGCAGATTGCAGCTAAGCCGTCGCAGCTCCAGCTCTCCCTCTCACGCTCATCGCAGCTCAGTCGTCGCAGCTCTCCCTCGTCGCCGTCGTTTGGTTGTGCTTGACTTTATTTGGTGAGTGCAATCTAACACTCAGAGAATTTGGTTGTGTCAATTTATATGTGCTTGCAATTTGGTTGTGTCATATGGAACCTAACACGGGGAAGGCGTTAAATTTACTTTGTGCTTGACTTTATTGACACAACCAAATTTTATGGTACCTCCAATCTAAGAGGTACCATAAAATTTGGTTATGTCAATTTATATTTTGTTTTATGTTGTGTTCTGGAGGTACCATAAATTTTTTTGTCAATTTATATTTTGTTTTATGTTGTGTTCTAGAGGTTCTAGAGAATTGAGATTTATCATTGTGAATTCAGCTTGATCAACTATAGAGATTTATCTGAGATTTGAGCTTACTGAGATTTATGTATTTAAGCTTACTGAGATTTCTGTGGATTTGATTATATTCTTTAAGAGTACTCATTTATTTGATCATATTCTTAGCTCGGTTTAGGTGTTTTTTGATGAATTTAGTTCCCTTGTGTGCTATATTATTGATTGTGGCTACATTGTACACTGTAATTGTTTCTTTTTAATGCTGAGTTCCCATTGTACACTATAATTGTTTACAATTTACCTTGTACACAGAGTCATAGAGTCCACAATTTATAGTGTCATAGAAACAATTAAAGTGTGGACTCTATGACTCTGTGTACAATGTACAATGTAAACTGTCAAATAGTTTACATTGTAAACTGAGTCATAGAAACAATTATAGTGTACATTGTAAACTGTGGACTCTATGACTCTATGTAAACACGCATTCTGGTTTAATGCTTGTATGCTATATTATTGATTATGGACTCTATAACTCTGTGTATATTAGTTTGTTAATTTGACTCTGTGTATGAAGTTGTGATCCTTTGACTATCTGTATTTCAAAAATTGATAGGTCTATGCGTGTTTGATTGGTTGTTTAGTCTTTTAGATTAAAATGGAAACAGAGACCGGGTCTACTCCATCACATGAAGTTGATTCCAATGTAGTGGAGTCTAACTCAAGAGTAAGGGAAAAGGTTGATCCGGCTTGGGAACATTTTAGCCTTGGGACGGATGAGAAGGGACGGAATACATTTACATGTGTGTATTGTAGGCACACATATAAAGGTGGGGGTATTAATAGGATGAAAAAACACCTTGCGGGGATAAAAGGTGATATTGGATCGTGTAAAAAGGTTTCTCATGATGTGAGACACCAAATGTTAGAATATGTGAAGGAATTTGAGTTGAAGAAAAAAGCTGAGAAACAACGTCAAGAAGAAATGTTTAGTATGCCTTCCACAAATAGTGATATGCAAGAAGATGAAGATGTTCAAGAAGCATACAGTGTTTGTACAGTTTATGTTTGGATTTACAATGTTTTATGCACACAGTTTATGTTAATCCAAACACAAACATAGTTTATGCACAGTTTATGTTAATTCAAACACAAACATAGTTTATGCACAGTTTATGTTTGAATTAACATTGTTTTATGCACACAATTTATGCATACAGTTTATGCACAGAGTGTGTAGTTATGAGAAACAATGTATAGTTTATGCACAATGTGTAACAATGTGTAGTTATGTACTGTATTTTTGTAAGTTTTATGTATTTTTTTAGAAATAAGCTTCTCTAAATGAATTAGACTATTTTAGTTAATTTTTCTATTTTTTTTAATTTAATGTTTTTATATATATTTAAAATAATTATTAAATTAATATGACGTCATCACGGTTCGACCCCGGTTCGACCTTAAAACACTTGAACCTCTCCCTTTTACGGTTCAATGAACGGTCCGGGTCTGAAAACCATGCTTCTGGTGTTCTTCTCCCTTTATTCCTCTCTTCTTTTTGCTCTTCCCTAAGTCTTTTAGTTGTCCTTCAGGATGGGTAGGTTTAAGAAGTTGGTTGAGTCTGAGGAGGCGATGGAGGAATTCATCGCCACTTATAGGATACCCGGTAACATGGGTCTGAGGTACTGTGAGGAGGGGGAGTGGTATATCAAGAGGGAGGTTGGTGAGGTAGTGATTCCCATAATCGCCTTCCTTGAAGGTGGTATGAGGATCCCTATGGGGCCGGTGATGAGGGGCTACCTTAGGCACTTCCTGTTAGCCCCTACCTAGTGCGCCACTAACGTGCTTAGGATTCTGGGTTGCGTGGATGCCTTGAATGAGAAGATGGGGTTGAGGCTAACCCATCACGACGTGAATTGGTGCTACAACCTCCAGCACCTAACGAGTAAGTCCTACTACATGAAGACGAGGGATAATAGAGTTAGACTTATCCAGTGTCTCCCCGAGTTTAGCAAGGGGTTAAATAAGGGTTTTCTCATCGTGTCGGGGGAGTAGCACGACGGCCTTCACTGCCCGATAGTAGAGGGGGAGCCAGGTAGGGTACTCAGAATATGGGAAGATTGATCTGCTATGTTTTCACTGTTTGCATTGCTTGGTTGTTAACATGAACTAGCTTTTTCCTTTGCAGATCCACACGCCTTCGAACAACAGTTCCATTTGGTCAACAAGGTAGACTTGGAAACCGTACTCAGGGCAGAGGTCTTTGTGAACGAGGTTGATAACCAGGTTAGAGCCGCTCACAAGATTCTCGGGTACAAACCGATTCAAAAGTCTTTCTCGGCTCCCAGATACGTGATCAGAGCTAAGGACCCTAGGCTTTGCCAAATCACTGTAGTGGAGCACGGGTTCTCGTTCTCTGAAGGATCTTCCATCCCCGAAGGCGTCCCGTTGGCAAGCTCTTCCTCATCCCACCAAGCTGCGGAGGCCGAGGGAGAAAGTTTGGAAAAAGAGGGAGAAGTAGTTGATCTGGGTTCGTCCGAGGACGAATTCGGTGCATTCGACCAAGTCCATCTATCCGAGGATCCCTCTGGTGACTTGGGTGATCCCCATTTATCTGAAGAAGACCTTCTGTCACCAAGGATTGGTACTCAGGCCGAGATGGGTTTCAAGAGACAACCTCAAACCAGCCTGTTCGACCTGCTTGAGGGCCAGCCGGGGGAGGACATGCCGGGGAAGTCACAATCCAAGCTTCCTCCACCTCCACCCAAGCTTCCTCCTTCCCCACCTAAGTCTTTGCCTGCGCAGACTAAGTCGTCTTCCACTCTGCCGACCTCGGACTCTTGGCTCGAGTCCTCCGATCCGAAGAGGAAGAGGCCTTCCAAGGGCAAAGACCCAGTGGATGGGGGGAGGTCTCGTACCTCCCAAGAGGAAGATGAAGCCCGCCGACCTTCCAAGCAGTTGAGGATTGGTGGTCTGGACAAGGGAAAAGAGGTCATTCAGTAGTCCGAACCCCAGGCCTGGCTGCCCGCCGCCATGCTTCATGGGAAGCATTTGATGGACGATGCCACCCTCAGGGACTTCCGAGGGGGCGAGAGGGCTTGCGTAGCCAATGCCCTGTAGAGGTCCCTGCTTCTCCTCACTGACATGGCCGAGCTGGGGGGCATGAGGAGGCAAGAAGTTGCCCGTAACCTCAAGAGGTACCTGGGTATGGTAAGACTTCTGATACTTGTGCCTTTATTTGAATTTTATTCCTTAGTACCCAACTTACGGTGTACTTGTTTTGATTGGCAGGCTGTCCAGGCCACTTTTAGGCTGGAAGAGGAGGCCGATAACTAGGGTAGAGCCCTGGACCAGGAGCTCGACAAGTACTTGGATGTCGCGAATACCCTTAAGAAATCTGAGGCTGACCTCAAGAAGGCGAGGGAGGACCTGGAGGAGATGACGAAGGCCAAAGACAGTGCGGCATTTGACCTAGCCGGCGTTAAGAAACAGGCCAAAGACCAAGCAGGGTGCCTGCGGGAGGTTGAGGGTCAGCTGCAGATTGCCAAAGAGCACATCGCCGACTGGAAGAAGAAACTGGCTGAGGTAGATGGAGCTAGGGGCGTTGCCGAGTACGCCAGGGATGAGGCCTTGAGGGCTAAAGAAGAGTCTGAGTTTGCGAGGACAGATGCTGAGAGCTCCAAAGAGCAAGCGGAGGAGGAAGCCTTCGCTGAGGGAGTGGCTAAGACTGAGGCTAGTCTCAAGGCTCAAGTGCCCGAGGTGTGCAGACGCTACTGCTCCCAGACTTGGAATGAGGCCCTCAACCAAGCTGGGGTTGAGGCCTCGTCTGAGCTTAAGAGGGCTGAGAGGGTGTATTATCCCCCCGCCATTCGTGAGGCTACCTCCGCTGACCCTGAAGATGGCACCGCCTCTAAAGCGACGGTTGAAGGCCAGGCCAGTGCTGCCAACGATCCAATGTCAACTGATAAGCCTACTGAGGAGACTGGGCACTAAGGGACGTTGGGAATTGAGGAAATCAGCAACCCAGCAGCGCCCCAGGATGTGGTGAAGCCTCCTGCTGACTCCCAGGCCACCCCTACTGACTCCTAGGCTCCCCCCTGTCAAGAAGGAGTCCTCCGAAGTTGCACCTCCGAGCCAGGGTCTCGAGGCATCAGATGAAGCTTCTCGGCAGACCCCCAAGGACAAGTTGTCTATCAAGTTGAAGAAATAAGCCATCTTGTCGAGCCACCTTGCTTTGTTGACTTGTGTCGTCCTAGTCTTCCTTCCTCCCTCCTCGTCTTGATTTACTACTGTATATTTTTCTTTTGTTTAAAGCACTGTAATGCTACTTTTTAAGTTGAATGCATGAATCCTCTTTTTTACTTGGTGTTTATTTTTATTGTGATGAGTTTTGCTACCTATATGACCTGGACTTTAATTATTAGCTTCACAATCTCAGAAGCTCAGCATGTTTTTCATTCTAAATTGGCCGCCAAAAAATGTAAATCCCATAGTGATAGTTCCCACTTGGACCTTGGTCGATAATCGAACCACCTTAACACCACGACCTATTTTTGCCGGATTGAATATTGAGGGAATGACTTCACAATATTGGTTCTACATCTCATGAATTGGTTACTGTAAATAGTAAAAAATGCTTAAGAAAGCCGTTTGTTGCTGATTATGCTAAGGGGTTAGGTTCAGTGTGCCTCAGAATGCCTTAAGTGATGCTCATGGGCCTGTGTTTGTTTACGCCTTTGCTGAATGTAGCCAGTCTCTCTAGGGACCTGAGTCTGAGGACCATGTGAAACCTTGGCTCTGTCTAACACTTAGGTTCTTCTATGAGTAACTAGCTTCCCCATAGGTTTGAGTCCGAGGACCATGCAAGACTCTGGTTCGGCCTAGTACTCAGGTTTTTCTTGAATTGGTTAGTTTCCCCATAGGTTTGAGTCCGAGGACCATGCAAGACCTTGGTTCAGCCTAACACTTATGTTCTTCTGTAAGTAGCTAGTTTCCCCATAGGTTTGAGTCTGAGGACCATGCAAGACCTTGGTTCAGTCTAGTACCCAAGTTTTTCTTGGTGTGGTTAGTTTCCCCATAGGTTTGAGTCTGAGGACCATGCAAGACCTTGGTTCAGCCTAACACTTATGTTCTTCTGTAAGTAACTAGTTTCCCTATAGGTTTGAGTCCGAGGACCATGTAAGACCTTGGGTCAGTCTAGCACTCAGGTTCTTCTGTAAGTAACTAATTTCCCCATAGGTTTAAGTCTGAGGACCATGCAAGACCTTGGTTCAGTCTAGTACCCAGGTTTTTCTTGAACTGGTTAGTTTCCCCATAGGTTTGAGTCTGAGGACCATGCAAGACCTTGGTTCAGCCTAACACTTATGTTCTTCTGTAAGTAACTAGTTTCCCCATAGGTTTGAGTCCGAGGACCATGTAAGATCTTGGGTCAGTCTAGTACTTCGAGGTCACTGTTCGGGGTGAAAGAACTTGTCCTCAACGTAGGAATGTTCGCTTCTAGAGTGATAACGGTCTCAGCCCTGCCTTGCCGAGGATGGACTCCTCCTCAACGTAGGAATGTTCGCTTCTAGAGTGATAACGGTCTCGGCCCTGCCTTGCCGAGGATGGACTCCTCCTTAAACTGGGCAACTGGCCCAATATTGACCTGGATAAGGGCGGCTTGTCCCTCCGCCTTTACGCATGATGGTAGCCCCGTTGCGCCAATCTTTTCGCCACTTCTAATTACGAGGCGTCCCTTGGCTGTTCGGGTTGTGTGCTTGACGTTTCGGTATGCGAGGCACGCCCTCATTAATATCTTTGTGGATTAACACAGATCCAGTGGCTGGTGGCCTCCTTGGAAATTGGTCGGGATTAATGTCGTTGGTAATTCTTCCTTTGAATTCCGTGCGGGTTAATTCCCACCAACCTTCGCCTTCTATATAAGGTTCTCCTCAATCGAAAGCCTACCTTTCAACCGAAGGTGTTCCTACCTTTCAGCCAAGCAAGAAAGGAGGTCCTCTTTCCTCAATCGAGAGCTGTAGCGGTTGTAGATCACGTCAGACTTTCAGCGCGGCAAGGCTTGGGCGTCATCCTGATGGTAGTGCGTCTGGCAGTTAGGAGGGAGGTCCATGAAGAACATAATATTTTTCTCCGGTACGCGTCCATGCCTGCCCTTCAAGCTGGTAGTGATTCGCGCCCAGCTTACCCACCGATGGAGGTTCGCAAGACTACGTTATGTTCGGTGCTCGGGTGTTGCCACCTCCAATGCTTAATTATCATGAGGCTAGGGGAGCATCAAGGGAATGTCCTGGAATGGGGCCGTCAGGTGTTTCGGCTCCTTCTCTTCTCTCGTCGCCGGTACCATCCATACGGGCTCAGGAGTTGTTGGTAGCCTTAAAACAAGCCTGCCTCAGCCTCCCTTTCCTGCGGTTAGCTTTAGAACAAGCCTGTCTAAGCCATTGTTTGTACATTTAGCTTTAAAACAAGTCTGTCCAAGCCATTGTTTGTATTTTTAGCTTTAGAACAAGCTTGTCTAAGCCTCCGGGCGTATGATGTACTTTTTTCTTCATTTAATAAAAGGATGTACTGTTTACTTGCTTCATTCTTTGAACTTTTCATTTTTCTGCAACAACTATTTCTTGAGTGGGTGCGTTGTTTTCCTCCCCTTTTTTTTTATGGGACTCAGAGTCAGTGTTAGCGGCGGCGACGAAAAATTTGCCTAACTTTGTGCAAGCTAGCAATGTAGGAATAATTGACCATTGCGCTTGCTAGCGCACTAGTCTTCCCACAGATGGCGCCAATTGTAAGGACTGGGTTTGAGCACTTCTACTGTCGAGTGAGTGGACTCAAGCCCAGCTAGCCCAATACAATGAATTTGTAGAGAGCGGGTTCAAGAACTAGGCCCTAGCAAGCGGACAACGCCCAATGTGGTATTCGCCACCATCGAACGTAGATGAACTGAAATCATCTTGGAAAGTCTGTCCTCGGCTTGGTCCGAAGAGCTCGGTGGTACTCTTTATCCTATGATCATCCCCCCTCTATGAGAATGGCTCTTCCCATTATATAGTCCTCCTCCAACGATCCCTTTCCTCCACTTGTTGATCATCCATGCCTCTCTCGAACAACCCGTCCCATCAGCCACCTTACCAAAACTCCCTATGAGTTGCAGCAACCGAGGCAGCACTGCTCAGGGGTTATTTCCCCATTAATGCTGCCGGAACATTAGTCGTGCGCATTTAATGTGGAAGTGACAGTTCAATCCTGGTTTTGCTCCTCGGCTATTCTTCCATGGCTGACATGTTGTACTTGTTCCTTCTCCTTAGATGCCCTGGAGGGCTGCCTATGGTGGCCCGTTACTTCCTCCTCCTATGGTCTTGGTTGGCCGAGGACGGGGTTGTCCTCGGCGAGGGTATTGGACTTCCTCCTCCTCGGCATGGGCCTTGGGCTTGGTATAAAGTGGGCCGGAGTTGCCAAATTCTCTGACCCCACAATATAGATTTAGGGTTGTCCATGATATAATTTTAGATTTATGGTTATTTGTTACTAAATACTTCAGATTTGAAATTCTTTTATCAAAATCCTTTCTTTTTTCGTAATTAAAAATTAGATTTGAAATTCTTTTAGCAAAACTCATTCTTTTTTCATAATTAAAAATCAAATCTGAAATTCTTTTTTAAAACTCATTCTTTTTCATTGTAAGGACCAGTTTTTGGTCCCTAGCCCAAAGGATGGATGAACTTAGGCTTAAAAAGCCCAATACAATGAATTTGTAGAAAGTGGATCGGAAAACTAGGCTATAATGAGTTGGGTCACAATTCAAATGGATCTAGAAGACAATAAAGCAAAAATGGATTGGATTTATGTAAGGAAAATTGTACTCGACACAATCCGAGGAGACCAGCTCTTGTATATATTGCTTGAAGTTGGTTACAATTGTAGTTTTAACTGCTACAGTACTTCTTTCTTAATTTTCTCATCCCCTTCTCTTAGGGCCTCCCTTCTAATTTATACTACATTTCCCCTTTCATCTCCACCCTCTACGTGGACAACAAATTGCTTGTTTTGATCATTGTCTCATCAACACCTTTCTGAAGTCTTTGGGGGTAGCTGTAAGGCTGAAAAATACTATTCAGACATCACTTCCTCATTAATGAGTTCAGAGAGTTAGCTATAGAGCATTCAATGCGGTGGTAGCAGCTTTCTCTTAGATATTTCTTAGCTCCCTTCTGTTCTGTACATTCACTATACATATCCTTATCAATAGAACTTCCTGGTACGTCATCCTGGATGATGGGACACACATTTTAATCTTTGCTTCATTTAGCCGAGGGGATATTCCTCCTCAGACCACCTTCCCCAGCCTTTACAGTCATAACTTGCTCGTGAAGCTTACAATCTTACGTCTTCCTTACTATTAATCTACCCTCAGACCACTAAGCCTTCTCAGACAAGGCTTAAGGCCCAATATATATTTGGGCCCCTTGTCCCTACAATAGCCCCTTAAAGTTCCAGTTTTCTCGTCCTATCCAAGGAGAAAAATGGGGTTTTGACTTCGAAGAATTATATCCATTTGTTTCTCTCATTTCCACACGTGAGAGCATTGCTTCGCTTGTCCTGTAACTGTTCCTGACGCTTCGGAGTCCACTATGTCTCATTAAATGCTTCGGGTGGTGCTTTGTTCCCCGTATCCTGTGGTGAGATGTAGATCCTACGGCTAGTGTTTCTCCTCGAATTTTGGGCAGGATAACTCCCACTCAATTCTGCCTTCTATATAAGGCGCTGGGGGGAGTTATTTCTTCTCATTTTACAAATTTTCAAGCTCTCCAGAAGTTCCAAACTCTCAAACCTTCAAAGCTTCCCAAGTTTCTAAATCTTCTAAGTCTTTTTCTTCTTCAAAAAAAATAAAAAATAAATAAATAAATAAACCTTTAAAAGGTTCAAGGATCAACACACTTGCCTATTGTCGTAAGTTTCTTCTTCTTTAGGTTCTTTTCTCCTCAGCCAATCTCCTCGGCCTTCTATTCTTTGTTTCCTTTCTTTGAAAACTTCTTTCGCATCCCTTTAGCTCACCTAGGTGGGTAGATTTAAGCATCTTGTAGACTCTCCAGCTGATATGAAGGGCTTCAGGGTTAAGTACCACATTCCGCATGGAGTAGCCCTGTGGTATTGTGCCCTAGACTAGATAGTCATAGACAGAAAAGAAGGGGAGGTTGTCATTCCTATGATCGCTTTCATAAAGGGAGGAATGACGCTTCCTATGGGTAGGGTAACCCAAGACTACCTACTCAACCACAGGTTGTGTCCTCACTAGTGCGCACCCAACTTATTTAGAGTTTTAGGTAGCGTTGATGCTCTCAACGAGCAGATGGGTTTAAAGCTGACCTGACACGACGTTATCCATATGTACGAGTGCCATTCACTTGCTGACTCGGGGTATTACCTCAAGTTCAAGTCCAACATTGTTAGGCTTGTATCATGTCTTCCCAAGTCCAACAAGGGCCTGAGGGACAACTACTTAATCGCCTCTAGGGAATGGTACGATGGTCTTCACTACCCAACTCAGGAGGGAGAGCCAGGTGGGGAACCCTAGGGTTAGGTCCCTTGGCACGGGATTTAGTTTCTTTTAGCTTTGTTACTCTTCTCTTTAATATTTCGTTTTCCTTTGGTGATGGATTTTGTTGATTTGGCCATAATTTGCTTCTCGACTGTTTTTACAGATAAGTAGCATGTAGCTACCCGCCTCAGTTTAGTTAATGTTGAGAGCCTCAACAAAGTCCTACGGTCCAAGGTTTTCGTGAGCGAGGACCAACAACTGTGAGCTGTCCATCTGTTCTTGGACTTTGAGCCCCTGTCAAATCAATTCCACGACGTGGGCCACGCGATAAGGGTAGGAGATCCTCGGCTAGCACGAATTGATGTTTCCGTGCCTGGTTTTCTAGCCTAAGAAGACCTCCCACCAGTTGAGTTGCCTCTCCACCGCTTTCCCCATGAAGTAGCTGCCCCTAAGGAAGAAACAGCCTCCTCACGCCTATCCCTTGAGGTTGAGATTGATCAATTCCACCTCGAGGAAGACAAAGAGGAACAGGGAGCTCCTATCATCCACATATCGAACGCTGAGGATGAGTTCGATAGACTTTCAAGTGTTCGCACCCCAGGCCTCATGGTAGCACGTGCAGTTGACAGCTCTGAGGAGGAGGAAGAAGAAATGGCCCTAAACCGAGGAAAGGTTTGAGGGACCTTATGGCTAGGAGGAACAAAGGATCATCATCCAAGGAGGCTCCTAAATCCCAGGTTCTCCTTACTCTCCCCCCTCCTCCTCCTCCTCCTACAACCACAGTCGGCCTGCTCCCCTATCCTAACTTGAAGAAGAAAAGAAAGGAGCAGGAATTGGAAGAGGGTGAGGTGGTCCCTCAGAAGGAGGCCAAGCACCAAAAGACAGCCAAAGACAAGCGTGCCTCCTCTGTGGATAGTAGGAAAGACCCAAGCATGGCCGAGGTACTTGGGCTCCTCCGCTGAAGCTGGATGGCGCTGCTATCCCATGGAACTCCTCCATTAGGGAGTTCCAGAAAGGGCACTCCTTGCTGAAACCTTAAAGCAGCCCCTACTCCTACCGAAAGACATGGAGGCTCTAAAGCGTATGAGGCAGCCAGACCTCTTTATGTCCTTGAAAAGGGATCTTGCCATGGTAAGTTCACCATCATATCTTTTAGCTAAATGTTAAGGTGCCCTTTCCATTCTCTCCTCCTTTTTTTTTACATAGGATTCCTTTGTCGTTTTTGTGCAGGCTGTCCAAGAGGTTTTTGTTGCTGAGGAATGGGTCAAGGATGCCTGTAAAGAGGCCAAGGTTGAGGCCAACCTCCGCCCCGAGGCTGACAAGTCCTTTGGGGCCATGAAGCAAGCAAACCAGGAGCTGGCCACCAAGCTGACTGCTAAGGAGAGGGTGAGGAGTGCTAAGGCTGGGCTGAAGAATGTCCAGGACCAGGCTGAAGATTAGCGCAAAAAGCTCTATCTTACTGAGATAGAGCTGGCCACATAGAAGCAGCTGGTCCTGGACCTCAAAGCTGAACTGGTGAAAGTCAGACCCGCCGCTAAGACAGCCGAGGAAGTTGCCAAGGCCTTGAGGCAAGCATCCTACAACCTCGGGGTAAAAGAAATTGAGGTCCGACTGGCTGAGGAGCTAGCCGAGGTATGAAGGGATTACTGCAAAGAGACTTGGACAGAGGCTCTCAACCTTGCAGAGGTCCCTGCCAAGCCCCCCCCCCCCCAAGAGGCCAAGGATGCTGCCAAGGCTAAGGACGCCAAAGCAAAGGAGGCTGATGACAAATCCAAAGAGGCTGACCTAAAAGCCAAAGACGCTTCTGCCTCTCAGCGGAGCAAGAAAGAAGACCTCCCTTCTCCTTCGGCCAAGGCCTAAACAATGTAGATAGCATCAGATTTTTGGTGCGACAAAGTTTAGGTTTCACTCAGCAACATATATCATGTGTGCATAAATGTAAAAACAATCCAAGATTGATCATGCAAATTAACAAGACCAAGGATAGATTAGCCTCTTGTTTTTTAGTCTTGATAGCAGAACATCTTGTAGCTAGAAGAAGAAGGGATCCAACAAGTGATTCCTATTCTTCTTCATCATCTTGATCTTCTTCTTTTGTAGTGGAAGTTTGTTATTGTGTATAATGTACCTTTCCTTTATTTAATAAAAAGGGTTGCAATTTTTACTTTATGAATCTTTCCTTTCTCTGTAATATTTATTTTATGATTGGTGTAGTTGTCATTTTTCCCTCCAATGGGACTTAAAACTGATGATGTTGTTGACAGTAGTGAATTATTGCCACCTTGACTTTACCAAAGCCAACAGTAGTACATTGCTGCTAACTCAGACGATTTAAACTTGTATAAATTGAAAGCTCGAAAACGTGTTGAAAACACAAGAGCTGATTAGACCCCCCGATTAAAATTACGGCTCGATAGATTTTACACAACTTTAATACAAAGTGCAGAATAGTGTAAAAGCGAGCGGATGAACAAGTAAGCTACTCTAATCCATAAACTAAGCAACACAGTAGTATAATGGAATTAACCAAGAGTAGGGAAGAAGGATGCAAACACAGAAAACACCGAGACGTGTTCTCGAAGAGGAAACCGAAGAACTCGGCGAAAAACCTCTTCGCCGCCCTCCAAGCGGAAATCGATCCACTAGACAATCAGTTGGGATACATGAGTAAGCAAGAGACCCTCCAAGCCTAATCTACCCGATGTACCTAAGCCCTCCAAGCTCCTACTCCAACAAGGCTTCTCGGAACCGTGTCTTGTCTAGCACCCCGGATCCCGCAACAAGCTCCATGTTGCATCTGCCATTCCAGGCTTCTTCCAATGCTTCCCAGCAGCACCAAAACGTCACTCAACACTCTCAAAGGATGTGGTAAGTGTTTGGGCTATCAACCTCTCAATGGTGTGGAAATGGAGAGGGAAGGGTTGAGGAGATACCACAAGCAAGTGTATAGAGAAAGGTGGGGATGACAATCTCTAATTCCAAATGTGTTTGGCTAGGGTTTTCTCTCTGAAGCATTCCTCAACATTTGTGGGTAATGAAGGTATATATAGGATAGGTGCAAAATGTGTGAGTCAGTCAGTACAGGCTGGCAGAACAGCATGTCTCGCGGGTTTCTCGCGGGAAGGCCTTACCCGTTAGATACTCGCGAGAGACAGCTGTCTCCACCTGGCCAGACTCTTCACATTCCAGCATGTGCAGGGCACATGCTTCACTTCGCGGGAAGCTAAGTCGCGACATACCCGCGAGAATCCTTCAACCTCCAAATGCTTGAGTCTTCACACACTCTCTATCACACAACCCTTACAACAAATCCCACAACAAATACAGGGTATAAACGATTGATAATAATTACAATCAAATTTGGCACGGAATAAAAGCCAACAAAAATACATAGTTGTAAATAACAACTTTACAATCTCCCCCTTTGGCTATTCCGTGACAAAACCCTAAAACAGACTCTAGACTTAAACGTGAGTTTGGGAACAAAGGCAAAACTCACTCACACCTAATTCTAGATTCTGATAAGCTCTTGAAACATATGAACAAGTAACTCCTGAAACACAACAACAAAATAATATCATTGTATGCAGAAAACTTGAAAAGCATATGGAGCAATAAAAGCATGATCAAGCAAAATGAAATAGAAACACTAGATCATGGCAAGATCAAACAAGTAATCACTATACACAAGCAATTACTATGCTCATTCACACAAGGAATGAACATCCGGATATGCAAGATGATAAACTCATTTGAAGAGTACCATTTGCAACTCCAACACTCAACCAATGCAAAATACTTGAAGTATTTGCATCTAGGAACAATCCTACTAGGGCACAAGAGTGTTCATCACTCAACCAATGCATAGAACGTATATGCATCTAGGAACAATCCTACACGGGCACAAGAGTGATGTGCTGAAGTAAAATGAATGACATTACACTTCAATAGCACAAGCATAAAGGCTACATAAACAATGTACTGAATATGCATGGCACAAACCATAAAAGCCTACAAAACATGCAATGAAACAAACCCTTAAAGCTTACAAAAGCAACATGGGTACATGCAAAGTATGCTATAAAGCATAGAGAATATCACAAAAGAAACATCTGAAATAATACTTAAATAAAGCATAGTATCAAAGCTTTAAACCAAAAGCAGTAAAACAGTTATAAACACCAAAAGAAACTAAATTAAACCATCTGTAAACCCAATAACCAATGTTACTATGTTTCTAAGCTATGCTCCCCCTAACGCTGTGCAAGCTCTTCTCCAGCTCCCCCTCAGAAATTTCTCCCCCTTTTTGACCGGAATGGCCAAAGGGCTAGAACGGATCGGACTCTGAATCTGAGCCATGAGTGGAGGACAATTCCTGAACCTGCGATGCTAATGCGGTGATCTGTCCTTGAAGGTACGCGAACTGATCTGCTGTGTGCTGCACATGGGAGTCAAGCACTGTAGACATCTAATCCATCTTAGCAAGCAACTGATCAAGTTTGCTTAAGCCTTGTGGTGGAGCCGAAGAGGATGGCTATGCAGAGGGCTCTGGAGCCGAGGTGAACCTGTCAATCTCTTCCTCTGTATCTTCACCTTCATCCTGTTGAACCCGTCGTGGTGGTGGTATGGTATGCACACCAGTCTTGGAGCCTCCAATGTGTGCAGTGCTCCTAGTCAGTGTATGACCACCAATGGGGTAATCCCTCTGAACAACTGTGAGGCCACTGGGTAGCTTGAGCTTTGCCTTGGCAATCAATCCCATGATCAAAGAGGGGAACGACATCACAGTCCGTGAATTCTGCTTTGTGATGCTCTTCTTCAGGACATGCATGATATGGCCACAAATGTCAATCTCCTTATGTGTAAAGAGATCATACAGGAATCTTGTTCTCAGAGCAGATAGAGTGGTGAGATTGGTGATCGGATACAGATTGTGAATCATCACATAGCTTAGTGTCCTCATTTCTGGAGAGAACTTGAGAGTTTCCATGGATGATTTCTTCGGTTCACCACCAAGGAGTGTAATCATCTCAGCAATAGAACCCAATCTGTCCTCATATGCAACTGTGATTGGCTGAGATGGAGGATGAGTCTCCAAAAAGTCTTGGATGCTCTCTCTAGTAATCATAAACTCCATGTGTCTTACCCAGCACTCAATACACTCTCCGTTGACAGTGGCATTAGAGAAGAACTCCTTGATAATCTCTGAATATACCACTCCAGTCGGGTTTAGCAGCTTGGTCCAAGTTCGATCTTTGAACACTTCAGGGATGAAAGTGCCCTCAAGAGTCTCTAACTGGACTACCCGTTCCATGATGATCGTCTTGTCCTTGTAGCAGTCATTGTACTTCATATCAGCTTCTATAGACTTGAAATGATCAGAATCAGTTCGGACTCGCTTTGAAGTCGATTTCTTCCTAGCTACATGCTTGGTGGGAGACATCTGCACAATTTCACAAAGCAAAGAAGGAAAAAATGCACAAACACAAACCAGAAGACAAACTTTATTAGATTCAAGTTAGTTTCAAATCAGACTTAAACTGACTGAAAACAAAGCATGGTTGACTCTTAACATCATGCTTAAAGACTCAAACCTATAAAGCATAACCACAATGCAAAAAAAAATTAAGAGACAATGCAAGTGTGTGTGTGTCTGTGTGCATGTGCTGATGAGTGTGTGCGGCATGAGATGCATGAGGGTGCCTAAGTGTGCCTAGTTAAGTGCCAAGAGTATGCAATTTGAGTAAAGTGATAGAAATACGGGTTCAATGACCAAACCAAGTAAAATAAGGTCAAACAAGTGAAAGTCCATGGATTAAAATCACTTGATTTCAATTTGGCACAAAAATGTCACTCGGACATTTTAACAAACACTTAGCATGCACAAATGTAAATATAACATGAATAATGCATGAACATGGGAAAATCTACCCTCAATACATGGTAAAATGCCACAAGGGGCCAACACAGATGCAGAAACACCAAATGGGACACAGCCCAATCAAAATATTTGAGAAAAAATCACCCAATTTTGAAAACTAACCCAAAGTTTTGAAAATCCCCAATTACCAAAACCCTAACAAAAATTCTGCATAATCTAAGCAAAAACTTAAAAAGAAATGATTATCAAACATACCTTGAAGAAGAAAATGCAGAAAAAATGCTTGGATTGAAGGGGTTTGAATGAAATAGTGATTTTGGGTTGAAAAGGTTCGAGAGAGGTTGAGCGAGGGAAGTTTTTGTGTTTTGAAAAACTGTCACATCAGCAATATAAAAACTGAAAACACGCATTTTTCGCGGGTTAGGGAGTGGTGAAACAGTCGCGAGATAGTTGCGAGAAGGGCCACTGAAGCACAAAAATTTCGCGAGAAGCATTAGGTCGCGAAACAGTCGCGATAACTTCTGTCTGAATTCTGAAAATTCAATTTTTAGCCAAACAGCATTTTGCGAGAAGCTGTTGGTCGCGATACAGTCGCGATACAGTCGCGAAAGTTTCTGTGTGACAGGAAGGAAAAAATATTTCCCTCAACTCCTTTTTGCGGGAAGCTCTAAGTCGCAAGCTTCTCGCGAAACAACCCCTGAACCAGTTTTTTGAAGAAACACAAAAACATGCATTTTAATCAAAAACAAAAGACATGAAAGTATAAAATCACTTTCAAAAACAAATAAAACACTCAAAAATCTTTTTGGGTTTGATCAACAAAGATTGAGCATGTGAAAACACATTTAATCAAGTACAATCACACAAATGAATATGACATTCATTGAACATAGACTTGTGTGTTGTGTGTGGATATCAAAAATGAGATAGTCCTTAGTCCAATGTGAAGCTTCAATGATCAATTCAATCAAGGCATACACAACTAGCACTAGATTATGTGACCTATCTCAATTATAGAAACATGCATATATGACCTCCCACACGAACTTGATAACAATTCAATGAAGCTTTTCATTTGGCTCCATATTCAACATATCATTTGCAACTTTTGAGCAAAGAAAATCTCATTTAGAGATAGATGCCTGAAATTTTTGATATTTCAATTGATGAGTTAGCCTTTGGCTTTTTGGGCATCATACATTTTATTTTGGTCGCTTTCCCTTTTTCCTAGTCGAATACTAGTTTGTGCGACAGGCTTTTGCAGCTCTATATCTCTTTTCATTTGGAGATTTACATTTAGAGAGCTCTTTTAAGAAAAAAAAAATAAAAGTGGGAAGATATATAGGCATGAGTCTATGCATGTCTCAAGATCAACAAAACCATTCACTAATCATTCATGACAAGGTTGAAGATCTATTTACAACAGTCACATAGATTTCAGAATTTCTTCCATAATGATATGAGTGCATGAGGGACAAGCTAAGCTCGTTAAATGCACAAAGCCATAAGTACAAAGGTACAAGGCAAAACATGCTTTGAGACAAAACTCAACCAAGTGATCAAACTTTTTGGATTTTCTATTTTTTATGTGTTTTTGAATTTTTGAACACACCCAAAGCAGAACAAGAAATGAAAGATCAACAAAAACAGCCGGTACAAACCAACCGGACAAAATAACAACAGTAAAAAGAAAGCAATGCATGAAAAGATGCAACAGCAAATGTCCCTAAACATTGAAAGAATTTATGCGAGGACATGTTATAATGCTTATGCATGAGTACCCCTCTTCACCCACACGTCACGTGCGTTTGGGGTGATATCCTGAACGGATTGGGTACGAGAATTTGGACTGTCAAACCTTCTGGTGAAACTCTCCAAGCAGGTGGTGAAGGCACCAATCATTTTCATCACGTCCATCATACCAGGATCACGATTTTGACTTTTCGGTTGTTCACCACCCCAAGACCTCATGTCATTTCTCCTTCCTCGTGACCGAGGTGCGCTTGAATTGTTGTCTGATCTCAGCTTTTGACAGTTGGGTCTGGTATGTCCTTGCATTTCGCAGTAATGACACACATAGTCTGTTCTGGGACACCGTTGTGATCTTGGGAGAGATCTTGCTCTGGTTTCGTGTCTGCCCATAGATTGATTTCGGGGCTTATTCACCATCCGTTGCTCACTCACATTCTTCTTCTCAGCCTTAACATTCTCAGGGATGGTTTCTTCTACAATAGGCTCTATGGCCTTCACAAATTTCACTTCTTTGGTAGCTTTGGCTGATGAGCTGCTTCCTCCGGTGTATCCCAACCCGGACTTGTCTGAAGAAGGTTTTTGAGATGAGGTAACATCATCTAACTTCTGGGAGGAGACTCTCTCTATCTTGGCATGAGCTTGCACTACCTCTTGCTCAAGAAACCTCACCTTCGTATAGGCTTCAGACAACTCGCCATTTAGTGTCTCAATCTCACACTTAGCCTCTTTATATCTGATCAAGAGACTTCTGTAATCTTCCTCAGCTTTCTTCAGAGGAATCATCCATCCTTTCGGTGATGGTTTTAAGAGCAAGTGATTTACTCATCTTATGGGAAGGCAGTCCCATCTCATATGTTTGGAGAAACCCAACTAATTCTTGAATTTTAATCTCATCCAAATCCTTGCTTTCCTCTATGGCTGTAACTTTTGCTCTAAAACTTTCAGGCAAGGACCTCAGTACTTTTCTCACCACCTTAGTATCTTCAATCTTCTCCCCAAGATTGAGTTTAGCAATTACAATTTCATTGAGCTTCCCATAGAATGAATCAAACGGTTCATCATCACCCATCTTGAGCTCTTCAAATTTTGTGGTAAGCATCTGAAGCTTTGTGTCCTTAACTTTCTTTGTACCCTCATAAGTGGTCTCCAAAATCTCCCAAGCGTCTATGAGAGATCCTGTGGAATTCATCAGGAGACACAGCACAAAAGATAGCGTTTAAAGGTTTACTATTAGCATTGGCTGCTGCGAGAGCTGCCTTATCCCAATTAGCCTTAAGAGCCTCCGGCTTAGTCCAGCCTATCTCTACCGCATCCCAAACGGTATCTTCTATAGAGCATAAAAATGCTCTCATTCTGACTTTCCAGAATGCGTAATTGTTCCCATCAAAAAATGGTGGAACATTGAGCGATTGAGACCGGTCCATCTCAAATAGGGTCAAGGATCACACTAAGGTATTTCAACCACAGCAAGTGTACCCGCTCTGATACCAATTGAAGGCTCGAAAACGTGTTGAAAACACAAGAGCTGATTAGACCCCCCGATTAAAATTACGGCTCGATAGATTTTACACAACTTTAATACAAAGTGCGGAATAGTGTAAAAGCGAGCGGATGAACAAGTAAGCTACTCTAATCCATAAACTAAGCAACACAGCAGTATAATGGAATTAAACAAGAGTAGGGAAGAAGGATGCAAACACAGAAAACACCGAGACGTGTTCTCGAAGAGGAAACCGAAGAACTCGGCGAAAAACCTCTCCGCCGCCCTCCAAGAAGAAATCGATCCACTAGACAATCAGTTGGGATACATGAGTAAGCAAGAGACCCTCCAAGCCTAATCTACCCGATGTACCTAAGCCCTCCAAGCTCCTACTCTAACAAGGCTTCTCGGAACCGTGTCTTGTCTAGCACCCTGGATCCCGCAACAAGCTCCATGTTGCATCTGCCATTCCAGGCTTCTTCCAATACTTCCCAGCAGCACCAAAATGTCACTCAACACTCTCAAAGGATGTGGTAAGTGTTTGGGCTATCAACCTCTCAATGGTGTGGAAATGGAGAGGGAAGGGTTGAGGAGATACCACAAGCAAGTGTATAGAGAAAGGTGGGGATGACAATCTCTAATTCCAAATGTGTTTGGCTAGGGTTTTCTCTCTGAAGCATTCCTCAACATTTGTGGGTAATGAGGGTATATATAGGATAGGTGCAAAATGTGTGAGTCAGTCAGTACAGGCTGGCAGAATAGCATGTCTCGCGGGTTTCTCGCGGGAAGGCCTTACCCGCGAGATACTCGCGAGAGACAGTTGTCTCCACCTGGCCTGACTCTTCGCATTCCAGCATGTGCAGGGCATATGCTTCACTTCGCGGGAAGCTAAGTCGCGACATACCTGCGAGAATCCTTCAGCCTCCAAATGCTTGAGTCTTCACACACTCTCTATCACACAACCCTTACAACAAATCCCACAACAAATACAGGGTATAAACGATTGATAATAATTACAATCAAATTTGGCACGGAATAAAAGCCAACAAAATACATAGTTGTAAATAACAACTTTACATAAATAATAAGGAAAATGACCATGTACTTAGGCAAATAACCAAGAACATTAACTTATTCAAGGCAAGTGATCCAAGGAACTGGGTATAACCTGAGATCTGTTTTAACACTTAGATAGATGAACCAAAGTATTAATTTACCCAAAGCATGTGGTCTGAGAGACCACGCATGACTAAGGTTTTGTTTAACACTTAGTGAAGTGAACTGAAGTATTAATTTACCCAAAGCATGTGGTCTGAGAGACCAGGCATGACTAAGGTTCTGCTTAACACTTAGTGAAATGAACTGAAGTATTAATTTACCCAAAGCATGTGGTCCGAGAGACCAAGCCTGACTAAGGTTCTGTTTAACACTTAATGAAATGAACTGAAGTATTAATTTATCCAAAGCATGTGGTCCGAGAGACCAAGCATGACTAAGGTTCTATTTAACACTTAGTGAAATAAACTGAAGTATTAATTTACCCAAAGCTTGTGGTCCGAGAGACCAGGCATGACTAAGGTTCTGTTTAACACTTAGTGAAATGAACTGAAGTATTAATTTACTTAAAGTATGTGGTCTAAGAGATCAGGCATGACTAAGGTTCTGTTTAACACTTAGGGGAATGAACTGAAGTATTAATTTACCCAAACCAAGCATGACTAAGGTTCTGTCTAACATTTAGTGAAATAGTACGTAAAGCATAAAGTCATTAATAAAAGTATGGCAAAAAAGACTTTCATTAATAATAGTACCTTCACAGGTTATTTACATTCCAAGGGCGTGGGATAGCATGTTTATCTAGATCTTCAAGATAGTGTGCACCTATTCCAGCCACTGAGGTGATGCGATATGGCCCTTCCCAGATGGGCCATAATTTTCCCTATACTGGGTTCTTTGCAGTACCTAAAACCTTTCTTAATACCAGGTCTCCAGGTGCTAATGGCCTAAGCTTTACATTGGCTTCATACCCTTGCTTGAGCTTAAATTGATAATACGCCAAATGAACTTTCTCTTTGCTCCTCAATCAAGTCTAAGCTCTTCCCTAATAGCCTATCATTGTCGCTTGGAGTGAAAGAACTCGTTCTCAGGGTTGGGAATCCAGTCTTTAGAGGAATAACAGCTTCAGCTCCATAGGTCATTGAAAAGGGTGTCTCTCCTGTTGATCTACGATGGGTGGTCCAATATGTCCAAAGGACGTGTGACAGCCTTTCCACCCATTTTCCCTTCGCATCATCCAACCTTTTCTTAAGTCCATTCACTATGACCTTATTGACAGCCTCGACTTGTCCATTCTCTTGTGGATAGGTTGGGGTGGAATACCTATTCGCAATTTCCAGGTCACAACAATACCTCCTAAAGGCCTTGCTATCAAATTGAAGGTCATTATCTGAGATAAGGGTATGGGGGACCCCAAACCAAGTGACAATATTTTTCCAAACAAAGTTCTTGGCATCCACATCCCTGATATTCGCCAATGGTTTAGCTTTAACCCATTTGGTGAAGTAATCCGTGCCGACCAGCAAGTATCTCTTATTTCTTGCTGCCTTAGGGAAAGGACCTACAATGTCCAAGCCCTATTAAGCAAATGGCCAAGGGCTAGATAGAGGATTAAGGACTCCTCCTAGTTGGTGAATGTTTGGTGCAAATCTTTGGCATTGATCACACTTCTTCACATATTCTTGTGCTTCCTTTTACATGTTTGGCCACCAGTATCCCTGAATAAGGGCTCTGTGAGACAAAGATTTGCCTCCTGTATCACTCCCACAAATTCCTTCATGCAACTCTTCAAGGAGTAGCTCTGATACTTCGGGGTGTGTGTATAGCAAGTATGGCCCGCACTTGTACAATTTTTGGTCCTCAGACAGCCAAAACCGAGGAGCCTTTCTCCGCACCTTGTTAGCTTCTGATTTCTCCTTGGGCAAAATGTCCTCCTTAAGGAATAGCACTATAGGGTTTGTATGGCACCGGACCTCCAGGGCCATTTTGGCCTTGAACCTCAGCTCTACAGTATGGCCCACGGTCCTGACACCCCTATCAGAAACTAGGCTTAAGGCCCAATAGGGTCATAGGCACAAACCTTATGTATCATGCCCGACCCAGAACCCATTAGGGAGGTTATTGTAATATATACTCATCTCGTCTTCGACGGATGTGACTGCTCGGAAAGGCCATATCCCGGATGCCTGGTGACGTCTTGAGAAGTATCGCTGCCGAACATCACCCCCTTGAGGTGGGAACCAGTTCCGATGCCACTCTCACCACACCCCATTCCCAACTAAACGCCCACTTAATGATAACAACATTGGACCTCCTCTCCCACTAGCCATAAGAGTAATCATGATTCTTCCACTAATTTTAGGCTATAAATATGAGAAGCTAAAGAAAGGGTGGAGGTTGTTGAGAGGTTCTGAAGGAAGCTTAGAGTTGAGAGCAATAGAGTTATAAGAGGGGAGGGGAAGAAATACAAAGGTGGGAGAGATATTGTTGAGTCTTTAAGCCAAAATCACCTAAAGTAGGAAATCCAAAGCCCACATTACAAATAGATTGTGATCCCAAAAGAAAATCAGCCTATTACTCTCGTTTTAGGTGCACACAGGGTCCATCCAGCTAGGCCCCACCCTAATTTGGTGGATATGGACTGTTTTCCCTTTCACTTTAGTTGGCTTGCATAAGTCTTCAACAAGGATGATCCGAGGTAATCCCTGTGCCGAGGAGGTTGCAAGAGTGGTCAGAGAGTCATCATGTGTGTTTCCACTCCTAGGGATATGCAGCAAGTTGAAAGACTCAAATCCCGATTTCAAGTGTCTAACTTGATTCAAATATTCTTGCATTCTCACATCTCTGGCCTCTAACTCCCTTCCCACCTGGCCTACGACTTGTCTTGAATTCGAGAATATCTCCACTGCCTTTCCACCCATTTTTTGAACTATGGCCATCTCCACCAATAGAGCCTCATACTCAGCCTCATTATTTGTGGCCGAGAAGCCTAGTCTTAAGGATTTCTCAATAGTGATCTTCTCAAGAGATACTAGAACTAGCCCCACTCCGAACACCATCAACATATACCCTCCAAGATAAAGGCTCCTGCAAGGAGACCATGCCAAGCGATTTTCCATTCATGCCCTGCCTCTCTACCTCTTCTTCCAATGGGCATTCAGCGAACTCGGCCACCAAATCTACAAGGACCTTGCCCTTAACAGAGGTGCGAGACATATACTTGATGTCAAAAGCCCCAGTATTGTACCCTATTTGGCAATCTTTCCTGTGAAATCAATGCTCTGAAGTAGTGATCAAAGTGGAAGTAATGAGGGAGCTTGCATGTAGCATGTACCATTGCCAAAAATGGCATTCTCCAATGGTAGATAATGAACCTCTACTTCATGCAACAATTCGCACTAGCACTAAACTTATAGCATGAGAAGCCACAGCAATGTAGGCAAATAAGACTTCGTCCACCTTGGGCCTGGACATGACAGGTGGCCGAGAAAGGTATTCCCTAAGCTGTTGGAAGGCCGAGGCACACTCCTCGGTCCACTTAAATCCCTTCCACTTATTCAACACCTGGAAGAAGGGTCTGCATCTGTCCGCTGACCGAGAGATGAATCGGTTCAAGGCAGCAGTCATTCTTGTTAGCTTTTGGACCTGTTTGGGATTCTGAGATGGTTGTAGACTGTTAATTGCCTTAACCTGATCAGGGTTGGCCTCAATTCCATGATGGGTGACCATATAGCCTATAAATTTGACTGATTCCACACCAAATGAGCACTTGGAAGCATTAAGGCACAACTTGTGTTTCCTTAGTATTTCAAAAATATCCCCGAGATCTCTCATATGCTCGGACACCACCTTACTCTTTACCATCATATCATCTATATAAACCTCAATATTCTTGCCCAATGGTGGTTCAAACATCCCAGTCATCATTCTCTGATAGGTAGACCCTGCATTCTTCAAACCAAAATGTATCACCTTGTAGTGGTAATTTCCAATAGGAATGACAAAAGCTGTCTTTTCCTAATCATCCAAAGTCAAAGGTATCTGGTGGTATCCTTGAAAGGCGTCTAGAAAGTTCATCCGAGGATGGCCCACAATGGCATCCACCAACTAATCTATTCGAAGCATAGGGAAAGGATCCTTGGGGCAACCTTTGTTCAGATCTGTGAAGTCTACACGCACCCACCACTTCCCATTCTTCTTTTTCATTACCACCATATTGACCAACCATTTAGGGTAGAACACTTCCTTAATGGCCTTAACCTGCTGAATCTTGTTCACCTCCTTCTTGACAGCATTAGAATGCTCTTTAGATGAGCCCCGAGGTGGCTACTTCATAGGGAGGATAGACGGGTTGACATTTAGATGATGGCAAATGAGGTCTGGATCCATCACAGGAGCTTCGTAAGCACTCCACGCAAATACGTCAATGTTCCTCCTAAGAAACTTTATCAGCTCCTCCTTCTCTTGAGGAGGCAGCTCCTCCTTCCCTTAAGTTCTTCCCAGCAGAGGCCGAGGACTCCATTCCTGGCTGATGCACTATTGCTGCGATCAGGCACTGCCTTGCTACGGACTGGCTCCTAACCAGCTCCTCAATTCGATCCCCAGACAGATATTTTACCTTCAAATGCAAAGTGGAGGAAACGGCTCCTAGGGCGTGAAGCCAGGGTCTTGCCACAATGGCCGTGTAGGGAGAATAGGCATCCACTATAATGAAATTCACCTCCACCACTTATAATCCTGCTTGTACGGGCAGTCGAATCTGGCCCTTAGGAATGACAACTTTCCCGTTAAAGCTTACCAGAGGCGAATCATAAGTTGTCAAGTCCTCAGGTTTCAGGCCCAGCCCGTTGTATAAGTCAGGGTACATAATCTCCGCTCCACTGCTTTGATCCACCATCACTCTCTTAACATCATATCCCTCTATCCTGAGTGTGACCACTAGGGCATCATCATGCAGCTGTATGGTTCCAATCTTGTCCTTATCTGAAAAGCTCAACACTGGTCGAAACTCCACTCTAGCCCTCTTTGACTCAAAACTAGAGTCCTCAGCGTGTGGCCAAGCTACAAACATCACCCTGGAAGGATGAGAGCCGGTTCTCCTAGGAGCAGCAAAGATGACATTAATTGGTCTCCTTGCTCGTTGGGCCGATACAAAAATTGTTGTAACCTTCCTTCTCTGACCAATTGCTCCAGATGATTCCATAGAGTTCTACAGTCCTCGGTGGTATGCCCTTGCTCCTGGTGGTATTGGCAATGAAGACTTTGGTTGCGCCTCATGCGGTCTCCTCCCATTTTGTTTGTCCATTTGAAGTATGGCTCATTCTTGATCTTCTCCAAGACTTGATTAACTGGCTCCCGGAACATCGTGTTTACCACTTGAGGAGTCGCAGACCCATATTACCATCAAAATCCCTTCAAGGCCTGCCATTGTTGTATCTGTTCGACCTAAAATCTCTCATCTCCTGTGAGATAACCTTACCGTACCCCTTGCCTTGTTGTTGGTCTTCCTCGGCCCGCTTGTATTCATCAATGTGATTTATAAGCCAACGCACGCTCCTTACTGGCTTCATGGTCAAGGATTTTCTCAAATCATGATAGGTAGGCAAGCCGACCTTGAAGGTCCTAATAGCCACGTCATCAAAATCCCCATCAATCTCATTAAACATCTCCAGTATCTGTCCAAGTACGTTTTTAGGGTCTCACCCTCTCGCATGGACATGGACAATAGAGAATCTAAAGGCCAAGGAACCCTACTGTAAGTAATAAAACGAGACCCAAATGCTCGGGTGAGCTCCTTGAAGGAGTTAATAGAACCTGCACCCAGAGCATCAAACCACCTCATCACCACAAGCCCCAAGCTAGATGGGAATACCTTGCACATCAAGGCCTCATTCTTGGAGTGTACAACCATTCTCTGGTTGAAGTGACTTACGTGCTTCACAGGGCTTGTACGACCATTGTACATGGTGTACGTGGGTTGAGTGAACCACCGAGGAAGTCTTCCTCCCTCAATCTTGTGCGTGAAAGGTGATCTGGAAATTTGGTTGAGCGCTCTGCTCACCGCATCATTCCCCAAGCCTTTGCAAGATGAGCTCCTGTTTTTACGCTCAAGGTGGTAGTCCTCATCATACGAGAAAGACTCACTAGGGGGAGTCCTCGATCTGGGCCTGTAACTGCCATCTTCTTCCTCACTAGAAGAAGAAACAAACTTTAAGGGAGTTTTTCTTCGTCGTTCACGGTGTAACTTCCTCCACAGATGATCAATCTCTAGCTGCATGTTTCTAGCATTCTCCTCATGAGAGATGTGGCTACCACCCCGAGACTGGCTCCTACTGGTATGGGTAATATGCACACTCCCCTCCCGGTCCCTTTTCTGTTCAAGATTACGGAAGTGATCTTGACGCTGAAACCCCATAGATTCTACCTGATTTGGACCTGAACCTACCATAGTTGAACGTTAGACTCACTACAACTCTAGAATTTCCCACAAACGGCGCCAATTGTAAGGACCAGTTTTGGTCCTTAGCCTAAAGGATGGATGAACTTAGGCCCAAAAAGCCCAATACAATGAATTTGTAGAGAGTGGGTTGGAAAACTAGGCTATAATGAGTTGGGTCACAATTCAAATGGACCCAGAAGACAATAAAGCAAAAATGGATTGGATTTATCTAAGGAAAATTGTACTCGACACAATCCGAGGAGACCAGCTCTTGTATGTATTGCTTGAAGTTGGTTACAATTGTAGTTTTAACTGCTACAGTACTTCTTTCTTAATTTTCTCATCCCTTTCTCTTAAGGCCTCCCTTCTAATTTATACTACATTTCCCATTTCATCTCTACCCTCCACGTGGACAACAGATTGCTTGCATTGATCCTTGTCCCATTAGCACCCTTCTGAAGTCTTTGGGGGTAGTTGTAAGGCTGAAAAGCACTGTTCATACATCACTTCCTCATTAATGCATCCAGAGAGTTAGCTACAGAGCATTCAATGCGGTGGTAGCAACTTTCTCTTAGATATTTCTTAGCTCCCATCTGTTCTATACGTTCACAGTGCATATCCTTATCAATAGAACTTCCTGGTACGCCATCTTGGATGATAGGACACACATTTTGATCTTTGCTTCGTTTAGCTGAGGGGATATTCCTCCTTGGACCACCTTCCCCAGCCTTTACAGTTTTAACTTGCTTGTGAAGCTTACAATCTTACGTCTTCCTTACTACTGATCTACCCTCGGACCAATGAGCCTTCTCGGACAAGGCTTAAGGCCTAATATATATTTGGGCCCTTTGTCCCTACATTCATAATTAAAAATCAGATCTGAAATTATTTTATCAAAACTCATTCTTTTTCATAATTAAAAATCAGATCTAAAATTCTTTCTTTAAAATTCCTTAACTCATTTCTTTTTTATAATTAAAAATCAAATCTGAAATTCTTTTATCCAAACTCATTATTCTTTTGTAATTAATAATCAGATTTGAAATCAAATCTGAAATTTCATAATTAAAACTCAATCTTTTATCCAAACTCATTCTTTTTCATAATTAAAAATCAGATCTGAAATTTTTTCTTTAAAACTCATTCTTTTTCATAATTAAAAATCAGATCTGAAGTTCTTTCTTTAAAACTCATTCTTTTTCATAATTAAAAATTAGATCTAAAATTTTTCATTAAAAATTCATCTTTTTCGTAACTAAAATTAGATCTGAATTTTTC
This sequence comes from Quercus aquifolioides, assembly GCA_019022515.1. Taxonomy (NCBI): domain Eukaryota; kingdom Viridiplantae; phylum Streptophyta; class Magnoliopsida; order Fagales; family Fagaceae; genus Quercus; species Quercus aquifolioides. The sequence continues at coordinate 59,189,960 of CM032326.1, read as the reverse complement.
TCACCAAAATTCCTCTAGATCCTCATTTTGTCATCAAAACTCCTTTTCTTAAAATTGATGTCAGATCTACATTTTTATCCTAAAACACTATTTTCCACATTAAACATCAGATTTTAGGTCTCTAAATAACATTTAGCCATAGATCTAAGAAAGTTCACATGACATGTTGCATTTCATAATCTGTTTCATACCATTGGTCAAGGGCACTTAATGATCATTTAGGGTCTAGAAGATCGGGCTATGCCCGGGAAGAATGGGTGCCTAACACCTTTCTATTCTGTAACCTAGCCCCCGAACCAAAGGTCTTGGTTCGTAGAATAGTGTCGTATTTTTGTTTTGGTAGATTGTATTTAGGACCAAAGCTTTGTATTTTTTTTTCTACATCGATTGTATTTAGGACCAAACCCTTGTAACGATATTCTACCAAGTTGTATTCATAAGTTCAATTAATGAAACTTGAGGTATTTCAGATATGTGAACTATATATTGTATTTTTTTTTTAATATAAAAAAATAAGTGACAACTCCACATAATACCCAAAAGAGAGGTGTCGATGCCTATCTCTTTTGATTGAGAGTCGGTCTCTCATAGCCGTTGGGACATAGTTCTTCAATCGAACATCAATGAAGGGCAGCCGATAATCCCCAACTTTAATCAAATCCTACCCCTTCTAAAAACAAGGATACGCTGGTGTGTATCCAAGGATGAGATGGATAGCTCAGATATGACTATCCGTATGAATGTAGTTAGCAGTAGCCTGTTAAGACTAGTGACCTTGACAAGATTGATATTCCTTTCAATGGTGTGCGGATGTACAAAGAAAAACATAAATAAAAGGTTAAAAATCTCCAAGGGAGAAGAAATCAAACATTAACAAATGAAATTAGAGCCCTACAGACCTGGGTTACCGATGTAAGTAGGGCAAGGGAGGCTGTCAAGATGCCACGACGAGCTTTAAGATTCCATCCTGATCTACAGGTATTCGATTTACGGGTATTTTGGGAATTTTATATATAGTTAATGTTGTTATGGGTAAGGTTTAAACCTAACTTCTTATTCAATTGATCTAAACTATTAACTATACGGAAGACATTTGAGACACACTGGTCTAGGCATAACTTAAAGTGTTTAAGGAAGTCAACTAACATATCACACACAGGGATCCGAACCCCTCCCCATACAAAAGCAATCAAAGGAATAACTACTTTTCCATAGCCCTTGTTCTCGGCCATCTTACCATCCTCACACGGGCTAATATCTACATCCTGGGGAATACCATACTATAAACACCTCATTTTGTACCCCTTATGACTCGAGCTCCTATTCCTCAATAACGACATTACTCTGAGGCCCAAGGTTGATTTGGGGCCCAATCGCATGAAATTTAACTTGAGGAATTATTTATGGAAAAAAATAAACTTATTTTTGGAAGAATAAACCTATTATGGGAAGAGGAAGGCTGCTGGAAACCCTAATTGTCTGTATGCATACACATGTATGCGCACGCAGCTAGGGTTCCAAAATTATACGAAAGGAAAACTTTTTGCACATAAATCTGTGTGGAACGAATCCCACATCATCTAGGAGCCACCCTACACCCTTATTTTACCACTATATAAAGCCATAAAATGAACTTTTTCAAAAGGAGACGAATTTATGCAAGATTCACTATAAAATAGTGAATCAAAGAGGGAGTTATTTACAAAACATCCTCAAGTCAAGTTTTAGTTGGTTGGGACCTATTTTGATCTTGGCCTTTAAGTTCTGAAGGTTACTAACCTACTAGTTTTGTTGTTGATTAGATTGACTGAGGGGAACGGTCAAATTAAGCTCTAGAGAGTTCTTGTATTGAGGTAAAGGTTCTAACTTTGGCTCTTCACTTTTGTTTGTTTTTATGTTTTACATCATGCACAATGCTATCACATAGAGTGGGAAAGTAAAGCAAACATTGCCAACGTTCCAAGGGTATGGCCTAACAAGGTACAGGAAATGTAAATCTGACATTGCCATACCCAGGGAATGTGGCCCAAGCAAAGTGCAGGAAAGATAAAAGGTACAAGGAAAAGAGACCTTAATACATGATTCTAGAGAAAAGGCTAAGAGAAAACCACTCAGGGAGGCTAGGCCTCCTAATCTACTGAACATTACCTTTTTTGAGCTTGCGTCCTCCTGCTTGCATCCTTGCCCTATTAGCTTGCATCATGGGAATCGCGCCCTCGCTCCAAGCACCCTCTTGGTTGTTGAGAAAAGAGAGGAATCAAAGGTTTTTGGATGTGTTGGAAAGAGAATTTAGAGAGGAAGAAAGAGAGAGAATCTGCCTAGAAAAGTGCTCCAAAATGCCTTTTTTTATTATTATTGGAAATTAGGTTGTCTAGGGGAAAAATAGAGGCCTTGGTTCACTTTTTGAGGCTCAGTGGCCACTTTTTGTGCACCAGGTCGAGTATGTTGACATCAGCAATTTCATCTTTTTTTTCTGCTTGACTTTGACTGCATATTTGAAGACCCTCCCGGACTCTAATTGAGTTGATCTTAGTGTCCTTGGAAAGTTCTGGATGTCTAGTTTTCTAAACAATAAAGAAATTGAAATTCCTTCGGTCGGATTAAAAGTTATGGCCTCGAGAAGTGCGCTAACGCGCTCCATATGGGTTTCGAGATATCTCAATCGTTTTAACTCCGATTTTGAACCATGAATAGTTGTTGGAAAGGGAATTCAATAATCTTCATAATGACGCTAGTCTTAACCCATTCTGACGATCAGATCAAAATTAGGGTTTTTGGTGCCCCCGAGAGTCAACCTTAGGTCAAACTTGGTCAAAGCTGACAAAAATCTCAGAGTAGCTCGAGTTTGATGTAGAAACAGAAAAAATGTTGTCTTGGGTTGATTTTAACCAAATTTGACTTCTAGTCAACTCAGGGTTGACCGGGGCATTTTGGTCAATTTAACTTAAAATGGCACTTCGAGTGCTCCGATGCCCAAATGGATTGCGTCATGTCAATCTAGGTGTGTCCGCAGCCCCACGGAGAAAAGTTAATATTTTTTGAATTTTCGAGGTTTGGCACGCAAATAGAGGGCAGACAAAATACGGTATCTACAGCTGCCCCTTCTTTATCTGATATCTCGATTGCAATGAGAAGTGTTGGATAAAGAACATAATTCTGCATTTTGTTGCCCAAAAATTGTGTGCGATAACTACACTATTCATGGGTCAAAACTGGTCTTACCCTAATAAGGCTGAGCTACTGCGGCTAATCTGAGAATAATTTCTTCTAGCTTGGCTCCTTGGCACTGGGCAAAAACTCTTCTCTTTTTTTTTTTTTTTTTTTGGGTAACATAGACGAACATGCAGATGCTGGATGCTATGAAAACGCACAAAAAATAATGCAAAACTATGAGGAATGCTAGGTAGACTTGAGAAACTATGCATGATAGAACGGAAAATTTTGGGAGATTTAAAACATGGTGATGATGTAACTTTGATTTAAAGGGGAAACCTTAAAGAAGGAGAGTAGCTTTGAAAACGTGGGACTAAACGAGCGCTGTCAAATTGAATCCTAGGAGACATACTTTGAAAAACTTGACATTTTGAGATAAAAATCAAGACTAAACGATCGCGGTCGAATTGAATCCTAAGAGAGATATTTTGAAACATTTGACACTTTGAGACACTTTACATTTTGAGATAAAAATCAGGACTAAACGATCGCCATCGAATTGAATCCTAAGAGAAATATTTTGAAACACTTGACATTTTGAGATAAAAATTAGGACTAAACGATCAACATTGAATTGAATCTTGAGAGAGATATTTTGAAACATTTGACATTTTGAGACACTTGACATTTTGAGATAAAAACCAGGACTAAACGATTGCCGTTGAATTGAATCCTGTGAGAGATATTTTGAAAACTTTTATATTTTGAGAAAGAGGTTCCTACACCGTGGAAGGGTTATACTGTGCATGTTGTTGTGCATTGAGTACCATAAAAGATTCCTATGCCGTGGAAGCGTGAAGAAGTTCCTACAACATGGAAGTGTGGAAAAGGTTCCTACATTGTGGAAGTGAGGAGGGTTGTACTGAGCATGTTGGGGTGCATCAAGTACCATAAAAGTTTCCTACACCGTGGAAGTGTGGAAAAGGTTCCTATACCATGGAAGTGATTAGGGTTGTACTGAGCATGTTGGGGTGCATCGAGTACCATAAAAGATTCCTACGTTGTGGAAGTGTGGAGCAATACTTATACCGTGGAAGTGTGGAAAAGGTTCCTACACCATGGAAGTGAGGAGGGTTGTACTGAGCATGTTGGGGTGCATCAAGTACCATAAAAGATTCCTACACCGTGGAAGCATGGAGAGGTTCCTACACCGTGGAAGTGTGGAAAAGGTTTCACCAAGAGAAACGGGTCAAAAGACTACCCAAAAATGAAAGTGTTTGAAAGAGACCTTCTGGGAGCAAGTTAAAGGTAAATGTGTTTCATCGAGAGAAATTGGTCCGAAGATAACCTGAAGGTGAAAGGATTTCATCGAAAGAAATCTATTTAAAGATTACCCGAAGGAAAGGATTTGTTAGTTGTGCTGGATTATTGAGACACCAACCAAGGCTTGAAAGAACTGAAGGATTGCCCCATTGCGGGCTCTTTAGGTTCCTTGATTCGCTGAATTCTGGATTTAATGTTTTAGGAAGATCCAATCTAGGAAATGCTGAGACTCTTGGTCATAACTGCATAAAAACTACCTTGATGCTGAGTTCTATGCGGTCTTGATGAATCATGCATGCTTGGCAACTATTCTAGCTCTCACGAGGAGAGATTTCTCCTTTTCCTAGTGGATATCTTGAATTGCACTGGATAAAGGGAATACCATCCATGGTTGAAAATATCAGAAATAAAACTACCCCAGAATCAGGATTGAGACTAAGGCCAACCTTTGGGGCATTGGGGGTCATGTTTGGATTATGACTCAGGCATCCTCTACTGGGATGAGTTCGAGAGGCTCGAAAAGTGTTTAGGGCAATGATCCTCAAATGGTATTTAAAACCTATGGTTGAGCAATTGAATCTTTTGGGTTCAGGTCTTTTTGAAGATGCCTGTTAATGATTGATAAAGGCTTGCATAAGCTGTTGCAATCATAAAATCCCATTTTCTTGGAAATTCCTTGGGAAGAAATGAATAACCCTTAAGAATTTTCTGAACTTGAAAAGTTTGGAGGATCTGAAATCCTTGTCATTTGAAGTCTTTGAGGGTTATCATTTTTCCCTTCTGTTTCAATTGGTTCTGAAAACCAGATTCAAATATTTTGCAAATTCATTCATGATCATGAAAATCTAGTTGAATGCATGTACCACAAGATAGGCTCGATAAGGCCATGTTTCCTATGTGGTTTATGAGTGTGTGTGCTCAATGGCTACCATTTACCCTGAGTAAGGAATATGCTGACAAGCAATGATTTTTGAGCAAAGTGTTCATGCTTATCAAATGTATGGATGTCCCTTTTTTTGATCTCATGAAGGGAGAACTTGAATGATGTGTTTGGGTTTTTTTTTTTTTTTTTTTTTTTTTTTTTTTTTTTTGAACTCTTCAGGTTCGAAGCAAGTGTTGGGAGAGAACCCTACCCTTTTTAAGGCATGATGCCTTAGCACATGTGGATAATTTTCCGTCATCAATGATTGACCAAATGTTCAATGTCCCACGACCAACTGATCCTCAATGATCAGTGAGGTCTTTCGTTAGGTTATGATGTGGCCTTGGGGTTAATTGGGTGCTTGAAATGAAGGATATCAATGTAATACCCCGATTTTTTTTTATTTTTTTATGTTTTATGATCATCACTATCATCATCATTATTATTATAAAGTTAAGGTACTATAATTGTGTGCACCGTAAGATGAGAGTAGACAATTTTTTTGTGCTACAAAATAGGTGAGAAAATTAAAGTTTTAGTACATACAATTTAGTGCGTCAATTAAAATAATAAATAAATAAATAAATAAAAGAGGAAGATGTAACATGGAGTGTTACTTTGTGGGATTGTTCATATAAAACTTTTGGTCTCCTTATCAGTTAAGGAAAATGATTAGAGAATCAAAACCTATTTGGATTAGAAGTTTAAGAGTTATTGGGATCCTTTGGAATTCTATTGGGATCCTTTGGAATTCCAGCTTATCTAAACAAATAAATCTTAATTTGAGGTTATTACATTTTTCTTTTATATATAATTGATCGGCCATAAGTACTTTTTGTAAGTAACTCCAACCCACTACCCCACCAATCCCACATCTCTGATGCATTAAATACAGGGTAGAGGAAGAGATGAATTAGGGTTTTCATAGGAAGGGATTCATCACTAAGGAGGCTAAGAGGTGTATTTTTCCTTGGAGTTTAGAAGAAATACAATTGAAGAGGCAACCAAATTGTTCAAGGTATGATTTCTCACAGCTAGAGACAAAGAATTAAAAAGGTTTGCATGATCATTCCATATGAACGCATGAATAGGTGATAAGCCTTTAGAAGTTTTGTTCATGGAGTCAAAGCAACCTTAGAGTAGTGCTGAATTCTTGACCCTTATTATAATCAATAATATTGTTTCAACTTTCAAAAAATTTAGTCAATATATGCTATAGGTTGCTAAGTCCTACGGGTAGATATATTCTATGGATGCTATATATATATTTGGATCTTATAGAGTATTTCATGGTGGCCTAGGATATCAATTGTGGTTATAGAAATTCTATTGAACTCTAGTGGTACAGATTAGTTTTGGGGAAATATTGTTGCGGTGGGACTTTGATAAGGAATATTAAATTGCTTAATTCAATGGTATATACAAAAGTAGTTTTCATACCTGATTTTTGTAGGACAGTAAGGGTCTGTTTGGATACTGCTTATTGCTGAAAACTAAAAACTGAAAACTGAAAACACTGTAGCGAAATAATTTTTAAATATATGAATAGTGCCGTGGGACCTAGTTTTAAAGTTAAATTTGCGTTTTTCCATACTTGCAGGTCTCATGAACAGTGTACGGGACCCAGCCAAAAAAACTCAGATGCACGGTCTGCCGTTATCCAAACCCAGCCTAAGAAAGAAAAGGTTTCTAATGATTAGATTTCATGCTTACTAATTAAAGCATTCTTTTGTTTAGAGCTTATGAAAGATGAAAGTGTTCAGCTGTGTTCAGATATATTAGCAAGAGAGGTAAGTAATTATGCATAATATGCAAAAAGATTTGTTCATTAGGTTCCTAGACGTCAAAGGTTTTCAAAGCTTATGTTTTTAAGCGTAAGTTTTCTAAAGTTCATCAAAAGCACTTTTTTTAACATCATTGAAAGAGAAACTTTGACTTTTAAACTATGTTTTAAAGAAAAATTTCGAATTTTAAATCATGTTTTGAACGTCTAAATCTCATTTAAGTGATGATTTCTAAACTAAACTATTTTCAGAAAAGAATTGAGTTTCAATGTAAGTTTTCTAGAAAGATTCTTGTGTTTTGAACAGCTGAATCTAATTTAAGAGATGATTTCTAAACTGAACTATTTTCATAAAAGAATTCAGTTTTAAAGTAAGTTTTCTAAAAAGGTTCTTGTTCTTTAAATATTGTTTGAAACCAAGTGATTTCAAAGTCATATTCCTTTTTTTTCCAAATGGTATTTAAAACATTTCTTTTAGCAAATTAAATTTTTAGATTTACTCAAGAATTGTAAAATACTTATATAAACCTCTCAGTTCCTATTTATTCCATAAGAGAGTCAAGCATCCTTTGATTTATGTTTCAATTCAATATTGTGATATTTGATATGCCTCTATATTTGGAATAATTGTTAATATTAAGAAAATTATTCTATTTTGTATAAACTTTGCTTTTGTGATATGAAAATAAATGTTTTTAGAATTGATCAGATATATGTGTAAGCTCGCTCGTAGGGTTGTATGTGAGAATAAGTGTTGATCCCTCACCAGCAGGGGTTAGATGTTAGTATCTGCTCACAAGATTGTCTGTGAGAATATGTGATATGTGTATATGTGACACTGTGAACTAATCAATTATTTGTATGTGTTTTTGAATGATTTTAAGATTTTATTTCATATGTAATAAGTGGTTCATTATATGTTTTGGAAAAATTATATTTGATGTCAATGAGTTTGTGAAATCAAAATATTCGTGCTTTGCTTGACTCTATTTTGTTGTATATTGTGTATAATTGCTTACTAAATGTGTGGCTCACCCCATCAATTACAATTTTCAGATTAAAGTTTAATTGGGAAACAAAACCTTTGGACCACTTCGTAAGGTTCAAGGTAGAGCGTGGGAGTTTTTAGGCGATGTCAATAATGCTTGAAGCCTTAAAGGATTTTTAGTTATTTTTAGTTCGCTTAAGATTTTATAGTATTTGGAGATTATTTATAAATTGTGGTTTAGATATTGTAAGAGGTTTATTAAGAGCATTATTTATTTGGAGTTTAAATTAATTTTGGAATTAATTACGTTTATTGAGTTATTCAAGATCAGCAAGTTGGTCATGCATCTAAATCCATGGAACATGGATTTGGGTCGTGACAATCAGGCTCAAAATTTTCACATGTGAGTGATTATTTGGCACAAGCTCCATAGACTAAGTAGTCGCTCTCAATCAGGAAGGACTTTCTTAGGACCGTAATGTAAGGATATGTTTTTCCTAGGCTTACAAGAGGATATTTTTGGCTATGAAATTCTTTGAAGGGTTTCCTAAAGTCAAGGATTACACTTCATCGAGAACCATTTTGGTTGCCTTTCATGCTTGGCTATATCCTCAAATTAAGTCCATCTCTTGAACTTTGTCCCTTTTCATCTTTTTGGGCTTTCATTCATTTTGATTTTCTTTGGCCCATGTCTCTTGACTATTTCGGGCTGAATTTTTGTTTTGCCCTCTCTTTGTTTGGGGCTTCATTTGACTTGATTGGCCCATGACTTTGACATTTAATTGATTTAGGTTCTTTTCTTTTCTTTTTTCAATTAGGGACTCATTTGATGGACTCAAACTTTGGAGTTCGCCTAGCATTAGATTCTTGTAACCATCTAACCCGCCCCAGTGGGGGGGGGGGGGGGGGGGGGGGGGGGACTGGGTTAAATAAGAAAAGAATTCAATAGGCTCAACTAGGCTAGCAAGGGATATTTCTTTGCAAGCGGGATGGTAGTGAAATGAATGTCTTTCTTCTTTATCCTAAGCACTTATTTCTTAGCCTCACGAGCTTGAGTGCCAAATTATAAATTCGGGTAATTTTTGAAAAAATATTTTCTTTCATGGCTCAAAGGGGCTATCAAGCGATATAACTGTTTGGATAGCTGAAACAAATGCCTCTTTCATTTCAAATCCAATCAGTTGGTCAATGAAACTTGATCATATGATCATTCATTGATTCAGGGTCCACAGCAATTTTGGGTAAAACCTTCCTAAATGGTTGATTGTCAATAAGAGAATTGAATATGACACTTTGCAAAAGTGATGAATATTTTATGAATGCAAGGTTGTAGAGATGTGATATCATGATGTGAGTGTTTAGAGATCACATGCCCCTCATCCCTGGTAAGGGATAACCACTTCACTCAAACAACTATTTCCCCACAAAAGGAGTTTTGGCATTGACTTGCCACTCCTAGAAGATGCATGCATTTCAAAACACAGATTTTCATGATTTGATCTTTTGATTTGAACCTTTATGCTTTGATTTTATTTTGGAAAACACATTTTGAGAAAAATAGACTCGATTGCAACAAACCTAAGCCAACCGAGATGAGAGAAGGTTTTGTTAGGATAGTGTCTGGGACGAGGTGACAAGGTGACGAGGCCAAACTTAGGTTCTAGTGTTTCCAATGAATGGCATTCCCAATATCCAGAAGCTTTTGCAAAGATCCACTTAAGGGATGCAGGTCTCTGCCTCATAAAGAGACCTTAGATGCTTGATTCCATATTTGGCATACATCTTTTGGATGAAGATTTTCTGATCTATGGTGAAGATTCTTTTGAAGCAACAAACTTCATTTTCATGTCAATCATTAAGATGACCTGTCAAGGTAACATGCCACATTAGGGACCTAAGAAAGGTAACATGAGAACAATAAGAAGGGATGTTAATGCGATTCCCTGAAATTTTGATGGGGCACTATCGCCCAGATGTTGAGCAAGCAAGAGGCTCTCTGATTGTACCATCACAAATGTTCCGATGTTTTGTCGCTATTCACTGAAGCATGCAATGTGAGTGACACCCCATTGGCTTGATTAAAGCACATTCCTAAAAAGGAAATTGAAAGGAGTTAGTGACATATCAAGACTATGCCAAACCCGATTTTGGAAGTATTTTGTTCCTCATTCGAATTCAAGATCAATTTTAATCCCTTTACTCTTCCACCATGGTTCACATGTTGGCACCATCATAAGCGAGTTCTAAAATTGTATCACTGAAGTAGCCGGAGCTGATTTTTAATGCATCCGAGAATTATCAAGCGTATCACCAAGGCTGAGGTGGTCCTAATACTATTGGTAATGTTCCTGAAAAGGAAAATGGGCAAAGTTAGACAAAGACTTCGCTCCTGGCAAGATCTGATAAAATTGGAGACTTTTTACAATTCTCCCTAAATGTAGGCTTGGTTTGCCTTTTTTCCATTATCAATGTGGAAGTCAAACTTCAAAGGAATGCTTCAAGCAAGTTGTAGGATCCTCTTATGATCTTGCAAAGAAATTGCGACTGTGGCTCTTGCTAAAGCTCAAGATGCTGTCGAGACTATTGTCTAGAAGTTCATTTGAAGGGGAGAGACTGTGTGAAAAAAGCTACCCCAGTGTGATGTTTTCCATGGTCTCTCAATCACTTTCACAACTTGGTGAGATTTTAACTGAAGGGTGTGAGGATTCACGTATCATGAAACCTAAAGACATCCTAGGATACTTGGAGAAAGAGAGGATTTTTTTAGGAAGACCCGAAGGAACCACCTAGACTACCTGAAGGTGAAAGAAAACTTTGTTTGAGGGAAACTTGAAGGAACCACCTAGACTACCCGAAGGTGAAAGAAGACCTTGTCTGAAGGAGAACCCTGAAGGAACCAACTAAACTACTCAAAGGCGGGAGAAAACGTTTTCTAAGGAAGACCCGTAGGAAAAACCTATTGAAGCAAGCTGAAGAAAACCAAGTTTGAGCTAGTTGATCTTGCTTGAGAGATGTTGGGTTCTTTTTACCCTTTTGGGATGCTTTGATAGAAGAGCTTGCAAGCTGTACAGATCGACTCCAACTTCTGGCTGAATTCCTCTCCTAGACTTGCAGTAGCTAGTCTTCATGGATAATGTGGGGGATGCACAACGGAATTTTAGTGATTGTATAGGAATACGACCACTAAAAATCTGCCCCAATATCATGTTGAGAGCACCTAAAGGCTCGGCCTTCTTCCAACCCATATGGACGTCTTGTGGATCGTTGATTTCACTAATTTCTCTTTTAATGCCTGAACAGAATTGGCTACTGGTCGAATTTGAGATAGGGAATCTAGGACCCTTGGTAGCTTCCATAAAGGAAATTGGTCAACATTATTGGAGTAGTTAACTAAAGTTGTGCTTCTCTTGCTTGATACTTGATAGGTCAAAGCAAGTTCTTGAAAAGGAAATTCAAAAGAACCAATGATATTTAGCAATCTTGGCCCTGAACAAAATTGGAAATACCTAGGCCCTCCTCCAATAAAGTGGCCTCATGCATACTTTTAATTGTCTATTTCCATGTCCAACATAGGTGTCTCATATTGGTTGATTAAGATGTTGCATCCACGAGGTAACCCAAAGTAGGTTTATTGCAATCTTCAACTCCTTGGAGTGAGTTCTTGAATGAGCTATTCATGGCTCGTGTATTTAGAAATGGTCCCATAAGCTTTCGTCATGACCTCAACTGAGGTGAATTTCAATGCCCAAAACATTGGTTGTATCACAAAGAACATGGATGAGTCGTCGGTCTTGTGGAGGTGACCCTATGTGAGATTTGTATAGGAATTCATGACGCTTTTGCAATCATCGACTTCTTCCCTTTTTTACACGGGAGAAGAATCAAGAAAACTTCTACCCCAGTGTGGCATTTTTCTGGTTCTTCGACCATCTAATCAGCCTCTTGAAGATTCCTAGCTAAGATGAACCATGACTGCTTGGTCTTTCTAAGCGTAACACTGGCAGTACACTTCCTCTAAAGGAGAACTTGATGCCAAAAAAGTCTTTAGACTGGGTCAATCTTTAGCATCCTCCCTATTCTTAGGGTTTTCTTGAAAATTTCACGCCACTAGTTGACAACATTTACTTAAACTTGGGGGTGAAGTCAGTGGTCCCTTAAGAAACACTACAAGCCAGAAATTGGCTACATATCAACATGATCTCGAGAGCCCACCATCGGGTCTTAATTTCCTCACTTGGAAATAGTGTCAGGGAAGTTCCACAGTTTTTTCTCGAAACAGTACTAAAAAGAAATCCCTTTGAGATGAATAACCCAGATATTTTCCTAAGATCATTTCTCTTCAACTTGAGATTTACAGGATTTGACAAAGATCTCCTCACAAGGCATAGGAGCCCAACAAAAATCGCTTTGGTATAGGGGCATGCCAAACCCGACTCATCTATCTTCTACCACCTTATGTTCAATGTGACCTCTTGATTAAGACTTTGTGATTATCGGTGTGCATGCCCAAAGGGCTAATTCTGAAAGTCCTTTTTTTTGGTACCAAGAATAGTCGAATCCAGACTAGTCATGAAATCATCTTGACAAGTGGTGGGAGGGTTAGGCACCCTTAGGAGTTTATGCCATTGATAGCCATTTTAGAAGAATTAACTCCAAATACTTTGATAAGACCAATCTTGATGGTATGAGTCAACTGGCTTAGATTGTAAAAGACCAATCAAGGGTCTTCTTGGTAGCACTAGCCTTTTCAGTCTACCACTTGAAGTGTGACACAAATAAGAACATCTCTAGAAGCTTCTTGTTCTTCAGACCATCTTTGGTTCATTCCCCTATAGTTATAAGACTAGCAAAAGCCATGGACCTGGGTCCTACTAATCTTCCTGTAAACTAGAGCCTTAGACATTTCTGGAAATGGCTTGATCATCTCATTTTCAAGTTTCAAAGAATGCACTCAAGTTCCCCTTTCTCTTTTCATCTTTAAGTACCTCCTTTGAAAGTTTCCCTATCCTCTTCCTCCATTTTCTCTCAATGGGAATGTTAAGGAGCTACCATAATGTCGAGACAATGATGGTATGAGCATTCAATAGCAATTCATGCTTATTCCTTTCTAGTTTCAAATGCCTTGTGGCAGTAGGTTTGACCAAATAATCTTGAATACTGTTGGTAAAACAAGACTTTGGTTTGCAACTAGATGACAGAAACCGATTCCCACTTTGCAATCCCCCAAAGAATGTTGGCTTTCAACTGAAATTGTCCATTGTTTATGTTCAGTATTTGACTCACTCTTCATTCTTGCCACATATCCTTTTGTACAAGCTTAGAGAACTTCCCACATGTTATCTCACACCTCGAGAAAGAATGGGAAAGCAAAGAGTCAGGATTACAATTGAGATATTTCCTTGGTGGAAACAACCAAAGCACGTCAGTTTTATGTCCAAATGCTTTAAGCATGCCCCTATTTCATTTTGCATTTAAGGGGGAGAAGTTCCATGATTTGGACTTTTTGTCATTGAATGGGTTTCTAAAGTGATGCAAAACTTAATATAACCTCTTTGTGATAAGCAACTAAACATTTGCATAGGTTTTGAAAAATCTTGGGATGAACCCCTTTTTCATAATGAAAATTTTAAAGTACAACACCTTGCCCTTTTTTAGGAAAAATTTGGCACAATTTGTATAGCAAAGGTTTTTGCAACGATCAAAGCAAATACAAAGCTCTTTTTCTGATACAATATTCACCATGATCCTTGGACAAAGGATCCAATTTTGATACAAAGGCATTTGATACAAGGAAAGCAAGGCTCGATCTCTTTGGCAATTTTGATGAAAAACTTGGCCTCTTGCCTGTCTCTATAGAAAGATCCGGTTGCTTGTCACCCAATTTTCATCTGTACAATTAAGTGAACGATATTAGAAGATGCATGAATTGTAAGGCCGGGGACGGTTAAGGCTTAAGTGGATACTAATGCATGAGCGGTCATGGGACTATCCCTTTTAGGGTTTCTCAATGTTATGCAAGTAGGAAAAGATCATACCTTCAATCGAAATGCTTAAGGACACGCTCCTATCATTTTCAGAAATTTGGCTTAAACCCTTGAGTGGGTTTTTATCATGGTGAGTTTCTATAGTGATGCAGAATTAACGCATAAGCTTTGGCAAGTAACCAGAACTTTCATATCATGCTTGAAGTTGCGGTATGGACCCTTCTCTTTTCATTACAAAGAAAACAATGCATTTACAAAACTTTGGCTTTTTACAATGCCCCCAAAACTGGGCTATACAATGGCTCCAACACTAGGCCTTTTACAATACAAGGAAGTTCAAATTTACAAGATATGGAGGCTTCATTCTTGATGGCCTTGCATTCTCAGAGAAGATCTTGGACTCTTGGCAATGTCCTCCTTGGCATGGAGTTTCGGCTACTTGCCACAAATTTTATCTGTACACATTTACATGTTGGAGCCATTAGTGTATGCATGCATGTCCTTGTAGGGTTGGAAACCCTTAGGGACTGTGTATGATCTAATGTGCAAGCAACAAGGTTGCTTTTCCCTAGGGGTTAATCACAGATGCTGTGTGAGCAAGATGGATAGAAATTGGAGTAGAGCATAACTCTTTGACGCAAGCAAAAATGGCAAACCTGCAAATAGAAACTGGACACTTTCCCCTTGACTCTTTTCGAAAGCAATCCTAACAAGGATATCCTACCCTAGACTTGAATGTTTGCTCGTCTTGGCTCTTCCTAGTTCTCGAGGATTTTGACTTACTCTAAGCCAACTATATGAGACACAGCTTAACTAGTAAGTTGGTCCTATTCTTAGGGAGGACCTTGATCATCTAATCCCTCCCTTCATAGAAGTTGTGGGATAGAGCGGATTAAGGGGGGCCTTTTCAGCTACTCCTATCCACCCATGGACCCAGAAGTGCCTACAAGTTGGCGCCCAATAACTATCTAAGGTATGCATATCCAACATTTGCCATCAACGCTGAGTCCAGGTTCGACCCAATATGAGGGGTAATGTCATGCATTTTGAAATGAAAGGGGAAAGATTTTCCAAGCACAACAGATGTATGAACAGATAAAGGTGTAGCAGAAATTAAATCTTACTACCCTAGGTTTGCACATGTGAAGGAAACTTGTAAAGCATGCTCAGGAAAGTAGGAAAGCTTCACACATACAAAAATACATCAAAGCCGGTTTTTGGAAAACCATTTGAAAACATTTTTGAAAAACATTTTTTGAGTTTTGAAAATAGTTTACTAAGGATATAGTAAAAGCATTTTCCAAAAGGAAAGCCCCGGAGGCTATTGCCAATTTCAATGTTTTTGAAAGCCAATATCCAAAGATTAAGATTTTATCAAAAGCTCTAAAGGCTAAACTCTCTAAGTATCCCCAATGGAGCCACCATTCTGTCAATGCCTCGCGGTGGTTCGACCACCCATCGCGGCGACACTCGCGTGCGCCCTTGACGATGCGTATACAAGATATGTATGCAGGCTCGGAGCTTGGGTGCTATGAAGAAAGGTATACTTCTGGTGTGTGATTGGAAAATGAGTCAATTTTAATTGAGTTACCAAAGGTAAGTGAACTCGCCACCAATCATTGGGTTTTTTCTAAGGTGTGATTGGTCACCTGACTCTATTCGATTTTATTACCAATCCTAAGCTAAGAAAAATGTCATTTTTCCTAATTTAATATGGCCGGATAAAAAATCTTGATTCTTGAGTTTAGAAGTCTGGTTACGTGTAGGGAAGGTGTTAGGCACCCCACAATGCTTGTCCGTAGACAATCCAACAAGTTATTGGCATTAGCATTCGAGGCTTTAACGGAATTGGGCTCTGTGGTTTGGTTTCGGAAAGGGTGTGGTCTTGATCAATGCTTCCTTAGTGTGTTTGGAATCGTTGCAAAATTTCCACGACAAAAATCCGGCAACATTTTGCCTTATTTTCATGGCGGAAATCCAGCAGCACTTTGCCACGAGTGCATCATAGCACACAAAACACTACTCTCACCAAGTTTTTGCTATGAAAATATAGCAACGAAGGTGCCCTAATTTTACGACGAAAATCGGGCAAAGTTTCGCGTTTGGTGCGCTATGGCGCACCGGTAGGGTTTCATTCCTGTGTATACAGCGCGTGCCAACATGCTCATGCTAAGACAAGATAGAGCCCCTCAAAGCATCAAGCATATTGATGCGTGTCGCATACACCGGGAAACCAATGTCACTCAGGTAACATGGATAGAGACAATCACACCGCGATGATCATGCACATAATATAGTGTAAATATGCAACTACAGCAAATGCCTTGAGCACATACTCACACTACAAGGTCAAGAGCACTCGTGACTAGAGAGGATCACTCACGTAGCCATAAGAGTTCATCATACAAAGTGCACTATCACCAATATACAAGCATATATATATATATATATATATACATACATCATGCATATTGCTATCACACAAAGCAGGAAAGTAAAGCAAACATTGCCAACGTTCCAAGGGTATGGCCCAGCAATGTACAGGAAATATAAATTAGACATTGCCATCAGCAATTTCATCTTTTTCCCTGTAGGTGCATATTCACACTATATGTAAATGTAAATCAACCCAAGGTATAGGAAATTGTAAATCAGAAGAATATGCACCTACACAAAATTGTGTCTTCTTCCTTGCATCCTTGCCCTTTTAGCTTGCATCTTAGGAATCGCACCCTCGCTCCAAGCATCCACTTGATTATTGAGAAAACAGAGGAATCAAAAGTTTTTGGATGTATTTGGGAGAGAATTTAGAGAGGAATAGAGAGAGAATCCGCCCAAAAAAGTGCTCTGAAATGCCCAAAATCTTCTTCTTCTTTTTTCTTCTTTTTTTGTGGAACTCTAGGGTTCTAGGGGGTTAAATATAGGCTTGGCATGCTTTTCGAGGCTCAGTGGCCACTTTTGTGCACTGGGTTGGGTATGCTAACATCAGCAATTTCATCTTTTTCATGCTTGACTTAGATCACATATTTGAAGGCCTTCCCTGACTCCAATTGAGTTGATCTTGATGTCCCTTAAAAGTTCTGGGTGTCTAGTTTTCTGAACACTAAAGAAATTGAAATTCCAATGATCGGATTGAAAGTTATGGCCTCGGGGAGAGTACTAATGCTTTCCACACAGTTTTCAAGATATCTCAACCATTTTAACTCCGATTTCGACCCATGAATAGTTTTTGAAAAGGGAATTCAATAATCTTTGCAATGACACTAGTTTCAACGAATTCTAATAGTCGAATCAAAATTAGGATTTTTGTTGCCCTCGAGAGTCAACCTCAGGTCAAACTTGGTCAAAGTTGACAAAAATCTCTGAGTAGCTCGAGTTTCATGTAGAAACATGAATAATTTTGTTTTGGGATGATTTTGACCAACTTTGACTTTAGGTTAACCTAGGGTTGACTAGGGGCATTTTGGTCAATTTGACATAAAATGGCACTTCGAGTGCTCTGATGCCCAAATGGGTTGCACCACACCAATCTAGGTGTGTTCGCAGCCCTATGGAGAAAAGTTAATATTTTTGAAATTTTTGGGGTCAGGCACGCAAATCGAGGTGGGTAAAATACAATATCTTCAGGGTTAAGTGGGAAGAGTTGAGTGAGGCCAAAGAAAATGGTGGTATGGGATTCAAGGAGATTAAGAAGTTTAATGATGCTTTGCTAGGTAAACAAGTGTGGCTCATGATGCATAATTCGGATTCACTATGTCATAAGGTTTTTAAAGCAAGATTCAATCCTAACTGCTCTATTTTAGAGGCCAAAGAATCCACACTTGGTTCTTATGCCTGGAAGAGCATTTTAAGTGTGAGAGATGTTATTACAAAAGGCATGGTGTGGCAGGTTGGGAATGGGCAATCCGTGTGCATCAAGGAAAACAAATGGTTACCGGATAAAATTTGTAGAACTATCATCGCTCCTCTGCCTTCTTTTCCCCATGATGCCAAGGTTAGTGCTCTCATTGATGCCGAGTCAATTACATGGAAAGTGGAACAAGTTCAACAGCTATTCTTGCCTCATGAAGCCAAGTTTATTCTTAGCATCCTTTTAGCGCTAGACTTCCTCCTAATCGTCTAATATGGTCTCAAACGCTTACGGGAGTGTTTACTACACGTAGTGCTTATTAACTATTGTCCAATGCTGCTTCGGCTAATAGTGCTAGTTGTTAGGATTAGTGCCCTCAAATCCTATTGTATGATGCTATGTATGACTTAATGTTGTGATTAATAAAGTTGTTTTATTATTATCTAAAATAATGGTAACATGAATATTTGGACATTATCATATAATCCATGAGATGCATAGTATGTGATTTAGTCACAGAAGATATAAGTCACAAGTTCTTTGTAAACTCAGCATTTTAGTTCGTAGTCGGTGATGAAATTGGGCATTTCTTTTGCAAAGACTATAACATATTAACTAAGATGATTTGTATTGATCATGGAAGTTGAAACTTCTAGTTGATATGTTGATATGTTTTAAGTGTTAAGACATATTGAACTAGACCGCTGTGAGATTTATTATTGTAAGGTTGAATTTAATCAACCATTCTGTTGGCTTTATTCTGTACCAAATTTGCTTGTATTTTGGCAATTAGTAACCCTGTATTTAGGTGGGATTCATGTAAGGGTAGTGTGTGAGAGAGTGTGAAGAATTGCTCAAGACTGTGCAGTGAAGCAGAGACTCGCGGCTGGATCTCGCGGCTTGCAAGTCGCCAAAGCTGGCACACGTATGAAGCATGCAGGGAGCTGAAGAGTCACTCCAGCTGTTGCACTACAGGACAAAAGTCCTAGGTTAGCCAGGCCATTAGCTCGCGACTTGAACTTGCGACTCAGTCCAGTCGTGAGGCCAAGTCGCCAAACCACCCTATTTGGGAAAGACTGACTCTTTGCATTCCTTTTTCACCCCAATATAAATACCCTTTATACCCACGAAATGTAGAGAGCTTCTAGAGAGAATTTTGAGAGAGAAACCCTAGAGAAAAACAAGATTGATTCATCCACAATCTTTACACAAAGACTCTTCAAATTCCTCTACTCTCACCCTCTCCATTGTTACATCCTTGAGAGGTTCTTACCCAAATCCTCTTTCTCACCATACCCACATCTGTGAGAAGGCTATTTGGTGCTTTGGGAAGCAGTTAGGAAGGAACCAATGGTTATTGGTTGATACTATGGGCTATAGCGGAATCCGATAAGCTAAAGAAGACAAAGGTTCGGCGCAACCTCGTTGGAGCAAGAAGCTTGGAGGGCTTAGGTACACTGGGTAGATTAGGCTTGGAGGGTCTTTTGTTATTCATGTATCCCAACTTCATTCTTTAGTGGATTATTGACCGTTTGGAGGGCGGCGGAGAGGTTTTATGCTAAGGGCTTCGGTTTCCTCTTCGATAACACATTGTTGTGTTGTCCTTGTGTTTGCATCTCTCTTCCCTTAATCTTTGCCATTTAATTTCTGCTGTGGATGTGATTTTATTTGGTTTAGATTGTTTATCAATTCTGGTATAAGCTTATGTTCATTTTCCACACATACATTGTTTGATATTAAGCTTGAATTTGTAATTAGTAAATTGTGGGTCTAAACGTTCATAGTGTTATATACACTAATTGAACATTCAATTGGTATCAGAATGGGTACACTTGTTGTGGTTTAAATACCTAAGTGTGATCCTTGACCCCTTGTGTTTATTTGCCATGGATTGTACTTTGTATGCCTCTTTGTATGATTTGGTTGATGATGAATGTAGCATGTCACGTGTTTGTGAAAATGCCTCTATGAGTGTTAATCCTCATGATTGTGATGCTATGTTACATGAATCTTTGGGTGTTGTTGATATTCCTAATGACAAACTCTTGAAGAAAAAGGCTAAGAAGTTTCAAAAGAATTTGAGCAAGTTATTTTGTGAAAATGATGATTTGATTGCTAAGCTCAATGAATCCAACAAATTGGTTGAGAAATATAAGAAACTTGCTGAAAATTCTCTTGAAAAGCTAAAAGAGTTTGAATGTTTGAATATGGACTTGGATGCTAAACTTGTTTTGTCTAACAAACTTGTTGATGAGCTAAAATGTGAAAATGAAGCTCTTAAGATGCATGCCAAGTGTTTGATTGTTGAACCTATTGTTAAAAATAGTGAAAATATTTGTTGCAATCATGTTGTGGTACCCGATTTTGTGCCTATTGTGTGTTCTACCTCAAAGGACAAATCAGTGTACATTCCTCCACACAAAAGAAATCAAAAGGTGAAGAGAAAGGCTCTTAAGCCAAAGCCTCCATTTAGGTCTCAATCTAAGGTTTTGAATGGATCTAAGTTTGTTCCAACTTGCCACCATTGCGGTGTGATCGGTCACATAAGACCTCAATGCTCCAAGTTGAAGAGAGAACAAAACCATGTTGCTAGATCCCTTCCCAAAAAGCCTAGTGGACCTAAACGCATTGTTTGTCACCATTGTGGTGCCTTTGGTCATCTAAGACCTTAATGCTCTAAGTTTCATGCTTTCAAAAGAGTCAAAAGAAAAGAGAAACTTGAGCTTTTTCAAAGTTGTGCTAAAAAGGGTAAACCGGATTTGAGTGATAATAACATGTTGTTAAAGAAAGTGTTTAATGCTCTTAGCTCTTTGTCTATGTGCATCTCCGGTTCTCATTCTTCCAACCCTCGTCTCACTTCTCATGAGACACTCGTTCCAAGCAATTGTTCCGTTTGGATGAGGAAGGGTTCCTATGGTTGAGTTTTTGCTCTTTTGGTTCTTGATCTAATTCTTTCGATCTTTGTAGGACCCTTCATGCATAGAATGTCATATTTTCATGCATTTTGTGCATCTTGCATTTCTTTATATGCATTGTTTTGTTTTGATCTTACTTTTATGTTTTAGTTTTGTGTGAGTAAAAAAAAAAAAAAAAAAAAATCTAAAATCACATAAAAAGTGAAAAATTCAAAAAGTTCACATGTGAGTTTAGCCTAGTACCTTCGTACTTATGGCATAATGCATTTACGAGCTTAGCTTGTTATGTATGCACATCTATCTTTGTGGGAAAATCTTGAAATCTATGTGTGATTGTTGTAAATAGATCTTCAAGCTTGTCATGAATGATGAGTCAATAGTCTTGATGGTTTTGATACTTGCATAAACTTGTGCCTATATATCTTCCCACTCTTTTTTTTTTTTTTTTTTTTTTTGCTTAAAGAACTCAACAAATGTAAATCTCAAAATGAAAAGAGATATTGAGCTGCAAAAGCCGTTGCACATATTAGTATTCGACTAGGAAAAAGGGAAAGCGACTTATATGAAAATGTATGATACCCAAAAGCCAAAGGCTTGTTCATCAAATTGAAATATCAAAAATTTCAGGCATTGATCTCAAAAAGGAGATATAAAGATAAAAGAAATGATCAAATGTTGTGAATTGTAAAGAAGCCAAATGAAAAGATTCAAAGATATGTAATCATTTTCTTGTGGGAGATCATATATGTTTATTTTTATAATTGAGATAGACCACTTGACTTAGTACTAGTTGTGTACGACTTGATTGAATTCATCATTGAAGTTTCACTCTAGACTAAGGACTATTCCACATTTGATACACACACACAACACACATGCCTAATGTTCAATGAATGTCTTATTCATTTGTTCGATTGTACTTGTTTAAATGTGACGTGTGTGTGCTCAACTATATATGGATCAATCCAAAAAGATTTTTGATCATTTTATATGTATTTGGAAGTGATTTTTATCACTCTTTGTGTTCATGTTTAGTGCTTACTTTGTTTTTCATTGTTTAAAATATGTTCTGTGTTGAAAAAAACTGGTGTCAGAATTTTTCGCGACTTATCTCGCAACTCACCAGTCGCGAAACCCCAATCGCGAGTTTCATCTAGAAGCTTTGGCGACTTACTCGCGACTCACTCACAACTCGCGAAAATTTTCACGACTGAACTTCACGACTTGCCCAGTCGCGAAACGCCCAAAAACAGCTTTTTAAAGGGGTTTTCGTGGGAAATCTGTTTTAAACCTCTCTCATCCTCTCTTAAACCCCTCTTTCACTATTTTTACATCGAAACCCAATCAATTTGAATGGTTTTTCATTCCTTTTACATCTCTAAGGTAATTATATACTCTTTTCATTGATTTTGATCGTTAGATTATGTTTTGGAGAGTTTTGTGCTCTTGGTTAGGATTTTCATCATAGGGGTTGGGAATACTTAATTTTTGTCAAATTTTTGCATGGGATTGGTTTCTTTTGATTTTTTGCTTTGGATGTTGGCCCCTTGTGGCAAAAAGAACTTGTATTAAGGGTGGATTTCATGATGTTCATGCATTGTTTCATATTGTTCTTCATAGTGTGCATGTTAGGTGTTTGATAAAATGCCTCTTAGGCATTTCCTCGCTTGTTTGGACTCCGATGAGTATCAAATTTTAGGGTTTCTCATGTTTCCTCATGAAGAACATGTTTGGTTCATTGGTTGTGTATTTAACACACCTTGCCCCACATGTGCATTTTTCATGCATTGGTCATGCATTGCACATAGCCACCTCTTGCACACACCTTTGCTACCCTTGTCATGCATTGGATCATATATTGTTTCTCATCCTAGCATGTCATGTTTACCTTCTGCTTTGTAGCATTTTGTTTCGTCTTAGGTTTGAGCTTCATTTTTTCATTCATCTCACACCCCTTATGCATCATTATCATTATTCATAACTTCATCTCTTGCCCTCGTTTCTCCTTAACCTTTTGTCTATTCGTGACAAAAACGGAGAGAGTATACTCTAGAGAGTATACCGGAGAGTTTTTGTCATTTCTATATGACTCTTGTGCACTTTCTTAGGGGGAGAAATTCTACTTCTTGTGCTCATTTTTAGGGGGAGAGATTTTCCATAGAGGAGACGCATATACCAAGGGGGAGAAGACATTGAGTTAATAAGAAAACTTTGTTTTGGTTGTTATTTCTATTTGACTATTTTGGTGTATGATCAAGTTGCACATATCTTTCATCATGTTCTTGATCGCAATTTACTTGTTACATTATACTTATCATTTTATTACTTGTTTTACCTTGAGAGTCTAATGTGTTTTGTGCAAGTGTTTCAGGTTACAGGTATATATGTTCCAAGTTCATCACAACTCCTATAATTCATGATAGGGGGAGTGATATGATAAGGGAAGTACTTTATAGTTTATACCTGTTGCTTTTGTAAGCTTTTAAGGTTCTGTACCCATGTTTTGTAGCTTAAGTATTTGATGTTAAATGTCATGCTTTTTTTTTTAGTACATCACTCTTGTGCCCTTTGTTGGATTTTTATCCTTAATGCAATTACCTTGAGTTGTTGCATTGGTTGAGTGTTGGACATGCAAATGATACTTTGCAATGTTTATTAGCTTGCATGTCCGGATGTTCATTCCATGTGTGAATGAGCATTGTGATCACTTTTTATAGTGATTTTTTGTTTTTGGTCAAGCCTTGGTTTATTAGTTATTTCCATTCTGCTTGATCGCATTGTGCTTGCTCCATATGCATTACAAGTTTTCAGCATACAATGATCATATTGTGTTGTTGTGTTTCAAGAGATACTTATTCTTATGGTTCAAGAGCTTCACAGATTCTAGAATTAGGTGTGAGTGAGTTTTGATCAACTGTTCCCAACTCACGAGTTAAGTTTAGAGTTTGTTGTAGGGTTTTGTCACGGAATAGCCAAAAGGGGAGATTGTAAGGTTGAATTTAATCAACCATTCTGTTGGTTTTATTTTGTGCCAAATTTGCTTGTATTTTAGCAATTAGTAACCCTGTATTTAGGTGGGATTCATGTAAGGGTAGTGTGTAAGAGAGTGTGAAGAAATGCTCAAGACTGTGTAGTGAAGCAGAGACTCGCGGCTGGATCTTGCGGGTGGCTCGAGGCTTGTAAGTTGCCAAAGCTGGCACATGTGTGAAGCATGCAGGGAGCTGAAGAGTCATGCTAGCTATTGCACTACAGGACAAAAGTCCCAGGCTAGCTAGGCCGTTAGCTCGCGACTTGAACTCGCGACTCAGTCCAGTCGCAAGGCCAAGTCGCCAGACCACCCTGTTTAGGAAAAACTGACTCTTCGCATTCCTTTCTCACCCCAGTATAAATACCCCTTATACCCACAAAATGTAGAGAGCTTCTAGAGAGAATTTTGAGAGAGAAACCCTAGAGAAAAACAAGATTGATTCATCTATAATCTTTACACAAAGACTCTTCAAATTCCTCTACTCTCACCCTCTCCATTGTTACATCCTTGAGAGATTCTTACCTAAATCCTTTTCTTACCATACCCACATCTGTGAGAAGACTATTTGGTGTTTTGGAAAGCAGGTAGGAAAGGACCAATGGTTATTGGTTGATGCTATGGGCTATAGCGGAATCTGATAAGCTAAAGAAGACAAAGGTTCGGCGCAACCTCGTTGGAGCAAGAAGCTTGGAGGGCTTAGGTACACTAGGTAGATTAGGCTTGGAGGGTCTTCTGCTGTTCATGTATCCCAACTTCATTCTTTAGTGAATTATTGACCGTTTGGAAGACGGCGGAGAGGTTTTACGCCGAGGGTTTCGATTTCCTCTTCGATAACACATCGTTGTGTTGTCCTTGTGTTGAGATATAATTTATTAATAAGGCCTAGAGTGCAATTATATTTATATAGTGGTATTAAATATAATTAATAGTAACTTTGGACTTGTCAAGAGTTGACAGAAAAGCTCAAAACTCATTAAAGCTAGAGTCTTATTTGTTCCATTTTGGTCCCATTCCAAGCCACATACTAAAGCCTAATTGGAATGGCCCAAAAGGCTAACCCAATTAGATAATCAGTTAAATACAAGGAGAGAAACATACATAATTGAATAAGAGTTTTTCATTAGAAATGAAATGGTGTATATGTGAGTGTAAGCCACTCTCTTATTCTCTCTTTGGAAACTGATTGAGAGACCACACTTCATGGGCACAAGTGGAATTGGAGTGAAAATTAAAAGTGTTCCCAAGTACTTCTAATCTTTGGTTTTGAATTTCACCACACCAATGTACACTCTCTTGTTCTTATATTCTGATATTTACATAATACATGTTATCAATTGCGAATGATGTAGATCCGTTAATTTTTCACTGCGTATGTTTTGTATGCGATAAAAACATGTGTTTTTTCAACACTGGTAGCTCTAACCCAAACCCCCAGAAGAAATTTTGGAGAGGCCTTTGGAAGCTACAAGTCCCTAACAAAGTGAAGCTTTTTGCTTGGAGAGCTTGGAACAAAGCCCTACCAACCACGGATAATCAGTTTCAGTGCCATATTGTTGATTTGGATCGATGCAACATTTGTAGAACTACTTCTGAGGGCCCATTGAGTGCTATTTGGGGCTGTCCCAGGTTGGAGAAGGTGTGGAGTGACTATGTTTGGTTCAGCCAAGCGGTTTCCTCCCCACCGGTTGATTTTTTAACCTATTGTCTAGATTTTTGTAGGCTTTTTATGATAACAAGGTTGAGTTGTTCATCTATATGGCGTGGGGGCTTTGGAATCATCGGAATGCTCTAAGGCTTGGACTCCCATCTCAACCGCTGGACAGAGTTGGTCCAAATCCTGCAAAGTTTCTCCAGGACTTCATCAATGCTCAAGATGCTCAGCCCGTGAACTTTCCAACTGCTCCCCCCAGCCTATGGTGCCCCCCGACTTCCCTGGGATTCAAGGCAAACTTTGATGGTGCCGCGTTTAGCAGTAACCGCACAGCTGGTTTATGGTGGTAATTCGCAACAATCACGACGAGGTGATTGCTGTTTTGGCTGAGTGTCCCCTTTCCAAATTCAGTTGTCAAGGTCAAAGCTTTGGCATGCCGTCGTGTTGTGAAGTTTGCATTTGAAATCAATATCCATGAAGTAATTTTTTAGGGTGACTCGATGATTGTGATACAAGCTCTTAATCGCAGGTCTGCTAATGAAGCTCCGTATGGCAACCTAATCGATGACATTCTTACCCATGTTTCTCATTTATCCTGCTTTGAATTCTACCATGTTAAACGTTCTTGTAATAGGGTAGCTAATGCATTAGCAAAAAAGGTCAAATCTGGGTTAGAGTTTCAAGCCTAGATAGAGGACCTGTTGGATGACATTGCCCCTTTGGATCTCTTTGATGTTTGTTAATTCCTATTTTTTTTGGTTTTTGTTTCTAATAAAGCCCTAGGCTGCTAGTCTGGTTTCTCAAAAAAAAAAAAAAGGTTCATATTGGTTTCCGAATGTCGGTGCTTCATATTTCATAATAGGCATTCACTTTTTATATAGTAAACAAGCCGGGTACAACTTAGTCTGCTTTGCCTAGTCTAAAGTTTTGGTTTTTCTTGATGTCTGGTAGTCATTCCAACAACCAACAATGTTGCTAGCATGTACTACAAACATGCAGGCTATTGCCTATTGGTAGGAGGAGATGATTGGAAACATATAAGCCCAAATAAAGAAACCTACTTTGCCACATCTGGAGTATGACCAACTAAACATGCTTTAGTTTAACACATGGGAAAGTGATATGGACCTGAATGGACTGGAGAGAATAGCATAATGCCTATATGATCCTCCTTGATAGCCATTACAGTACTTGCCACATTACAGTTTACTTGTTTCAGTAAGACAGTCCACAACCATTCAAAATATATAAATTTTACCACTTGGGGGCTATGAGTAAAAGGCTTTGGAGGGACAGCCGAAAGCTGAATCTCTTCTATATATTTACTTACCAAGTGTCCAATAATCAATCTATCGTCTAAAGAACCAAATTCATTCCACCAAAATAAAAAATTAAAATTAAAAAAAGGGAGAGAGAGAGAGAAGAATAAGGTTAACTAAAAATAGTACTGTACTATAACATGAACAATAATACATGTAGGAATGATTAATATTTTTTACTTTTTCATTATTGGAACTACAACAAAATTATGTTTCTAAGTTCAATCTCCAGTTTGTTCATTTCATGAAAAAAAAAAAAAAAAAAAAAAAAGGAACAACTTTTGTATATCTACAATTCATTATTAATAAAGTTAAAAATGAACAGATGTGCCCAAGGAAAATGTCACAATGTGCTTATATTAACATCATACAGTTGCAGGTTTGAGGGAAAGGAAATCTGAAATCTTGTTGGTGTAGAAATCTGGTTGTATGGAATTGTTTGGATTCTGAAGCATTGGCAATGTAGTCACACCTATCAAGACAAAAAGGGGGGGAAATTGGGCTTGATCAGATTATATATGACAATACACGAAGCTAACCAAAGGATAAATTATTCAAGAATTAGTTACCTGAGAGAACAAGAAGAGTTTTGCAACCACCATTTTGTCCAAAAAGAATATCAGTATCTAATCTGTCCCCAACCATGCATATTTGTGACTTGAGAATGCCAAATCTGTGGTTGATCAAATTGACGAGACAAATATTATAGACCTCATACTTGATGAAACTGTTATTTTCATAATTTCCACAAAAGAGTTTAGGTCTCGTGAAATGTAGCATCAGGTCATAGCTTCTATGAATATTGTTTCTTGTGTTGTTAACTGTTATATGCACACTTAAGCCCCATGGTTGACAAAAACAAAATCACATACTGTTAGGACTCTTACATGATAGACTATTGACTCATCTATATGATTGTGTTGTACATTTGCATTGTATTGTAATAATTCGCTAGGCAGGTAATCAGTTACTGTTGTAGCTACAGTGAGTTGGTTAGACTAACTAACTACCTATTTGTGCCTATTAATAAGGGAATGGTACTGTGATTAGAATTATGCAGAAATAAGAACACTCTTAGTCCAAGTCTCTCTTCTCTCTCTTCTCTATTCTTAAGAGGACCGGTTCCCTTGAAGTAACCATCTCAATTCCACCATTTTCATTCCTACCATTTGGTATCAGAGCAGTTCTTCCTACCATTCCACCATGACAGAAACTGGTGCTTCTCTTCAAATCCAAGAACAGATTGCAACTTTGAGCAGAGTTACAAATCACCATGATTAGACTCTACAAGAAATTCAGAAGCAGCTGCAATCAATCAATGCCTTTATATGCAGAAAATGGCAGAGGCAGAAGATAAGAGACATTCTTCTTCTGGGTTACGAGGACATGCAGCTTCAACTGAGTTGACACTGGTTAATCCAAGCAAACCCTTGAAATTGGAATTTCCTAAATTCCAAGGAGAGGATCCAAGTTGCTGGATTTATAGGGTTAACAAACTTTTTCTTTCTATGATACACCAGAGCATCAGAAGGTACTTATGATATCTTATCACATGGATGGGGAGGCATTAGTGTGGTTCCAGGATGCTGAACAAGTTGGTTTGTTTGTGGGTTGACTGGGGCTCAAATGGAGGAAAGGAGTAAACAAGGGTTTTGTTACAATTGTGATGAGAAGTGGCAATTGGGTCATAAATGTAAAGGTGCTAAGTTTTTTTTATTGGAGGGTTCATCTTTGTCAATTGAACGCAATTAAGGTATGCAGTTGGTAGAATTAGATGATCAAGAAGCTGTAGTTGGGTCCACAGGTCATGAAGTGATGGAAGATAGTTGTAATGCTGAAATTACGCTCTATGCCATGGTGGGTAGCCCTTCATCAAATACTATGAGGGTTCAAAGTAAAATCAAGAATCAAGAAATGGTATCTCTCCTTGATAAAGGGAGTACCCATAGTTTTCTAATGCTGCTAGGTTATCAAGTCTGAAATTGCAGTTTGATACCTCCCAAATCTTGAAGTCAAAGTAGCTAATGGCTCTATGATTAAGACACAGGGGTTGTGTCATGGGGTTACTATTTCTATGCAAGGTCGCAAATTCATAGTTGATTTTAATATACTGTATTTACTATTTAGGGGGTTGTGAAGTTGTGTTGGGTACTCAATAGCTGCAGACACGGGGGGAGATTTGCTGGGACTTCCAGTTATTGACCATGAAGTTCTTTTATATGGGTAAAAGGGTGTTGCTCCAAGGTCTACAACCCTCGGATTCTACCTTCTTAAATGGTAAAAGTTTATTTAAGACTTACTTGAAAAAGTTGGTTCTATATATTTTTTTTTAATGATATTCTGGCATTTAGAAAATGTTCTAATGATCACTTAAAACATTTGAGGCTTGTTCTGGAAGTGCTTCTTACCAATCTTTTTTTTTTTTTGATAAGTAAGAAAGAGATATATATTCAAAAAACTACCTTATGCAAAAAGAGCATAAGGCAGACCAAAGATTACAGAGAGAGAAAAAAGATAGAAAAAACAAAGAACAAACTAATTACAAAGGAGAGAATTAAGGAACAATGGGAGAGAATCACTAGAAGTGAGTCCCCAAGCCCTTATAAAGAGAACCACTGAAAGAAGCAAGCAACTGGTCTCCGAAACTTTCCATCTCCTCAAAAGTCCGCCAATTACTCTCCCTTCAAATACACCACATTAAGCATAACAGAGCTAAATTCCAAATGCTAGATGAGTGCTTTCCCAACCAATCATAAAGAGAACCATTGAAAGAAGCAAGCAACTGGTCTCCATAACTTTCCATCTCCTCAAAAGTCCGCCAATTACTCTCCCTCCAAATACACCACATTAAGCATAACAGAGCTAAATTCCAAATGCTAGATGAGTGTTTTCCCAACCAATTCCACCAACCAAAAAGAGTATCTACAACCGATCTTGGCAAAACCTATGAAATCCCAAAAGATCTAAAAACCAAGCTCCACGACCGATACACCTTTTCACAATGAAATAGCAAATGATCCACCATCTCCCCACTACAACGACACATAATGCACTAGTCAATAAAATCAAAACCTTTACCCCACAAATTGTCACCTATAAGAATCTTATCCCAAACTGCAGTCCAAACAAAGAAAGAAACACGCCGAGGAGCCTTAACCTTCCAAATACCTTTCCAAGGAAAGACAATGGGCAAGGGACCTCAAAACTTGTTCTAAAACAAGCAGATATCAAAATCTCCATTCTTCTTCAACCTCCATTTCGTACGGTCTCCATTTTCATTTGGGGGTAAATTAGATCCCAAAGTACAAAGGAATTCATCCACAACACCCATCTCCCAATCATTTGGTTCTCGAATGAAACAAACATTCCAACTTCTCCATTCCTCCATCCCAACCTTTCAAGAGAAGAGTCCATAGAAGCCTCTCTATTAGTGGCAATCCAATACACAACCGGAAAGGTCACATGGAATGGTAAATCCCCACACCACCGATCTGTCCAAAACTTCACTTTATTCCCCACCCCTACCTCAAACTGAATATTTTTGCTAAAGACCTCCCAGCCCATCTAGATACTTCTCCACAAACCACACCCATGCACACCCCTACCCAGCTTGGAAGTCCATCCCCCCATTCCTCCCTAAACTTCAAAGCTACAACCCTTCTCCAAAGCCTTGTCTCCTCAACCCCAAATCGCCATAACCATTTCCCTAGTACGGCTTTATTAAAAGTAGTTAATTTCCTTACTCCTAAACTACCATTTTCCATAGACGCACACACCTTATCCTACCCCACCAAATGTGTCTTGGAATCCCCCAATAGGAAATCTCTTTGCAATTCTCAATTTTGTTAGCCACGTGCGTAGGGATGGTAAAAAGAGATAAATAGTAAGTAGGAAGATTAGATAACGTACTCTTAAGCAACGTCAGTCTTCCACCTTTTGACAAATACAGCTTCTTCCACCCAGCCAACTTCCACTTAATTTTCTCCAAAATAGGATTCCAAATAGTTGGAGATTTATGGGAAGCCCCCAATGGCATACCAAGATAGGTCATAGGCAAAGTACCAATCCTACAACCCAAAATCTCTGTCAAGGCATTCACATTATTAACCTCCTCTATTGGAACCATTTTTTCACTCTTCATGGTATTAACCTTCAAACCTGTTACAGCCTAGAAACAAAGTAATAGCATCCAAACATGTAGGATCTGCTCCACGTCAGCATCACAGAAAAGAATTGTATCATCTGCAAACAAAATATGCGAGACACATTCCCCTTCCCCGCCTACCATCAGCCCTAAAACCACGAAGTAAGCCAGCCCCTTCAACTATTTTCAACATCCTACTAAAAACTTCCATCATAATAAAAAACAGCATAGGAGATAGCGGATCCCCTTGTCTCATTCCCCTTGAGCTTCTAAAAAGTCAACTGGAGACCCATTGACCAAGACAAAGAATTGAACCGTAGATATACAAGTCCAAATCCACTTGCACGACTTCTTCCCAAATCCCATTCTCTTCAGAAAATCTAGGAGAGCCTCCTAATTCACATGATCATAAGCTTTCTCAATATCTAGTTTACAAATAATCCCCAGAATCTTACTCTTCACCCGACTATTAACACACTCATTAGCAATAAGGACAGAATCAAGTATCTATCTACCATTCACAAAACTATTCTGAGATTTAGATATCAACTAATCCAAAACCTCTTTCAAACGATTTGCTAAAACCTTAGCCAAGATCTCATACACACTCCCCACCAGACTAATAGGTCTAAAGTCTCAAATATTGGAAGCATCATTCTTCTTAGGGATTAATGAGATGAAAGTCACATTAAGAGGTCTCACAAGTCTCAAATATAGGACCTCCATTGTTGGCTTTGCAAGTCCACTGTGACCCAATACCTGATTCTGAAGAACAGAGGTCTCGGCAGTCGGCACCATCACCGAGTCATGGGCTAAAGGCAGAAAGGCCTATGCTGCACTTACATTGTAATGGATTCAGGCCTAGGCCCACCACACCGCTGGCTTACCCTCATTTTTGGTCCACCCATGTTGCAATCCCATACAACACAACACAACAGAAACACGCCTCTTTCCTTCCCCAGACACCTCCACAGACCACGGTCAAACCCTTCCTTGTCCTCAAAAATCACGTCCTTTTCCATAAACAGATTCATTTGAATTTCAACGGAAATCTCTTTTTATTTCCTACCGGGTTTGTCTCAGCAATCTGCATTAATGCACCGAGGACCCGTAACTCCTCCTCCATGGGTTTGCCCGCCTCAACGCACTCTCTGCAGGTTCTAGGTTCATCTTCACCACCCTCTCCTCCTCTAATCTCGTCTTCCCCATATCATGGGTGGTTGGTTTCTACCCCTGACCGTCTCAGCAAAAGTTCTAGTCCTTATGAGGCTGAGCAACAAATTTCGAATGACCAGAACCACCAACCACATATTGGTCAGGTTCCAGCATCTTTCTTAACTCAAGCCCAAACACCCTCCAACCATTCCTTGCTCTGCCTTTGGGACAATAATGGCCAAAAGCGTTGGAGCTCCATTGGAGAGTATAGGCTATATCACCCTCCCTAAAAGTGAAAAAAATACTTGGGGTTAACCCCAACGACAATGTGTTCAATATTCTTCATCAGCCAGCCATTGTGCCGCATTCTTACCCATAAAAACCAATTTCATGAAGTATTTGCCCCGCTCAAAAATCTGTAAAGAGAAATAACATCCCCCTTCCTCTACCACCAATTGAAAAAATTTGGATTCAATAAAGAAACTGCAAGAACCACCCATAATTGATCGGAAAGAAAGAAAGAACTAATTATCTGGCTAATTTCTAGCAGCCATCTTTTGGCAATCCTTATTCTAAGCAAATTTGAAGAGCTTTTCCACCATATTAACATAAGAACAAGATGTAATGAAGTTCCCAGTGGAAGAACCTATTTGACCAATTGAAGCTCCTTCTTACCAACCATCTATATTGCTAAGAAATCTAAATGTTTATTTGGGTGTTCTGATGTTGAATATCTTAGTCATCTTATTTCTGGCCAAGGTGTGAGGGCTGATCCCAAGAAAACTAGTGCTATGTAACTGTGGCCTACACCAGAAAACGTAAGGGCACTAGGCTACTATAGAAAGTTCATTCAAGGGTATGGTTCCATTGCTCAACCCTTGACTGATTTACTTAAGAAGGATTCTTTTGTCTAGAGTGAGAAAGCTAAATTGGCCTTCAATCAATTAAAGGCAGCAGTAGCTAATCCTCCAGTCCTAGCTCTTCCTGACTTTACTCAACCTTTTTTAATAGAATGTGATGCGGCTGGGTTTGGGTTAATGGCTGTCTTGATCCAAGGTAATCGACCAATTGTAATGCAGGAGCATAACCAAAAGTTATTTCAATATTTCATTTTAGAATTTCCGTGGATAATTTCATATTGTAACGTAGTTATTTGTTTAGTTTGGATTGATATTTGAGTTTGGTTAGGATTAGTTTTTTATCATTATCCTTTGTTTAGGAGAGTTTATCCTTATCTTTGTGATTCCTAAAAACTGCATATAAAGCTCCGGATGATTTCTTTTGTATTCACAAACTATGATTATTATTATTGAGATTATTTGTAGAGATTGCATTGTGTTTGTTTGGTGGTGAATCCTTAGGTGGGAAGCCTAAGTTCTATGGTGGGACTAATCTAGGTGGGAAGCCTAGGTTGTCCTACATCAACTTGGTATCAGAGCTCAACCTGATCACCCCCTTTCAGCAACCCAAAACCATGTCTGACCAGCCCAAACCCACACCAACCAGCAGTACAACCCACGATCATCAACACTCCAAGCATGTCTCACAAGATCTTTGCTATTACCACCAATCAAGCCATCTCTGCTCAGAAACAAAGAACCCAAATTCCACCACAAAACCTGTAATCCCACCATTCTTCCCGATGCAAGGCTTTGAAACTTAGAACCCTATTCCCTTTAAAACAAAATCAATAACCCGTCACAGCAACTCTCACACCCCAAACCCATTTTTTATCCAACCCATACAAAACCACAGATTCAGATATGCAAAACCCACACTGCCAGGTCCGAAATACAAGAAGCCATCACCGATCTCTCCATGCCGCTACTCACAAGCACTGATCTCCACCTTTGAGCACTGATGACAGCCATCGCCCATGAGTCCATGCTGCCTCTTCTCCGACGAATCCAGCGCCGCCCTCCATGATATTCTTTCTTTGTGTTACTTGTTTAGTTTCCTCTGAAGCATTAGTTTCTTTTAGCTTAATTTTCCGTCTCTAGTGTTTTAAGTTGTAGTTGTTCTTAAATATTGTTATTTAAAAAAAAAAGAAAAGAAGTCAAAAGCAGAATGTTCCAGCAGATACGTGAGGAATCCATAGTCCACCTCTTTTGCTTCAGCCAAGTGACCCATGTCCAGGGCAGCACCAGGTCACTAAACCAGCCCAATCAAGGTCCAACACTTATTGCTCCAGCCGTGGGAATCATGTCTACTAAATGTTCATTTCAAATTGTTGAAAATTCCTGTGAATCATGGTAGTCTTAGAAGCACCAATATTTGATGGACGTCTAGATCCATGGACCCTCATCAATTGGCTAGATGAGATGGATCAATTCTTTGATCAAATACGTCTACCCGATGCCAATAAGCTTAGGTTTGCCAGGTTGAAATTGAGAAGTAGAGCTAGAGACTTTTGGCGTAGTATTGAGAATCATCGCAAAGGAAGGAGCAAGCCTGCCATAACTAATTGGAATGAAATGAAACAAATACTTAGAGAGAAATATTCTCCCCAATGCTATCAAGAGAATTATCAACCTCAATCCTCTCATGGGAATTTTCTATACCACAGAGATAGTATTCAGCAAGAAAAAACCTCATCCTTCGGTCAAGAACTCACCACCATAGCTCAAGACTTAAGAAAAATAATAAAGGTTTTGCTAGACTCTTCTACTCAGAAAAAGGATGCTCACATTCCATGAAAGACTAATGTTGAATTAGAGGTACAAGTGCCAATAGATGATATTTCAACATTCATGCTGCAAGAAGAACCTATTATAGAGTCTACACAAGAAGAGAAATTTCAACAAGTGAGTGAAGATTTAGAGGGTGCACTTGATGTGGAGGTTGATTCTGACGAAAGTGCTACTAAGCCCTTCATGATCCATGAGGTTGATGAACATCTACAGGTTGATGAAGTCCAAAAGGTTGATACTATAATTCAAGATAAAATTGTGCCTGTTCAACACATTGATTTTGTGTTTCCAGAGGAGTTCTATGGTGTCGTGGAATTGAAGGTTATTCTACTCTCAGTGCTTCCTAGGGTGATTTCTAATTTGAAGGAAGTAGTATGCACCGAAGTCCTAATTCCTCATCACTACAAAACTCAAGGTTGAGTTTTCTTAAACCAATGGAGTATAATGCAGGAGCATAACCAAAAGTTATTTCAATATTTCATTTTAGATATTCCGTGGATAATTTCAGATTGTAACGTGGTTATTTGTTTAGTTTGGATTGATATTTGAGTTTGGTTAGGATTAGTTGTTCATCATTATCCTTTGTTTAGGATTATCGAATTAGTATTTGAAATTGTTTAGGATTATCGGATTAGTATTTGAAATTGTTTAGGATTTGTTTAGGAGAGTTTATCCTTATCTTTGTGATTCCTAAAAGCTGCATATAAAGCTCCAGATGATTTCTTTTGTATTCACAAACTATGATTATTATTATTGAGATTATTTGTAGAGATTGCATTGTGTTTGTTTGGTGGTGAATCCAAACACCTTAGGTGGGAAGCCTAAGGTCTATGGTGGGACTAATCTAGGTGGGAAGCCTAGGTTGTCCTACATCAAATTGCCTTTCATAGCCATACTTTGAAGGGTAAAACCTTCATTTATCTACTTATGAGAAAGAATACAAGCTTTGGCCACTATTGTGAGGAAATGGAGGTCTTAATTGTTGGGTAGACCCTTCATTGTTAGAACTGACCAGCATAGTTTGAAGTTCTTACTAGAGCAAAGGATTGCTACACCAACTCAACAAAAATGGTTGTTTAAGTTGATGGGCTATGCATTTATGGTTGAATACAATAAGGCATTGAGAACAAAGTGACTAATGCTCTTTCTAGGTAAGGACCCTTGGTTCTAGAATCTGACCAGCAACAGGACAAGTCTGCTAGCTTGTTTTTAGTGTCTCTACCAGATCCTACTTGGTTATCTTTCCTTAAAGATAGTTATCACCAAGATGCCTTTGCTCAACAGCTTTTTCAGTCTCACTCGCAGGAGAGTCTCTTCTTAAGGGCTTCCTTATTCATGATGGGTTGCTTTTCTACAAAGGAATGTTTTATTTGGGATCTCATTGTCCACTCAAGTCCCAAATTATGCATTTTCTTCACAGCAGCCCCATTGCAAGCCATTCTGGGTTTCTTAAGTCATTCCAAAGGGCTAAGAGGGATTTCTATTGGCAGGGTATGCAAGCTGATCTCAAGGTATTCATACAAGAATGTGATGTTTTCCAAAGAATCAAATCTGAAACTTCATCTCCAGCACTTGCCTATTCCTATCACTCCTTGGATTGATGTTAGTCTTGATTTTGTGGACGGGTTGCCTCAGTCCTAGGGTTATGAAGTGATTCTAGTTGTGGTGGAGAGATTAAAAAAATATGTTCATTTTTTTCCACTCTGTCATCCTTATACTGCTGCTAAGGTTGCTTCAGTATATATGCAGTACATATTCAAGCTTCACGGTATGCTAGTGACTCTTGTTAGTGACAGAGATGCTACATTCACTTCTCTTTTCTGGTCTGAATTGTCCAAGTTAAAAGGAGTGGAGTTAGCCATGTCCACAGCTTGTCACCCTCAGATTGATGGCCAGACTGAAATTGTGAATAAAAATTTGGAACAACACCTAAAAGCTTTTGCTAGTGACAGACCTCATAGGTGGGCTGAGTGGCTTCCTTTGACTGAGTTTTGGTTTAGCACCAACTTCCACACAGCTCTCATGCTAAGTCCCTTGGAAGCCTTATATGCTTTTCCTCCTCCAAAGTTACAAGCTTATGTTCCTGGTACTACTAGGGTGGATGCAGTTGACACCTTGTTGCAACAAAGGCAAGATGTTCTAGCTCTTCTTAAGGGTAATTTGGTGGCTGCACAGGAAAAGATGAGGCTCCAAGCAGATAAGCATCATACTACTAGATCTCTCCAAGTTGGTGACTGGGTTCATTTGAGACTTCAATCGTATAAGCAGTAATCTTTAGCTTACAAGGGCAAGTGGAAGTTATCTACAAGGTACTTCGGACCCTTCAAGGTGTTGCAACAGGTTGGACCAGTGGCTTATAGGCTGGACTTACCTTCAGACTCTAAGATCCATCCTACATTTCATGTTTCTTGCTTAAAGCTTAAGCTGAGAACACATAATTCCTTTCCCTACACTGCATCCTCAAGATAATGAAGGACATTTAGTGCCAAAAACTATTGCTTGTTGCAGACAAGATCAAAAACTCTGAGGTCTAGAACTATTACTGAGGTTTTGGTTCAATGGTTGGGAGCACCACCTGAAGATGCTACTTGGGAATCACTTTACAAGCTGCAACTCCTTTTCCCTCACCTTGTGGGCAAGTTGCTTTAAATGGGGAAAGAAATGTTAAGTGTTATGATCCTAGTGTCCCACATGGATTAAGTATAAGCTTAATCATGTGTTTATAAGCTCTTCGGCACCCTCTCCTTGCAAGATGGTTTTTAAGGGTGAGTTATACCTATAGGTTTGTGATGTTTGGTATTAGAGTCAACCACTATCCCGAGTAATCGGGCATAGCTCATTGAGTATAGATCAAATGAGTTGCGGTTTTGTGGTCAAATTCCGGAGGGGACAACCTAGAGGCTAGATTAAAATAACAGATAGGTGAGTTGAGCCACCAAAAGAGAAAGGGCTACCATCGGGTCAGTGTCGCTAGAGTGAGCCATCATGGATGTCGGCTGCAGAGTGTGGTGGTATGTTATGATCCTAGTGTCCTACATGGATTAAATATAAGCTTAATCATGTGTTTATAAACTCTTGGGCACCCTCTCCTTGTTTTTTTTTTTTTTTTGATGAATTGGAGTGATGGATGTTCTATACTTCTATTTACTACATTGATGAAGTTGAGATATTTGTGGCAGGTAGTCAGTATTAAAAATAAAATAGGAGTTGTAAAGTTGCAATATTTGTAGCAAGTGGTCTGTCAAAGACTCAAAGTTGTCTTTCAAACTTATATAGCAAATGCTTGGTCATCAAACCTAATTGGAAGATTGTGGCAATGATGTAGGACCAATTGGAGAATTTGTCCACGTGCTTGTGATTGGTTAAACTTTTGGAGGATTTGTAGATTTATGGTTTAGAACCTTTAGAAAGATGGGTTACGGTTAGAATGACAAGGGTTTTGTATTGAAGAGATAAGATTTGATTTAAGATTGAAAAGAGGTAAGAAAAAAGGAAAATCTGATTTCACCAGAGTCTGTGAGCAGTAGCGTGAATAGGAGCAAAATATCAAAGAGAAAGAAAGAGAAAAATATCAATATTTAATTGATCAACTCATCCTTGTTTAAGCACAATAACACGCTTATATACACCACAAATATTAACATCTCCTAATAAATCAAACCTTAGTTGAATCAAATGAGTGCCCACACTCAAAGACCCATAAACTAAACAAGACTTACTCATTAATAATATTAAACCCAAGGTCCGAAACTATGGCACATACCTAAAAATTACAGAATTACTAGAATACCTTGAGTCTAGAATAACCAACTATAAAATAAATTAAAATACTGAGAAACTAACTACCATGTACACTTCTTCTTGGGCTTTTCCTTAATCTTAAACTTCCAAAGAGGATATTTTTTCCTCTAACCACCATCAGATAGTATCCTGTTTGTACATTATATACTATTATGAAGAGATGCAGGAAAGCCTTTAAAACTTTGGGATTAAGGTTGTCTTGCTAGGAGGGTGGTGAGAAAGAAGTGGACAGGATTTAGATAACAAAAATAAAACTTAGTAGGGATTCTAACATGAGATTTCAGTGAAATTCAGCAAGAAAGAGGGGGAATAGAGAACTGGTAAGATTTCAGCAAGGGGAAAGGAAAGAATGGCTGAAAATATCAACAAGAAAGGGAGGAAGAGCTACTGAAAATATCACCAAGTAAGAAAAGATAAGAGGAAATCAGAAAAATAAAATAAAAGAGACAATAGAGGAAAGACTAGGAAGGAAGAGAGAGAAGGAAGGGAAAGATTTCAAGTAAACATAACAAACTCAATTTCAATTCTTTCCACCACTACCAATAGATTACATCTTCATAATTCTGTAACAGAGGTTACCTTACAATGTAGTATTCAAACAGTTCTATGAAAGACAACCAAGACAGCTCAAAAGATGCTAGGTTTATTTAATATACAGAAGCTAACAGCTAGATGCAGCCAGCTTTCTTCCCCATGAACTGTGTCTAATATGGTTCTATTGCACACAATTTTCCTACTTTTAACCAAATTTTCTACAAATGTAACAAAAACTTTCTGAATAAATTAGTGCACTAATGTTAATGCATATATCTGAACTTCATAGCATTTTGAGAACTATGATATGTTACAATATATCAACAGATAACATTTGCTGATGTCAAAGAGCATTTGTATTATTGATAGCCAAACGAGCTAGAAGAATAAGGAAATCAGAAGCTATACTTGTCTGCTAAGTAGTCCATCATAAAAGTTGAGGGCTTTCCCACAACCAGTGGCTCAAGTTGAGTAG
The DNA here is from genome assembly GCA_019022515.1 of Quercus aquifolioides. Lineage (NCBI taxonomy): Eukaryota > Viridiplantae > Streptophyta > Magnoliopsida > Fagales > Fagaceae > Quercus > Quercus aquifolioides. The sequence continues at coordinate 59,150,245 of CM032326.1, read as the reverse complement.
ATCCACCAATAGCACCAACCATGGAACCACCACCTAAAATCAAGTACCCACTATAGTGTGAATAAAAAGATTATATACAACTACAAATAAATTAAATCAAGATGGGTTCTCCATCCAACCAAAATAGAATCAATTCCAAAGATTGATTAAGTTGTTCTTTGGATCAGCACTTTAATTCCTATGATGTTTTCAGTAATTGGAAAAGCTAGCTTGAGCTTATCTAAGCTTTCATGATATTTTGTCCATTTCAATTTAATCTAGCACACATAAAAATGCAAATGCCCAGGCCTAGCTAATGGATATCGAATTATATGAGGGTTTTATACAGAGTCAAAATTGGACATTTCTTGTCCTAATTTGACCACAGCTTGTGATCAAATTAGGGTGAGTGTTGACTCTGTTGAGCTGATTTCTTACTAATATGGCCGTGTTTTTCTACATGATTAGGTGGTGCATTGGTTTTACATGCTGAAGAAAGGAGAGCTCATCAAAAGACTTGTGATGGAGCCTTCATGACAAGCTACCCTCTTTGTCATAGTCTCAGCTGTGAAAAATTAAATATAAGTATTTGATCTAGAAAGTCAATTCTCAAGTTTGTGACAACTGCTCATTTCAGACAATGCTTTATAGTTGTTCACCAGTTTACGTTAGAGAACAGCATTTTGGACTTAGAAAAATTATCTAATATTTCATTTCAATAGCCAGAAGCAATTAGACTCTAATACTTAATTATAACATAGAGATGATAATGATTCCAATGTATTAAAGATCAACTGGAGCACCACCAGGCCATATAGAAAACAGAATAGAAGTTACATCCACAAAGGAACTGCAGTTATTGAGGAACAGGTAGCATAAACGACTGTTAATGAAAAGTGGAAAGAAAATTGCAATGAAGCTCAAGTTTAGGGAATTTGAGTATTAAATCAGGCACAGCAAAATACAAATAGCAGAGCATGAGGATGCTTGTGGTTTGTGTCGACTGATAGAGTATTAGTTAGTTAGTAGTGGGGTTAATTGTACAGCTGGACTATTGGGCAATTAGTTACTAAATCTGGCTTCCTATAGGCAGTTGTAAAGGTGAGCCTAGCTTAAATACTTGTGATGCACCTTTTATAAAACAACCAGAAATAAGACTACAATTTGTTTCCTCTTCTTCTCTGTGTTCCCAGTCTTTTCCCTCTCTACGTTTCTTGGAGGGTGACTCCCTCGAACCAGTCAACATTCCTCTTCATTTAGAAAGTTAATTTTTAACATAATATGCTTAGTAAGCACTGAGCTAAATTATAAATCACATCTTTGCCAAGCTCTAGTTCCCCATCTTTTAAAAATGAAAAAAATAATCTACATTATACAAGTGGCAGGTAAGGTTATGAAAATCGAAACTAAAATAAAAGCGGGAAAGGAGTAAACCTGCCCATTCTTGAGCATCTGTTAGATGAGTTACAGCATCACGATTTGTAGCAATGAAAAGACAACCAGGGTTTTCACGTATGCAGAGTGTTCCATACCTTCCATCAAAGAAAATAATTTGTTAAACACTCACTTCATGGAAAGCTAGATAGAATATATGTAGCAAGATTAAACTAAAATGATATCAGAGGTTTAAAGAAAACTTTGACAATTGTATTTACACTAATGGTGGTGACTTGAGTTAATAAAGACTAATGATTACTATGAAATAAAAGGAAAGGTGCACCTTTTTGAATAGTGTAGATAAACGTGTGCTACAACAATAAACTAGGTGATTGAAGTAAGTTGTGTGTTAACTTTGACAAATGAGTACAATTAGGATTCCATTGATAACATTCTAAGCTACTGAACGTTATATATAGATGGCATAAAGTCCCTAGGAACTGAATTCAATTCAAGATATAAATTATTGTATGTGTAACTACAATCTTCAACCAAAGCATGGAATTGATTCTGATCAATCCAGTTAATAACATAGATTTGGAAGGAACTATTTTCAAAGGTATTGAGCACTAATAAATAAGATAAAGCATCTTCCGTTTACCCAAGCGAGTGCCACTGGTTCAAGTTTGGGATTCAATATTTCCAAATTTGGGATAAGGTTGTATGCCAATCACCTCCCTAAACCTACGGAAGCAAAAGTCCAATGCACTTGGTATGACCTTTACGACAGGCCTCTAATGTGTTTTTTTTGAGATCATTATTAGACTAAATGGTTGTTTTTGGCTGTCCTACTTCCTGTATTTGGGTGTTTTTAAATTTCTTAAGATTATGGTTATAGTTCTTCAGTGAGTCCGTTTGTATACTTCCCATGTACTTGGAATGTACAACAACAACCAAGCCTTGGTTCCAAAACTTCGGGTCAATTATGTATTCTTTTCAATTATACTATCATTTTCAAAATCGTACTATCTATTACCTCCTTATTTGACAATGTACTTGAGATGTACCTATCTTTAATTTATCCTATCATTATCAATAAGATTATCTCTTTTTAAAAAGTGTATTAGAAGCATAAATTTTGGATATTCTTATTGTAAGTACTAAAAGAGCTGGCGGCCCAAGCCCACTTAGAACAGCGAGTTGTACAGTTCAACCTTATCCCAAATTAATAAAATTTGTAAGAAAGGGAAACAAACAACAAGAGAGGGCTTTGCCCGAGGATGAAAATAAGGAAGAAATGGCTAATGTTATAGAATAGATGAGCAAATGTCTCCCTACAAGCCTGCCCAAGGAGGCCAATATTATACAGAAAGTTGCACTGTTCACTCTCTTTTCTCAACGTTCTTCCTGTTTCTTTTTTTTTTTCTTTTGGATACTAGTGTCTGAATCCCTTTTCTCTGAAAACCATCTTTTTCTTATATACTCCCCCTTCCTTCGCATCCTGACCATCCATCTTTACCGCCCAAATTTCTCTTCGTGACACTTGTCCCTTTCAACATCTGAAGAAGGTGGTAGATGGAGTTGGTTTAGCTGTGAATTACACTATTCAGGTCACTTCCTTATTAATGCAGCTAATAAAACTGTTGCCCACCATTTAGTGCAGAGGCAACAGGCTACTCCCAACTAGAAACTTCCCCTACTCTCACTGATTCTCTCTTTTCAAACCATTCTTCTCACTTGGATCCCCTTAGAGTCCTTCGTCTCATCCCCTTTTCTCCTCGGGCGAATTTCCTTTTCAGGCACGTGATACCCCCATATCAGTACTGCGACTCATCAGTCCTGTCCTCAGTCCTTGGGCACCCACAATAGCCCCCTAAAACTTTTGCTATTAACTCTAAGATAAAAGCGAAGTTTTAGTTACACATCCCATTTGATACGTGCCAAACGCGTTCCCATGTCGTAACGTCTTTTCACTTGTCATCAGCACGTTCCTGACGCTTTGGTATTCACAATCCCATATTTATTGTGTTAGGCGGCTACTTGTTCCCCCACGTTTTACGGTGAGATGATGATCCTACGGTCCTCATCTACCTGCATTTATGAGCGGGAATTTTACCGCTCATTTTTCACCCCTATATAAGGAGAGGCTGAGGCTGGTTTGGCTTCATTTACTCATTTGGCAAATTTTGGTTAAAGCAGCAGCCCAAGGAGAGACTATTCTATTGCTTGTAGGTGTGTTTGGATTCATATTTTTTGCACGTCGATTTTTCATTTCTTACACCATAGATCTCCATGGGTAGATTTGCTAAGCTGGTAAATACCCCTGAAGGCATGGCTTCCTTTAGGGCTAAATACAAGATCCCCAACGGTGTTGAACTTCAACACTGTGAACTGGGCGAATGGCTGATTATGAACAAACCTGCTGGCTCAGTGGTGATTCCGATGATCGCTTTCATAGAAGGCGGGATGGAAATTCCCATGGGAAGGGTCACTAGAGACTTCTTGATGAACTATAGGCTGACTCCTACACAATGCTCCCCCAACGTTTTTAGGGTCCTCGACAGCGTCGATATGATAAACCAAAAAATGGGGACCAACCTTACATGGCATGACGTGAATTGGGTGTACAACTGCCAAAAAGGGAAGGAAACCAAATAATATATCAAATGTAGGGTTCCCTCCGTTAGGTTAATATCCTTTATGCCTAAGTCAAACAGGGGGATGGATGAGGACTTCCTCATCGTCTCAGGTGACTGGCACCATGAGTTGCACTGTCCCACCCAGGAAGAGGAACTAGTTAGGGTTTCCACAAATCTTAGATGCACGTAGGAAAAAAGAAAAACTTTTACAAGATTTTTTCTTTAACCTGTGACTTATGTTACTCCCTCTTTTTGCAGACGAACACCACAAGGCCCCAAACAAGAACCTCGTGAATTTTCCCGACCTAAACCGGATCCTTAGATCAGAAATTTTTCTACATAAGGACGGCCAACTCCGGGCGGTGCACATAATCCTCGAGTTTGAACCCCTCTCTAAACACTTCCAAAGCCCAAAGAACATATTTAGAGCTAAAGACAAACGGTTGGCCTTAATCGACGTAGCAGTCCTCGGTTTTCTGCTAACTAATCCTCCTCCACCTAGAACGCAAGACGCCCAACTTCCAGCCCCGCTGGTAACCAGACTCCTCTACTCTCACGAGCAGCCCATACCCTCAGACGACGAGGATACAAAGGGCACTCCCGAACCTGCCCAAGAAGTAACAAACAAGGATTTCGAGGTCTTCTACCGTCAAGAGGACCCCGAAGATTCCCCCGACCCTTCCCAACGCCATCTACCTCCTACCTAAGTCAGCACTAACCAGGAGGAAGCTGACATATCTGAAGGGATGGGGTTCGAAGAAAAGACCCCAGACTTACTGACCCTGCTCACGGTGCACGCTGGGGTTGCCTCCCTAGCAATTTCCATAGTGCCTCAACCACCCACTCCCGCCCCCACACGCATGTCCTCTGGTGACGCAGCGGACAAGAAAAGAAAAAGGGTCCAAGGGGGCAAAGGATCCGAGGACGTTGAAGAGGGAGAAGTCACACGTCCCTTGAAGCAGCCCTCATCCAAGGAGCCCCCAAAATCTAGGGCTCAACAGAAAAAGAACGTTCCTTCCGGGACATCCAAAGGCTTAGAAGGGGATCAGCAGCCGAAGGCCTCGGCCTGGAGGCCTTCATTTGTGCTAAGCTCGGGGAACCCCGTCATGGATGACACCAGTCTCCAGGATCCACAGAAAGGGAGATCGGGCATTCTGGCAAAATGTTTAGAAAAGGCTATCCTTTTGCCCGAAGACATGCAGGAGCTGCGGTCTTTCCGGAAGCATGAGGTCTTTCTTTCACTAAAGAGAGACCTTGCTAAGGTATACACTCATTCTCTTGTTTCCATAAGTTAACATAATACATGCAAGGATACTAACCCATAGCAATTTTCCAGTCTGTGCAAGCAGCCTTCGAGGCTGAGGAGTGAATGGACCACGCCCTGGGCCAAGCTCGTGAGGCCGAAGGCAAACTCAAGGCCGCCGAGAAGGCCCACGCCAAGAATGAGAAGAGGCTGAAGGACACTTTTTCACCTAGCCGAGGTAGAGAAATTAAGGAAAAATTCCGAGTCTGCCTTGTTTGGGTTTGAGAAACAGGCAGAGGAGGCAAGGGCTTCTCAAAAGAAGGCCGAAAGTCAACTGGCCTTGGCCATGGTGAAGGCCAAACAACAACAGAAGCAGCTGGAGGCTAAGGATGCTGAAAGGGCCAAGGCCAAGTAGGATGCCTATGATGCGGGCATGACTAAGACCACTCAAAGTCTTACAGCTCAACTTAGGGATGTTGCTCGGGCCTTTTGCCTGGAGGTCTGGGGTGAAGCACTAAACGCAGCTGGGGTTAGTGTTGAATCAGAGCTCCGAGCTCCTGATAAGGTATACTATATCCCCCAGCCTTACGTTTTGCTCCCAGTCTCTCTCAGCCCCTAGTTAATCCTAGCCCTGCCTCCACCTCGGCTCAACCTACCTCTACTTCAGCTGCCACACCTACAGAGCAAGGGCACGATCAACCAGCTCCAGTAGCTGTTGTGGACGTGGAATCTGAGGAGGTAGCTGAAGTTGAGCAACTGAAGAGGAAGAAGAAGGAGAAGGAAAAAGAGAAGGAGAAAGAAAAAGAAAAAGAAAAAGAGGCTGCAGCCTAACTTAGTTATAGGTTGAGCTAATTAGCCAATTTTGTACTAGGGCTTGAGTGTAGTTAACATCCCATCCTTCTCTTATTGTAATCCAACTCCTAAACTTTAATGAAAATATCTAACTCCTAAACTTTAATGAAAATATCTGATTTTTACTTTACACTTTTCCATTTATTCAAGTTTAATTTGCCCAAGTATATCCCCCGCTATTCCCCTTTTTGAATATTATCTAGAACGTACTAATCTTCAACTAACTTAATTAATTCCCTATACTATACTGATCAATTTGAAATGAACCTTAAGAAAGTTATCGGACTGACACTTAGGGCAATTCGTAATAACATTCTAATACTTATTATAAATTTCCAGCAACAACTTACCTCACTTCGGACTTGGAATGCTAAAAAACCAATATGCCTTGTGCTTGTAACCCGAGGGAGCAAGCAAGACTTATGGTTCTATCCAATACTTAGAAAATTTTACGTAAATGCTAACATGTCCAAGGTTCATGACCCGAGGAGCTAAACGAGACCAAGATCCTATTTAACACTAAGAAATTTTTCCCACCCAGGTTAATTTACCCAAGGCTTGTGACCCGAGGAGTCGAACAAGGCCGAGGTTCTGTTTAACACTTAGAACTTTTTCCATACAAGTTTAATTTACCCAAGGCATGTGACCCGAGGAGTCAAACAAGGCCAAGGTTCTGTTTAACACTTAGAACTTTTTCCATACAAGGTTAATTTACCCAAAACTTGTGACCCGAGAAGTCAAACAAGGCCGAGGTTCTATTTAACACTTAGAACTTTTTCCATACAAGGTTAATTTACCCAAGGCTTGTGACCCGAGGAGTCGAACAAAGCCGAGGTTCTGTTTAACACTTAGAAATTTTTCTATACAGGGTTAATTTACCCAAGGCTTGTGACCCAAAGAGTCGAACAAGGCCGAGGTTCTGTTTAACACTTAGAACTTTTTCCATACAAGGTTAATTTACCCAAGGCTTGTGACCCGAGAAGTTGAACAAGGCCGAGGTTCTATTTAATACTTAGAAATTTTTCCATTATCTTCGGAAGGCTTTACTGTCAAACTGAAAACCATTATCCGAGATCAATGTATGTGGGACCCCAAACTTTGTGACGATATTCCTCCCAATAAACCTCTTAATATCCATGTCTTTGATATTAGCAAGTGGCTCAGCTTCTACCCACTTGGTAAAATAATCCGTCCCGACGATGAGCCACCTTCCGTTCTCTATAGTTTGGAGAAATGGTCCCACTATATCCAAGCCCCACTAAGCAAATGGCCAAGGGCAAGAAAGTGGATTCAGGACTCCCCCTGGCTAATGAATATTTGAGGCATATCTCTGACATTGGTCACACCTTTGGAAGGCATCCAAAAAACTCATCCAAGGATGCCCTACAATTGCATCCACCAACTGATCAATCCGAGGGAGGGGAAAGGGGTCCTTTGGGCAAACCTTATTCAGAGCGGTGAAATCCACACACACGCGACTTCCCATTTTTCTTCTTTACTACCACAGTGTTAGCCAACCACTTGGGGTAGAAGATCTCCTTAATTGCCCCAGCTTGTTTCAACTTGTTTACTTCTACCCTTACTGCCTCGACATGCTCTTTGGATGAGCACCAAGGAGGTGGCTGAAACGTCATAACCACCAATCCTAATGGTAACCACTAAAGCATCATCATGTGGCTGAAACGTTCCCTTCCTATCCTCCTCAGAGAAACCCAGGGTAAGGGTGACCATCACTCTAGTTCTTTTAGGAGCCTAATCCCTGGCCCCTAGATCAGGGCCCCACCCACGGATATGACCCCAGAATTCGCCCCAACATCACTCCCGGGCCTAGCAAAAATCACATTAATGGTGCCCAACGTTGGCCGAGGGACACCACCCCTATGATACTCAGCTCCCGAGTGCCCAAACTGCCCCGTAGGCTGATATAAGAACTGATTAAGCTTCCCTGCCTTCACCAATTGATTCAGGTGATCACGCAGGGTCCTGCAATCCTCCGTAGTATGTCCCCTGTCCTAATGGTAATGGCAATAAAGGCTTTGGTTTCTCTTGGATGAGTCCCCGCCCATTTTATTGAGCCACTTGAAATAGGGCTCGTTCTTTATTTTCTCTAGTATTTGATACACTAGTTCTTTAAACAGTGAGTTGACCAATTGAGTCCCCGTGGATGACGTCTGATTAGAGAATTCCCTTCTGGCGCAGTTACCCTGATATCCTCCTCCCCGAGGATCCCTCTTCTCTGGGAACATCTTAGACTTGCCTTTTCCTTGGATTTGGTCCTCCTCTACCCGCTTACACTTATCTATGCGATCAATAAGCTAGCGCATATTCGAGGCAGACTTCATTGTTAATGACTTCCTCAACTCATGTTCGGTAGGGAGGCCAACCTTAAGGGTTCTCACCGCCACATCCTCAAAGTCCCCATCTATCTCATTATACGTTTCCCAATACCTATCCGAATAAGTCCTGAGGGTCTCTCCTTCCCTCATGGTCATAGACAGCAGAGAATCTACTGGCTTGGGGACTCTAATGCATGTTATGAATTTAGCGCCAAATGCCCTCGTCAGCTCCTCAAAGGACCTAATTGACCCTTCCTCCAAGGCATCAAACCAACGCATAGCCACCAGCCCGAGGCTGGAGGGGAAAACTTTGCACATAAGAGCCTCGTTACCATAATGAACTGTCATCTTCTGATTAAAGTGACTAACATGCTTCACGGGATCAGTTCTCCCATTATAAATGGTGAAAGTTGGCTGAGAAAACCGATGAGGGAGCCTGGCCTTGTTAATTCTCCTAACAAAATGTGACTTAGAAATTTGTTGTAAGGCTTTACCCATTGCATCATTCCCCATCCCACTGTGGGAAGACCCCCCCCCCCCCCCCCCCACACCTATTTCTGTCCTTGTCCAGCTTGTCTTGGCGTGAGGAAGCTGAATAGGACTCACTAGATGGAGTTCTAGACCTATGACGATATGAGCGATCCCTGCTTTCACTCGAACCATCACTTGATGGGGGAGATGGACTCCTTCTATCATGCTTCCTGCGCCTCAACTTCCTACGCAGGTGGTCTATCTCCTGTTGCAGCTTCCGTGTCTCCTGATCATGTGAGATATGACTCCCAGTCCTTGAGTGACTCCGCTCAATATGTTCAGTGTGGTAAGACTCCACCATAACGCTTGGGGTATGTTGCCTATCTCTCCTTCGCTTAAGTTAACAAACTGGTTCTCCCTTTGTGAGCCAACCGATTCTTCCCTATCCTGGTCTACGTTAGCCATAACTGCTTAGAACAAATCCACAGCACCTTGATGTTCCCACAGACGACGCCAATTGTAAGGACCAAAAGAGCTGGCGGCCCAAGCCCACTTAGAACAGTGAGTTGTACAGTTCAACCTTAGCCCAAATTAATAAAATTTGTAAGAAAGGGCTCTGCCCGAGGATGAAAATAAGGAAGAAAGGGTTAATGTTATAGAATAGATGAGCAAATATCTCCCCACAAGCATGCCCAAGGAGGCCAATGTTATACAGAAAGTTGCACTGTTCACTCTCTTCTCTCAATGTTCTTCCTATTTCTTTTTTCTTTTTTTTCTTTTTGATACTTGTATTTGGATCCCTTTTCTCTGAAAACCATTTTTTTCTTATATACTCCCCCTTCCTTCGCATCCTGGCCTTCCATCTTTACCTCCCAAATTTCTCTTCATGACACTTGTCCCTTTCAACATCTGAAGAAGGTGGTAGATAGAGTTGGCTTAGCTGTAAATTACACTGTTCAGGTCACTTCCTCATTAATACAGCTGATAAAGTTGTTGCCTACCATTTAATGCGGAGGCAACAGGCTACTCCCAACTGGAAACTTCCCCTACTCTCACTGATTCTCTCTCTTCATACCGTTCTTCCCACCTGGATCCCCTTAGAAACCTTCTTCTCATCCCTCCTCTCCTCGGGCGAATTTCCTTTTCGGGCACATGATAGCCCCATATCAGTACTGCAACTCATCAGTCCCGTCCTCGGTCCTCGGGCACCCACACTTATTTATCAAGTAGATCAGGGTATAAACATATATTGTCACCAACAATTAATAAGATGCTGACTGCAATAGCAGGTGCTAGTGGATACGTAATATATATTACTTAACAAGGTAATGTTTTAACAAATAATAGTAATAAAATAAAATTTCTTTTTCAGACTTCTAAAGTGTTAGCTTTCCCCTCTCCGGGCACAAAGGAAAAAAGACAAAAAGAAAGGCCTGGAATTTAAACATCTCCATATAGTTCTCAGAGGAAAAAAAGTAACTCCTGTCAATAACTTTGTCTGTAAAAGTGTTATTCTAAATTCTACATGAAACCATGATTATGGTCCACATTCCTTTCATAGATACACTTACAGAAAAAAGATCTGCCAGAGATTATACCCAAAAAGCAGCAATTATACAATGTGCTTCAATGAAAAGGTAATGGCTGTTCTGCCAATACAAATGTGTGTCTGTGTCTTGTAATTAAAAACGTGAGATCTTACTGGATTTTGTAGTAGTTAAAATAGCGATCAAACCCAACCACAACAGCCCCAACCTAGAAAGCAATGAGGAAACTCCATTGTTATGGCTGAAATTTGAATCATGCCAAAAGAAATTGTTTTGAGAACCAAAGAATGCACAAACCATAAACAAGATTGAATGTAATTTTTTTATCTTGTACAAACTGTTAGAGAAACTCAAATCAGAAATGCATTCATAAAGCACAAGAAAGAAGTATACATCCTTATCATGTTCCATCAGAAACCCAGGCTTCAGCTCTATCTTTTTACCACCATCATCCTGAAAATTTAAAATAAATAAATAAGCATATATATGCACTATAAATAATAAAGATGCTTCATGATAAAATTATTATATTCCAAACCTCAACATCCTCAAAGATGGTGTTGATCAAATTGCTCTTTGTTGAAAAAACTTAAAATTAATTTATCATCAACATCCAAAAGCAAAACATATAAAAATTTTATACTTTATCTAAACATCACCTTCTTCTTATGCAACATATACTTTATCTAAACATCACCTTCTTCTTATGCAACATAGGATAGAAACTTAAGTTTAAAATATCATGTTATCATACAAAATCTCATCTATATAGACCTCATTGGCTCTTTAAAATTTCCATCACAGGCAATGTCTGGTTTACATGCCAAGATGTTCTTCTTTAATTGAAAAAATGCTTTAGTTGAAATGAATAATCACTGGCATAGACTGTCAAGACAGTGCACCTAAGATAAAATAGAAACTCTCAGCTTTGGCAGACAATTAGTTCATGCAATTAAGCAAATATTCAACCAAGAGACCTATATTTCAATAGCATCAAATAATTTTTTTAGAGTAGGTGACACTGAATTAGGTTTCTGGATGTCGCAGAAAAAGTCAAAGATATTTAGGGCCCGTTTGGTAGCAGTGTTTAAGTATTGTTATTCAGTTTTTAGTGTTGTAGAAATACGTGCTTGAGTGTTATAGAGATACGTGTTAAAAGTGTTATTGTTATTTAAACACTGAAAACTGTTATTTAAACAACCGTGCCAAACAACCCCTTAGTGTCTGTTTGGCATCAGCTTATAAGATTAGGTTTTATGATGCGGGAGACGCAAGAAGATTTTTATTTAATACTATTTATGTTTGCAAGTCAATTGTATTTTTTATGTTTTCGGTCCTAGTAGTTTATTAGTCTATTAATATTTTAATTTGGAAGCAAGGTTATTTTTGTAATAAGGCAATTAGGGTTTCCTAGCCAATTAGAACTAGGGTTTAGTAATCCTTTATAAGCAACCTATTGTACACCTTGAGGAGATAGTTGACATTTTGATGAATGAAAAAAATGGTCGTTTGGTCTTTCTTTGGTCTGGTACTGACTCCAGATTTACTCTAGGTGCTGACTCCAAGCCAGGCCTAGGTACTGACTCCTAGGTCATATCTCTTTATTTTATTGTTGTTTCAATTTGTTCTAGTTGTCCTGCGTCATTTTAGCTTTTAGTTTTTTTGTACAGTTTTTTAAAACCTCACTTTTTCTCTCATTTTCTCACTTTTTAAAATTTTTTCAAAGTACAAGTATACTTTAGCATACTTTCAGCAAAAAGCTAGATAAGATATTCTCAAACGAACAGTTTGTATGAAAATAAATGAATAATACATTTGTTATTGTCACGTCATTTATTGTAATGCTCTAATGTGTCACCGATATCCATACCGTCATTTCAGCTCTGTGAGAAATCTTCCACAGAATTTAAATTTAAATTTGCTATCAAGAGTAAATACTTCACAAAAACTACTGTGTAAGAACAGCTGAACCATTAATTTCTATAGAGAAAAGTAGAGATTAGGTATGAAGCTTTGCAAACAGCATAGTAAGAGGAAATCATATCTAATGTGATCCTTAAAATTTTTTATCAAAACTGATATATCAGAAAATTATAAAAAATAAATAGATAAATCAAACAAAATTTACACACTATCATGTAAAAGTTGCAGATATATTTGGAACATGTAAAGAAAATCAAAGATTTATAGTATATTTGGATCAAGAAAGCAACTTATGTGAATTTTAATTCATACATACTGGCCCACCAAGGTATTGAAATCCAGCAAGCTCAAGCTCCTTCAAGATGCCATCCTCACCAATCACATAGACCTAAATCATGACCAGCTATCAGCACCGTATTTTCTATATCCCTTAGTTAGCATACTCATTCAGGGCATCAACAAGATTTCTAAACATGCCTTACCATTTGTGATTTATGAACAAGTAAAAATTTTGAAGGATATCAGGGTAGCAGGATAACCGTAAGCAGAGAGATGTAACTGTTAGATAATAAAGAAAACTGAAAATGCTGTGCAATTTTTGTAAGCATTCACCAGAATAGAAAACACAGTGCAACGTTTTAATCAGTATTATATAGGTTTGAGATAAAGGCCTTATAAGAAGACCAGAAATAAATTACAAATGGAAGGAATATAATGGTAGAAGTCTCATTTCATGGAACAGTAAAGTATCCTCTTCAGAACCATAAACTTTATGCAGTGGCAGCTCCAAAAATTTTGTTCAGGGTGGTCATTAAGAAATTTAAATTAAACAAAATTTCATAAAAATAAAATTTGAATATATTGACATAAAAAAACAATCGCAAATACATAAAGTTTTAAAATTTCATTCTACAAGTTTTTCATATTTTGAAATTATTGTATGATAGCTTCATTATTAATGCTATCAACTACATTTTTTTTCAATATACACAGTCAAGTAATCATTAAACTACTGATCTCCTTTTCAATTACCAACATTTTACCTAAATAAGTAACAATATAAACAAAATTCATCATCCTTTTTTATGATATGTTCCAACCTATATTTCGTATTCTTTAAATTAATCAAGATTAAATTAATGCAGTGCTCCACTAATTTCTTTTTTAGGAAAATCATGGTAAAGAGATTGACAAGAACATCTTTGTAAATATGCTCTTTTTATTTTCTCTTCATTATTAGGATGAAAAGATGAGAACTTTTCTCATAGCCTATCTAAAAGAAGATTATTCAAGTGAATACGAATTTGCTTAAAAGATAAATTTTGTAATAAAAGTGATTTCCTTATAAGAATTTTGCCCATAGTGATAACAAAAAAATAAAGGGTAAGTTACAAGTTCATTCAACGTACACAACTTAGGCATTAAACCGTCACATTAATCATGTTCAATAAAATATTGAGGTATTATTTTAGTGCATATGTGTATGAGATGTATCACATAAATCCAATAAATTCATCTAAAGACTAAAACAAGTACTAACTGACTAGCTATTGGAAAATATGCATTTTTTTTTATTAAAAAAATTGCAATTTTAAAATATGTCTTTTGTAAACATAATTTAAAATATCACAATTAAACATTTGATTTGGGCTTTTAAGCTAATTTGTTTGTTTGGACAATTTTTGAGAAATGCTACGTCCACAATATTTTCACAACAAATTCTAGTTGGCAATTGTTACTAGTTTTAATTTACATATCATTAAAAAAAAAAAAAAAAAAAAAATTCTACCGGTAACAATCTGCCACTTAAGATTTGTTATGAAAGTGTTAAGGACATGTTGTGAACATAGCACTTCTCGCGATTTTTTGGTTCAATCTTCAATGGACCAAAATTTTGGAGAAGTTAAATTTTATTTTTAATGGACAAATTTTTATTTAGGATGTTCAATTTTTTTTTAAGGGTGGTCAAGTTTTTTTTTAGGGTGGTCAACAATCCATATTAATTTAGAATTTCTTTTTTTTTAGGTATAAAATTTATTTATTTTTCAAGTTTGAGGGTGGTCCTGTGACTGCACTCAATTATATATGGCGCCGCCCCTGACTTTACGGCTGCTGGATGTGTTGGCATCCGTCCTATGCCATAAGATGGCCATAAGCAGATTACCATAGCATGTGCCATGTAATTTGTTGAGTCTTTTGCTAGATATACATTATAACTGTAGATAAATTATTCATAATGTAGATAAATTGTTCACTACTAATCATATATGAGTTAGGCTCTAGGTTTTAGAAAATGTAAAGCTAATTGCTAGTCCAACACCAACCGGAAAAATAACTTCCTGTTAAGACCTTCTAGAGTCTGTAACTGAATAAATTTTGTGTAAAAAGCTTGACTGCGATCAAGACATATATACAAGGATATATGGCTAACAATGGAAATTTCCTTTTAAAACAATTGCTCTTGCCCAGACATATGGAGCTGATCCCTACATTGCTGGTATAATAGGAGATTTTCTGTTAGTGTCACCAGGTAAAATACAAATTTAATTCAAATACCTTTTTATCTTTTGGGAAATTAATGGACTTCAAATATGCAGCAGCAGCAAAAGATGATGCAAAAATTTCCTCCTGAAACGATTCAGTTGCATTAGAAGTTATGATTAACAAAGTTTAGCAAACATGGGGAGAGAAGAGTCATTAACTAACCTCATTGACATTCAGACCAAATGTCTCAAACTTTTTACCATATTGTTTCCTAGACTTTGTTGAGTTGTTGGTAACAAACACTAATCTCTTGCCCTGCAGAAAAAGAAAATCAACAAATATCTAATAGCCATAACAACTCACTGACGCCCAATACTTTGCTGCAACAATCCCAATTGTAATCATTTCACAGGGAAGTCAACAGATAAATGACAAAATAATAATGATAATAATAATAATTTATCATAGACATACAAATGCATGCAAGGTGACACCTTCATTCATATACAGACCTTGGACCGAAGCATATCAAGTGTTTCTGGGACTCCATCAATTAGTTTATCTCCTTTCCATATAACTCCTGCAAATCAATAATAAATAAAGTAAAGATCTTTGATTAGATTATCACTAGAAATGTAACCGTAACCAATCCCCCAAGCAAAGAAAAAAAGAACAGAAGCTGCAAACACATACCTAATTATTTTAATTAGAAAATTCAAATATGCTAATTTAAAAAAGAAATCAATTTCGAACAGAAAAAGGTATTTATTAAAATGTTATCCAATAAATTAGCACTAGATTTATCCCATTTATGCTTGCCTCAAACTTTTCAATGACAAATTGTAGACCTAGTCATTTAACTTTCTGAAATTGGGAATGCATTTCTGTTACACATTACGGTAATGCTTGGTCCAAATAAAAAAATAGTAGAAAAAAGTGAGATTGTATACATGGTAGACTAAAGCTTTTGGATTCAAGTGGTATCCAACATATTTGTCCAAAATGTCACTAGAAGACTCCCCAAGTCTCAATTTCCCAACACTTAACTAATTTGGGGCACTAGCATGTCTTTAGTGGAACAAAACACCAAAATGTGACTATTTATGGATTGAAAACTTAAAGATGTACTTGTTCCTTTGGTTCTAGGAAGCAGATGACGCAGCCAATAATGTTAACGAAATTGTAGATTCTGTAATCTACAATATAAGCTGAAGTTGGCATCCTACTGGATTTTATTATCTGGTCAACATTCAAAGCAATACCTTGACATTGGTTTTTTTATACTTCTCAAGAAGACTCAGTTACTTGAGAAGCCTCTAAATATGAAGATTGTAACTTTTATTCCATATGAAGACTATTTAGAAGTGGTCTTCCCAAGGTAATTTGGTAAAAGTTAATTTGGTGCTCAAAATCAATTCCTAGGCACTCTTTTATTACCTGGCTAATCATTCTAAACAAATGGTCTACCAGAGAGATCCCTAAAATGAGGCAAAAATGGATATGTTTTATGGAAAATAGTAAATTACCTATTCTATGAATGTGGCCTAAAAGAAGGATTTGGTAAAGACTTCTTGAACTCTGTTTTATCAATAAAAGAGTTGGTGATGGAATTCAGAGCTTAGATGGGAAGCTGCAAATTGGAAAGGGAAGTCTGATTGCGATGTTCTTGAAGCTGGTTTGGATGGCTCATTTAATTTTTATACCATCTGTGAAATAAGAAAATTGCTCATATACATATGCGGAAAAATATATATGGAAAAGCTGTTTTTTAGACTAGTGATATGAAGTTCAATTTCAAGTTACCTCATGCAGAAAGCAAAATGGTTCCAATCTAAACAAAAAGATCTGTAATATGCATTTCTTTAAGTGTTTTAATTATACTTCAAGTTGATTGCTTCCAACCATTGGTTCTTATTAGCTGGTTTTTTTGTTAGCCATTAGCTTGAAATTACACAGTATATATGTTGTTACTGTATTGGTTTGGATACAGTGTTTTATAGCGTTGCATTTTCATTTTGCGTTTTCATGTTGGTTTTAAGTTGTATCCAAACGGACCCATTGTGCAAGTGCTAGGGCTCCAACAATCAACGTATGAAAAGAAAGGAAATTTTAAAATTTCTCAAGAGATTAAAGGAAATGTTCTTAAGAAATTTACTTAAATTATTTCAAGAGGGCAAACCTGACCCAATTTTTCCCCTTCAATTTGTTTAACATAATTGTGTAATTGAACATAAATCAAACTTCCAACCCCACTCTCTTAAAAAAGAGGGGGGGGGGGGGGGGGTGGTGTTTCTCATTCACTTCAACCTTAATTAAAAATAACTAAATTAATTAGCATAATGCCTTGAGAATATGAAATCCAAAAGCACTTTAACTATTTCCTTATCCTAAACAAACAAACAAACATATTAGCACGCGTGTACGTACACACAACAAACCGTCCTCATATCACAACACAAATTAATAAACAAAAAAACCAATTCAATCCAACACCATTAAAGCAATTCCCTTTTTTTTTTTTTAACTTTGTTCTTGTTCATATAACTTTAACAAAAACTAAACAATTCAAGAATGAAAAAAAGACCCCTCACCATCACAGTCAAAGATGAATGTTTCAACAGAGTTGATAAGCTCCTCCGCGTTCTTAAGAGGTTGCGCTGATGCCTTTATTGTGAAACTCTCCATTCTTGACGTACCAAAGTTGTTGCACTTGTTCTTGTTATAGGTGTTGTGTTTATTGGTGTTCCATCTAATGCTGACGAAGTTGGATAAAGGGTTTGGTGGGGTAAAGAATCTGGAACTGTTGGAAGTGAAATGGCAGAGAAATGGAGATGGGGTTGTAGAAGAAAGGGCAGAGACTACTGATAGAGAAGCTGTGGTTGTGGCTGTTGTTTTGGTCAGCATTTTGGGTGTTGGGCACTCGTGTTACTTTTCTTGCGTGTGTGGGTGTTGGCCGTTTGAGGTAGTTGGAGGTTTGTTTTTTTAAGTGGTTGTTTGGGATTTGAGTGTGCATTTTGTGTGGATGAGATGAGACTTCTGATATAAGAGGATGCGGACCTTTGCATAATATAAAAAAAGACACAAATTTTACACATTTTTATCTATATATATACATATAAAACCGAAAGTTTTGAACCACAATTTTTCATGACAGCACAATATTAAAAAAATAATAATAACAAAACTTTTCTAAAACTCAAACCCAATGCTCTGCCTTCTCTTTCACGATGCTGTACGTTTTCTTTCACCAAAACTCTTACACGATGCTCTGGCCTTTTCTTTCACCAAACACCAAAATGCACTTCATTCCTTCCTCTACCAGCTCGTCCTCTACCAGGTCCTCCTCCATCAAACCCACGGCAAACCAACAGCAAATCATCTAAAGACACCTACCAACCATACCCACAGATTCCTCAATCAAAACCCACCATACCCACATATTAACAGAGATCTCCTTCCTAAGACCTTATTTCTCCCGTTCCCCTTCTCCTTTCCCATTCCAACAACAACCACCACAACTCAGCAGGCAGCAGCAGCATCACCAGCACCACCCACAACAACTGCAACCCACAAACCACCATAATCAAACCATATCAAACCCACAACCCAAAAGCAAAAAACGATTTTGAAGATCTGCGATTTTGGGCATGTATACTAATCTGAAATAACAACTCATATGGTGTTCTTTTGGGCATGTAGTTGTTAAGATAAAGTTTGTCAAAGAAGAAGATGACGAAGAAGAGCAAGAGCAACCCGTAATCTAATCCAGTCATGGGTAACTTCTTCAAACTCTTCTTCTGCTTCGTCTTCATATTTTATTATAACTAAATATCGATTAATTATCCTACTTATCTCTCAAATTTTAAATGGTGGTTGTGCTTTTAATTGTGGCAATTTGCTTCATGCCAATGCAAAAGGGCTATGCTGATTTTTTTTACTGCCTGCAATGTACAAGTTACAGGGCAATGCAATGGTGCAGTGTAACAATGGTTGGGTTTTTATGCTCTTTAATGCAAAATTTATGTTGCTTGACATTACACGGAGTTGTCATGCATTGCAATTTGTATCTCATACACATGTGAGACTTGGCTTGATTATACCTTGTTTGAGTGTTTATCCTTGGTTATAAATTGTGGATATTCTTCCTCCTTTTATCACCTCGGTTTGGACTATTGTAATCAAGAGCGAAAGGAGACCTTAAGTCGCCAATGCCTGATTTTCCAAGGTGAGAGGCACCAAAATGAGGCCCCTAGGCGCTAAAAGCAAGTTCCTCACTGAAGGTGCTTTGCTCAAAGCCTTATATCAACATCCTAACCACCATTATATCAATTGAAAACAGGGCAACCAAGCAGGTGAATTTCAGGACAAGTCTGGAACTTTGGTAGAAGAAAGGGTGGTGAAAATGGATTATCTATGTCATTGATTTTTTTAAAAGTTTGTTTAATGATTTATATATGCTTCGTAATTGTTCATAAGTCACTGTTAAGAAAATTTAGCTTCACTACTATGACATCTGGGTTTCATAATTAAATTTAGCCAAGCTCATTTTTCTTGAAATCTCATCTGGGTTGCTTTAAATGTTGTTTCTTTATGTGTCTGATATAGTGATTTCTTATGCGTGTCTATGAGGAAAGCTACTTTAAAAATTGAGCTATGGTGATCTTTATTTCTTATTTAATTATTTTAAAGTTGATTCTCATATTGGTTGTCCTTAACTATCCTAAATTGTATTTGGGTAGAGCTTTGGATTATGGTCCTTTTGCCTATGGTAGGTGAAAAGCAATTTTTTTTCCCTTAAGAAAAGAGAGAAGAAGTTGACAGAATTTCCTGTTAATGATACTTTTTGAGTTTGAAGAACAGGTTTTGTTTAGTAATGGTGTTTCCACATTTCGTTATCTGTTATATATGAAAATAACACCAATATGTTGTGGTTATCGCACTTTCTCAGATACTATAATTCTTCTTCTATTCTCAAAGCCCCTAACTTGGGTAAAACAGCTGTTTTCTAGGAACTATTTCAAGGCAAAGCAAAAGGGTTTGACATGGAGAAGGCTTTATTGGCAAAGTCTATTCATGATTTTGAAAAAGCAATATCTATGGTATCTTAAAAGCAATATCTATGGTATCTTAGCACAAGAGACGTGGTTAGGGATGTGAGCAAGCAAAGAAGATTTATAAAACTCGATGTCTTATGTTGAATAAATATATGATGTACTCTTCTATATAATGCAGATTTGTTGTATTATGTTCTTTCTCTACTCTTTTTGAGTCATAGCAAAAGAATTTGACATTGGTAACTATATTCTATTTATTTATTATGAAAATAAGATTGCGATCATTATTGCAATTTGTTTATTTGTTTATTCACAGTATATATGTAACCATGAAAATAAATTCATTGCCAATGGACCTATGGTAGTGGTATTAATCTTTTTGGCATGTATGTATTTTTATGGAGATGATATACAGCATTTCATTATCCCTTATTTGTCTTTATAATTTGTTATTGGGCACAAGCACATTGTGTACTAGGTTTGACAATGTTTAATATTTGAATTAGTGAAGATTTTATGTTATGCTTGGGTCTTCTCCATTTAGTTGTATTATTTGATTAGTGGGTCTTGAGGCATTCTGATTTAGTGCAGCAAATGATAATTGCATTATTGTTTTTTTTTTTTTTTTAAAAGAATCTCGTGCATCGCATGGGTTAGCGACTAGTATATATCTAAAAGCTGAAGTGTAGAGTTTAATGTTGCTGTCCTCCTATTGAGCCACATCAGCGCCACACCAACACCACATCATCAATCTATTTTCAATATTTTATCTCCTTTTTTTTTTCTCCTTATTAATTTGTTACTTTATAATTACACATTTTCCAACATTTACTTATTTTAACATTTTTATCTCCCCACTACTCTACACCTTGACCTTACACTTTCTCCATCCCTTCATCTTCCTTTTATTTTAACTCTTCTTCTCCTCATTTTTTGACTATAAAAATTTATTATTTCTCTTCCATTCAATCTATATTTTTCTCATACAAAAAGGTGAATACTCTCTCTCTCTCTCTCTCTCTCTCTCTCTCTCTCTCTCTATATATATATATATATATATATTCTTTATTTTGGTGGATGTTTGATTCTTTAGATTGATAAATTTTTATGTTTTACTCTACTTTAGATTGATATGATTTGGTTATATTTTAATTTATTATCTTTTTAATTTTATTTTCTTTATTTGTTACATGTTATCCTTTGAAATTATAGAATGATTTACTATTATTCTATTACATAGCATGACTTGGATAATTTGGTGTTTAGAACTATACATTTTTCTTTTAAATATTTTTCTACTCATCTTATTTTATATAATTTTATTACTTGTCTCACATTCTCTTCCAAAAAAGGTGACTGTTCTCTCTCTCTCTCTCTCTCAATTATTAATTCTTTCTTGCAATTGTAAATTTAGATTAATGAATTTTTGTGTCTACTTTTGGATGATACACTTTGGTGGTGTGTTTTTTGAGTAATTTATCACATGTACTCTCTATCTTATAGTTTTGGTTTGAGTTAATTTTTAGATATTTAAGAAGTGAGATGATTATATATTTGAATGTCTCTACAAATTATTTGAGTAATATCAATTGTAAATTTGCAATGAGGTTTGGTTATCATGATAATCTTCTTAAGAGAATGAGAAATTCAAATAATCAATTTTGGAACTTAAAAATTTTAGTTGTAAAAAAAAAAAAAAAAACCATAACACACTATACAAAAATTTGAATAAAAATAGATCACTTGAAAAAAATAAATAGTATATCTATCTTTCATCTCAAAAAATATAATAGACTAATATCAATCGAATGAACCTAAGTTTTTAAATAATAAAAAAACTCAAAATAATAGAATGATATATTTGTAGAGATGGAGAGATGAAAATAATTTTAGAAATAATATTTCCAGTACGTTTTATAGAATAAATCATATATTATAAAATGTTACAAAATAGTTGTATATTCCCACGCATCGCGTGGGTCTGCGACTAGCTTTACCTTAAAAATGCTTCACATTAGTACTTCTAAAAGCATCCACAGCAGTAGAGCTAAAAATTTAGCTATTTGGCACCACAAAAAGTTAATTTATCTATTTTACCTACTCACTTTACAAAACATCCAGCAACAGTGGATCTATTTTAGATTTCAACACAATAAAATAATATATCCACTACAATAAACAACAATCACAACCACCGCAACTACTACTGCTGCCGCCACCGACTCTTCCACCGCCGCCCCCACTGCCGCCGACTCAACCTACAATAAATTTTTGCTAAAATATTAAAATGGTGAGACTGATGTAAATGCGCTAAGCACGATAAAATATCATACAAGTAGTATACAACAACCATGCTTTGAGTTATGATAGGTTTGGGTGTAATTTTATTTTATTTTAACTTATAATAGTTTGACCCTTTAACTTGTTATAAAAATATTGCGAGATTTTGCTGTATCAAATTATCAATACTTTATTTTTATCAAAAAAAAAATTATCAAAACTTTTTTTATTGTGAAAAATGTGTAAATATTTCAAAATTTAGTGAGACTTCAAATATAATTTTGTATTTATATATATATATATATATATAAAATAATTTTGTAAAATTTAAATAGAGAGGAAACACATGGATCATGTATGATTTCAAAATTTGAGAGATTAACCGATCATTAACACGATAATAGACGAGGGTTAAAAACATCAAAATTAAAAACTTTATCCTTGTCTACCAACCAAAAATAATAATAGTAATTATCCTTGGAGGAGGAAATTAGTAATTTATTTCTTAAGCAATACCACTCTACTATATTTAAACCTAAAAGGAAACCCATTACCCAAAAAAATTAGAAATAAAAATAAAACCATTAGACTGAAAGCCAAAGCTCTCTCAGATCCATCAGAGCAAACTAAATTAAAATCCTTGTTGTTGCAGAGACTGAAGAACGCACACACACACACACACAAAAACAAAAAATCAAAACCTAGCGATCCGGATCCGTTGAAAATGGAGGCTCCGCAAGGTGGATCTGAGAGGGACAAACCCAACCTGTCCTCTTCTCCTACCCCAATCGTCACCAATTTCTAGAAAGGTAATTCCAATTCCCAATCCCCCAAAAAAAACAAAGGAACAAATATTATTTTAATCAATTGCAGAATAAAAAATGATTTTTTCTTTTTAGCTCTCAGCTACAGTGCACAGCCATATATAGCTGTGCACTGTAGCAATGAAGGTAAAATTTTTACCTTTAGCTCCATTATTGCAACCCTCTTTTTTATATATAGTGGTGCTAAAAATAGCTTTTTAGCACCACTATTGCTAGTGCTCTAAAAGTGTGCATATTTGCACATTTGCTACAGTAACTGTGCATATATGCACGGTCACTGTAACTTTGTATTTTATTTTTTTAATAATTATTTCTCTTACTTCTCAAGTCATATTTTCTCTCTTCTCCGTCAACTCTCTCTCCCTTCTCCACCTGACTCTCTTCCATCTCTATCTCCTCTATACAAATCATCAATTCCAGACAAATCATCAAAATCATCAAACAAATCCTATATCTAGATCTTAACTCATCAAACCCATATGGTTTTCTTAAATCTAAATCTCAAACTCATCAAACCCATTTACAAAACCATATCATCAAACCCATACACAAATATATGTGAATCATCAAAGAAGAAGAAGCGGTCAAGACAAAGAAGAAGAAGTAGCGACTATAGCAGTAGCAAAAAAAAAAAAAAAAAAAAAGCAATGACAGCATTGAATAAGCAACAGCAACAACAGCAAACAACGACAGCAATAGATGAAGGAAATAGAGGCCCAGCCGTGGAGGTTCGCCTTTGTGGTGGCTATTTGAGTTTTGGCTATGGAGGTTCAGCCAAGGAAGTTTTGTGGTGGTCTAAACTCTGAAGAGAAGAGAGCTGAGAGATGAGAGAACGTGTGAGAGATGAGAATGAGAGATAACGTGTGAAAAAAAATAAAGGTAAAAACAATAATAATAAATGAATAAAAAATGAATATTTAAATAAAAGAGGTGTATAATAGATAGTCTGATTTGGGTGTTTTGTAAAAGTGACCATGTAAAATAGAAAAAGTAGGTTTTTATGCTAAAATAGAAGAGAAATTTTACACATACTGATGCAGTTGCTCTAATAGACGGCTTTAGGAAAAATTTGCTAGATAGCATTAATGGTGAACTTCTAATTGAATCAACTCCAATTCGTCCATGATAGTCGTCTAGGTCAAGAAGATAGGAATGGTCATCCCTTGTAGGACGATCGTCCATGGGCATGGGGGTCGTCCATTAAGAAAGTGCATGGACGACCCCCAACACTTGGGAAATTTCCAGAAAGATTTACTTACAAAAGACTAGTGAATCAAACCATGTGTCACTATTTTGAAACACAAAAAGATCCTGATTCATCGCTATAACTTCTTGTTAAGTACTTAACTGCCAATGGCAGTTGTAGAAGATAAGATTGAACATTCTAACTCCTATAGCAGTTGTGAAAGTTAAGTTTGAACCTTCTTATTTCCTCAAATATTGGGGAAGTTACGAGACAAGTAACCACTCCAAAGAACACTATATAAACACTCATCCACATCAAATGGAGGTAAGTTTTTCACGACTCCAAAAAAGTTGGAACTCTAGAATTTAAGAGAGAAACTAATTTGAGCATCGAAGGGTTCTTGGCCGGTCCACCCCGGTCACCTTTGATCGTGTGTTTTTCTTTTCAGACCTTCCAATCAATTACTAGACCATTGAAGCCCAGAGCATCCAATCTAATGATTTTCTTTACATCATTAGTTGGCGCCATTTGTGGGAAAGATTAATTTTGTGTTTTGCAATTTATCTTTCTTCGAAAAAATTATGCTTGATGATGCAAAGAAAATCAGTAGACGAGATGGACGACAAGTTGTTATTGGCAGCCTTCCATAATGGAGTTATGAGCAAGAGCCTCAAACCATGGCTGAACTCGTCCATTCAGCCCAAAACTTCATGAATGCAGAAGACGCAATCATAGCTAAGAAGAGGAAGAGAGTCGAGCGAATGGAAGCAGATCTCCCGCACCATACTGAGCAGGGTCCTCGTCCAAAGAAAGCCCGGATGGGAGAGAAGAAAGATCGAGACAACAAGAAGGCAAGTTCTTCAGCACGGAGTTAGTAATATACGCCCTTGAACATGCCACTTGAACAAGTGCTTATGCAAATCAAAGATGATCCATCCTTGAAGTGGCCGAAAAAATGAAAGGAGATCCCAACAAGCGCAATAGGAACAAGTATTGCCGCTTCCACGGAGATCATGGACATGACACGGACGAGAGTTTTGATTTGAAGCAGCAGATAGAGAATCTTATCAGGCAAGGAAAATTGAGAAATTTTCTTGGATGAGATCACAAGGACGAAAAGTTGAAAGGAAAGATAGAAGAGTCATCACGACCCTCACTTGGAGAAATAAGGGTTATTATAGGAGGTACTTCAGTGGGGCAGTCTTCTAAATCAAAAAAGACATATCTCAAGGTGGTACAAAACGTCAAAATTTTTGGACAATCACCAAAGATAAGGGGGAATAACGAGCCTGCCATTACGTTTACAGATGAGGATGCTGAAAGAATCCATCACCCACATGATGATGCAATCGTCATCACTTTACTCATCGCAGATCATACGACTAGAAAGGTGCTGGTGGATAATGGAAGTTCAATAGACATATTGTATTACCCCGCCTTCTAACAAATGAGGCTCGGACGAGATCAACTTCGTCCAGTATGTTCACCTTTGGTGGGATTTGAAGGAATGAAAGTGCAACCTGTGGGCACCATTACATTACCTGTGGTGGTGGGATCATACCCACATCAAATAACCAAGTGAATTTCCTCGTGGTGGATTGTTCGTCTTCTTATAATGCCATCATTTGAAGGCCACCTTTAAACAGTTGGAAGGCAGTAACATCTACCTACCACCTATCAGTCAAATTCCCTACAGAATACGGGATATGACAAGTGCAAGGAAATCAGTTAGCAGCAAGAGAGTGTTATTTAGCCATGTGGCTATGGACGAGCACGTGCAGACAGTGAGTATTAAGGAGAGAAGAATTGTTGCAGAGCTCCCCGAAATATTGGAAGACATCCCTCTGGAAGAGGGTAATCCCGAGAAGTTTACCAAAATTGGGACAAGTATAAAGGAAAGGATGAAGTAAGATCTCGTCCAGTTTTTAAAGAAAAGTATTGATGTTTTTGCATGGAGTCATGAAGACATGCCGGGAATTGACCCAAGTGTTATCACTCATCAGTTGAGTGTGCACCTATCTTCCAAGCCTGTTCGTCAGAAGAAAAGGGTCTTTGCTCCTAAGCGAGACAATGCTATCAAAGAAAAGGTCCAGAAGTTAACCACAACAAAGTTTATTCAGAAGTCTGTTATCCGAATTGGTTAGCTAATGTGGTGATGGTCAAGAATGCAAATGGCAAGTGGAGGATGTGTGTAGACTTCACTAATTTGAATAAAGCTTGCCCTAAGGATAGTTATCCTTTGCCATGGATTGATCAGTTGGTGGATTCAACAGCAGGTCATCAGTTGTTAAGCTTCATGGACGCCTTCTCAGGGTATAATCAGATAAGATGGACGAGGCGGATCAAGGAAAGACATCCTTTATTACCAGTCAAGGTTTATTTTGTTATAAGGTGATGCCCTTTGGTTTGAAGAATGCGGGGGCAACTTATCAGAGGTTAATTAATCACATGTTCCATCCACAGATAAGGCAGAATGTAGAAGTTTATGTGGATGATATGTTGGTAAAGAGCTTGGACGAGGCAAAGCATTTGAACGACCTTCAAGAAACCTTCGACATGCTTAGACGATATAATATAAAATTAAATCCAAGCAAGTGTGCCTTTGGTGTTTCATCAGGAAAATTTCTTAGGTTCATGGTTTCCTATAGGGGAATTGAAGAAAATTCTGATAAAATTCAGGCGATACTGGATATGGAGCCAACAAGGAATATCAAAGAAGTTCAGTCTCTCACTGGGCAAGTTGCTGCTCTTAACAAGTTCGTCTCTAAAGCTACTGACAAGTGTTTGCCATTTTTTTAAGGTTCTTAACAAAGCATTTAAGTGTACGGACGAGTGTCAAAAAACCTTCCAAGACCTCAAGACCTACCTCATATAGTAAGCTCAGCGTTAATTGGAGAAGAATGGAAGATACAGAAACCGGTTTATTATACAAGTCGAGCACTAAGAGAAGCGGAAGGGCGATATCCCATGATGGAAAAGTTAGCCTTTGCTTTGGTCACAGCTTCTATGAAGTTACGACATTATTTCTAGGCTCATGTCATCAACGTCCTGACAGATCATCCATTCAAGAAGGTGATGAACAAGTTGGAAGCCGCAGGACGACTGATCCAATGGGCCATAGAACTCAGCGAGTTTGATGTCAGGTACCAACCAAGAAGTGCAATAAAAGCACAAGTATTGGCGGATTTCATTACAGAGTTCACTCCCAATAAAGGTGAGCTAGACTAGGTGGATGAAGCTCAAAGGTGGGTTGTCGATATGGATGGCTCATCCACGTTATATGCAAGAGGAATTGGAGTTATACTCAAGTCCCCGAAAGGAGATAAGTTGAAATACGCAGCTCGTCTACAATACCAAACCACCAAAAATGAAGCTGAATATGAAGCTCTCCTTAAAGGATTGGAATTCGCTAAGTCCTTAAGGGCGGAGTCAGTGGTTGTCCAAGGAGATTCTCAGTTGATTATCAATCAAGTGAATGGAATGTGTGAAGCTAAGGAAGATCGGATGAAGAAGTATCTCAGCAAGGTAAAGCAGCTTGTCAAAAAATTTAAAGAAACCAGTTTTGTTCAACTCCCAAGGGAGGAAAACATGGAAGCAGATGTTTTGGCAAAAGCAGCTTTAGTAGGGGGAGCTCTGGACGAGTATGATAAAGTCCAATACATGCCAAGCATAGATCTTCTAGAGGTACAGCAGATTGAAGGAGAAGAAAATTAGATGATTCCAATAGTAATTTACCTCAAAGATGGAAGGCTTTCGCAGGGCAAGGATGAGGCTAGAAAGTTGAGGATCAAAGCTGCCAAGTATGTCCTCATAGACGAGGTACTATATAAAAGAGGCTTCTCTCAACCTTACTTAAGGTGCTTAGCTTCGGACAAATCAAACTATGTATTGAGGGAAGTTCATGAAGGCGCATGCAGAAACCACTCAGGAGCAAGAGCACTAGTCCATAAAGTCGTTCGTGCAGGTTACTACTGGCCAACTATTCAAGCAGATGTTAAGGCTTATGTGAAGGTGTGTGACCAATGTCAATGCTTTAGCAACGTCCCTAGACAACCATCGGAGTATCTCAACCCGATGATGGTCCTATGGCACTTTGCACAATAGGGATTGGATATCTTGGGCCTTTTTCCACTTGGAACTAGGCAGATGAAGTTTATAGTAGTAGGGATCGATTACTTCACTAAGTGGGTGGAAACAAAACCCCTAGCAAAGATCATACAACAGAATGTCAAAAATTTCGTTTGGAAGAGCATTGTATGCAGGTTTGGGGTACCTAGGGTACTAGTATCAGACAATAGACGGCAATTTGACAACACATTTTTCAGGGACTTTTGCGAGCAATTTGGAATCAAGAATCATTATTCCTCACCCTCCCACCCACAAAAAAATGGACAAGTAGAAGTAGCAAATCGATCCTTGTTGAAAATCATTAAGACTCGACTTGAGGGGGCAAAGAGATATGGCCAGACGAGCTACCAGGAGTTTTATGGGCTTACAAGATGACTGTGAGGACCCCCACAGGGGAAACTCCCTTAAAACTAGCCTATGGAAGTGAAGCAGTGATACCTGCAGAAGTGCATATGACAAACCATAGGGTGATAAAGTATCAGGACGAGGATAACGAGAAGCAACTTCGCCTCAACCTTGATCTGATAGACGAGGTGAGGATGAACACAGAGCAAAGGACAGCGAGGTATAAAAACCTCATGGCTAGACAATATGATGCAATGGTGAAACTCAGGCGCTTCAACATTGGAGACCTCGTCCTAAAAAGGGTCTCTTTGGCAACCAGAAATCCAGCCCATAGGAAACTGGGACCTAATTGGGAAGGACCCTACGAGTTATTAATTACAAAAGACAAGGATCATATTACTTAGAAGCCCTGGACGGGAGAAAGCTAGAGCACCCTTGGAATGTCAAGCATTTAAGAAGATATTATCAGTAAGATATCAGCTTGGACGAGCATCATCATGGATGAGATCATCCTAGACATTGTCACTCTGGATGAGATAAAGTTTGTGTTGCTTTCTGTTACTTGCATGTGTTTGTTATTAGCGTTATATTTTGTATTTTAATTCCCTAGAGGTGTATTAGTTTTTAAACTATGCGCTATGGACTATGGACGAAGTTATAGATTTGGTCCATCTGTTTGTATTTTTAATTCCCTAAAAAGCACTAGCTTCTAAGCATGTGTCATGCTTGTGGACGATGTTTATGTTATGTATATGCAGTTTGGATTTCCAATGTATGTGATGCATAAATCTAATTCCCATAATTTCATCCATAAGAAGGATAAGGCCTAAGACGAATAAAAATCTCTGGACGCAGGGATGTAACGTCTATAAGCTTTCCTCAAAATAAGAATAAAGCAAAGAAAAATAAGCTCAAGGCATATTCGTCCAAGAAACGGATGAGAAAATGCGCGCACGTGAGAATAATCAAAATCCCAGGGTAGAAATATAACCAACCAAAACAATCCAATCTTTGGATGAGTAAACGCTGGAAACGTCCAGCCTATGGACAAAGAGCAAAAACCAGCTACTAAATCCCTAGACGATTAAAGCTAGCAAAAGCAAAGCTTGTAAAAGCAGTGTCATTCGTAAGACGAGTTATACTTGTAAAATTCAAAGAAGGGTAAAAATGTTGAACATGAAGGAATTCTTAAACAAGGACAAGCTAAACACCTCCACGAGTGGATGTACCACACTTAAAAAACCAGTATAATGTGGATGATGTAAATAAAGAAAAATTCGTCCATAATATAACATGTTCAATAGTAAATAAAGTAATGGAAATAAACATTCATTTATAAAAGTTTAGAGAAGGGTAGATGACCACCATTCAAAAACCCTTATAAAGTAAAGCCTAGAAGGCAATTGTTTGAAAGCTCGTCATAAAGATTATAGATGAGACAAATGTACTTGGATAAATTTAAATGGTCCAAAACAACAGACCTCATACATAAAAAAAGAAAAGAAAAGGAAAATGACAAGATAATTTTTCAAACATTTTTCACTGAGGGTTATCTCCAGAAGTGGGAGCGTCCTGAGCAGGCTAGGTAATGGCATCGTCCTTAATGTTGACATCTTCAAAGCTCGTTTGAAGAAGAGAGCTTGCTGCACCAATGTTAAGCTTGATGGAACTGAAGTCAACTTCTGGGAAGTGTTCCTCAGTGTACATATGAAAATCTTCGAAGCCAGCAGCATAGTTTGTGTCCAAGAGATCAGTAAACTGTTTGGAAGCTCTGAACTCCATAACAACGTCCTCTTTAGCTTTCTTAAGAAGTGCGCTCAGCTCATCATTCTTCTTCTGAAGATGGTCAAGACGAGTGTCCTTTTTGATGATGTCAGCCTTGAGCTCTTCAACGAGGTTTTGCAATTCTTTGGTCTCGTCTGTAGCCTTAGCTGCCACTTCAGCCCAGCCCCTGCAATCGTCCTTAACCTCCTGTATCCTCATCTCAAGCTGAATCCCTGTCTTGTCCATTTTTGTGGCCTGCCTGGATGCTGCAATGAACTTTGACATTGCCTAAAAAAAAAAAAAAACTTGTTAGACGAGAAAAGTGTAAAGCACGCAGCCACGTCCTCATTAGTCAATGCCTTCTAAAAACGTTACCAAGCCAAGTCTTCATTTTCAACGAGATTCATAGGAACCCTTTGAAAAGGTTAAGACGAGATGGGTGCAGTGGTCTTGGACGAGGTGACTTCAATGGGCACAGACGAGTCTACATCATGGATTAGGATGGATGGCTGAGATGTAGGAGGGGTAGGAAGGCCAGACTTGACAACACCAGGCTTGGATGATCACTCGGCCAAAACCACCAGCGAGGCGCCAGCCAAGACTCTTCCCCGCCCCTCCCGGGGGATTGTAATTCGGGAGCTGACAAGTGGCTCACAACCCGCAGCTCCTGGCGGCGTTGAGGTC
Source organism: Quercus aquifolioides (assembly GCA_019022515.1). Classification (NCBI taxonomy): domain Eukaryota; kingdom Viridiplantae; phylum Streptophyta; class Magnoliopsida; order Fagales; family Fagaceae; genus Quercus; species Quercus aquifolioides. Next base: position 59,119,129 of record CM032326.1, on the reverse strand, counting down.
GCGTCCTCTTCGCGGGCAGTGCCCAACTAGCAGCCAACTTTTATGCTCGGTGGTGAGCCATTGCCGGCCAGTGCGAGCGTGAAGATGTGGGTGCAAGGCGAGGGGGGAAGGGTGGCAGAAAGCTTGGTGAGCGGGTTGCTCTTCCCGAGGATGTACATTTTTGGTCCGAAGGCTCCGAGGTCTCCATTATTCGGCGATTGCAGTGGCATTCCATCGCGGTAAGTTCTTTTACTTTGCTTCTCGTTTATCTTGTTTATGATAAGTTCCTCTTGGTTATGTTAGGCCGCGCAACTTACACATATACTCGACGAGAGGGCATGCGAGCTTGCTGAAGACGCCGAGAGGGAGAAGGCTCTAAAGGAAGTCGCTATTGACACGGCCCGGGATAAGGTTAAGGAGGCTGAGGTGGCTGAGCAGAAGGTACAATCCGCGGAGAGTGCGCGACAATTATTAGAACAAAGGCTGGCCGAGACAGAAGGCAGGTTAGGGGAGGCCAAACTGAAATTGGCGACGGCCGAGAGCCTGAACTCGGTTCGTGACAAAGAAATTGTTGAACTTAAGGATGCCCTGGACGCATGTGAGACAAAATGGTATAACGAGGGGTTCGCGGATGCAAAGAACTTCATGGAATCCGTCGTAATTCAAGCTCGGGCTTAAGGGTTTGAGGAGGGCTGGTTAGCTGCTCTTCAAGCAGCGGGGATTCCCGAGGACTCGCAGTTGTGGAATCCAGAAAAGATCCCTCGCCCCGTTGTTGCTCTCCCGGTCCAAAGTCAGGCTGAGGCTGCCGATGACGAGGATACCCCCAGTATGAGGGCCTTGGTCGAAGCCATTGATACTCATGTTGAGAACCCCGATATGGAGGCCACGAGCAATCTCAATGTCCCAGGCCATGCTGAAAACCAAAGGCCAACCACAGAGGATGCTGCGGGACAGATCTCGGAAGACATAGTCGAGCTTTTCCAAACCAACCCAGCCGCTTAATACTTGCAAACTCTATTTTTCTTTTACACTGATCTTTTATTTCTTCGGTATTGCCTAGTCACCGGGTTGTGGTGACTGAACATCTTTTATTTTGCTGTTTCCTTTTACCTACTTTATCACCGAGTTATGGTGACTGAATAATTTAATTTTGGTTTATGATTGACACTAAGCTTATCCTCCCCGAAGTTATCGGGTTATGGTAACGAGGAGAAATATTTTATTATTTGGTTGTCCATCCTTTATTTGTATTGAAACGTATTATCATTTGGCTATGAGAACCAAGCATTCCATGACTTGCTGTTTTATTAATGTGATTGTTTTTGCTTGCCCTTGGGGAATTTAGAATAAGGTTGTCATCTGCCCGTCGTTTATAAACTTAGAATAAATTTTTAAGGTTTCCACATGCTCGGTGATAAGGATCGAACCGAGGGTCAGGTTTATCAACTCAGAATAAATTTTTAAGGTTTCCACCTGCTCGGCGATAAGGATCGAACCGAGGGTCAGGTTTATCAACTCAGAATAAATTTTTAAGGTTTCCACCTGCTCGGCGATAAGGATCGAACTGAGGGTCAGGTTTCCGTCATTAGAATAGATTTTTAAGGTTTCCACCTGCTCGGTGATATGGATCGAACCGAGGGTCAGGTTTATCAACTCAGAATAAATTTTTAAGGTTTCCGCCTGCTCGGCGATGAGGATCGAACTGAGGGCCAGGTTTTTTTCCTTAGAATAAATTTTTAAGGTTTCCACCTGCTCGGTGATAGGGATCGAACTGAGGGTTAGGTTTCTGTCCTTGAAATAAATTTTTAAGGTTTCCACCTGCTCGATGATAGGGATCGAACCGAGGGTCAGGTTTCTGTCTTTATAATAGATTTTTAAGGTTTCCACTTGCTCGGTGATAGGGATCAAACAAAGGGTCAGGTTTCTGTCCTTAAAATAAAATTTTAAGGTTTCCACCTGCTCGGTGATAGGGATTGAACCGAGGGTCAGGTTTCTGTCCTTAGAATAAATTTTCAAGGTTTCCACCTGCTCAGTGATAAGGATCGAACCGAGGGTCAGGTTTCCGTCCTTTAGAAAATTTAGAAGGTTTCCACCTGCTCGGTGATGGGGATCGAATCGAGAAACAGGTTTCTGTCCTTAGTAAGATTCATGACTTAAGGTTCTTTCATGCTTGAAAATAGTAGTTGAACAGGGATGCGACAACAAAATGGAAAGAGTTTGCTCGGATCAACGCCATCACCTTCATTAGCAAACTTGTACAATATTACATTCAATTCACAGTTTACGGCACTGCCCATCAGTGATAGAATCTCTTTAGGTTATAGACGTTCCACGGCCGGGGTAGTGGCCTCTCGTCTAGGTCTTCCAAGTAGTACGCCCCTGCGCCCGCAACGGCGGTGACCCTGTAAGGCCCTTCCCATGTCTGCGCCAGCTTCCCTGCATTCGTATCTCACATGTTCCCCACGACTCTTCTCATAACCAAATCCCCGGCGATAAACTCCCTCGTTCTTACATTTCGGCTGTATCTCTGTGCGAGCTTTTGTTGATACTCTGCGAGCCATATAGTCACCATTTCACGACATTCTTCCAACTTGTCCAAGCATCCTACCATCATCTCATCGTTTTGGGCGGGATAGAATCCCGCGATTCGTGCACTGCACAGACTCACCTCGGTAGGTATCACGGCTTCCGCTCCGTATGTGAGAGAGAACGGGGTCTCCCTGGTGGACCTTCTGGGAGTTGTCCGGTATGCCCACAAGACTTTGGGCAGCTCCTCGGCCCAGCTTCCCTTTGCACCCTCCAGCCTTTTCTTTAGCCCATTGACAATTACTTTATTTACAGCCTCGGCCTGACCATTACTCTGGGGATACGCTGGAGTTGAGTACCTATTTTTGATGCCGAGATCACCACAGAATTCACGGAAGGCCCGACTGTCGAATTGTAGCCCATTGTCTGATATAAGAGAGTTCGGCACCCCAAACCTTGTGATTATATTCTTCCAAATGAATTTATTTACATCCACATCCTGTATATTGGCCAAAGCTTCTGCCTCCGCCCATTTGGTAAAATAGTCGACAGCCACCAGAACGAATCTTCGATTACCCGTCGCCCGGGGGAATGGGCCGATGATATCCAGCTCCCACTGTGCAAAAGGCCAGGGACTGCTGATCGGGTTCAAATGGCCTGTGGGCTGATGGATTAGAGGGGCATGCTTCTGACACTGTTCACATTTAAGTACATACTCCGCGGCGTCCTTCTGCATTTGAGGCCACCAAAACCCTTGTGTCATTGCCCGGTGCGCCAATGAACATCCCCCTACATGGCTGCCGCACACTCCATCATGAAGCTTGGCCAAGAGCTCGCCCACCTTCTCTAGGCGTAAGCACAAAAGGTATAGCCCTCCGAAGGACCTACGATACAAAGTCCGGTCTTCTAATAGCCAATACCGAGGAGCCATTCTACGGATCTTGCTGCCCTCTTTTTCGTCACACGGGAGTCGGTCCTCTGCCAGGAAGTCGATGATGGGATCCATCCAGCACGGCCCAAGGGTTGTGATCGCTATAACATCGATCTCTGCAGTTCCCGGATCATTCAATACCCTCACGCTCGGCTCGGAAACAAGCTCGATTTTAATTAGCGGGGTATCTCTTCTGCTACTGATGATGCCAGCGTGGCGAGGGAGTCGGCGTGTCTGTTTTGTGTTCGAGCCACTTGGAAAACCTTTACCGTGCTGAAGCCGGTTAAAGCCTGCTTCACCTGTTCCAGGTATGCTTTCATCCGAAGATCTCGGGCTTCAAAACTGCCCTGCACCTGATTAACCACTAGACGCGAATCAGAATACACCTACACTTCCCGAGCACCTAAACTTGAAACTGTCCTCAGTCTGGCCAGAAAGGCTTTGTATTCTGCCTCGTTGTTGGACGCTTTGAAACCCAACCTAAACAAGTGCTCTAACCGTATTCCTTCCGGGGTGATTATGACAACCCCCGCATCGACCCCGTGGAGCTCGACGCATCGTCCACGAATACCTTCCACGGGTGGGCCTCCAAATGACAAACTATCTCCCTATTTGCCTTCGGCGAAAACTCGGCGATGAAATCTGCAAGGATCTGTCCCTTCACTGAACTTCGGGATCTGTACCTTATGTCAAAAGAACCAAGCCGAGTTCCCCACTTTGCTATTCGGCCCGTGAAGTCTGACCTCTTCAATAGTGACTGTAAGGGATACTCGGTTAAGATGTAGACCATATAAGCCTGAAAGTAGTGCGGCAGCTTTCTCGTAGCATGTATTAGGGCCAACACAAGTTTCTCCAGAGGTAAGTATCTCGTTTCGACGTCAACTAGAGTCTTGCTGATGTAGTACACGGGTTGCTGGATTCCTTGGTCCCTTAGTAGCGTGGCGCTCATGGTGTGCTCAAACACTGCTAGGTACATGAATAAATCCTCACCCGGTTCTGGTGCCGCTAGCATGGGTGCCCACGCCAGATAGTCCTTCAGATCCATAAAAGCTTTGTCGATTTCTTCGTTCCATTGAAATTCGATCCACTTCTTCAGAAGTTGGTAGAATGGTCGGCAGCGATCTGCGAATTTGGAGATGAACCGATTAAGGGCGACTAGCATCCCGGTCAACACTTGTACTTCTTTCAGATTGCACGGTGGCTTCAGTCTTTTCACAGCCTCAATTTGGTCGGGGTTGACCTCTATTCCCCGCTTAGTGATCAGATACCCCAGGAATTTTCTGGCCCCCACACCAAACATGCACTTCTCGGCATTAAGACATAACTTGTGCTGTCGGAGAACCTCGAAAACCCCCTGAAGGTCCTCTATGTGTCGTGCTACCTGCTTGCTCTTCACCACCATGTCGTCAATGTATACTTCAACTGTACGCCCTATCTTATCTCGGAACATTCTCATCATCATTCGTTGGTATGTGGCTCCGGCATTCTTTAGTCCGAAGGGCATCACCGTGTAATGATAATTGGCCTCCGGGGAGATAAATGCCATCTTCTCTTGATCCTCGAGCGCCAGGGTGATCTAGTGATACCCTTGAAAAGCATCTAGAAAGCTCATCCTCGGGTGCCTATACGTGGCATCCACCAACTGATCAATCTTTGGCACAAGGAAAGGGTCTTTTGGGCATGCTCGGTTCAGGTCCGTGAAGTCCACGCAAACCCTCCACTTGCCGTTTTTCTTCTTCACTACCACGGTATTTGCCAACCAATCCGGGAAGAAAACTTCCCTTATCACCCCAGCATCCTTCAACTTTTAGACTTCCGCTTTCACCGCTTCGGCGTGCTCCCAGGCCGATCTCTTCGGCTTTTGCTTTTTAGGAGGGAACTAGGGGTCAACTCTAAGTCTATGAACAATGAACTCAGGATCCACCCCGGGCACTTCATATGGACTCCATACAAACACATCCACGTTCTGTATTGGGAGTAATAACATTTCTACTTTTTCCTGCTCGTCCATGCTTTTCCCTATATGGAAACACTTGTCGGCATCTCGGAGTACCTTTACCCTTATCATTTCCTCGGCACAAACACCCCCCCACTCTCCTCGGTCATCTTGTAATTGCTATAATGGGACCCCCTGTGACAGGTCCTTCTGTTGGGTATGCTCCCCCTGATCAGCTATCTCCTTCCTTCGGTTAATTGTGGTGACTAAACATTGTCTAGCCGTCTGCTGGCTTCCCCTTACCACAGTGATACCATGCTCGGTAGGAAACTTCAATTTCACATGTAGGGTGGATGGGACGGCCCCCATTGCGTGGATCCACGGTCTTCCTAGTATCGCGGTGTACGGGAAGAAAGAAGCCACCACTATAAACGTTACTACCACCTCCTTGCCCTCCATATTCACGGGCAGAGATATTTGCCCCTCGGGTATTACGATTTTGCCATCAAACCCGACCAAAGGTGTATTGTACTTAGAGAGGTCCCCATTCTTCAACCCGAGCCCCCGGTACAGGTCCGGATACATCACGTCGGCCCCACTCCCCTGGTCTATCATCACCCTTTTTACCAAGAAGCCGCCTATCTGAGCAGTAACTACCAACACATCGTCGTGCGGTTGGACCGTTCCCTCCAAATCATTATCGTTGAAAGCGATTGGTTCGCGGGTAATTTTCACCCTCTTCCCGGCAGGTTGTGCGCCCGAGCTACCATCCACTAGGACCATACTTAACACCCCTTTTTTTCTCGCCGAGGCGAAGCCCCTCGGAGGTGCGTGTATGACCTCAATTATCCCGAGGGGAGGTGCAAGGGGGATGCCCCTCTGCGCGGCTCCTTGCCCTGTCCCTCGGTCCCTCGCGTCTACCACAAACTCCTTCAAATACCCAGCCTTGGCCAGCTGTCCGAGATGATCTTTTAAAATTCGGCATTGCTCGGTGGTATGGCCCTTGTCTTTATGGTAGGTGCAGTATAAGTTCTTATTCCTCCTAGAGGGGTCACCACCCATCCTGTTCGGCCACCTGAAATATGGCTCGTGTTTAATCTTGTCCACAATTTTGTGCACGGGCTCCTTGAACGTCACGTTTACCTCCCCTACTGGCGCTTCTGGCTCTTGAATTCTCAAATTCCCCCGAGTCCTCGGTTGAAAACCACTCTGCCGAGGACGATCTATCATCGGCGCCTTACCTTTGCTTTGTATTCGGTCATCTTACAGCCGTTTATATTCTTCAATGTGCCTCATTAGCTGCCTCATGTCCTCGAGAGGCTTCTTAGTCAATGACTCCTTCAGCCCGGACTCCTCGGGCAATCCCATTCTGAAAGTGCTTGCGGCAATCTTCTCGTTTCCTCTGCCGATCTCGTTGTAAAGCTCCCAGTATCGGCTAGCATAATTTCGAAGGGTTTCCCCTACCCTCATCTTCATAGACAGCAGTGCGTCTACCGGTTGCGGCACCTGGCTACATGTTACGAACCGGGTCTCGAACTCCTGTATCAGCTCTGCGAAATTGTGGATGGAGCCCTTGTGCAACCCATTGAACCATCTTAAAGCTGTGGGACCAAGGCTAGAGGGAAAAACCTTGCACATTAGAGCATCATTGCGGGTATGTAGAGACATCATTTGGATATAGTGGTTGACGTGCTCTATCGGGTCCAATTTCCAATCATATGAATTGAAAGGTGGGCATGTAAATCTGTCCGGCATTGGTGCCCGCTCAATGTCTGCTGAGAACGGGGACCGAGCTGCCCTACGCAGTGCCCGGCTCATCGCATCCATGGCTGCATTGTGGGGCCGTCTCTCTTCCGAAGAGTCTGAGCCCCGATCTTCATACTCCCGTGAACGTGAGCGGTTTCGTCGTCGATGAGATTCCCTTGCATGCGAACGGTTTCGGCACCGACGGGACTCTCTCGAATGTGAACGTTCTCGGTGGTGGTGGGATCCTGACTGATTTGATCCCATTCCATGTCGTTCTTCCCCGGCGTCAGGCCTTCTCCCTTGGTTGTCTTGATCCATTCTGTGGCGCCCGTTTCTTTCTTCCAACTCTAAATCTCTTACCAACCTACACTGCCGTTCAAGCTCCTCATCCTGCTCGTCAAACTACTTGTGCCCTGAAGCATTGGACACTGTTCTCTGTGTTTGATATGACCCTTCTCCAAGGCCGGACCGTTCTTCCTCTTGCTCGTAAGCACGATCTTCATGCCTCTTCTGCCTCCGTTCTTGCCAAGAGGATCCCCGGGAAGATCCTACTAAGCCACTTTCAGCGTCACTTCTAGAACGTCTCCCAGACATCTTCCCGTGCATGAGTCTCAGCGGAACCACTGCCTTATAGGAGATTCCCACAGACGGCGCCAATTGTGCGCACCGTAAGCGAGACCACTGGGCTAGAACTCACTCGGGCCGACAACTTATTTGTATAATGGGCTTGGATTTCCTACACTAGGTCATTCTCAGCACTGGGACTCAATGAGATCACTTTTCTCTTTTCCCCTACCTGAATCACTCTTCTCCTCGTCCTCCCTCACTCCCTCTCTCTTATTCCTCACTCCTTTTATCTTTTTCTCTATCCACCTTCAACAACCTCCTTACGTTCCTGTGTTTCTCATATTTATAGCTTGAATTTAGTGGAGAGGCTATGATTATCTTTAGTTTTAGTGCAACAGGCGGTCCAATGTTATCAATCATAAGTGGGAGGTTAAGTGGGAGTGGGATATGGTGAAAATGGCCTTGGAACTTGATTCCCACTCCAGAAAGCATGCCCGGCAGCGGTGCTTCTGGGTGCTTTCGAGTATGCAAATGACAATATGTTCGGACGCTGTTCCTGTTTCATTGCTCGGTAATGTCCCCCGAGTAAGGATCAAGTGAAAAGACATGAGCCTGCCGTTCAAATGGGCCCCACGGACCGCACCTTACCCCCTTGATTCGTGCCCGGCTAATCTAGTGGCCCTTGGGCCCAGCTTCTGATGAGGGAGTTAGCAACCATGGGCCCATTTGCGCAGTTTGGGCCTACTGTCCAGATGTTCCCAGGGGAGACGTACCGTACAGGTACATAAACCTTAAAAGCTTATAAAAGCAACAAGTACAAACAGTAAATGAAAACTGAATAACATCTTAAAGATGAATATGTGTACCAGTTAACCACAAGTTTTCCCAAAAATTATTATAAACATATCCACACAGGAGAATATAAAAACTAGCAAGCAAATAACAATAAACAGGGCAGGTAAATATGTGTGAGTGTATATCAACTATATCAACTCTTTTTGAGCACACAACTCCCCATTTCAGTATGCACACTCCTTCTCATTCTTGTGCTGCTCTCTCCCTTTTTGACACGAATAGCTAAAGGCTATCTTCCAGCTATCACTACATAGCATCCAGTTGTGTCTCAATAGCTGTGAGACGCATTTGAGTTTGGTTGTTGATGGAGTGGAGAAGCCATTCCAAATCGGAAATCCGATGAAGCACATTTTCAATCAAGTAACTTTGCTTGGCTGTTTGAAATCCAGGGGGAATAGATGGAGTACCAGTTGAATGCACAGGAGTAATTGAAGCATGAGCAGTTGGAGTTTCATAGGTGGATGGCTCACTCTTAGGTGTTCTAGAGGAATGACTCTTGCTTGCTTAAAGAGTCATCATAGATATTGGTCTAGAACGCGGTATAATCTTTCCATCTGTTGGTGAATAGACACCTTCACGAAGCAAGATCTTCATGATGAGACTGCGAAAAGGAAGACATGTTCGGGTTGCTGTTCGAGCTGCTGCTTTTCCAATGGTCTGAAAGATATGAGCACAGATGTCGATTGGAACTCTGTTAATTAGATCGCACATACATTGTGCTCTTCCAAGATTGATGAAGGCGGTGTTAGACAATGGATAGAGGTTGGAGAAGATGATCAATTTCAGAGTCGTCAGTTCAGGTGAAAATTGTGCAGTGCTTATAGAGGAACCTTTGCTTGAAATCTCATGCTCAGGTCCAAGAACTTGACTAATATCATGTAGCTTAGGCTCTTTATCATCGTATGGAGTGAGATCCACATTTGCTGGTCTGGTGATACGAAGAGTCTTCGCAACGAAATCTGAATTGATGGAAAATTCTTTTCCTCTTACCCAACACTTCAACTCTACTCCTGTGTATCTTGCATTAGAGTAGAATTCCTTAACCAATTCGTCAACCGGGTCCACAAAGTTCCCAAATAAATCAGCCCAATCTTTTGCTTCAAACAACCTGGGAATAAATGTTGTTTCCAATGTATTAAATTTGACAATCCTTTCCACCACAGTGGGAGCCTTTCTGAAAATGTTGTCATAGGTCTGTGAGTCAGTTGGAGTTCTGAATTTCTCAATATCTGAATCTCGAGATGTTAGGGTTTGTGCCCTAAAACCCAATTTATTGGCATGTCATGAATAATTAAGTTGTTTAATTATTTGAGACTATTTATGAACTAATGGGACATTATCTTAGTCCATGAGATGCATGTATGTGATTTATGTGATTTAGTCACAGAAGATATAAATCATAAGTTCTTTGTAAATTCAGAATTTTAGTTCGTAGTCGGTGATGAAATTGGGCATTTCATCTGCGAAGACTATAACGTATCAACTAAGATGATTTGTCTTGATCATGGAAGTGGAGACTTCTAGTTGATATGTTGATATGTTTTAAGAGTTAAGACATATTGAACTGAACCGCTGTGAGATTTATTATTCTCCTAACGACTGTCAAATGAATAATAAATCTCACGACTTCTATTTACATCAACTTTAAATCCTGAGAGAATAATGGACCTGATCATGAGATGTAGGTTGCTTTGATATATCAGGAGTGAGATCTATAAGTTACGGTCAAAACCTCAGTATGTTGGGCAGCTGCATTTAGTGTTGATGGAACATATATTCTCAAGATAGAATTCATAATCTCTTAACGGAGATATAAAATATTCCTTTGAGATAAGTTTAATGAGTTTAGTTATTCAGAGTGTTGGGCCCAACCACTTTAGTAAGGAGTGACTAAAGTATATATTTATGGAATTGGATTTCATAAATATATGATGAATAACATAAAGGATTAAACCGGGTACTCAAGGATTAAGATGTAGTAATCTTCAAAGTGGCAGTCTACATTCATGACTTTGTATTACTACGAATATTTTAATGAAGGGGTTGCATGTATAATAAAGTCTTGGGATATAATTTATTAATAAGGCCTAGAATGCAATTATATTCTTATAGTAGTATTGAATATAATTAATGGTAACTTTGGACTTGTCAAGAGTTGACAAAAAAGTCCAAGGCCCATTGGAGCTAGAGTTTTATTTGTTCCCTTTTGTCCCATCTCAAGCCACAAACTAAAACCCAATTAGGTAGGCCCAAAAGGCTAACCCAATTAGATAATCAGTCATTATTTAATAAGAGTTATTAAATAAAGAAACAATGAGAATAGTTAAAACGTACGTATGAGAAAAAGAAAAGAAATCAGTTTTTCTCCACAAGGAGAAAAAGAAGGTTTTTTTTTTTAGAGTCTATGTACAAAAGACTGATTGAGAGACCACACATCTTGGGCACCATGTGGAATTGAGATGAAGATTGAAGGTATTCTCAAGTCATGTTTTGAAATTCACTGCATCAAGGTACGCTTTCTATTCTTTATTCTAGAATTCATGGTTACATGTTATCTTTTATGATTGAAGTAGATCCGTGGTTGTTGCTTCCGCTGTGTGTTTTGTATGAGATACAAAATCAGATTTTCTAACACGAGACAGCTGAGTCGAGGGACGAGTCCGCTTAGCAACAAGGGATGGAACTTCAATTACAATGTCTTTTCCTTTAGTGGAACGGCGTGACATCTGCAGAAAAGAAGACACACAGCAGAGAACCAAGAGCAAAAACCCAAAACATGGAACCCAATTTGATTAGATTCAAGTTAGTTGAAGAATTGAATAAGCAGTAAAGATCAAAGACAGATATGACTCAAACACAGACCATTAACCAAGACAGTACAAAGAAAATAAGTAACACTGATGCAATGAATATCTGAGAAATAAAATGGTGACCAAAAATGATGATTGTTCAGAAACAACTCAGTAGAAAATGAACAATGAACATTGCACTGTCACAGATAACTATCATTGTGACCCTTTACCATGAAATGATATAAACATAACAACACATTCAAGAAACACAACACAGATGACAAACCCCATAAAAAACAACTATGAGAGGAGCATCAAACACACAAAATCACCAACATTTAACCAAGAGCTCTCAACAAAAATAAAACAAAACCATGAACGAACATAGTATAACTCAAATCACAGTGACAACACATAAATCAAGAAAATATTGCTCAATTCATGAAATATGAAGTGAGAAAGAGAAAACTCATACCTTTTTCTTGAAGATTTGAGAAAAATGGTGCAAAAATGGAGAATTTTCGAAGAGAGACACGGTGTGTTTGAAGGAGTGAAATGGGAAAGACAATGAACAGTCACAAAAATACAAGGGAAAACTAAAATGATTTTAAAAACTGCAAAAAATGTGCAAAACACGCGTTTTTTGCGACTGGATCAAGTCGCCAGGGTAAGCCGCGAAACACTTTGAAACCAAGATTCGTGAAAAATTTTCTAAGTGTTTTTCACGACTGGAAGGTCTACTCGCAAGAGAGTCGCGAGGTGAGCTGCGAAAATCTCTGTGTACCTCTCACAACTGGACCTTCTACCCGCGAACAAGTCGCCACACTGAGCTGCGAAAACCATAAAAACACACATTTTAAAAAAATATTCTAAGTTTTTTTCGCGACTAGGGGATTTACCCGCCAGTGAGTCGCGAAAACCTTCTGAGTAAAATTCGCTACTGGGGCATGCGGCTGGACCAACCCGCGACTAAGTCGCCAGAACAGGGCAATACTATTTTTGAAATTTTGAAACTTTTGTAAAAACAAAATACTTTCCAAAAACAAGCTAAAATACTCAAAAATCTTTTTGTGTTTGATCAACAAAGATTGAGCATGTGAAAACACATTTAAACAAGTACAATCACACAAATGAATATGACATTCATTGAACATAGACATTTGTGATGTGTGTGAATATCAAAAATGAGATAGTCCTTAGTCTAATGTGAAGCTTTAATGATCAATTCAATCAAGGCATACACAACTAGCACTAGATAATGTGACCCATCTCAATTATAGAAATATGCATATATGACCTCCCACATAAACTTGAGTACAATATCTTTGAAGCTTTTCATTTGGCTCCATGTACTACATATCATTTAATCTTTTTAAATCAACACATCTCATTGTGAGATCGATGCTTGAAATTTTTGATATTTCACTTTGATGAGTTAGCCTTTGGCTTTTTGGGCATCATACATTTTATTTTTGGTCGCTTTCCCTTTTTCCTAGTCAAATACTAGTATGTGCGACAGGCTTTTGTAGCTCAAAATCTCTTTTCATTTGGAGATTTACATTTGGTGAGCTCTTTGAGTAAAGCAAAAAAATAAAAGTGGGAAGATATATAGGCACAAGTCTATGCATGTCTCAAGATCAACAAAACCATTCACTAATCATTCATAACAAGGTTGAAGATCTATTTACAACAGTCACATAGATTTCAGAATTTCTTCCACAATGATATGAGTGCATAAAAAACAAGCTAAGCTTGTAGATGCACAAGGCCATTAGTACAAAGGTACAAGGCAAAACATGTTTTGAGACAAAAAACTCAATAATGCCGATCAAACTTTTTGGATTTTCTACTTTTTATGTGCTTTTTGGATTTTTGACACAAAAGCAATAAAAAGTTGATAAAAAACAAACAAAAAAACAAATTTTCAACACTCATTAGCAAAAAGCAAACTACCAAACATAATCACAAAGCATAGGAAGAATTAATGCATGGACATGTTATAATGCTTATGCATGAGTACCCTTCGTCACCCACACGTCACGTGCGTTTGGGGTGATATCCTTGACGGATTGGGTAGAAGAGTTAGGACTTTCAAACCTTCTTGTGAAGCTTTCCAAGCAAGTGGTGAAGGCACCGATCATCTTCATCACGTCCATCATTCTAGGATCACGGTTTTGACTTCTTGGTTGCTCACCACCCTAAAACCTCTTGTCATTTCTTCTTCCTCGTGATCGAGGAGCGCTTGCATTGTTTAACGCTCTCAGCTTATGATAGTTGGGTGTGGTATGTCTTTGCAATCCGCAATAGTGACAAAATTGATTCCTTCTAGGACCCCGTTGTGATCTTCCTCTAGCTTCAAATCTGGCTTCTGATTGATTACGGGACTTATTTAACACCCGTTGATCAGCCACCTTCTTCTTCTTTTCAACCTTAACTTTCTCAGGAATAGGCTCTTCTACAACCGTTTCTTTGGCATTCACAAACTTCACTTCTTTGGTGACATTGGCTGATGAGCTACTCCCTCCGGTATATCCCAACCCGGATTTATCTGAGAAGTGTTTTTGAGATGAAATAACATCTTCTAGCTTCTTGGAGGAGACCCTTTCTATCTTGGCATGTGCTTGCCCTACCTCTTGCTCAAGAAATCTCACTTTTGTGTAAGCTTTTGATAGCTCACCATTTAGTGTTTCAATCTCACACTTTGATTCCTTATATCTGACTAAGAGACTTCTATAGTTCTCCTCTGCTTTCTTCATCTTCTTCACAGCCGCCTTCGCCACCCTTGCATACTCTCCCGATTTCTCAAGAAGTAAGGTGTAATTCTCTTGAAGAGCACCTGTATTCTCATCCTCTTCAGCATCTAATTTTTCCACAATCCCTATGGATTCTTCATCATTGTGCTCCCCAAGTTCTTGTACAAGTTTATTCATGTCTTCCGAGGACTCAACATGTTCAATAGTCATAAATGCGGAGTAATTTCCTTCTCCGTCACAACTATCCTCTGAATCAGAATTTGATGAATCCAAGTCACTTAGAGTAATGGCATAGACCTTGCCCTTCGATTTCAAATAATTGGGACATTCTTTCTTGAAATGTCCATGTCCGTTGCACTCGAAGCACGTGATTCCTTGAGAAGATTGGGGTTCTCTACCATCTTTCCTTCTGAATTCCTTTTTCTCCTTCCCAAAATTCTGAAATTTCCCTTTGTCACCAGATTTCCCACTGTTCTTGAGTTTTAAGAACTTCCGGAAGTTTTTCACAAGGTACACCACATCTTTATCTACACTATCTTCATCCGAAGAGTCATGAGATACTACCCTCTCATCAATTGTCTTAAGAGCAAGAGATTTTGTCTTCTTTTGCGTGGGTAGTGACAATTCATATGTCTACAATGAACCAACCAACTCTTGAACTTTAATGTTGTCAAGATCCTTGCTCTCTTCAATAGCTGTTACTTTGGCACGGAAGCTTTCCGGCAGTGACCGAAGGATCTTCCTTACTATTTTAGAATCCTCCATCTTTTTCCCCAAATTGAATTTGCCGACGACCACCTCGTTCAGCTTACTATAAAAAGAGTCAAAGGACTCATCCTCGCTCATCTTGAGCTCCTCAAAGCGAGTGGTCAACATTTGTAGTTTAGTGTCTTTCACTTTCTTTGTTCCTTCATAAGTAGTCTCCAGAATCTCCCATGCTTCCTTAGCAATAGTGATATGTGAAATCCTTGAAATTCTTCTGGAGAGACACCACAAAAAATAGCATTCAAGGCTTTACTATTAGCATTAGCCGCCGCAAGAGCTGCCTTATCCCAAGTGGATTTGGCAGCCTCCGGCCTAGTCCAACCTACTTCAACTGCATCCCACACAGCATCACCAATAGAACACAAAAATGCCCTCATTCGGACTTTTCAAAAAGCATAATTATTACCATAAAAAAAAGGTGGCACATTTAAAGATTGAGACCTATCCATCTCAATACGGGGTCAGGGATCGCACTAAGGTGTTTAAACCACAACAAGTGCACCCACTCTAATACCAATTGAAAGTTCAAATGGCGTTGAAAACACTATGAACGTTTAGACCCCCAAATACAAATTACCAATTCAAGCTTATTATCAAACAATAAATGTGCGGAACATGAACATAAGCTAATGACAGAATTAATAAACAATCTATACCAAATAAAATCACATCCACAGCAGTAATTAAATGGCAAAGATTAAGGGAAGAGAGATGCAAACACAAGGACAACACAACGACGTGTTATCGAAGAGGAAATCGAAGCCCTCGGCGTAAAACCTCTCTGCCACCCTCCAAGCGGTAAATAATCCACTAAAGAATGTAGTTGGGATACATGAACAGCAATAGACCCTCCAAGCCTAATCTACCCAGTATACCTAAGCCCTCCAAGCTTCTTGCTCCAACAAGGTTGCGCCGAACATTTTTCTTCTCTAGCTTACCGAATTCTGCTATAGCCCATAGCATCAACCAATAACCATTGGTTCCTTCCAAACTGCTTCCCTAAGCACCAAAAGACCTTCTCACAGACGTGGGTATGGTGAGAAAAGGATTTGGTCAAGAACCTCTCAAGGATGTATCAATGGAAAGGGTGAGAGTAGAGGAATTTGAAGAGTCTCTTAGGTAAAGATTGTAGATGAATCAATCTTGTTTTTCTCTAGGGTTTCTCTCTCAAAATTCTCTCTGGAAGCTCTCTACATTTCGTGGGTTTAAGGGGTATTTATACTTAGGTGAGAAAGGAATGCGAAGAGTCAGTTTTTCCCAAACAGGGCTGGTTGGTGGCTTGGCCTCGCGACTTGACTGAGAGTTCAAGCCGCGTGATAACAGAACGGCCAGGCTGGACCTTTTGTCCTGTAGTGCACCAGCTGGCGTGACTGTTCATCTTCTCGCATGCTTCACTCGTGTGCTGCAGTTGGCGACTTGCTAGTCGCGAGTCATCCGCGAGTCCCAGCCGCGAATCCCTGCATCCTTGCACAGACTTGAGCATTTCTTCACACTCTCTCACTCACTACCCTTACATGAATCCCACCTAAATATATGGTTTCTAAGTGCTGAAATACAAGCAAATTGGCACGGAATAAAGCCAACAAGATGGTTGATTAAATTCAACCTTACAACCCTCACACGGTTTAGTGCAATTTGTTTGTCAAATACCTTCTTCCTGTACTGTGTTTCTAACTCTTTGACCAATCCATGGCAGATATTGCTTTTCTAAAATGCGTTAATTTAAAAAGGTCCAAAAATTAATTTTTTTTAGACATGGCAAAACAGGTCAGAATTTTTTGACCCAACCCGTTTGACCCACAACCCGATTGACCCGTTTTAAAATGGCCCGTTTTGACCCATGACCCGTTTTGACTCGCGACCTCGATTGACCCGACTTGAACCCGACCCGACCTGCCCGTTTTGCCACATCTACCAACGTTGAGTAGATTGAGATTGAGATGTAATTCTTATAAAATATTTACTTATTCTTCTTCACTTAATATGTTATGTACTCCATTATAGTTTATCATTCTTTACTTGCCACCTTCATTTTCTCTTCCTACTTTAAACAAATCGAAGATTATACCAAGATTAGCTTCTTGAAAGATGGAACAAGAGTTGCACCAAATTTGGGTATCAAGTGTTTAGTGGTAATTGGTAAGTGGTAACAGTATCACCAGTAAGAATCTAATCACAGTTAAGGAACTCAGAAACAATTGACAAATAGCATCTATTTAAAAAAAAAAAAAAAAAAAAAAAACTTGTTTGAAAAATACGGTTCAACTTGACCCATCCCGTGACCCGACTCGACCTGCGACCCAATTGACCCGTGACCAGTTTTGACCTGCGACCCGACCTGAACCCGACCCGACCCGACCCACCCGTTTTGCCACATCTAATTTTTTTTTGAAAAAAAAAATCCCTTATTCGGTCTAAACACCCTCCCCATAGAATCAAAGAAGTGAACCTACCCCCAAAATCCCACCCTAACTCGATTGGGATTCCCATAGTATGCTTTCGCCATTATGTTATGTGAGTTAGTATTTTTCAGGAAATCAATAACCATATTTGCTTCATGGATTTCATGGGCTAATACATAATATATTCAAAGTTTGAGTTCTCTTGACCGATGAAGTTTAATTGTTTGCTCCATATAAAAAATAATTTTGCTCTTTGCTAAAACTTGTGTCTTTATGCAGTGATCTTTTCTAGGATCTGTCATCTAATTGCACCATCCATGTTTTCTTTACAATAACATTTTTTTTTCTTTTCTTTTAATATACAAATCTTATATGAAACTATGGGTAGATATGAAATTTAATGGCAAAATGAAAAGGCACAACTTTTACTTCTTTTTTTTTTTTTTTTTTTTTTAAGTAGACATGTCATAAATTTGTATAGCCACATGGCGCAATGAGGAATGGTCAACAAAAAGTCAAACATTTCGATTATTAGTTATTACTAGTTTGTAACTCCATGCATATGCATGGATACATTTAAAAATATATAATAAAATGCATAATATAATTCCTATATATATAATTTAAATACTATTGATAGTTATTTTTATATTTTGTTGATTCTTTAAATACTATTGTGAAGCACATATATATATATATATATATATTTTTTTTTACGATTCATTTATTCTAAACTCTTTGGTTTTTGTACTTAATAACTCACTTAGATGAATATTTATGATGTGGTCCCACATTTGATTCTAAAATTAAGAAATAAAACTCTTTAAGAATAAATAATTTAGGACACATGACACAAAATTGGAACTTTAATTTGAAATTCTAATTTGAGTTTCTCTCAATTTCACCTATTATTATATATATATATTAGTCGCTAACTTGTGCAATGCATGGAAAAGTTCTTAGAAATGCTAAATTTTATTTTATCAAATTAAATGCATTTTTTGTCGGATTGAGAGAAATTTAGTTAAGGTAAATTAACCTTTTTGATTTGCATTTTACGGAATAAGTCACACAAATGGTTAACTGCGGCACTAATATTCAAAGGAATGTAGAAAATTCATTAGAATTGAAGTTAAGCAACCAGACATAATAGAAACCAAAGCAAATTGTTGTCCATTTGAAGCAATTTATATGTTAATTATAGGCAGAAGCTTATAACATTGTTAATTGCCTTCATAATAGAAAGAGACTTTCAGAACTATGACATGGATGCTGGTGATGATACAATATAGAAAATCTTTGAAAGACTATCCTCAGATGCCTCAGCCAGATGTAAATCTTCTTATTCATAAAGGAAATAGACTTATTGAAGAAGAAATGTCATATGATATAGGAAGTTTACAAAGAGAACATGAGATCTTGATATTTAGCCTCAACAATGAACAAAGAACAATCTATAATTCTATAACGGATGCTGTTTCTTCTGAAAGTGGGGGAATGTTTTTCATCTATGGTCATGGTGGAACGGGAAGAACATATCTTTATATAACAATTTTGGCTGCTGTAAGATCAAAAGGAAAAATTGCTCTTGCAGTTGCTTCTTAGGTATTGATGCTTATGGGTGTATTTAGCTATCATGAACATGATTTCGGAAGTGCTTGAAAGGGTGATCCTAGAGGATAGGGTTAACTTGCATGGTGGAGTCGTGCCATGGCTGCTAGAATTTGTTCCTAAGGTTGGACTTGAAATTGTCAAAAATGGAATTTTGAGCTTTTCAGGTGCCAATATTTTAGAGCATCTTGCTAGCTCTTTCATTGAAACACTATGTCATTTGAGACAACAAAGTAACTATTATGAGAATTTGACCAGAGAGTTCTATATTGCATTGAAAGAAAATGAAAGTATATCAGGTATTTATACAAAGTCTAAGAGTAAACATTGTTGTTTTTATAGTCATAGCTACATTTCTTCCATTGCTCTGTTCTAATACTCTGCTTCTTTGCCTGAGTCAACAGCTACAATCCAAACTTGCTCGACCTTCAACTTGAGTCCTTGATCTTGTCCTTCTGATAACTATGAAACATCATTGGTTTCTGTATGTCGTCTTAGTGTAATTGTCCAAGTTGGTGTAAAGATTGATAAAAACACAAAGGCTTAAAAGAAAAAACTGACCTCTTTACATAGATATGGAGAGTGCCACATAATTGAAAAATAAAAAAGTAACAAAACCCAGAAACTGAAAATTCCTAATAACAATTCAGGTAGAATTTAATCTTCTAGGTGTATACTTCTTTGACCCACAGGAACCGCACTTGCACATAACTCTAAGATGGGGGAAAAATAAAATAATAAATAAGCATCTTAATGAATCCTTCAACAAAACAAACAAAAAGTTGTTGTAAGGAGTGCATAAGAATCAAACTTTTTGAATTTTTCACTTTTTATGTGGTTTTGGATTTTTTACTCACACAAAATTAAAACAAAAAGGTAAGATCAAAATAAAAACAATGCATATGAATAAATGCATGGTGCATAAAATGCATGAAGATATAACATGCAATGCATGAGGGGTCCTACAAAGATCGAAAGAATTAGATCAATGACCAAAAGAGTAAAAGCTCAACCATAGGAACCCTTCCTCATCCAAACAGAATGATTGTTTGGAATGAGTGTCTCATGAGAAGTGAGATGAGGGTTGGAAGAATGAGAACCGGAGATGCACATAGTCAAGGAGTTAAGAGCATTAAACACTTTCTTTAACAACATGTTATTTTCACTCAAATCTGGTTTACTCTTTTTAGCACAACTTCCAAGAGGCTCAAGTTTCTCTTTTCTTTTGAGAGCATGAAACTTAGAGCAATGTGGTCTTAGATGACCAAAAGCACCACAATGGTGACACACAATGTGTTTAGGTCCACTAGGCTTTTTGGGAAGGGATCTAGCAACATGGTTTTGTTCTCTCTTCAACTTATAACATTGAGGTCTTATATGACCAATCACACCACAATGGTGGCAAGTTGGAACAAACTTAGATCCATCCAAAGCCTTAGGTTGAGACCTAAACAGAGGCTTTGACTTAACAGTCTTTCTTTTCACCTTTTGATTTCTTTTATGTGGAGGAATGTACACCGATTTGTCCTTTGGGGTAGAACACACAATAGGCACAAAATCGGGTACCACAACATGATTACAACAAATAATTCCATCCCTTTTAACAATAGGTTCAGCAATCAAACACTTGGCATGCATCTTAAGAGATTCATTTTCACATTTTAGCTCATCAACAAGTTTGTTAGACAAAACAAGTTTAGCATCCAAGTCCATATTCAAACATTCAAACTCTTTCAGCTTTTCAACAGAATTTTTAGCAAGTTTCTTATATTTTTCAACCAATTTGTTGAATTCATTGAGCTTAGCAATCAAATCATCCTTTTCATAAAGTAACTTGCTCAAATTCTTTTGAAACTTCTTAGCAATTTTCTTCAAGGGTTTGATGTTAGGAATATCAACAACATCCAAAGATTCATGTAACATAGCATCACAATCATGAGGATTAACACTCATAGAGGCATTTTCACAAACACGTGGCATGTTACATTTATCACAAACCAAATCATACAAAGAGGCATACATAGCACAATCCATGGCAAATAAACACAAGGGGTCAAGGATCACACTTAGGTATTTAAACCACAGCAAGTGTACCCGCTTTGATACCAATTGAAAGTTCAAACTGGGTATGAAACACCCTTGAACGTTTAGACCCCAAATTATAAATAATCAATTCAAGCTTTATATCAAACAATTAATGTGCGGAACATGAACATAAGCCAATCACAGAATTGATAACTAATCTAAGCCAAATATAAACACATCCATAGTAGTAAATATAAGGCAAAGATAAAGGGAAGGAAGATGCAAACACACGGACAACACACGATGTGTTATCGAAGAGGAAACCAAAGTCCTCAGCGTAAAACCTCTCTGCCGCCCTCCAAGCGGTGAAATAATCCACTAAAGAATGTAGTTGGGATACATGAACAGCAGAAGACCCTCCAAGCCTAATCTACCCAAGTACCTAAGCCCTCTAAGCTTCTTGCTCCAACGAGGTTACGTCGAACCTATTTCTTCTTTAGCTTCCCGGATTCCGCTACTAGACCATAGCATCAGCCAATGTATATTGGTTCCTTCCTAACTGCTTCCCAAAAGCACCAAATAAACCTTCTCACAGACGTGGGTATGGTGAGATAAGGATTTGGCAAAGAACCTCTCAAGGGTATGACAATGGAGAGGAAGAGAGTAGAGGAATTTGAGGAGTCTCTTAGTGAAGATTGGGGATGAGGCAATCTTGTTTTTCTCTAGGGTTTCTCTCTCAATTTTTCTCTCTGGAAGCTCTCTCAATTTCGTGGGTATAAGGGTTTATATATAGTGGTGTATGTTTGGAATATGAAGAGTCAGTTTTTGCCAAACAGGGTAAGTTGGCGGCTTGACCTCGCGGCTTGTCTAAGTCGCGAGTTCAAGTCGCAAAGTAACGGCCTGGCCAGCCTGGGACTTTTGTCCTGTAGTGCGACAGCTGGCGTGACCCTTTAGCTTCCCTGTATGCTTCTCACGTGCCTGCAGTTGGCGGCTTGCCAGTCGCGAGTCAGCCGCGAAACTCTGCTTCTTTGCACATACTTGAGTTTTTCTTCACACTCTCTTCACACACTACCCTTACATGAATCCCACCTAAATACAGGATTACTAAATGCTAAATTACAAGCAAATTGGTACAGAATAAAGCCAACAAGATGGTTGATAAATTTCAACCTTACAGCTATCACCTGAGACCATCCAATGAGCATAGCTTCTCTGCTACCACATTTGTTCTTCCATATGAAGTAACTCATTTACTTCAAATTTTAGTTGCAGAAAAAAAATCCAAGCTGCCCCTCTGTATTGCCACTGCCTCTGCTTTACTCAGCATCTTTTTCTTTTCAACTAGAGTCCTTGAAATATTACAAACTGAGTTCTTACTCCACCTTTTAAGCTTTGTTTGACACACGTCAATTTTTCCCATCACTGCTGCCATAGGAGATCCGGACTGGACTGCTGCCCAAGACCGAGCCACTGTGTCATGACACCCTTCCTTTTCAAGCCAAAATTTTTCGAAGCGCCAAGGTCACTGAGGTTTCACTAAGATGCCTTCGGGTAGAATTAAAATAAGGTTGTGATTGGACTACCCACAAACCAAAGACTGAACTTTTGTTACAGGAAAACGCTCTACCCAATTAGTTGTGCTAACTGCCCTGTCAAGACGTTCCCATATACCACCAGAGGGATAATTCTTAAACCATGTAAACTTTTTCCCAGTGAAGCCCAAATCCAACAAACCGCATTCATCTAACACCTCTCAGAACTTTTGCATCTACCCATAAGGGCAAGAACGACCCCCTTTTTTCTCATGAGACTTCAAGAGTTCATTAAAATCACCCTCACACAGCCACAGTAAGGCAAATTGATTATGTAGGTTTCTCAATAAATTCCAAGAGTCAAAGTGAAGATGGGTCTTAAGAGCTCTGTAAAAGCCAGTAAATCGCCAAGCTTTATTAGTACATTTACAAACCACTGCATCTACGTGATTAAGGGAGGAAGAAACAACCTGTAAATCAAAATCCTTCTTCCAAAAAGAAGCTAAGCCACCACCATGATTCACTTTTGAAACTCCATGGTAATGACCGAATTGTACTGAATTTCAAATACTTGCAAGCCTAGCTTCAACCAGACATGTTTCAGCCAAGAACACAACTATAGGATCTTGTGCCTGGATAATATCCCCAAGCTCTTGAATTGTCTGCCAGTTCCCAAGTCCTCGACAGTTCCAACACAGGATACTCATAATCCTTGGTAGGGCTGGGAATCAGCCTCTACCAAAATTTTGGAGTTTTCCTTATCATCTTGAGAAACCAGAAATTTCTTGTTTGGTAATACAAGTTGATTAGAGTCCACCACGAAGTCTCTTTTTTGTCCTGCGTATGAAAACAAGGCTTCCTTACTACCTGGAGAAGTAGGAGGAACACGTGACCACTTTGGCCCAGAAACAAAAGAGGCGTGCCTTGGTGGTTGATGATTTGAGATATCAACTAACTGGGGACCATGAGACACATGATTTTTAGTATTTGGAGGGTGGTCTTGATGTGAGTGAAACTTGGGGGAACCAGCTATGGAATTATCTCGAAATACATCAAGAGAAGGCCCACTAGTCTTCTTAAAAGGAAAGGATTCTTGCTCAGGATTGCTTTGCTCTACAAACTCAAATTTTCCCAGATCCTCATCAATTGCATTTAAATCCTTTGCCAAAATACCTCCCTTCCTTCACTGACCCTCAAAACCAAGGGATATCTTCCTCAATCCCTGAAACTTTAGTCACAGAAGGAAAGTTGGTAAAAGAAGGCAGGGGAAACAGGGATTACCTTAGGGGGCACCTTTGAACCTAAATTCTCCGGCATCGTTTTCTGCTTTGGCGGTGATGAGCCACCACCCTGCGACTGTTGTCCTCCCCCAGCCTTCCTATTTGCGTAAAAACCCAAGACCATAATAGTAGTTTTTTTTGACGGACTGAACAGAGGAGCACACATCCAAGCACCATACTACCTCGATTCAATTGACAGGGTGCCTTTGCTATTTAACCACAAGTCGTAGTCCTTGTCACTGTGCGTAAGACACCCACACCCACACCCACACCCACACCAATAACATATATTAGATAATCTCTCGCATTTGAAAGATACCCAACCATTGCTCCCATCATTCATCGAAATTTTACGTCCACGGCTAAGAGGTTTTGAGATATCAATGAGGACACGAACTCTCATATAATCTCCTCCTTCCATCTCTGATAATTCAGAGGGATAAACCTCCCCAATTCTAGAACAAATGCCCTTTACCACTACTCGGTTCGTTAATCTTACTGGTATGTCGTAAACTTGGATCCAAAATGGGACAAAATCAAAACATAACAGTCGAACAGGCATCCAAAGTTCATACCGTTGGATAGCAACTAAATGCTTATCAAAACTCCAAGGTTGACTAGCCAATACTCGTTCAAATTCAACCTTACTAACGAAAATGAATAAAACAATATGGTCTCCCAAATCTTTTATCTTAAAACCATTCCTTGACCTCCATAGCTGCGTAAAGTTCCTCGCAATAGCTTCAATATTTAGAACACGTTTTGTGTAGAACTTCGTTACCAAAATAAACTCGTTCGAGCCCATCTCATCACCAATCCAAAAACCATCTCCCTCAAAACCTAAAAGAGAGAGATGGCTCCAACCCACAGTGATTTCCTCCATGAGAATAGATAAGAAGAAAAGAAACAAGAAGGATTAAAAAAAAACAAAGATGGCCATGTTCATGTAGGGGAAAAAAAAGTAGGCAGAATGAATATTTAAGAATACTATTATGTTAGTTAACTTCATTCATAAATTGGTGTGTTTCATTGGATTTATTGCAGCAATGACGATAGTAAAATGAAATTTAGGCAATGATAAGAGCCCAAATTCTTCACCGATCAGTTCCAATGAAAAGAAAAAAAAAACAAAAACCAATATTTAATAATAATAAAAATTCAAATGTTCTAGCAATTGTGGGGGTTTTTTTTTTTTTTTTTTTTTCATCACCACCTTGATTTTGAAGTTGATATAAAGAACAATAATTTGCATAGTGAATACTTCATATTAGGATGCATAGTACCCAAAAAATGACAAGATATATAATATACTTATACTACAATTAATCTTTATTTTCATTACCACGTCATCTTTGCCAAAACATAATAAGCTATCTAGAAATTGTGACTCTAATAATAATAATAATAAAATCAAAGTCTTTTCTAAATGGGTTTACTGAATATAAAAGTCATCAAACGTTATAAGAATGACTCTTTGTTTGCTTATAGGTAATACAAACGTCTCTATGAGTATATTCTCTATTGTTTTAATTACTTTAAACGACAATAAATTAGGCTTCTCTATTTTATTAGGAAAAAAAAAATTTTAGGTTTCTATTATTTTTTATTAATTATTATCAGCAAATCACAATAATCACTCAAATAATAATAATAATCTCTCTCTCTCTCTCTCTCTCTATATATATATATATATATATATATATGTACGGTACGTCTCCCCTGGGAACATCTGGACAGTAGGCCCAAACTGCACAAATGGGCCCATGGTTGCTAACTCCCTCATCAGAAGCTGGGCCCAAGGGCCATTAGATTAGCCGGGCACGAATCAAGGGGGTAAGGTACAGTCCATGGGGCCCACTTGAATGACAGGCTCATGTCTTTTCACTTGAACCTTACTCGGGGGACATTACCGAGCAATGAAATAGGAATAGCGTCCGAACATATTGTCATTTGCATACTCGGAAGCACCTAGAAGCACCGCCGCCGGGCATGCTTTCTGGAGTGGGAATCAAGTTCCAAGGCCATTTTCACCATATCCCACTCCCACTTAACTGATGGAATTAGAGATGAACGCAGCGGAAAATAAGTTTTAAAACGGATATACTTCGTTCGATATTGATGACATGCACAAAGTAAATTTCAGAATTAGAGAACAAGAGAGTGTACCTTGAAGCGGTGAATTTCAAAACTGAAGATTGAAGCACTTAGGAATACTTTTAATCTTCACTCCAATTCCACTAACGCCCAAGAAGTGTGGACTCTCAATTGGTTACAAAGAGATGATTAGAGAGTGACATACACTCACTTCTACACCATTACAATGTTGTTTTTCTCACCCATACATTTCTGTACGTTTTCCCCTTTGTATCTAACCAATTATCTAATTGGGCTGGCCTTTTGGGCCTTTCCAATTGGGCTTAAGTGTGTGGCTTGGAGTGGGACCAAAAGGGACCAATAAGACACTAGCTCCAATGGGCCTTGGGCTTTTCTGTCAACTCTTGACAAGTCCAAAGTTACCATTAACTATATCTAATACCACTATAAAAATATAGTTGCACTCTAGGCCTTATCTATAAATTATATCCCAAGACTTTATTATACATGCAACCCCTTCATAAAATATTCGTAGTAATACAAAGTCATTAATGTAGACTGCCACTTTGTAAATTACTACATCTTAATCCTTGAGTACCCGGTTCAATCCTTTAATGTTATTCATTATATATTTATGAAATCCAATTCTATAAATATATACTTTAGTCTCACTAAAGTGGTTAAGCCTAACTCTCTGAATAACAAACCCATTAAACTTATCTCAAGGGAATATTTTATATCTCCGTTAAGAGACTATGAATTCCATCTTGAGAATACATGTTCCATCAACACTAAATGTGGCTGCCCAACATACTGAGGTTTTGACCATTACTATAGATCTCACTCCTGATATATCAAAGCAACCTACACCTCATGATCAGGTTCATTATTCTCTCAGGATTAAGAGTTCATGCAAATACAAGTCGTGAGATTTATTATTCATTTGACAGTCATTAGGAGAATAATAAATCTCACAGCGGTCCAGTTCAATATGTCTTAACTCTTAAAACATATTAACACATCAACTAGAAGTCTCCACTTCCATGATCAAGACAAATCATCGTAGTTGATATGTTATAGTCCTTGCAGATGAAATGCCCAATTTCATCACCGACTACGAACTATAATTCTGAGTTTACAAAGAACTTGTGATTTATATCTTCTGTGACTCTTCACATAAATCACATACTATGCATCTCATGGACTATATGATAATGTCTGAATATTCATGTTACCATTATTTCAGATAATAATAAAACAAATTTATCAAACATAATATTAAGTCATACATAATGTCAAACACAATGTCACACTTAATATCATACATAGCATCTTACAATAGGATTTAAGGGCACCAATCCTAACATTAACCTCCAACTTATGATTGATAACATTGGACCGCCTGTTGCACTAAAACTAAAGATAATCATAGCCTCTCCACTAAATTCGAGCTATAAATATGAGAAACACAGGAACGTAAGGAGGTTGTTGAAGGTGGATAGAGAAAAAGATAAAAGGAGTGAGGAACAAGAGAGAGGGAGTGAGGGAGGACGAGGAGAAGAGTGATTCAGGCAGGGGAAAAGAGAAAATTGATCTCATTGAGTCCCAATGCTGAGAATGACCTAGTGTAGGAAATTCAAGCCCACTATACAAATAAGTTGTCGGCCCGAGTGAGTCCAGGCCCAGTGGTCTCGCTTACGGTGCGCACAATTGGCACCTTCTGTGGGAATCTCCTACAAGGCAGTGGTTCTGCTGAGACTCGTGCACGGGAAGATGTCTGGGAGACGTTCTGGAAGTGACGCTAAAAGTGGCTCGGTAGGATCTTCCTGGGGATCCTCTTGGTGAGAATGGAGGTATAAGAGGCACGAAGATCGTGCTTACAAGTAAGAGGAAGAACTGTCCAGCCTTGGAGAAGGGTCATATCAAACACAGAGAACAGTGTCCAATGCTTTAGGGCACAGGCAGTTTGACGAGCGGGATGAGGAGCTTGAACGGCTGCGCAGATTGGTAAGAGATTTGGAGTTGGACAAAGAAACGGGCGCCACAGAATGGATCAAGACAACTAAGGGAGAAGGCCTGACGCCGGGGAAGAACGACATGGAATGGGATCAAATCAGTCAGGATCCCACCACCACCGAGAACGTTCACATTCGAGAGAGTCCCGTCGGCGCCGAGACCGTTCGCATTCAAGGGAATCTCGCCGACGACGAAACTACTCACATTCGTGGGAGTATGAAGATCGAGGCTCGGACTCTCCGGAAGAGAGACGACCCCACAATGCAACCATGGATGCAATGAGCTGAGCACTGCGTAGGGCAGCTCGGTCCCCGTTCTCAGCAGACATTGAGCGGGCACTAATGTCGGACAGATTTACACGCCCACCTTTCAATTCATATGATAGGGAAACGGACCTGGTAGAGCACGTCAGCCACTATATCCAAATGATGTCTCTACATACCCGCAATGACGCTCTGATGTGTAAGGTTTTTCCCTCCAGCCTTGGTCCCACAGCTTTAAGATGGTTCAATGGGTTGCGAAAGGGCTCCATCCACAATTTCGCAGAGCTGATACAGGAGTTCGGGACCCGGTTCGTTACATGCAGCCGGGTGCCGCAACCGGTAGACGCACTGTTGTCTATGAAGATGAGGGGAGGGGAAACCCTTCGAAAGTATGCTAGCCGATACTGGGAGCTTTACAACGAGATCAGTGGAGGAAACGAGATGATTGTCGCAAGCACTTTCAGAATGGGATTGCCCGAGGAGTCTGGGTTAAGGGAGTCGTTGACTAAGAAGCCTCCCGAGGACACGAGGCAGCTAATGAGGCGCATTGAAGAATATAAACGGCTGGAAGATGACCGGATACAAAGCAAAGGTAAGGCGCCGATGACAGATCGTCCTCGGCAGAGTGGTTTTCAACCTAGGACCCGGGGGAATTTGAGAATTCAAGAGCTAGAAGCGCCAGTAGGGGAGGTAAACGTGACGTTCAAGGAGCCCGTGCACAAAATTGTGGACAAGATTAAACACGAGCCATATTTCAGGTGGCCGAACAGGATGGGTGGTGACCCCTCTAGGAGGAATCAGAACTTATACTGCACCTACCATAAAGACAAGGGCCATACCACCGAGCAATGCCGAATTTTAAAAGATCATCTCGGATAGCTGGCCAAGGCTAGGTATTTGAAGGAGTTAGTGGTAGACGCGGGGGATCGGGGGACAGGGCAAGGAGCCGCGCAGAGGGGCATCCCCCTTCCACCCCCACTCGGGATAATTGAGGTCATACACGCACCCTTGAGGGGCTTCGCCTCGGCGAGAAAAAAAGGGGTGTTAAGTATGGTCCTAATGGATGGTAGCTCAGGCGCACAACCTGCCGAGAAGAGGGTGAAAATTACCCGCGAACCAATCGCTTTTGGCGATAATGATTTGGAGGGAACGGTCCAACCATACGACGATGTGTTGGTAGTTACTGCCTGAATAGGCGGCTTCTTGGTAAAAAGGGTGATGATAGACCAGGGGAGTGGGGCCGACGTGATGTATCCGGACCTGTACCGGGGGCTCGGGTTGAAGAATGGGGACCTCTCTAAGTACAATACACCTTTGGTCGGGTTTGATGACAAAATCGTAATACCCGAGGGTAAAATATCTCTGCCCGTGAATATGGAGGGCAAGGAGGTGGTAGTAACGTTTATAGTGGTGGCTTCTTTCTCCCCGTACACCGTGATACTAGGAAGACCGTGGATCCACGCAATGGGGGCCGTCCCATCCACCCTGCATGTGAAATTGAAGTTTCCTACCGAGCATGGTATCACTGTGGTATGGGGAAGCCAGCAGACGGCTAGACAATGTTTAGTTGCCACGATTAACCGAAGGAAGGAGATAGCTGATCAGGGGGAGCATGCGCAGCAGAATGACCTGTCATAGGGGGTCCCGTTATAGCAATTGCAGGATGACCGAGGAGAGCGGGGGGGTGTTTGTGCCGAGGAAATGATAAGGGTAAAGGTACTCCCAGATGCCGACAAGTGTTTCCATATAGGGAAAAGCATGGACGAGAAGGAAAAAGTAGAAATGTTATTACTCCTAATACAGAACGTGGATGTGTTTGCATGGAGTCCATATGAAGTGCCCGGGGTGGATCCCGAGTTCATTGTTCATAGACTTAGAGTTGACCCTTCGTTCCCTCCTAAGAAGCAGAAGCCGAGGAGATCGGCCTGGGAGCACGTCGAAGCAGTGAAAGCGAAAGTCCAAAAGTTGAAGGATGCTGGGGCGATAAGGGAAGTTTTCTTCCTGGATTGGTTTGCAAATACCGTGGTAGTGAAGAAGAAAAATGACAAGTGGAGGGTTTGCGTGGACTTCACGGACCTGAATCGAGCATGCCCAAAAGACCCTTTTCCTGTGCCAAAGATTGATCAGTTGGTGGATGCCACGTATGGGCACCCGAGGATGAGCTTTCTGGATGCTTTTCAAGGGTATCACCAAATCGCCTTGGCGCCCGAGGATCAAGAGAAGACGACATTTATCTCCCCAGAGGCCAATTATCATTACACGGTGATGTCCTTCGGACTAAAGAATGCCGAAGCCACATACCAACGAATGATGACGAGAATGTTCCGAGATAAGATAGGGCGTACAGTTGAAGTGTACATTGACGACATGGTGGTGAAGAGCAAGCAGGTAGCACGGCACATGGAGGACCTTCAGGGGGTTTTCGAGGTTCTCCGACAGCACAAGTTACGTCTTAATGCCGAGAAATGCACGTTTGGTGTGGGGGCCGAAAAATTCCTGGGGTATCTGATCACTAAGCGGGGGATAGAGGTCAACCCCGACCAAATTGAGGCTGTGAAAAGACTGAAGCCACCGTGCAATCCGAAAGAAGTACAAGTGTTGACCGGGATGCTAGCCACCCTTAATCGGTTCATCTCTAAATTCGCAGATCGCTGCCGACCATTCTACCAACTTCTGAAGAAGTGGACCAGATTTCAATGGAACGAAGAATGCGACAAAGCTTTCATGGATCTGAAGGACTATCTAGTGCGGGCACCCATGCTAGCGGCACCAGAACCGGGTGAGGATTTATTCATGTACCTGGCAGTGTCTGAGCACGCCGTGAGCACCGTGCTACTGAGGGACCAAGGAATCCAGCAACCCGTGTACTACATCAGCAAGACTCTAGTTGACGCCAAAACGAGATACTTACCTCTGGAGAAACTTGTGTTGGCCCTAATACTACGAGAAAGCTGCCGCACTACTTTCAGGCTCATATGGTCTACGTCTTAACCGAGTATCCCTTAAAGTCACTATTGAAAAGGTCAGACTTCACGGGCCGAATAGCAAAGTGGGGAACTCGGCTTGGTTTTTTTGACATAAGGTACAGACCCTGAAGTTCAGTGAAGGGCCAGATCCTTGCAGATTTCATCGCCGAGTTTTCGTCAAAGGCGAATGGGGAGATAGTTTGTCATCTGAAGGCTCGCCCGTGGAAGGTATTCGTGGACAGTGCGTCAAGCTCCATGGGGGCCGGTCCAGGGGTTGTCATAATCATCCTGGAAGGAATACGGTTAGAGCACTCGTTTAGGTTGGGTTTCAAAGCGTCCAACAACGAGGCAGAATACGAAGCCTTTCTGGCCGGACTGAGGACAGTTTCAAGTTTAGGAGCTCGGGAAGTGGAGGTGTATTCTAATTCGCGTCTGGTGGTTAATCAGGTGCAAGGCAGTTTTGAAGCCCGAGATCTTTGGATGAAAGCATACCTGGAACAGGTGAAGCAGGCTATAACCGGCTTCAGGACGGTAAAGGTTTTCCAAGTGGCTCGAACACAAAACAGACACGCCGACTCCCTCGCCACGCTGGCATCATCAGTAGCCGAAGAGATACCCCGCTAATTAAAATCGAGCTTGTTTCCAAGCCGAGCGTGAGGGTATTGAATGATCCGAGAACTGCAGGGATCGATGTCACAGCGATCACAACCCTTGGGCTGTCCTAGATGGATCCCATCATCGACTTCCTGGTAGAGGACCGACTCCCGTGTGACGAAAAAGAGGGCAGTAAGATCCGTACAATGGCTCCTCGGTATTGGCTATCAGAACATTGAACTTTGTATCGTAGGTCCTTCAGAGGGCCATACCTTTTATGCTTATGCCTAGAGAAGGTGGGCGAGCTCTTGGCCGAGCTTCATGATGGAGTGTGCGGCAGCCATGTAGGGGGACGTTCATTGGCGCACCAGGCAATGACTCAAGGGTTTTGGTGGCCTCAAATGTAGAAGGACGCCGCGGTGTATGTACTTAAGTGTGAACAGTGTCAGAAGCATGCCCCTCTAATCCATCAGCCCGCAGGCCATTTGAACTCGATCAGCAGTCCCTGGCCTTTTGCACAGTGGGGGCTAGATATCATCGGCCCATTCCCCCAGGCGATGGGTAATCGAAGATTCGTTCTGGTGGCAGTCAACTATTTTACCAAATGGGCGGAGGCGGAAGCTTTGGCCAATATACGGGATGTGGATGTAAAGATATTCGTTTGGAAGAATATAATCACAAGGTTTGGGGTGCCGAACTCTCTTATATCAGACAATGGGCTACAATTCGACTGTCGGGCCTTCCGTGAATTCTATGGTGATCTCGGCATCAAAAACAGGTACTCAACTCCAACGTATCCCCAAAGTAATGGTTAGGCCGAGGAGCTGCCCAAAGTCTTGTGGGCATACCGGAAAACTCCCAGAAGGTCCACCGAGGAGACCCCGTTCTCTCTCACATACGGAGCGGAAGCGTGATACCTACCGAGGTGAGTCTGTGCAGTGCACAAATCGCGGGATTCGATCCCGCCCAAAATGATGAGATGATGGTGGGATGCTTGGACAAGTTGGAAGAATGCCATGAAATGGTGACTATACGACTCGCGGAGTATCAACAAAAGCTCACACAGAGATACAGCCGAGACGTAAGAACGAGGGAGTTTATTGCCAAGGATTTGTTTCTGAGAAGAGCCGTGGGGAACATGCGAGATACGAATGTCGGGAAGTTGGCGCAGACATGGGATGGGCCTTACAAGGTCACCGTCGTCGCAGGCGCGGGGGCGTACTACTTGGAGGACCTAGACGAGAGGCCACTACCCCGGCCGTGGAACGTCTATAACCTAAAGAGATTCTATCACTGATGGGCAATGCCGTAAACTGTGAATTGAATGTAATATTGTACAGGTTTGCTAATGAAGGTGATGGCATTTATCCGGGCAAACTCTTTCCATTTTGTTGTCGCATCCCTGTTCAACTACTATTTTCAAGCATGAAAGAACCTTAAGTCACGAATCTTACTAAGGACAGAAACCTATTTCTCGGTTCGATCCCCATCACCGAGCAAGCGGAAACCTTCTAAATTTTCTAAAGGACAGAAACCTAACCCTCGGTTCAATCCTTATCACCGAGCAGGTTGAAACCTTGAAAATTTATTCTAAGGACAGAAACCTGACCCTCTGTTTGATCCCTATCACCGAGCTGGTGGAAACCTTAAAAATTTATTTTAAGAACAGAAACCTGACTCTTGGTTCGATCCTTATCACCGAGCAGGTAGAAACCTTAAAAATCTATTCTAAGGACAGAAACCTGACCCTCGGTTCGATCCCTATCACCGAGCAGGTGGAAACCTTAAAAATTTATTCCAAAAATAGAAACCTGACCCTCGGTTCGATCCCTATCACCGAGCAGGTGGAAACCTTAAAAATTTATTCTAAGGACAGAAACCTGGCCCTCGGTTCGATCCTCATCGCCGAGCAGGGGGAAACCTTAAAAATCTATTCTAAGGACAGAAACCTGACCCTCGGTTCGATCCTCATCGCCGAGCAGGGGGAAACCTTAAAAATCTATTCTAAGGACAGAAACCTGACCCTCGGTTCAATCCTTATCACCGAGTAGATGGAAACCTTAAAAATTTATTCTGAGTTGATAAACCTGACCCTCGGTTCAATCCTTATCACCGAGCATGTGGAAACCTTAAAAATTTATTCTAAGTTTATAAACGATGGGCAGGTGACAACCTTATTCTAAATTCCCCAAGGGCAAGCAAAAACAATCACATCAATAAAATAGCAAGTCATAGAATGCTTGGTTCTCATAGCCGAATGATAAAACGTTTCAATACAAATAAAGGATGGACAACCAAATAATAAAATATTTCTCCTCGTTACCATAACCCGATAACTTCGGGGAGGATAAGCTTAGTGTCAATCATAAACCAAAATTAAATTGTTCGGTCACCATAACTCGGTGACAAAATAGGTAAAAGGAAACAGCAAAATAAAAGATGTTCAGTCACCACAACCCGGTGACTAGGCAATACCGAAGAAATAAAAGATCAGTGTAAAAGAAAAATAGAGTTTGCAAGTATTAAGCGGCTGGGTTGGTTTGGAAAAGCTCGACTATGTCTTCCGAGATCTGTCCCGCGGCATCCTCTATGGTTGGCCTTTGGTTTTCAGCATGGCCTGAGATGGCTAGTGGCCTCCATATCGGGGTTCTCAACATGAGTATCAATGGCTTCGACCAAGGCCCTCATACTGGGGGTATCCTCGTCATCAGCAGCCTCAGCCTGACTTTGGACCGGGAGAGCAACAGCGGGGCGGGGGATCTTTTTTGGATTCCACAACTGCGAGTCCCCGGGAATCCCCGCTGCTTGAAGTGCAGCTAACCAGCCCTCCTCAAACCCTTGAGCTCGAGCTTGAATTACGATGGATTCCACGGAGTTCTCCGCATCCGCGAACCCCTCGTTATACCATTTTGTCTCACAGGCATCCAGGGCAGCCTTAAGTTCAGCAATTTCTTTGTCACGAACCAAGTTTAGGCTCTCGGCCGTCACCAATTTCAGTTCGGCCTCCCCCAACCTGCCCACTGTCTCGGCCAGCCTTTGTTCAGATAATTGTCGTGCACTCTCCACGGATTGTACCTTCTGCTCAGCCACCTCAGCCTCCTTAACCTTATCTCGGCCCGTGTCAATAGCGACTTCCTTCAGAGCCTTCTCCCTCTTGGCATCTTCAGCAAGCTCGCATGCCCTCTCGCCGAGTATATGGGTAAGTTACGCGGCTTAACATAACCGAGAGGAACTTATCATAAACAAGATAAACGAGAAGCAAAGTAAAAGAACTTACCGCTATGGAATGCCACTGCAACCGCTAAATAATGGAGACCTCGGACCAAAAATGTACATCCTCGGGAAGAAGCAACCCGCTCACCAAGCTTTCTGCCACCCTTCCCCCTTCGCCTTGCGCCCACATCTTCACGCTCGCACTGGCCGGCAATGGCGCACCACCGAGCATAAAAGTTGGCTGCCAGTTGGGCACTGCCCGCGAAGAGGACGCGACCTCAACGCCGCCGGGAGCTGTGAGTTGTGAGCCACTTGCCGGCTCCCGAATTACAATCCCCCCGGAGGGGCGAGGAAGAGTCTTGGCTGGCACCTCGCTGGTGGTTCTGGCCGGGTGATCGTCCACATGCTGTTTCTTCTTTTGCCGGCCAGGAGGAGGAGTAGGAGGAGTACGGTCTGCTGGACGAGCTTGCTACTACTGAGCTGAAGGTCGTGGGCCGGGTAGGAACCGATCGACAG
This sequence comes from Quercus aquifolioides, assembly GCA_019022515.1. NCBI lineage: Eukaryota > Viridiplantae > Streptophyta > Magnoliopsida > Fagales > Fagaceae > Quercus > Quercus aquifolioides. Next base: position 59,083,767 of record CM032326.1, on the reverse strand, counting down.
TTAACTTCTTTCTGGTAACCATTTCTTCTTCTTCTTCAACTAATACTTGCTCGGCCTCTGGTTCTTGGGCCTCTTCTGCTTGGCTTCGACGGGAGTGTGTGCCAATTCCCGCAAATCCCGAGAAACACGTTCTGCTGATTCGTCTCTAACCAGGACACGATCTTCCGCGGTTAAATAATTGGGACCTTGATCTCGGGCTTCCCCAGTAGTTAGTTTAGGAGGGAGAAAGTTGGCATGACGGACGTCGATGTAAGATAATAACGGGCTGTCAACTGTGAGGGCTTGGCTAAAGGACTGCCAAGTCTTGTACACGGGGGTGCAACCGAGTATCAGATGGGAAGCCTGGATCTGCCCGTCGGTGTGTACAAAAACTTCAGACCTAAGTATAAAGTTTTGATCTCTGACGTGTACAACTCTAAGTCAAGGGTAAACAATTTACCTTCTGCAAACGGAGCTACAGTAAGTTAGTATTCGGATAGTTACAATAGCCATAATATATTAAAAATAAATAAATAAATAAAAAAGGGGGAAGAAATTTTTTTTTCAATAAGTTAAAGAGCGGTACGAACCCACTTCGCGTCGCGAGAGAGGACAGGGGATTTCACCGGCAAACCAATTGCCGCGCACCCGGACGAACTCCCCGATAGAATTCCTATTGGAGTCGGGCAGGCACGAAATAAGCCGTACCCTCATATCCCTAGTCTTTAAGTAGTAATTAGTACTCTTATTCCCACACAGGCTATACATGTGGTTTATGTCGTGGTGGTCTAGTCGCAAATCGAACACCTGGTTTAACCTACTAACGCAACTAACAACCTGGTAAAAATTGGGAGGAAGTTGCTCGGGGCACAACCCATAATATCTAAGGGTGCTGAGCAGAAGTGGGTCCACAGGAAACCTAACCCCGCCCTCTAGGATCGACATTAAGGGGAAGAAAGCAGTATTGCCCCCTCTGTGAAGAGAAAATTCGCTCTCGTGGCAATACACCACTTCCACATCATTGGGGATACCAAACCTCTGCCTAAATGTGGCCAAAGACGCCTCAGTATTCAAAAGGTAAGCGTAACCCATCTTAAAAACTCTAAATGTGAAGGAGGAAATTTGAAGAAAGAGACTGAAGTAATGTAAGGAACTAGAGAACTTACTTTGGGCTAAAGGGAAGGGAGAGGCTCTGGGTTGATCAAACAATGCGTAGATGGATGCACGGCAAAAGAGAAATTTCAGAAGGAGTAGAGTGAAAAAGTGGAAAAATGATTTGGAATGGGGGATTTATAGGAGCCAAAAGGGAGAATAAATGCCACCCATTAAATGAGACGCGGGAAACGCTACGAGTCCCATCAAAGCCGACGCATGCGTGTCGCCTCGGTTCGCGAACCGTCAGGTAATGATGACGGTAAAACCAACCATAAGGCACAACGCGCCTTTTTAGGGGGCGCATTAATTGGTCTCTCAAGTTCCCACGCATATAGATCGGTTTCGCTGGATAAAAACTAGGCCCGAGGTTCGTTAATTCGTCCTCGGTCGCCGTGCACGAATCAAGGGGGGCTAATGTACGATACGTCTCCCTTGGGAACATCTGGATAGTAGGCCCAAACTGCGCTAATGGGCCCATGGTTGCTAACTCCCTCATCAGAAGCTGGGCCCAAGGGCCACTAGATTAGCTGGGCACGAATCAAGGGGGTAAGGTACGGTCTGTGGGGCCCACTTGAACGACAGGCTCATGTCTTTTCACTTGATCCTTACTCGGGGGACATTACCGAGCAATGAAACAGGAATAGCATCCGAACATATTGTCATTTGCATACTCGGAAGCACTCAGAAGCACCGCCGCCGGGCATGCTTTCTGGAGTGGGAATCAAGTTCCAAGGCCATTTTCACCATATCCCACTCCCACTTAACCTCCTACTTATGATTGATAACATTGGACCGTTTGTTGCACTAACTAAAGATAATCATAGCCTCTCCACTAAATTCGAGCTATAAATATGAGAAACACAGGAACGTAAGGAGGTTATTGAAGGTGGATAGAGAAAAAGATAAAATGAGTGAGGAACAAGAGAGAGGGAGTGAGGGAGGACGAGGAGAAGAGTGATTCAGGCAGGGGAAAAGAGAAAAGTGATCTCATTGAGTCCCAGTGCTGAGAATGACCCAGTGTAGGAAATCCTAGCCCACTATACAAATAAGTTGTCGGCCCGAGTGAGTCCCAGTCCAGTGGTCTCGCTTACGGTGCGCACAGTACCCATGCTTTGTAGCTTTAGTACTTGATGTTAAATGTCATGCATTTTCTTTAAGTACATCACTCTTGTGCCCTTGTAGGATCTTGTTCCTAGATGCATATATGTTTTGTGCATTGGTTGAGTGTTGGACATGCAAATGATACTTTGCAAATAAGCTTATTAGCTTGCATGTTCGGATGTTCATTCCTTGAGTGAATGAGCATTGTGATCACTAGTATATAGTGATTGCCTGTTTGGTCAAGCCATGGTTTATTGATTTATCCCATTTTGCTTGATCACATTGTGCTTGCTCCATATGCAGTACAAGTTTTCTGCATGCAATGAACTTATTGTGTTGTTGTGTTTCAGGAGATATTTGGTCTTATGGTTCAAGAGCTTCACAAATTCTAGAGTTAGGTGTGAGTGAGTTTTCCAACTGTTCCCAACTCACGCGTCAAGTCTAGAGTTTATTGTAGAGTTTTGTCACGGAATAGCCAAAGAGGGAGATTGTAAGGTTGAATTTAATCAACCATCTTGTTGGCTTTATTCCGCGCCAATTTGCTTGTATTTTAGCACTTAGAAACCCTGTATTTAGGTGGGATTCATGTAAGGGTAGTGAGTGAGAGAGTGTGAAGAAATGCTCAAGTCTATGCAAGGATGCAGGGATTCATGGTTGGGACTCGCGACTGGCAAGCCGCCAACTGCCGCACACGAGTGAAGCGTGCGAGAAGATGAACAGTCACGCCAGCTGGTTCACTACAGGACAAAAGGTCCAGCCAGGTCGTTCTGTTATCTCGCGGCTTGAACTCACGACTCAGTCAAGTCACGAGGCCAAGCCGCCAACTAGCCCTATTTGGGAAAAAATGACTCTTCGCATTCCTTTCTCACCCAAGTATAAATATCCCTTAAACCCACAAAATGTAGAGAGCTTCCAGAGAGAATTTTTAGAGAGAAACCCTAGAGAAAAACAAGATTGATTCATCTACGATCTTCACCTAAGAGACTCTTCAAATTCCTCTACTCTCACCCTCTCCATTGATACATCCTTGAGAGGTTCTTGACCAAATCCTTTTCTCACCATACCCATATCTGTGAAAAGGTCTTTTGGTGCTTAGGGAAGCAGTTTGGAAGGAACCAATGGCTATTGGTTGATGCTATGGGCTATAGCGGAATTTGGTAAGCTAAAGAAGAAAAAGATTCGGCGCAACCTTATTGGAGCAAGAAGCTTGGAGGGCTTAGGTACACTGGGTAGATTAGGCTTGGACGGTCTATTGTTGTTCATGTATCCCAACTACATTCTTTAGTGGATTATTTACCGCATGGAGGGCAGCAGAGAGGTTTTACGCTGAGGGCTTCGGTTTCCTCTTCGATAACACGTCATTGTGTTGTCCTTGTGTTTGCATCTCTCTTCCCTTAATCTTTGCCATTTAATTTCTCCTGTGGATGTGATTTTATTTGGTATAGATTGTTTATCAATTCTGTCATTAGTTTATGTTCATGTTCCACACATTTATTATTTAATAATAAGCTTGAATTGGTAATTTGTATTTGGGGGTATAAACGTTCATAGTGTTTTCAACACTATTTGAAATTTCAAGGGTTTTATGCAGTCCGAGTGTCCTTAATTGTTTTTGCTGTTATGGTTTCAAATTGACACATTATCGAAAGTTATCCACAAGAATTTTGTCAACCTTCTTGGATATTGTGAGGAAAAGGAGCCTTTCACCAGAATCATAATTTTTGAATATGCTCCAAACGGGATACTCTTTGAGCATTTACACGGTAAGTACTTGCCCAATACACTGTCATTATTGGTATTTACAAATAGCAATTTTTAAGAAGATTCATAGGTTTCTTGTGTTTCTAAGAAAGATGAAAGAGAAGAAGTTACCAAATGAAGAAATCATTTAGTATTATTGTTGCTATCATTGGTGTGGCTTGATTATTGGACCTTTTCACTATTTAACAACAACAACAACAAAAAACCAACTTACAAATAGCAATTTTGGAGAATACCCTCAGGTTTATTGTGTTTCAAAGAAGATGAAAGAGAAGTTGAGAAAAAGTTACCAAATGAATATGAACCACTATTTATACCCAAATGATTATAACCCTTCAACATGCACCTTTTCATTCAATATGCACATTTTTTATCAATAGACACATTTTCATTCAATAAGCACATTTTCGGTCAATAGACATATTTTCATTCAATAGACACTTTTTTTGTTTAATAGGTACATTTTCGTTCAACAGGCACCTTTTCGGTCAATAAGCACATTTTTGCATCTAGTAAATAAAACAATATTTTATTTATTTATTTGTTTTCTGAAACTCATCCAATGGCTATTCTTGTGCATCACACGAGTTAGGGACTAGTTTTATCTAAAATTATGCTTGATGATGCAAAGAAAATCAGTAGACTAGATGCTTCGGGCTTCAATGGTCTAGTAATTGATTGGAAGGCCTGAAAAGAAAAACACACGATCAAAGGTGATCGGGGTGGATCGGCCAAGAACCCTCCGATACTCAAGTTAGTTTCTCTCTTAAATTCTAGAGTTCCAATTTTTTTGGAGTCGTGAACAACTTACCTCTATTTGACATGGATGAGTGTTTATATAGTGTTTTTTGGAGTGGTTACTTGTCTCGCAACTTCCCCAATATTTGAGGAAATTAAGAGGTTCAGACTTAACTTCCACAACCGCTATAAGAGTTAGAATGTTCAATCTTATCTTCTATAACTGCTATTGGCAGTTAAGTACTTAGCAGGAAGTTATAGTGATAAATCAGGATCTTGCTTGTGTTTCAAAATAGTGACACATGGTTCGATTCACTAGTCTTTTGTAGGTAAATCTTTCTCAAAATTTCCCAAGTGTTAGGGGTCATCCAGGCGCTTTCTTGATGGATGATCGTCCCACAAGGGACGACAATTCCTGTCTTCTTGACCTGGACGACTCTCATGGAAGAATTGGAGTTGACTCAATTAGAAGTTCACCATCAGTTGCCCCCTTGTCTAAGGGTCGAAAATCAATCTATTTAAAAAGTTTGATCACTGTTTCACTCGATCGATCGAAAGTGATATTCGATCGATTGAAAATCACGAAACTCGAATTTCCAGAAATTTTCTAAGGCAGTTTTCTTCATTTTTCATGAACAAACATTCAACATATGAACATTACAGACAGAGATTGATGTCAAAACTGAATTCTACTGATGCTATAGCCTTAAAACTCAATTTAACGTACTTAAATTTAAATTTAAACAACATCATAACATCAATTTCAGTTTTCATCAAATCACAGTTTCAACAATATGCAAAAAATTAAAACATAATCTTCTAACAATATGAAACTATGATCTCTAATTCTAAAACTCACAAAACATGTTAAACAGATTGGAAATTGAAGACCGCTCTGATACCAATTGAAGGAAATAAGAATGTACGCAGCAGAAAATTAACGGATCTACTTCATTCTCAATCTATAACATGCACTATGTAAGTTTCAGATTTCATGTATAAGAGAGCGTACCTTGAAGCGATGAATTTCAAAACAAAGATCGAAGCACTTAGGAATACTTTTAATCTTCACTCCAATTCCACTATCGCCCAAGAAGTGTGGACTCTCAATCAGTTACAAAAGGAGAATTAAATTGAGTGACTTTCACTTACATACACTATTTTCCAATGATGTTTTTCCCACCATATAAATTCTGTACGTTTTTCCTTTTGTATCTAACCAACTATCTAATTAGGCTGGCCTTTTGGGCCTTTCCAATTGGGCTTAAGTGTGTGGCTTGGAGTGGGACCAAAAGGGACCAATAAGACACTAGCTCCAATGGGCCTTGGGCTTTTCTGTCAACTCTTGACAAGTCCAAAGTTACCATTAACTATATTTAATACCACTATATAAATATAGTTGCACTCTAGGCCTTATCTATAAATTATATCCCAAGACTTTATTGTACATGCAAACCCCTTCAATAAATATTCGTAGTAATACAAAGTCATAAATGTGGACTGTCACTTTGTAGATGACATCATCTTAATCCTTGAATACCCGGTTTAATCCTTTTAAGTTATTCATCATATATTTAAGAAATCCAATTTCATAAATATATACTTTAATAATTTCTTACCAAAGTGGTTAGGCCTAACTCTCTGAATAACAAACCCATTAAACTTATCTCAAGGGAATATTTTATATCTCCATTAAGAGACTATGAATTCCATCTTGAGAATATATGTTCTATCAACACTAAATGTGGATGCCCAACATACTGAGGTTTTGACCGTTACTTTAGATCTCACTCCTGATATATCAAAGCAACCTACACTTCATGATCAAGTCCATTATTCTCTCAGGATTAAGAGTTCATGCAAATATAAGTCGTGAGATTTATTATTCATTTGACAGTCCTTAGGAGAATAATAAATCTCACAGCGGTCCAGTTCAATATGTCTTAACTCTTAAAACATATCAACACATCAACTAGAAGTTTCCACTTCCATGATCAAGACAAATCATCGTAGTTGATATGTTATAGTCTTCGCAAATGAAATGCTCAATTTCATCACCGACTACGAACTATAATTCTGAGTTTACAAAGAACTTGTAACTTATATCTTCTGTGACTAAATCACATAAATCACATACTATGCATCTCATGAACTATGTGATAATGTCCGAATATTCATGTTACCATTATTTCAAATAATAATAAAACAACTTTATTAAACGCAATATTAAGTCATACATAATGTCATACACAATGTCACACTTAATATCATACATAGCATCATACAATAGGATTTAAGGGCACTAATCCTAACAATCTCCCACTTGCCCTACAGACTATTGTGTACTAATCTAACTCCCATTCCCTCCAAATGTGACTCGAAAGTCCTTTGAGGCAAGGCTTTAGTAAATGGATCTGCTAGATTATTTGCACTTTCAATCTTTGCTACCACCACATCTCCACGAGCAACAATATCTCGAATGATATGGTACTTCCTCTCAATGTGCTTTCCTTTCTTATGATTCATTGGATCTTTAGATTGTGCAACTGCTCCACTGTTGTCACAAAACAATGTGATTGGAACTTGCTCCATTCTTATTACACCAAGGTCAGAAAGGAATTTCTTGAGCCATACAGCTTCCTTTGCTGCCTCACAAGCAACAACATATTCTGCCTCCATGGTGGAGTCTGCAATACAAGACTGCTTAATACTCCACCAACTTATGGCTCCACCTCCCAAGGTGAAAACACATCCTGATGTGGATTTTCTGAAATCTAAATCCGATTGAAAGTCTGAATCTATATAGCCAGTAGGTATCAAATCCTTACTTCAGTAAACAAGTATATAATCCCTCGTTCTCCGTAGATACTTGAGAATATGCTTTACAGCTTGCCAATGTTTTGGTCCTGGATTTGATTGATATCGGCTAACCATGCCTACTGAATAGCAAATATCTGGTCTAGTACAAAGCGTGGCATACATGAGACTTCCCACTACAGAAGCATAAGGAACTTGTCTCATCATATCTTCTTCCTCTTGAGTCTTAGGCCTTTGGTCATCAGACAGAGGAACTCCATGTCTGAAAGGAAGTAATCCTTTCTTGGAGTTTTGCATGCTAAACCGTTCTAGAACCTTATCTATATATCCAGCTTGTGATAAGCCTAACATCTTATTCTTGCGATCTCGCCAAAGCTTGATCCCTAGAATAAAGTTAGCCTCACCCAAGTCCTTCATATCAAATTGGCTTAACAACCAAACCTTTACCGATAACATTACCCCTACATCATTTCCAATGAGTAGAATATCATCAACATAAAGCACTAGGAACATTACTACTTTATCTTGATGTCTTTTGTATACACATGGTTCATCAAGATTTTGCTCAAAACCAAATGACTTGATTGCTTGATCAAATCTGATGTTCCATGACCTAGATGCTTGCTTAAGTCCATAAATGGACCTTTTCAACTTGCATACCATATGCTCTTGGTTCTTAGCTATGAAACCTTTCGGTTGCATCATATAGATTTCCTCTTCAAGATTGCCATTAAGAAATGCAATCTTGACATCCATTTGCCAAATCTCATATTCAAAATGAGCAGCAATGGATAGGAGAATTCTAATAGATTTAAGCATTGCTACTGGAGAAAAAGTTTCTTCATAATCAATACCTTCTTTTTATGTATACCATTTCGCCACTAGCCTTGCTTTAAAGGTTTCAACCTTTCCATCTATCCCTCTCTTTCTCCTGTAAACCCATTTGCAACCAACAGGTTTAATGCCGTTAGGCGCCTCTATAAGATCCCAAACTTCATTGGAATACATGGAATTTAATTCATATTTCATAACTTGGACCCAATGATGTGCATCTATATCATTCATTGCCTCTTCATAAGTGTAGGGATCGGATTCAGCCTCTTCTGAGATAGCTTCATAAGTTTCTCCCAAACCTATGAATCTTATAGGAGGCCGAACAATTCTCCCACTACGACGAGGTACCTGTGTACTAGACATCTCATAAGTAGTATCTTGTGGTGTATCTAATACAACCACATCATCCCTAGTTTCATCCATTGGTTGTTCATTTACAGGTTCATTCATTTCAGCTAATACAACTTTATTTCTAGGATTAAAATTATTCACATAATCATCTTCCAAAAACTTGGCATGTGTGCTAACAAACACTTTGTTATCTTTATGATTATAGAATAAATAACCCTTTGTTTCTTTTGAATACCCTAAAAACATGCATACTTCAGTTTTAGCTTCCAACTTATCAGTCTTCCTTTTCAACACATGTGCTGGACATCCTGAAATATGGAGATATTTCATACTAGGCTTATGCCCACTCCACAATTCCTTAGGTGTGTTGGGAACAGATTTTGATGGAACTAAATTCAAAATATGCATAGCAGTTTTTAGTGCATATCCCCAAAAAGAAACAGGTAAAGTTGAATAACTCATCATGGACCTAACCATTGCCAAAAGAGTCATATTCCTTCTTTCTGCTACACCATTCTGTTGAGGAGTTCCAGGTGCAGCCAATTGGGATAAAATCCCATTTTGAGTTAAGTAATCCTTGAAATCCCCAAGAAGGTATTCACCACCACGATTAGATCGAATGGCTTTTATGCATTTACCCAATTGATTCTCTACTTCAGCCCTAAACTCTTTGAACTTTTCAAAGGCTTCGGACTTCCGTCTCATTAGGCACACATAACCATATCTCGAGTAATCATCGGTAAAAGTGATGAAATACTCATAACCTCCTTTTGCTTGGGTTGACATAGGACCACATACATCAGAATGCACTAGCTCTAGCAAATCTTGGGCTCTTCTACCTTTTGCATTAAAAGGTCGTTTGGTCATTTTACCTTCCAAACAAGATTCACAAACTGAAAATTCATCAAAGTTCATGGGCTCTAAGAGTCCATCTTTGATCAGTCTTTGAATCCTATTTGAATTAATATGACCCAAACGCAAGTGCCAAAGATATGCATCACTAGTAGAAAGAAACTTTCTCTTTAATGATTTTACATGAGAGTTATTATCTAATTCAGAATTATATAATTCATGCTTATTAGGAGTTAAAATGTAAAGACCATCCACAATATTGCCAGAACAGATAAACACTTTATCCTTCTTTATTACAACATTGTCTTTTAGGATAACACAATATCCATGTTTACCTAAGTAGCAGAAATTAAATTCCTACGAACATTAGGTACATACAAACAGTCTTCCAATACTAAAACTCTTGACTCAAACCATAAATTAAACACTCCAATAGCTACAATCGGAATCCTGCTCCCATAAGCCAAAGTAAGAAACAACTCCCCTTCTTTAAGCTTTCTAGTTTCCTGGAACCCCTGCAAGGAATTGCAGATATGATTAGTACAACCTGAATCCACACACCAGGAATCCGTGGGATTCTGTACCAAACATATTTCAAGAAGGAATGTATTATTCATACATTTATTCTTGGCAGCCTTAAATATTGGACAATTCCTCTTCCAATGTCCTTTCTCACCACAATGGAAACATTTTCCTTTGAGCTTCTTTCCTTTGTCAGCAACCCCTAAGGAAATTTGTTACCCTCTTGCTTGGTGAAGTCCTTCTTCTTCTTCTTCTTACCCTTGCCTTTCGACTTAGGTTGAGAAGTAGAAGCTTCACCAACATTGGCTTCAACATTAGAAGTACCAAGAATGCCTTTTGCCTCTACCAATTCATTCATTAATTCAGACAAGGTATAAATCTTTTTATTCATATTATAGTTAAGTTTGAATTCCTTGAATGATTCTGGTAGCGACTGGAGTATCATATCCACTTGGGATTCTCCATCAATATCGGCACCTAAAACTTCCAATGTATTCAGAATAGAGATCATTGTAAGACAATGCTCCCTTACTGAACTACCTTCAGCCATTTTGGTATTATAAATTTGCCTCATGGTCTCTTACCTTGCAGAACGACCTTGCTCACCAAACATCTCCTTCAGACTTAGCATGATGTCTGAAGCTAGTTCTACATCGTGCATTTGATGCTGTAGAACATTTGAGATAGATGCTAGGATGTAGCACTTGGCCATCTTATTAGATTTCTGCTAACGATCATATCATTGTTTTTCCTCAAGAGGAGCATCTAATGAAAAAAAGCTTGGACATGGTTTAGTAAGCACATATTTGTGCTCTTCAGCAGTAAGAACAATGTCCAAATTTCTTTTCCAGTCAACATAATTGGATCCAGTCAGTTTGTTTTGATTAAGAATAGTTACAAGTGGGCTAAATGATGCCATGTTCAAATCTGAAAACAATAAACATGAATATAATAAGTAAACTGGACATTATCAATTTTGCATATAAACATATAGTATGGAACCTTAATAAAACCATAATATAATATATGCAACGACAACCCAATCCATGTCTATAATTCCTTGGTATCAAGTTTATTATAAACACATTAATTGATTGAGAATTATTCTCATTATTAGTGCTATCATGATAACTCTTATCATACACTAACAATATGTCGTTATACCTTCAGCCTCTAAGTAATAATGACATAGCTCCTTTGGGAGGTTAACATTACACTTAGTCTAGTGTACACCATTATCTAGAATCATGTGTAGCCACATTTCATCTCCCTTATAATGTTTAAACTTGTAGTACCATGGAACAAAACACCCTCCTTTGGGATCGCGAGGCATATACGCCAAGACGAGGTGCTTGTCCACACTACTTTAAACAGGTTAGTTCAATCTTGTAGTACTATGAAGTAAACACCCTCCTTTGGGATCGCGAGGCATATACGCCAAGACGAGGTGCTTACCCACACTACTATGAACTGATAATGGAGACCGTGAGATCCAACCCTTGTATCTCTCTCCCACTAGATGTTTTAAAGGAAAGGTTTTTAATTATAAAACCTGCATAATCTAATTACACATAGTCTTACACTTTTTACATATGAAAACACTTAGAAAAAATTCTGATTTTCTTTCTTTCGATCGATCGAATGTGCCCCTCAATCGATCGAAAAAATTAAAGAATTCAATCTTGACCTCTTGACTTGTTCGATCGATACTAGATTGCCTTTCGATCGATCGAAAAACAGATTCGATCGATCAACTAGCAATCGAAAATCAATCTATTTAAAAAGTCTGATCACTGTTTCAGTCGGTCGATCGAAAGTGATTTTCGATTGATCGAAAATCACGAAACTCAAATTTCCAGAAATTTTCTAAGGTAGTTTTCTTCGTTTTTCATGAACAAACATTCAACATATGAACATTACAGACAGAGATTGATGTCAAAACTGAATTCTACTGGTGCTATAGCCTTAAAACTCAATTGAATGTACTTAAATTTAAATTTAAACAACATCATAACATCAATTTCAGTTTTCATCAAATCATAGTTTCAACAACATGCAGAAAATTAAAACATAATCTTCTAACAATATGAAACTATCATCTCTAATTCTAAAACTCACAAAACATGTTAAACAGATTGGAAATTAAAGACCGCTCTGATACCAATTGAAGGAAATAAGAATGTACGCAGCGGAAAATTAACGGATCTACTTCATTCTAAATCTATAACATGCACTATGTAAGTTTCAGATTTCATGTATAAGAGAGCATACCTTGAAGCGATGAATTTCAAAACAAAGATCGAAGCACTTAGGAATATTTTTAATCTTCACTTCAATTCCACTATCGCCCAAGAAGTGTGGACTCTCAATCAGTTACAAAAGGAGAATTAAATTGAGTGACTTTCTCTCACATACACTATTTTCCAATGATGTTTTTCCCACCATATAAATTATGTACGTTTTTCCTTTTGTATCTAACCAATTATCTAATTGGGCTGGCCTTTTAGGCCTTTCCAATTGGGCTTAAGTGTGTGGCTTGGAGTGGGACCAAAAGGGACCAATAAGACACTAGCTCCAATGAGTCTTGGGCTTTTCTGTCAACTCTTGACAAGTCCAAAGTTACCATTAATTATATTTAATACCACTATATAAATATAGTTGCACTCTAGGCCTTATCTATAAATTATATTCCAAGACTTTATTGTACATGCAAACCCCTTCATTAAATATTCGTAGTAATACAAAGTCATAAATGTGGACTGCCACTTTGTAGATTACTACATCTTAATCCTTGAGTGCCCGGTTTAATCCTTTTAAGTTATTCATCATATATTTATGAAATCCAATTTCATAAATATATACTTTAGTAATTTCTTACCAAAGTGGTTAGGCCTAACTCTCTGAATAACAAACTCATTAAACTTATCTCAAGGGAATATTTTATATCTCCATTAAGAGATTATGAATTCCATCTTGAGAATATATGTTCCATCAACACTAAATGTGGCTGCCCAACATAATGAAGTTTTGACAATTACTTTGGATCTCACTCCTGATATATCAAAGCAACCTACACTTCATGATCAAGTCCATTATTCTCTCAAGATTAAGAGTTCATGCAAATATAAGTTGTGAGATTTATTATTCATTTGACAGTCCTTAGGAGAATAATAAATCTCAGAGGAAGAAGAAGAAGGAATGTCTCTGAACAGGAAGAAAAGTCTGCGTGAGCTCCTTGCGGATAGGGCTAAGGGGTCGGCGCTCAAGGACACCTCGGGGTCACAGCCTTCTCTTCCCCTTCCCTTTCCTCCTCCTCCAGCAGTTAACCTATTTGCTTTAACTAACCTAAAGAAGAGGAAGAAGGAGAAGAAGGTGGTTAAGGAGAGGGAGTTGGTCCCTCAAAAGGAGGGGGTTCCCCCCAAGGAATAAAAGATAGCCAAAGGTAAAAGGCAAGCCTCCTCGGTCGAGAACAGGGAGGACCAAAACGTGGCTGAGGTGCGCCTTCAAAATCCCGTATGGGTCCCTCGGCTGGAGCTGGATAGGGTAGCCATTCCATGGAACTCCACCATCAGGGAGTTCCAGAAAGGACACGCCCATTACCTCGCCAAGGCCCTGGAGCAGCCCCTCTTGTTACTGAAAGATATGGCTGCATTAATGAATGTGAGGCAGCTAGACCTCTTCCTGTCCCTAAAAAGGGATCTGGCCTTAGTAAATTTCTCAACATGCCTTACTAACATCATGTTAGGTCACCTTCCTCTTATTTAATAACGTACTCGTTTGTCATTTCTGTGCAGGCTATCTAGGAGGTGTTTATGGCCCAGGAGTGGGTGAAAGACGCTCGGAAAGAGGCTAAGGTCGAGGCCAACCTTCACGCCGAGAACAGTAAGGCCTTGGACGTAGCTGAAAAGAAGAACTAGGAGCTCACTACGAAACTGACCGCTGAAGAGAGGGGGCGGAAGAGCATTGAGGCCGGCCAGAAGAGCACTGAGGCCAGCCTGAAGTACGCCTAGGACCAAGTTGAGAAGCAGCGCAAAAAGCTCCATTACACTGAAATCGAGCTGGCCATGGCCAAACAGCAAGTCCTAGATCTGAAGGCAGAATTGGAGAAGGCCAAGGAGGTGGCTCGGGCGGCTAAGGCAGTTGCGGAGGCTTCAGAGCAGAGGTCCTATGGCCTTGGCATCTAGGAGACTGAGGCCCGCCTGATAGAGGAGCTCACTGGGGTCTGCAGGGAATACTTCTAGGAGGTGTGGGCCGAGGCCCTGAACCTGGCTGGAGTTCCTGCAGCCTCGGATTGGAGGAGGGCTAAAAGCATCTACTACCCTGAAGACCTCTGAGAAGACATCTAAAAAGCTCCTGCAGCACCTCTGGACCCCGAAGTAGATGCTGCTCTTGTAGCAACTGTGCCTTAGCAGCTTCCGAGCCCTCAGGTCTCTCTCTCTCTCTCCCCCCCCCCCATCCTGTGGCTTCTAAAGGGCCTAGTAAGGCTGGTGACCAAGGCCGGGGGATGGAAGTGGCTAGAGGACAAAGGAAAAGGCAAAGAAGCCAAAACACTGCCAGAGACCCAGGACCCAAAGGCTGCTCCCAAGGCCAAGGATGCTACTCCTAAGGATGCTGATCCTTACGTCTCTTAGCCAGCCAACAAAGAAGACCCCCCTCTAGCCAAGGCTTAGCTTAGGATTTTTCTTTTCTCTTTTCTTTTTTTTTTTTGTACTTTTTCTTTTGTTGTGGCAGTTTGCCATTGTTTATAATGTATCTTTCTTTTATTCAATGAAAAGACATCAACTTTTGCTTATATGAACCTTTGTTTTTTTTGCAATATTTATCTTTGGTTGGTTGTAGTTATTGTTTTGCCCTTTTCTGAGACTTTAGATTGAAATGCTTCTAAGGGTGAACACCCTCACTTTAACAAACGCTAATAGTATTGAATTTTTTTAATTCAAATAAATTACACCCATGTAAACAGTGAGAAAAATAACTGTGTTGGTATTGAAAGGTGTATAATAAAACATTTAGCAAAGAAAGGTGTGTTTGAGGTCTCTCCTTTTAAGAGTACTTTATGAATGCACCTTTAGGATCCTTTAACCAAAGCCTAGAATGAGTCCTCATGTTCCCATGATGATGAACGTGGCGAGGTCCCGCCCTTGGTGAAATTGCAAGGTGTTAATTTACCCAAAGCATGGGTCCGATGGACAGGCATGACTAAGACTTTATTTAACACATTGATACTTGCTCAAGAAATATTAATTTACTCAAGGTACGTGGTTCGAGGAACTAGGCATGACCAAGGTTCTGTTTAATATTCAAACAAGTGGCTATGAATATTAATTTACCCAAGGTCTGTGGTCCGATGATCCAAGCATGACCAAGGTTTTGTTTAATATTCAAACAAATAACTAAGAAAATTAATTTACCGAAAGTATGTGGTCCGAGGAACCAAGCATGACCAAAGTTCTGTTTAATATTCAAAAAAGTAACTAAGAATATTAATTTACCCAAGGTATGTGGTCCGAGGAACTAGGCATGAGTAAGGTTCTATTTAATATTCAGACAAGTAACTAAGAATATTAATTCACCCAAGGTATGTGGTCCGAGGAACCAAGCATGACCAAGGTTCTGTTTAATATTCAAACAAGTAACTAATAATATTAATTTATCCAAGGTATGTGATCCAAGGAACCAGGCATGACCAAGGTTCTGTTACAAGTAACTAAGAATATTAATTTACCTAAGATATGTGGCCCGAGAAACCAGACATGACCAAGGTTCTGTTTAATATCCAAACAAGTAACTAAGAATATTAATTTACCCAAGGTATGTGGCCCGAGGAACCAGGTATGACCAATGTTCTATTTAATATTCAACCAAGTAAGCAACATGACACATAATTTTACCAAAAACATGACAGAACTGCCTCTTCACAGGTTATTTACATTCCAGGGGAATGGTACAACATTTTCATCCAGATCTTCTAGGAAGTATGCACTTGTAAAGTTGTTATTTACAACTATATGTTTTGTTGGCTTATATTCCGTGCCAAATTTGATTGTAATTTTATTCAATCTGGTGTACCCTGTATTTATTGTGGGATTTCATTGTAAAAGTTGTGTGTTAGAGAGAGAGTGTGAAGACTCAAGCATTTGAAGAATGAAGATTTCTCGCGGGTGTCTTGCGACTTAGCTACCCGCGAAATGACTCATGTGCCCTGCACGTGCTGGAATACGAAAAGTCAGGCCAGATGGAGACAGGTGTCTCGCGAGTATCTCGCGGGTAAGGCCTTCCCGCGAGACACCCGTGAGGCATTCTGTTCTGCCAGCCTGTCCAGTTTGATACACACTTTCTGTACCCACACTATTTATACCCACATTACCCACAAATGTTGAGGAGTGCTTCTGAGAGAAAACCCTAGCCAAACACCTAGAGAATTAGAGATTGTCATACCCACAATCCTCTATACTTTTTCCTAGTGGAAATTCCTCAACTCCTACCTCTCCATTTTCATACCATTGAGAGGTTGATAGCCCAAACACTTACCACACCCTTTAAGAGTGTCAAGTGAAGTTTTGGTGCTGCTGGGAAGCATTGGAAGAAGCCGATGATGGCAGATGCAAAATGGAGCTTGTTGCGGGATCCGGAAAGCTAGACAAGACACGGTTCCGAGAAGCCTTGTTGGAGTAGGAGCTTGAAGGGCTTAGGTACAGAGGGTAGATTAGGCTTGGAGGGTCTCTTGCTCACCCATGTATCCCAACTGATTGTCTAGTGGATCGATTTCCACTTGGAGGGCGGCGGAGAGGTTTTTCACCGAGTTCTTCGGTTTCCTCTTCGATAACAAGTCTCGGTGTTATCTGTGTTTGCATCTCTCTTCCCTACTCTTATTCATTTCATTTTTACTGCTGTGTTGCTTTAAATATGGATTAGAGTAGTTGTCTTGCTTATACGCTTGTGTTTACACTATTCCACACTTAGTATTAAGTTAGTGTAAAATCAACCAAGCCGTAACTTTAATTTGGGACTCTAAACAACTCGTGTGTTTTCGACACATTTTCGAGCTTTTAGCACCTATCCCAGCTACTGAAGTGATACAGTATGGCCCTTCCCAATTGCCCTAACTTTCCCCATGATGGATTTTTTGTTGTACCTATAACCTTTCTCAATACCAAGTCCCCAGGGGCTAATGGTCTTAACTTCACGCTTAAGCCGTACCCTTGTTTAAGCTTTTGTTGATAATATGCTAATTGAACCATGACATTTTTTCTCCGTTCTTCAATTAAATCCAGGCCCTTTTCCAGTAGGTTGTCGTTGCTGTCCAGAGTGAACATATAGTGTTGGTGGAACATATATTCTCAAGATGGAATTCATAATCTCTTAACGGAGATATAAAATATTTTCTTGAGATAAGTTTAATGGGTTTGGTTATTCAGAGTGTTAGGCCTAACCACTTTAGTAAGGAGTTACTAAAGTATATATTAATGAAGTTGGGTTTCATAAATATATTATGAATAACTTAAAGGATTAAACCAGGTACTCAAGGATTAAGATGTAGTAATCTTCAAAGTAGCGGTCTATATTCATGACTTTGAATTACTACGAATATTTTATGAAGGGGTTGCATGTATAATAAAGTCTTGGGATATAATTTATTAATAAGGCCTAAAGTGCAATTATATTTATATAGTGGTATTAAATATAATTAATGGTAACTTTAGACTTGTCAAGAGTTGAGAGAAAAGCCCAAGACCCATTGGAGCTAGTGTCTTATTGGTCCCACTCCAAGCCACACACTAAAGCCCAATTGGAAAAGCCCAATAGGCCAGCCCAACTAGATAATCAATTAAATATAAAGGGAGAGACATACATAATTTTTTATTAGAAAAAAAGAAAAAAGAAACATCATTGTGAAATGGTGTGTACGTGTGAGTGAAGCCACACCATTATTTTCCTTTGGAAACTGATTGAGAGACCACACTTCTTGAGCGTAAAGTGGAATTGGAGTGAAGATTAAAAGTGTTCCCAAGTACTTATAATCTTTTGTTTTGAATTTCACTACACCAAAGTACGCTATCTTGTTCTTAAATTCTGAAATTTACATAGTACATGTTATCAATCATGCATGAAATAGATCCATGTTTGTTGCTTCCGCTGTGTGTTTTGTATGAGATACAAAACCAGATTTTCCAACAATTGGTATCAGAGCCAGGTTTTCATTTCATGTTTGTATAACATGTAATTGAGATTTTAGAATCAAAGAAAGTAGTTTTCTTGGTGATTTAAATTTTTTGACAAGTAAAGTTTCTTACATAAAACCGTAGTTCTCAGAACCGGACCGGACCGGGAGGTCAGACCGTGAAAACCGTGAACCGTGATGAAAACCGGTTTTTTAAGCATAAAAAACCGAGCATATGTGGCAATTCCGTGAACCCCTAAAACCGGGGTTGGACCGTACAAACCGGTCAAGAACCGTGCGGTCCAACCCCTTAGCAATTTTTTTTTTTTTTTTATATAAACAACTTAACACAATTTTATTCTACTTAATTAAATTATCCATCTCTTACAAGGAATAAAAAAAATTATAATTAAAATCCTTCAAAGATATTCAACTTTACTTCAAAAATTAATCATAAATTTTAATGTTTTCATGGTTATTATTTTATTTTATTAACTTTCTTATTTAATTATTAAATATATGCTTGAAAATCATTAAATTTCCCTCACATATGTAGATATATTAGTCAATTTTGCTAGTTTTATAAATTTAATATCTATATTTAGGCTTTAATTAATTATTAAATTAATTATAACGTCATCACGGTTCGACCCCGGTTCGACCTCGGTTCAACCTCAAAAACCTTGAACCTCTCCCTTTTACGGTTCAATGAACGGTCCGGGTCTGAAAACCTTGCCGTAGTTCTCAGAACCGGACCGGACCGGGAGGTAGGACCGTGAACCGTGATGAAAACCGGTTTTTTAAGCATAAAGAACCGGGCATATGTGGCAATTCCGTGAACCCCTAAAACCGGGGTTGGACCGTACAAACCGGTCAAGAACCGTGCGGTCCAACCCCTTAGCAATTTTTTTTTTTTTTTTTATATAAACAACTTAACACAATTTTATTCTACTTAATTAAATTATCCATCTCTTACAAGGAATAAAAAAAATTATAATTAAAATCCTTCAAAGATATTCAACTTTACTTCAAAAATTAATCATAAATTTTAATGTTTTCATGGTTATTATTTTATTTTATTAACTTTCTTATTTAATTATTAAATATATGCTTGAAAATCATTAAATTTCCCTCACATATGTAGATATATTAGTCAATTTTGCTAGCTTTATAAATTTAATATCTATATTTAGGCTTTAATTAATTATTAAATTAATTATAACGTCATCACGGTTCGACCCCGGTTCGACCTCGGTTCAACCTCAAAAACCTTGAACCTCTCCCTTTTACGGTTCAATGAACGGTCCGGGTCTGAAAACCTTGCATAAAACTGGTATATCGGTCAAAGCATGAGAATTTGGTTTTGCATTGGTTGGTTATAATTGACAATTGAATTTTGTTTGATAACCGTTCCCAATGCCATTGACTTATATGAGACATGATGATATTGGGTTCACACCAAGGATGCATATTCTCTTGGTTTGTTCGAAGTGGTCAAGATTATGTCTCTCCATGTATTGGACATGAACACAATAGTCTTTGTATTAGAGACGAATACATAAACCTATAATACATTGATTGAGTTTGATGTGTCGGTCTCTTGTTTTCTTGGAATGGATATAGTTATTGACTATTGAATGTAACTGTCAAGTGCGTGAATGATGCTTTGCACCGCTTGGATATAAATATAAATATAAGGCTTGCATGGTTTGATTATTATAAGGCTTTTGATCTTGCATGGTTTCGTGGACCCATGTGGCATTTTCATTCCGCTATTAACATGCTTTCAATTATATATATGGGTTTATATGCAAGTTCTTGATGGCCATCTTATAAGCACGTAATATTTGCCTTGGTTGTACAATCCGTATGTTATTTTTATATATAAAATATATGGGTTTACATGCAAATTGTTTATAAAGGATTCATCACATTGTTGCTTGCGTTGCATCATATATTTATAGTCAAACAGTATATTAATGCTAGAATAAAGTATTTTGGTTTCCTGTTAAAATACTTTAATGAAATTTTGTAAAGTTGTGATTTACAACTATGTGTTTTGTTGGCTTTTATTCCGTGCCAAATTTGATTGTAATTACTATCAATTGTTTATACCCTGTATTTGTTGTGGGAATTGATGTAAGGGGTGTGTGATAGAGAGTGTGT
This sequence comes from Quercus aquifolioides, assembly GCA_019022515.1. Classification (NCBI taxonomy): domain Eukaryota; kingdom Viridiplantae; phylum Streptophyta; class Magnoliopsida; order Fagales; family Fagaceae; genus Quercus; species Quercus aquifolioides. The sequence goes on along the minus strand of CM032326.1, from coordinate 59,063,330 downwards.
GAAGACTCAAGCAAATTGGAAGCTGAAGGAATCTCGCGGGTATGTCGCGACTAAGCTTCCCGCGAAGTGAAGCATGTGCCCTACACATGCTGGAATGCGAAGAGTCAAGACAGATGGAGACAGCTGTCTCTCGCGAGTATCTCGCGGGTAAGGCCTTCCCGTGAGACACCCGCGAGACATGCTATTCTGCCAGCCTGTACTGACTGACTCACACATTTTGCACCTATCCTATATAAACCCCCATTACCCACAAATGTTAAGGAATGCTTCAGAGAGAAAACCCTAGCCAAACACATTTGCAATTAGAGATTGTCATCCCCACCTTTCTCTATACACTTACTTGTGGTATCTCCTCAACCCTTCCCTCTCCATTTCCACACCATTGAGAGGTTGATAGCCCAAACACTTATCACACCTTTTGAGAGTGTTGAGTGACGTTTTGGTGCTGCTGGGAAGCATTGGAAGAAGCCTGGAATGGCAGATGCAACATAGAGCTTGTTGCGGGATTCGGAGAACTAAGACAAGACACGGTTCCGAGAAGCCTTGTTAGAGTAGGAGCTTGGAGGGCTTAGGTACATCGGGTAGATTAGGCTTGGAGGGTCTCTTGCTTACTCATGTATCCCAATTGATTGTCTAGTGGATCGATTTCCGCTTGGAGGGCGGCGGAGAGGTTTTTCGCCGAGTTCTTCGGTTTCCTCTTCGAGAACACGTCTCGGTGTTTTCTATGTTTGCATCCTTCTTCCCTACTCTTGTTTAATTTCATTATTACTGCTGTGTTGCTTTAATTATGAATTAGAGTAGCTTCTTGTTTATACGCTTGTGTTTACACTATTCCGCACTTGTATTAAGTTAGTGTAAAATCAACCAAACCGTAATTTTAATTAGGGGGTCTAAACAGCTCGTGTGTTTTCAACACGTTTTCGAGCTTTCAATTGGTATCAGAGCGGGTACACTTGCTTGGTTTAAATACCTTAGTATGATCCTAGACCCCTTGGTGTGTTTTGAAAAGTGTTTTTGATTAAACCACCATGAAGGATTTGAAAAGTGTTTGTGAAAATGACTCAATGAGCATATTTAAAGATTGTTCCAGCAATGCTGTCTTAGAGTTATTTAAATCCAAGAAACATGCTAGAATTTTTTGTCATATGCTGAAATCATTAGTTCATAGGAACCATGATATACACAACAGTCTATGTGAGTCAAAGTCTTTAAACTATGAATATGAGAGAAGAAATAGACAGTTAAGTGATAAAATTGGTCGTTTAAAAGGGAAACTTCACTCATCCTTGAATGAAATAAAGAAAAATGAGTCTTGTTTTGATGGTCAAGAATGTCTCTCTCATGCATGCCTTTTTGTTCATACCGCATTGAAAGTGTTTAACTCATGTTTGTGGTACCTTGACAGCGGGTGTTCTAGGCATATGACTGGAGAAAAATCTCTATTCAAAACTCTTAAAGAGAAGGAAGATGGATTTGTGACATTTGGGGATGGTAGTCATTCACAAGTTCTTGGAAAGGGAACAGTGGATATTCCGGGTCTGCCTTTGATGACTGATGTGCTATATATTAAGGGTTTAAAAGTGAACTTGTTAAGTATCACTCAGATTTGTGATGAAGATTTCCTGGTCCAATTTTCAAAGAAAGGATGTCTAATCTTGAATGAAGAAGGTGTTCAAGTTCTAAAGGACTAAGGACCACTGATAACTGCTATGGGATCATTCCAAAACGCAGCATAGCATGTCGAAGTGCTCGGGTAAATCTCTTGGAGCTGTGGCATCAACGGCTTGGTCATGCAAATTACAAACAAGTGGCGAAAGTCTCGAAGCTTGAGGCTGTGGTTGGTTTACCTAAGTTTGGGAAGATTGAGAAGAATGTGTGTGGTCCATGTCAATTGGGAAAACAAACAAAGTCAAGCCATCCTAAAGTGAATGTGGTTGCAACTTCTCGTCCGTTAGAATTAATGCATGTGGATTTGATGGGTCCTACAAGAACAGAGAGCATGGGTGGAAAGCGGTACATCATGGTGATAGTTGACGATTTCTCAAGGTATTCTTGGGTGGACTTCCTTAGACAGAAATCGGAAGCATGTGATAAGATGGAGAAATTGTGCAAGAGATTGATGAATGAAAAGGGAGTACCTATCATCAAAATCAGGAGTGATCATGGGAAAGAGTTTGAAAATGCAAAGTTTGAAGCATTTTGCAATGAACACGGTATCAAGAAGGAATTCTCAGCCCCAAAGACTCCACAACAGAATGGAGTAGTTGAAAGGAAGAACCGGGTGATTCAAGAAATGGCTCGAGTAATGTTACTCAACAAAAAATCTTCCACAGAAATTTTGGGCTGAAGCTGTGAACACGTCTTGTCACATTGGGAATAGGATTTACTTCCGAGCAGGAACGAAGAAGACATCATATGAAATTTGGAGAGAAAAGAAGCCGAAGGTGAAATATTTCCGAATCTTTGGGAGCAAATGTTATATTCTCAATGACAGAGAGAATCCCAGAAAATTTGATGCTAAAAGTGATGAGGGGATATTTCTAGGTTATTCATTAAATAGCCGAGCATATAGGGTGTTCAATAAACGCACCAAGACGGTAATGGAGTCAATAAATGTGGTCATTGATGATACCATATCTGAAAGGGAAAGGGATGACGGTGAAGGATCGAACCTGAAGAAGGGGGAAGTTGAGGACAACATGTCTCAAGATGATGAGATCGAGAAAGAATCACCAGAAAAAGAGTCTACACCTCCTATACCAAGAAGGGAGACCAGATCGATGCAAGGGCCCTCTAGCCCTCTCACCCCTCCGGAAGTTCAACCTCCAATCTCTCGAGATGAAGAACCTTCCACCTCCAAGAGACCATCATCAAGGGTAACCCTCAATCATCCACCAAGTAATATCATTGGTGACGTAAATGAGGGACTTCGGTTGAGAAAAGACCAAAATACAGTACGAATCATGTGATGTACAATTGTTATCTTGCTCAATTCGAACCCAAGAAGGTAGAGGAAGCCCTTAGAGACGAAAATTGGATCGAGTCTATGCATCAGGAGCTACATCAGTTTGTCAGAAATGATGTATGGGAGTTGGTTCCAAGACCCAAAGATACCCATGTCATTGGCACCAAGTGGATCTTCAAGAACAAAACTGACGAAGATGGTGAGGTAGTTCGAAACAAGTCTAGGTTGGTAGCTCAAGGATATACTCAAGTGGAAGGCATAGATTTTGATGATTCGTTTGCACCAGTAGCAAGGTTAGAGTCAATTCGAATTCTACTGTCCATTGCATGTGTTATGGATTTTAAATTGTACCAAATGGATGTAAAAAGTGCATTTCTGAATGGTTTCCTAAATGAAGAAGTATTTGTTGAGCAACCAAAAGGATTTCAAGATCCTCATTTTCCGGATCATGTGCTAAGGTTAAAGAAAGCACTGTATGGTTTGAAGCAAGCACCAAGAGCATGGTATGATCGTCTCACAACATACTTGTTGGATCGCGGATTCAAAAGAGGCCAAGCTGATCGAACCTTGTTTGTAAAGAGAGATGAGAAGTCTCTCCTAGTTGCTCAGGTGTATGTGGATTATATTGTTTTCGGTTCCACAATTGACCATTTGGCTCATGAATTCTTCGAAGAAATGAAAAGGGAGTTTGAGATGAGTATGGTGGGAGAGCTGAATTATTTCCTTGGGCTTCAAGTGAAACAGCGGAAAGATGGGATATTCATATCTCAAGAGAAATATGCCAAAAATCTTGTTAAAAGATTTGGTCTAGACTCTAAGAAACATACTTCCACTCCAATGAGCTCCTCATCAAAGCTAAGTCGGAATGCAGCAGGTATAGAAGTGGATCCAACGCTTTATCGAAGCATGATAGGCAGTCTCTTATACCTCACTGCTAGCAGACCAGACATTGCCTTTAGTGTAGGCGTGTGTGCTCGATTTCAGGCAGCCCCCAAAGAGTCACATTTAACAGCTGTCAAAAGAATTATCCGTTACATAAATGGCACCTCTGAGTATGGGATTTGGTACTCAAGAGATTCAAATGAATGCTTAGCCGGATATTCTGATGCTGATTGGGATGGTTGCATTGATGATAGAAAAAGTACTTCCGGTGGATGCTTTTATCTTGGAAATAACTTGGTGTCATGGATGAGCAAAAAGCAGAATTCAGTCTCTTTATCAACAGCCGAAGCTGAATACATTGCTGCTGCAAGTTGCTGTGCTCAATTACTATGGATGAAGAAGCTTCTTCATGATTATGGAATCACTCAAGACACGATGTGTGTATATTGTGATAATACAAGTGCCATAAACTTGTCCAAGAATCCAGTTCAACATTCGAAGTCAAAACATATCGAAATTCGGTATCATTTCATTCGAGATTTGGTGGAGGAAAGGACCGTGTACTTAGAGTTCATCAACACTGAGAATCAGAAGGCAGACATATTCACTAAACCTCTAGATGGCCCAAAGTTTGAATCTTTGCGTAAGACCATCGGTGTCGGTATCATTCCCTGAACTCTATCTCTTGTGTGAACCTATACTACTCTGTGTTGCATACCTGTTGTTTTGGTTCCACATGTTTAGTGTCTAACTGTTTTGCTTTTATCTGTTTTGGTTTGCACCTGCTACTTTTGTTGATCGTTCTTTTCTTGCTCTGTTTTGGGTGTGTTCAAAAATTTCAAAAACACATAAAAAATAGAAAATCCAAAAAGTTTGATCGCTTTGTTGAGTTTTGTCTCAAAACATATTTTGCCTTGTACCTTTGTACTTATGGCTTTGTGCATTTAACGAGCTTAGCTTGTCCCTCATGCACTCATATCATTGTGGAAGAAATTCTGAAATCTATGTGACTGTTGTAAATAGATCTTCAACCTTGTCATGAATGATTAGTGAATGTTTTTGTTGATCTTGAGACATGCATAGACTCATGCCTATATATCTTCCCACTTATATTTTTTTGCTTAAAAGAGCTCTCTAATTGTAAATCTCCAAATGAAAAGAGATATAGAGCTGCAAAAGCCTGTCGCACAAACCAGTATTCGACTAGGAAAAAGGGAAAGCGACCAAAATAAAATGTTTGATGCCCAAAAAGCCAAAGGCTAACTCATCTTTTGAAATATCAAAAATTTCAGGCATCTTTCTCTCAATGAGATTCTCTTTGCTCAAAAATTGCAAATGATATGTTAAATATGGAGCCAAATGAAAAGCTTCAATGAATTGTTATCAAGTATATGTGGGAGGTCATATATGCATGTTTCTATAATTGAGATAGGTCACATAATCTAGTGCTAGTTGTGTATGTCTTGATTGAATTGATCATTGAAGCTTCACATTGGACTAAGGACTATCTCATTTTTGATATCCACACACAACACACAAGTCTATGTTCAATGAATGTCTTATTCATTTGTGTGATTGTACTTGATTAAATGTGTTTTCACATGCTCAATCTTTGTTGATCAAACCCAAAAAGATTTTTGAGTGTTTTATTTGTTTTTGAAAGTGATTTTATACTTTCTTGTCTTTTGTTTTTGATTAAAATGCATGTTTTTATGTTTCTTCAAAAACTGGTTCAGGGGTAGTTTCGCGAGAAGCTCGCGACTTAGAGCTTCCCGCGAAAAGGAGTTGAGGGAATTTTTTTATTTTATCTTGTCACACAGAAACTTTCGCGACTGTCTCGCGACCAAAAGCTACTCGCGAAATGCTGTTTGGCTAAAATTGGATTTTTCCAATTTCAGACAGAAGTTACCGCGACTGTCTCGCGACTGTTTCGCGACCTAATGCTTCTCGTGAAAATTTTGTGCTTCAGTGGCCCTTCTCGCGACTGTTTCGCGACTGTTTCGCCACTCCCTAACCCGCGAAAAACGCGTGTTTTCTGTCTTTATCTTGCTGATGTGACAGTGTTTCAAAAACACAAAAACATCCCTCGCTCAACCTTTGTCGAACCTTTTTTCAACCCAAGGTCATTTTTTTTTCAAAACCCTTCATTTTCAAGCATCCTTTCTGCATTGTCATCTTCAAGGTATGTCTTCTAAAGCATTCCCCTTCAAGTTTTGTCATATTTTTGCAGATTTTTCGTTAGGGTTTCAAAAATTTGGGGTTTTTCGAAAATTTGGATATTTTTTCAAAATTGGGTGAATTTTTGTCAAATCTTTTGCTTGGGCTATGTCCCATTGGTTGTTTCTGCTTCTGTGTTGGCCCCTTGTGGCATTTTATCTTGTATTGAGGGTAGATTTTCCCATGTTCATGCATTGCTCATGTCATATTTGAAGTTGTGCATGCTAGGTGTTTGTCAAAATGTCCGAGTGACATTTTTGTGCTAATTCGGAATCAAGTGATTGCAATCCATGGACTTTCACATGTTTGACCTTATTTCACTCAATTTGGTCATTGATAGTGTGTCTCATGCACCTTGCACTTGCTCACACATACATACACATGCACATTTGCTTAGTTCCATGCATTGTGTCTATGCATTCAGCAGTGTTACTTCTGTTTTGACCTAACTTGAATCTAATCAAGTTCTGTGTTCTGTGGTCTGTGGGTTGTGCTCTTGTCTCCTGTTTGTTTTGTGTGCTATGTTGCACAGATGTCTCCATTCAAGACTTCAGCTGTGAAAGGAGGCCGCGACAAAGGGAAAGAGCCGATCATTGATGTTGATGCTGATTCACCTAGACCGAAGCGAACTCGTGGCTCAACAGGAACTTTTGATCCTCACTTGTTCAAGTCTTATGCTGCTTTTGAATCCTTCAAGAACCACTTTCAGGGTGCTCCTTTGATAGTTGAAAGGGGGGTTGACCAGCCATCACTCAAAGACACACAAATACCTATTTGGTTTGCCACGAAAGATTGGAACTATCTGCTGTCAACTTTCGAGGATACATACGAGAACATGGTTAAGGAATTCTATGCCAATGCCAGTGTCGTCGGCGATGAGATTAAATGTTGGGTTCGAGGAAAGAGCTTTTCTGTCACACCAATGTACTTGGCGGAAATTCTACACATTAACCGGCCAATACTCCCCATACCGCCGATATATGATGAGCTGAACCCAGATGAAGAATATCTCAGACAGTCTTTAGGAGCTGATTTGGAATTCTCATCCACTAAGAAGTCAATCAATGTGGCATCCCTCTCTTCCGAGCTACGACTTCTCTCAATGATCATGTGTAGCAATCTCTATCCCTTGTCCAGCACCGGATCTATGAACCTTGGTCGAGCTTTGTTTTTGAACGATCTGATCATGGATGTAGAGATTGATGTGTGCTCTCATATCTTTCACATTTTGGCAAAAACAGTTGACCGGACTGCTTCAAGGAATTGTCTTCCTTTCTCTCGCCTTATTTCAAAGATTTTGAAGCTCAAAGGTGTCCGTCCATTGGATGATGAACGTCCATATCCAAGGTCAAGTCCAATCAACATTCGGTCTCTCCATGCTAGTATGAGCCACGCCAAGAAGAACACCAAGCAAGAAACTCATGCACCATCGGGTTCCTCGAGTTCTGCAACTCGTACCAATGATGAACAGCTCAACACTATCTTCACTGCTCTTCAAGAGATGAGTACAAAGATGTCCGGACTGGCGACTATCATGTACACTCACCACCGACGTCTTGATTCACAGTTCACTTCTCTTCAAACTCAGATGGACGAAATTCAACGGAAGCTAGAAGGGGATGACTAGCTATTCCATGACAAAAAGGGGGAGATGATGTCATTGATAGGGGGAGTATGGAGATAGGGGGAGAAGAAGTGTTTTTGTTGTCTTATGTTTACTTGTTTTGCGTTTAAAGCTTTGATACTATGCTTTATTTAAGTATTATTTCAGATGTTTCTTTTGTGATATTCTCTATGCTTTGTAGCATATTATGCATGTACCCATGTTGCTTTTGTAAGCTTTAAGGGTTGTTTTGTTTCATTGCATGTTTTGTAGGCTTTTATGGTTTGTACCATGTATTTGCAATACTTTGCTTATGCAGCCTTTATGCTTGTGTTATTGAAGTTTATGTCATACATTTACTTCACTTCATCACTCTTGTGCCCGTGTAGGATTGTTCCTAGATGCATATACGTTCTATGCATTGGTTGAGTGATGAACACTCTTGTGCCCTAGTAGGATTGTTCCTAGATGCAAATTCTTCAAGTATTTTGCATTGGTTGAGTGTTGGATTTGCAAATGGTACTCTTCATATGAGCTTATCATCTTGCATATCCGGATGTTCATTCCTTGTGTGAATGAGCATAGTAATTGCTTGTGTATAGTGATTACTTGTTTGATCTTGCCATGATCTAGTGTTTCTATTTCATTCTGCTTGATCATGCGCTTATTGCTCCATATGCTTTTCAAGTTTTCTACATACAATGATAATATTTTGTTGTTGTGTTTCAGGAGTTACTTGTTCATATGTTTCAAGAGCTTATCAGAATCTAGAATTAGGTGTGAGTGAGTTTTGCCTGTGTTCCCAAACTCACGTTTAAGTCTAGAGTCTGTTTTAGGGTTTTGTCACGAAATAGCCAAAGGGGGAGATTGTAAAGTTGTGATTTACAACTATGTGTTTTGTTGGCTTTTATTCCGTGCCAAATTTGATTGTAATTACTATCAATTGTTTATACCCTGTATTTGTTGTGGGAATTGATGTAAGGGGTGTGTGATAGAGAGTGTGTGAAGACTCAAGCAAATTGGAAGCTGAAGGAATCTCGCGGGTATGTCGCGACTAAGCTTCCCGCGAAGTGAAGCATGTGCCCTGCACATGCTGGAATGCGAAGAGTCAGGACAGATGGAGACAGCTGTCTTTCGCGAGTATCTCGCGGGTAAGGCCTTCCCGCGAGACACCCGCGAGACATGCTGTTCTGCCAGCCTGTACTGACTGACTCACACATTTTGCACCTATCCTATATAAACCCCCATTACCCACAAATGTTGAGGAATGCTTCAGAGAGAAAACCCTAGCCAAACACATTTGCAATTAGAGATTGTCATCCCCACCTTTCTCTATACACTTGCTTGTGGTATCTCCTCAACCCTTCCCTCTCCATTTCCACACCATTGAGAGGTTGATAGCTCAAACACTTACCACACCTTTTGAGAGTGTTGAGTGACATTTTGGTGCTGCTGGGAAGCATTGGAAGAAGCCTGGAATGGCAGATGCAACATGGAGCTTGTTGCGGGATCCGGAGAACTAAGACAAGACACGGTTTCGAGAAGCCTTGTTGGAGTAGGAGCTTGGAGGGCTTAGGTACATCGGGTAGATTAGGCTTGGAGGGTCTCTTGCTTACTCATGTATCCCAACTGATTGTCTAGTGGATCGATTTCCGCTTGGAGGGCGGCGGAGAGGTTTTTCGCCGAGTTCTTCGGTTTCCTCTTCGAGAACACGTCTCGGTGTTTTCTGTGTTTGCATCCTTCTTCCCTACTCTTGTTTAATTTCATTATTACTGCTGTGTTGCTTTAATTATGAATTAGAGTAGCTTCTTGTTTATACGCTTGTGTTTACACTATTCCGCACTTGTATTAAGTTAGTGTAAAATCAACCAAGCCGTAATTTTAATTAGGGGGTCTAAACAGCTCGTGTGTTTTCAACACGTTTTCGAGCTTTCAAATTTATTCCTAATGAGATTAGGATTATGTTTTCAAGGGTTACTAGCATTATTATGGTTCTTGATCTTAAAAACCTTTAATTTAAAATATCTAGTGGAGAGAGAGATACAAAGGTTGGATCTCACGGCCTCCATTATCGATTTATAGTAGTGTGGGTAAGCACCTCGTCTTGGCATATATGTCTTGCGATCCCAAAGAAGGGTGTTTACTTCATAGTACTACAAGATTGAACAAACCTATTTAAAGTAGTGTGGACAAGCACCTTGTCTTGGCGTATATGCCTTGCGATCCCAAAGGAGGGTGTTTTGTTCCATGGTACTACAAGTTTAAACATTATAAGGGAGATGAAATGTGGCTACACATGATTCTAGATAATGGTGTATATTAGACTAAGTGTAATGTTAACCTCCCAAAGGAGCTATGTCATTATTACTTAGAGGCTAAAGCTAATATGGCATATTATTAGTGTATGATAAGGGTTATCATGATAGCACCAATAATGAGAATAGTTCTCAATCAATTAATGTGTTTATAATAAACTTGCTACCAAGGAATTATAGACATGGATTGGGTTGTCGTTGCATATATTATTTTAAGGTTTTATAAGGTTCCATATTATATACTTATATGCTAAATTGATAATGTCTAGTTTACTTATTATATTCATGTTTGTTATTTTCAGATTTAAAATCATGGCATCATTTAGCCTACTTGTTGCTATTCTTAATCAAAATAAACTGACTGGATCCAACTATGTTGACTGGAAAAGAAATTCGGACATTATTCTTACTGCTGAAGAGCACAAATATGTGCTTACTCAACCATGTCCTAGCTTTCCATCATTAGATGCTCCTCTTGAGGAAAAACAGCTATATGATCGTTGGCAAAAATCTAATGAGATGGCTAAGTGCTATATCCTAGCATCTATTTCAAATGTTCTACAGCATCAAATGCAGGATGTAGAACTAGTTTCGGACATAATGCTAAGTCTGAAGGAGATGTTTGGTGAGCAAGGTCGTTCTGCAAGGCAAGAAACTATGAGGCAGATTTATAATACCAAAATGGCTGAAGGTACTTTAGTGAGGGAGCATTGTCTTAGAATGATCTCTAATCTGAATACATTGGAAGTTTTAGGTGCCGATATTGATGGAGAATCCCAAGTGGATATGATACTCCGGTCACTACCAGAATCATTCAAGGAATTCAAACTTAACTATAATATGAACAAAAAGGTTTATACATTGTCTGAATTGATGAATGAGTTGGTAGCAGCGGAAGGCATCCTTGGTACTTCTAGTGTTGGTGCCAATATGGTTGAAGCTTCTACTTCTCAACCTAAGTCGAAAGGCAAGGGTAAAAAGAAGAAGAAGAAGAAGGACTTCGCCAAGAAAGATGGTAAACAAATTGCCTTAAGGGTTGCCAACAAAGGAAAGAAAATCAAAGGAAAGTGTTTCCATTGTGGTGAGAAAGGACATTGGAAAATGAATTGTCCAAAATTCAAGGCTGCCAATAATAAGGGTACGAAAAGTTCATTCCTCCTTGAAATATGTTTGGTACAAAATCCCACAGATTCCTAGTGTCTGGATTCAGGTTGTACTAATCATATTTGCAATTCTTTGCAGGGGTTCTAGGAGACTAGAAAGCTTAAGGAAGGGGAATTGTTTCTTACTTTGGCTGATGGGAGCAGAATTCTGGTTGTAGCTATTGGAGTGTTTAATTTATACTTTGAGTCTAGGGTTTTAATATTAGAAGACTATTTATATGTACCTAATGTTCATAGGAATTTAATTTCTGCAACTTATTTGAGTAAGCATGGATATTGTGTTATCCTTAAAGACAATGTTGTAATAAAGAAGGATAAAGTGTTTATCTGTTCTGGCAATATTATGGATGGTCTTTATATTTTAACTCCTGATAAGCATGAATTATATAATTCTGAATTAAATCATAACTCTCATGTAAAATCATTAAAGAGAAAGTTTCCTTCTACTAATGAAGCATATCTTTGGCACTTGCGTTTGGGTCATATTAATCCTAACAGAATTCAAAGACTGATCAAAGATGGACTCTTAGAGCCATTGGACTTTGATGAATTTCCCATTTGTGAATCTTGTTTGGAAGGTAAAATGACCAAACGACCTTTTAATACAAAAGGTAGAAGAGCCCAAGAGTTGCTTGAATTAGTTCATACGAATGTATGTGGTCCTATGTCAACCCAAGCAAAAGGACGTTATGAGTACTTCATCACTTTTACTGATGATTACTCAAGATATTGTTATGTGTGTACCTAATGAGACGGAAGTCTAAAGCCTTTGAAAAGTTCAAAGAGTTTAGGGCTGAAGTTGAGAATCAATTAGGTAAACGCATAAATGTCATTCGATCTGATCATGGTGGCGAATACCTTCTTGGGGATTTCAAGGATTACTTAATTCAAAATGGGATTGTATCCCCATTGACTGCACCTGGAACTCTCCAACATAATGGTGTAGCAGAAAGAAGGAATAGGACTCTTTTGGAAATGGTTAGGTCCATGATGAGTTACTCAACTTTACCAGTTTCTTTTTGGGGATATGCACTAAAAACTGCTATGTATATTTTGAATTTAGTTCCATCAAAATCTGTTCCCAACACACCTAAGGAATTGTGGAGTGGGCGTAAGTCTAGTATGAAATATCTCCACATTTGGGGATGTCCAGCACATGTGTTGAAAAGGAAGTCTGATAAGTTAGAAGCTAAAACCGAAGTATGCATGTTTTTTGGGTACTCAAAGGAAACAAAGGGTTATTTATTCTATAATCATAAAAATAACAAAGTGTTTGTTATCACACATGCCAAATTTTTGGAGGATGATTATGTGAATAATTTTAATCCTAGAAATAAAGTTGTTTCGGCTAAAATGAATGAACCTGTAAATGAACAACCAATGGATGAAACTAGGGATGATGTGGCTGTATTAGATACACCACAAGATATTACTCATGAGATGACTAGTACACAGGTGTCTCGTCATAGTGGGAGAATTGTTTGGCCTCCTATAAGATTTATAGGTTTGGGAGAAAGTTATGAAGCTATCTCAGAAGAGGCTGAATCGGATCCCTAAACTTATGAAGAGGAAATAAATGATATAGATGCACATCATTGGGTCAAAGCTATGAAATCTGAATTAGATTCTATGTATTCCAATCAAGTTTGGGATCTTGTAAAGGCGCCTAACGGCATTAAACCTGTTGGTTGCAAATGGGTTTACAAGAGAAAGAGAGGGATAGATGGAATGGTTGAAACCTTTAAAGTAAGGCTAGTGGCGAAAGGGTATACACAAAAAGAAGGTATTGATTATGAAGAAACCTTTTCACCAGTAGCAATGCTTAAATCTATCATAATTCTCTTATCCATTGCTGCTCATTATGATTATGAGATTTGGCAAATGGACGTCAAGACTGCTTTTCTCAATGGCAATCTTGAAGAAGAAATCTATATGATGCAACCGGAAGGTTTCATAGCAAAGAACCAAGAGCATATGGTATGCAAGTTGAAAATGTCCATTTATGGACTTAAGCAAGCATCTAGGTCATGGAACATCAAATTTGAACAAGCAATCAAGTCATTTGGTTTTGAACAAAATCTTGATGAACCATGTGTGTACAAAAGACATCAAGATAAAGTAGTAATGTTCCTAGTCCTTTATGTTGATGATATTCTACTCATTGGGAATAATGTAGGGGTAATGTCATCAGTAAAGGTTTGGTTGTCAAGCCAATTTGATATGAAGGACTTAGGTGAAGCTAACTTTATTCTAGGGATCAAGTTTTGGCGAGATCGCAAGAATAAGATGTTAGATTTATCACAAACTGGGTATATAGATAAGGTTCTAGAACGGTTTAGCATGCAAAACTCCACGAAATGATTACTTCTTTTCAGACATGGAGGTCCTCTGTCTGATGACCAAAGGCCTAAGACTCAAGAGGAAGAAAATATGATGAGACAAGTTCCTTATGCTCTTGTAGTAGGAAGTCTCATGTATGCCATGCTTTGTACTAGACCAGATATCTGTTATTCAGTTGGCATGGTCAGCCGATATCAATCAAATCTAGGACCAAAACATTGGCAAGTTGTAAAGCATATTCTCAAGTATCTTCGGAGAACGAGAGATTATATGCTTGTTTACCAGTGTGAGGATTTGATTCCCATTGGCTAAACAGATTCAGACTTTCAATCGAATCTAGATTTCAGAAAATTCACTTTAGGATGTGTTTTCACCTTGGGAGGTGGAGCCATAACTTGGAGGAGTGTTAAGTAATCTTGTATTGCGGACTCCACCATGGAAGCTGAGTACATTGCTGCTTGTGAAACAGCAAAGGAAGTTGTTTGGCTCAAGAAATTCCTTTCTGATCTTGGTGTTATAAGAATGGAGCAAGTTCCCATCACATTGTTTTGCGACAATAGTAGAGCGGTTGCACAATCCAAAGATCCCAGGAATCATAAGAAATGAAAGCACATTGAGAGAAAATACCACATTATTCGAGACATTGTTGCTCGAGGAGATGTAGTGGTTGCAAAGATTTAAAGTGCAAATAATCTAGCAAATCTATTTACCAAAGCCTTACATCAAAGGACTTTCGAGTCACATTTGGAAGGAATGGGAGTTAAATTAGTGCACAATAGTCTTTAAGGCAAGTGGGAGATTGTTAGGATTAGTGCCCTTAAATCCTATTATATGATGCTATGTACGACATTATGTATGACTTAATGTTGTGATTAATAAATTTGTTTTATTATTATCTTAAATAATGGTAACATGAATATCCGGACATTATCATATAGTCCATGAGATGCATAGTATGTGATTTATGTGATTTAGTCACAGAAGATATAAGTCACAAGTTCTTTGTAAACTCAAAATTTTAGTTCGTAGTCGGTGATGAAATTGGGCATTTCATCTGCGAAGACTATAACATATCAACTATGATGATTTGTCTTGATCATGGAAGTGGAGACTTCTAGTTAATGTGTTAATATGTTTTAAGAGTTAAGACATATTGGACTGGACCGCTGTGAGATTTATTATTCTCCTAACGACTGTCAAATGAATAATAAATCTCATGACTTCTATTTATGTGAATTCTTAATCCTGAGAGAATGATGGACCTGATCATGAAGTGTAGATTGTTTTGATATATCAGGAATGAGATCTAAAGTCATGATCAAAGCCTCAGTATATTGGGTAGCCACATTTAGTGTTGATGGAACATATATTCTCAAGATGGAATTCATAATCTTTTAACGGAGATATAAAATATTCCCTTGAGATAAGTTTAATGGGTTTGGTTATTCAAAGTGTTAGGCCTAACCACTTTAGTAAAGAGTTACTAAAGTATATATTTATGAAATTGGATTTCATAAATATATTATGAATAACTTAAAGGATTAAACCGGGTACTCACGGATTAAGATGTAGTAATCTTCAAAGTAGCAGTCTATATTCATGACTTTGAATTACTACAAATATTTTATGAAGGGGTTACATGTATAATAAAGTTTTGGGATATAATTTATTAATAAGGCCTAGAGTGCAATTATATTTATATAGTAGTATTAAATATAATTAATGGTAACTTTGAACTTGTCAAGAGTTGACAGAAAAGCCCAAGGCCCATTGGAGCTAGTGTCTTATTGGTCCCTTTTGGTCCCACTCCAAGCCACACACTAAAGCCCAATTGGAAAGGCCCAATAGGTCAGCCCAATTAGATAATCAATTAAATATAAACGGAGAGACATACAAAATTTTTTATTAGGAAAAAAAAAAAAGACATCATTGTGAAATGGTGTGTATGTGTAAGTGAAGCCACTCCATTATTCTCCCTTGGAAACTGATTGAGAGACCACACTGCTTGCGCATAAAGTGGAATTAGGGTGAAAATTAAAAGTGTTCCCAAGTACTTATAATCTTTTGTTTTGAATTTCATTACACCAAGGTACGCTATCTTATTCTTAAATTCTGAAATTTACATAGTACATATTATCAATCATGAATGAAATAGATCCATGTTTGTTGCTTCCGCTGCGTGTTTTGTATGAGCTACAAAACTAGATTTTCCAACACTATGTTGGTCAGCCACTCAGGGTAAAATACCTCCTTTATGGCCCCAGCCCACTTGAGCTTGAGTACTTCCCCTCTAATAGCATCAGAATGTTCCCTAGATGAGCGCCAGGGTGGTTGCTTCTTGGGGATGGTGGATGGATTGACATTTAAACGATGGCAAATGAAATTTGGATCCACCCCAGGGGCTTCGTGGGTGCTCCAGGCAAATATATCAATATTTTTTCTTAAAAAATCTATCAACTCTTGCCTCTCCCGAGGAGGCAGCTGGACTCCGACCTGAAAGAACTTCTCCTCATTGTCACCAATAACAACTTTTTCCAGTTACTCGCACTTTGTCCCGTCTGCCACTACCCTCGCGGAGAACACCGGCACATTTGATTGCTATAAATCCCGTCCAACAGAGGTTGAAGGCTCACCTTCAGTCTGATGTCTAATTGCAGCCACCAAGCATTGCCTAGCCACAGACTGGCTCCCCACCAACTCCTCGACTTGGCCCCCAGACGGATACTTCACCTTCAAAGGCAGGGTGGAAGAAACGGGCCCCATGGCATGAAACTAGGGCCTTGCCACAATAGCAGTATGGGGGGAGTAGACATCTACCACGATGAAGTTCACCTTTACAACCTCTGTCCCTGTCTGAATGGGTAGTCAGATTTGGCCCTTTGGAAAGACAATCTTCCCGTCAAACCCTATTAAAGGGGAATTGTAGCAGGTCAGGTCTTCAGGCCTCAACTTGAGCCCCTTAAATAGGTTAGGGTACATAATCTCTGCGTCACTGCCTTGGTCTACCAACACCCTCTTTACATCATACCCACCTATCCTAAGGGTGACCACCAGGGCATCATCATGTGGCTACAAGGTTCCAACCTTATCCTCATCCAAAAAGCTCAAAGTTGGTCGAACTTCCGTTCTACTACTCTTCAGATCAAGGGACAAGCCTTCTGCAAATGGCCTAGCTATAGACATCACCCTAGATGGCTAAGGACTAGTCCTTCTCGATGCAGCAAGAATGACACTGATTGTACCTAGAGATGGTCTTGTAGAAACATCTCTTTATGCCCCCGACCCTGCCTGACTGCATCGTCCGTTGGGTTGATACAGGAATTGCTTCAACTTTCCCGCCTTAACCAATTGCTCCAGATGGCTTCACAGAGTCCTACAATCCTCAATAGTGTGCCCTCGTTCCTAGTGGTACTAGCAATGCAAATTCTAGTTGCACCTCGTGGGGTCTCCTCCCATCTTGTTTGACCACTTAAAATATGGCTCGTTCTTTATTTTTTCCAAAACTTGATGCATGGGTTCTCAAAACACAGTACTAACCATCTGGGTGGTAGCCGAGCCAAGGTGCCCAGCAAAATCTCTCCGAGATCGACTGCTATTGTACCTACCCGGCCTGAAATCCCTCCGCGCCTAGGGGATCACCTTAGCCTTTCCCTTTCCTTGCTGCTAGTCCTCCTCGACCCGTTTGTACTCATCAATATGGTCCATAAGCTGACGCACACTCCTAACTGGTTTCCTAGTGAAAGACTTTCTTAGATCATCCTCAGTAGGCAAGTTAACCTTGAAAGTCCTTATAGCCATCTCATCAAAGTTCCCATCTATCTCGTTGGACATCTCCTAGTACCTGTCTGAATACGTTTTTAGGGTCTCCCCCTCTCGTATGGTCATAGACAGCAGGGAATCCAAGGGCCGAGGAACCCTACTGCAGGTCACAAAATGAGCCCCAAATGCCCTAGTAAGCTTCTTAAAGGAGTTAATAGAACCTTCTTTCAGGCTGTCAAACCATCTCATTACCACGGGCCTCAAAATGGATGGGAATACTTTGCACATCAGGGACACATTCTTGGAGCGAACGGTCATTCTCTAATTATAGCGGCTAACGTGCTCCACAGGGTCCATTCTGCCATTATACATGGTGAATGTTGGCTAAGTAAACCGCCGAGGAAGTCTTCCCCTTTCAATTCTGCGCATAAACGGTGATTTAGAGATCTGGTTAAGAGCCCTGCTCATAGCATCATTGCCTAGACCTTTGCGAGATGGACTCTTACTCCTTTGCTTATAATGACGGTCATTATCATACGAAAAAGACTCACTGGGAGGAGTCTTGGACTTGGACCTGTAGCTACCATCTTCATCCTCATCAAAAGAAGGGTCAGAATCTGAGGGCGTCCTTCATCGTCGCTCGTGGCGTAGCCTCCTATGAAGATGGTCAATCTCCAACTGCATGCTTCTAGTACTCTCCTCATGAGAGATGTAGCTCCCACCTCGAGACTAGCTCCTACTAGTATGCGTGGTGTGCATACTAACCTCGCGGTCCCTCATTCGTTCAAGATTGAGATATTGGTCCTGACGTTGAGAACCAACAAAATCCTCCCAGTTGGACCCCGAACCTACCATAGCTAGATGTTGATCTCACTAAAGCTCAAGCTTCCCCATAGACGGCGCCAATTGTATGGGTTGCATTTTGGATCCTAAGCCCAAAAGGTAAATGAACTAAGGCCCAAAAAGCCCAATACAATGAACTAGGCTTCAGTGGATCAAACAACACGCACAATGAGTTAAAGATGGTAAGAAAGCAAAGAAAGACAAACTCTGTTAAAAAAATCTTTCCTCGGCGAAATCCGAGGAGAGACGGTCCTTAAATACACTTCTCTTAGACTTGGATACAGTTTCAGTTCTTGTTGCTACAATGTTTTTTCTATAGATTTTCTGATCCCCCTCTCCCTGGAGGATCTCTTACATTATATAGTCCCTCCTAGATGATCTTGGCCCTTCATTTGTTGATCATTTAAGCCACTACTCGAGTACTTGTCCCATCAAACACCTTCCTAAAGTTTCTATGAGATGCGGCAACCAAGGCAGTACTGTTCAGGGGTTTTCTCCACATAAATGCAGCCAGGAGGTTTGGTGGGATGCATTAAATGTGGTAGAAGCTACCATCCTTTCAGTCATGTCAGGGCTAACTCCCTCTGTGAAGCTCTTCCTCTACAGTGTGGTCCCCTCCTGCAATGTGCCATTGAAGTGGCCATGGCCCGCCTCTCCGGCCTTACCATCTAAGTGTATGGACTCCTTGGAACTATATTGACCTTCTCAGCCTTGGGTATGACATGTGGCATGATTTCCTTTTTAAATTTCTATACCCCACAATAATATTTGAAGAGAAAAGAATGAAGCAACTTTAAAAGTTATAGCTTGTCAAGCTTTCTTGCATTGTTTTGTACCTCCTGGAGCAGGGATATCAAGGGTGTTATTGGATGAGCGAATAACAAACCAAACAATAGATTAGTAAATTTGTGCATAGAGGCGCTCTATAACCCATGACTCATTGAATTCTACAATGCTAGCACCACTATTTTTTTTTTTTTATAATTGTTAAAGAAGTATTCTTCAAACGATAGAAGTATATAAAACATTGAAACCATCAATTGAAATTTTGAAACTAAAGCAAGGAAAAAAAAAAAAAAAACTAACAGTGCTTTCAGTAAAAAAATTGCAATAATAAGATGAAAAAACTACTTGATGAGGGAACATTGTTGCCACCATCATCATCATTATCGTCATACCCAACTACAGACATGTCTTCTTTACATTGAAAGTCCATTCAAAATTAACACCCATTTATAACAAAAATTACTTCCTACTTGAATAATTTTAATTTTTTCTTCACCGCCTTGGCAAGCTTTATAAACATGCAAGAAACATGAAAGCTCGAAAATGTGTGAAAACACAAGAGCTATTTAGACCGCCAAATTAAAGTTACGGCTCGATTGATTTTACTCTAACTTAATACTAAGTACGAAATAGAGTAAATGCGAGTGGATAAACAAACAAGCTACTCTAACCCATAATCATTATAACACAATAGTAAAATAAAAGGTAAAAGAGTAGGGAAGAAGAATGCAAACACAAGATAACACGCCAATGTGTTACCGAAGAGGAAACCGAAAAACTCTGCGAAAAACCTCTCCACCACCCTCCAAGCAGTAATCGATCCACCAGACAATCAGTTGGGATACATGGGTTAGTGAAAGACCTTCCAAGCCTAATCTACCCGATGCACCTAAGCCCTCCAAGCTCCTACTCCAACAAGGCTTCTCGGAACCATGTCTTGTCTAGCTCTCCGGATCCCGCAATATGCCTGATTGCATCCGCCAAAGCCTAGCTTCTTCCAACGCTTCCCAGCAGCACCAAAACCTCACTTGACACTTTGAAAATGTGTGGTAAGTGTTTGGGCTATCAACCTCTCAATGATATGGAAATGGAGAGGTAGGAGTTGAGGAAAATCCACAAGCAATTGTGTCGAGAATTGTGGGTATAACAATCTCTAACTCTCAAGGTTTGTGGCTAGGGTTTTCTCTCTGAAGCACTCCTCAACATATGTGGGTAATATGGGTATATATAGTCTGGGCACAGAAAGTGTGTATCAGATAGGACAATATGGCAAAACAGAATGTTTCGCAAGTGTCTCGCAGGAAGGCCTTATCCGCGAGCTACTCGCAAAACATAGTTGTCTCCATCCTGTCCTAACTCTTCGCATTCTAGTCATGTGCAGGGCACATGCATCACTTCGTGGGATGCTTAGTCGTGAGCTACCCGCAAAAACACTTCAGTCTTCAATTTGCCTTGAGTCCTCACACTTTCTCTCTCACACACATTAAATACAAAGTACAAAAGATTGAACATAATTACAATCAAATTTGGCACGGAATTAAAGCCAACAAAACACATAGTTGTAAATTACAACTTTAAAAAAACATCTAGAAATCCTACTAAAAAAAAGCTAATCTTCACCACCTGTTTTACAATGCATGTCAAACCTCGCTTGAACCCTCTGACATTCAACCTGTCTTTGTCTTTTCTATATTTTATTTCTTCAAAAATATATTGGAAAATCCTGACTGTGAACAAATAAGTAAATCACAGCTACAACAACTTAGCCAAACACCTCATCATTTTTTCTCATATGCTCAAATTTTTTCAAAATTAACACTCTTCTTCTTACTAAATTCTGAGATCTTTTAGGTAACCCACTCAAGCATTGTTTTATTTTAATACTCTTCACATGTAAGCAATCATTCAAACTTGTTTTCATAACTCATGTTTGTGTCCATAACTCATAGCTTTCTTAGCCTTACAACCCATACCAACAATTTGCATTAAACAATCGCAACAGAAAATCTTCTATCATTAGTAAATTTTTCCCATAATTTCTATCTAAAAAAAGCTTCCAAGTTTCACCATTACCATGTGTTTTCAAATAAGTTTTTATACAACTTGTAGGCTTACTAATCAACAATTAGCATGTAAGTACTGGAAATAACAAAATATGCATATAACACATTGAATTCTTTCAACCTAGCAACTATGATAACGCATAAACAATGAAGCCATAGAAATCCTACCTAATTAGAGCTTTGCACCCAATGTCAATAATATTGTTAACAAAATTGGGGGACTCTATTCAGCCTTGCAGTAATATTGTTACCAATTTTAATTAAATTATCACCCTGCCATAATTCAAAATAAGGAGCACAAAAAAAAAAAAAAAAAAAAAAAAAAAAAAAAAAACCAAATTGAAATTAAAAGGGAAAGTTTCTTGTACCTAGCATATACATTCTCAATTGCGTAAGTTCAAGTTGTCTTTCCCACATTGCCTTTTGTGTTTACACATCCTTCTCCTTCTCAAAACTCATTCTAACTTGGAACACCTAAGTAACCAACTAAAAAAAATAATATATTTTTCCCAAGATAATCAGTAATAATATTAACAAAATTGAGTACAAACACAAATCCAAAAGCAAACATTAACTACAAAAGACTAAATATGTACAAACACCAAGGCAGCTATAGAAATTATATGCAAAACAACAACTATAGCCCAACTGAAAATAGTAAGTTAAAACCTACATATCACAATCGAAATGAACTAAGACAAAAAACTTAAGATTAACAACTTTGGTTCTATTAGAAGGGGAGAGGGGGGGGGGGGGGGACCTAACAATAATAGGGTAAAAATCAAAAGAAAGAAAGAAACAGGGAACAAACATACAATAACGATATTCAATAGTAAGATTAATAGCTTTGGTTCTGTTGGAAAAAGAACCCTTAAAATAACTCAAAAAAAAAAAGAAAAAAAATTGAAACAGAGCAGAACACATACAACTTCTACTAATAACTCTTGCATCATTATATAGTGTTGAGATAGACCATAACGTTTGATCCGAAGCTCCATTATATACATGAAAGCACACCATTGGTAGATTATCCAATCCTCTCCAACTATCTTCTGGGTATGTGTATTTATATTACAAATCCTCTCACTTTCAGATCAACTACACTATAACTCTTAAAAAATGTGGAATCCTTGACAGATGAAAACAATAACTTCGAAAATGACCTCATCTCTTATAAACCAATTCTCATTATTGCAGCCTAAACATACATTAAAAACCAAGATAGATAGTAAAGCAAATCAGAAACTACATACAAAAACTTCTAACTTAGTTGAGTATTCTCTGCACTTACTTTTGTGTTATTTCCCATCTCCAAGTCATCCATAGAACCTGTCCCATTAGTGAATAATTCCTCTATTACTTATTAAATTTTTTTTAAAGAAGAAGAGAAAGTAAGAAATTGTACTACTAACATGCTACTAAGTTAACAACATTTTCTAGGGTACCACATAGTTCAATTCCCTTTCCACATCTTGGACAAATTTGATCTAATGATTGATTGATGTGCACCTAATCATACCCAACATTTAAAATGGAAATTTGATTTTATGTTTCTACTATATTAAAATCTACTTACAAACCACTCTAAGACAATTCCTTTCAAATCAAGGATTTCATGAACAATTTGCAATTATGATTGAAGATAAAATGACTAAACAACATCAAGATATAATATATACAGATATACACAAATAACAAAGAAACTGAAATTTAGCTCCACAAATAAAACCAAATTTGGTTACCAAATAGAGAAACAGATGTGCAAGACCAAAGTGATTGCAAAAGTATTTTTAAAACATGGCCAAGTCAGGGATAGAGACTTTAGAGTACCTTGGTGTCATTGTCATTGTTGCTATTGTTGATGCTTGGATAGGCTGTGACTACGGCTTATGACCCATTGTAGCATCCAGACTCATTTTAATCACACATACAAACATAAAAACTATTTAAAAATCAAATAGATGAACCCCAATACAATGAAAAGTCAAATTCCCAAACTTTGATGGTAATTTTACCAATGCAAACTAAATTCAAACTTTGTAATTCAAGAATAATATCAATACAAATTAATTGAATTTCAAATTCATATTCACACCTTTGTACTAACAAACAAACAAAAAGAAAAGGAAGATATAATACCTGTTTCCAAAGTTTTCAAGGGCTTTAGCTAATTCCCCATACTTATACTCCTTCATTTCAACCTCTACCTCTACTTTCTCCACCACTCCTGTACTTTCTAAAATGCCAAAATAACCCAATGACAAGTAAACAGATTAATAAACGAATATAGATTCCATGAATAAAACTATCAGCATCAAACAAATAGTGCAATACATGTATTAGTAGTAAAGTATACACACCTTTATGGCAAACACCATTCAGAATTTAAATATACACATAACACCAACTATTCCTTCGTCGCTTATTTTGTAAGGTCAGCTATGTATTCTCAACAGAAAATAGAACACCTTCTAATGGTGATTACATTATTGTAAGAAAAGTTAAAAAAAATTGTAACATAAGCTTCAACAAATTAAAGGTGTGAGTTGTACATCACTTGCAGCATCTAGTCTTGTAATTTAATAGGATTAGCATCTTCTTCACTTGGTAAGTTTTTGACAAAATCATTTGTAGCATCACTCATATAAAACTATTAAAAGAATATGGTGTAAATTGTATTATGATATGAATAAGTAACATAAAAAAATATCTAATTATATTATTTAAATTTAATATAAAAGTACTCACATCAGTTATTTTATCAAGTTTAACTGAATTATCAGTCTCTAAAACAGGATCAAAAAGTTTCTTCATAGTGTAGATCTCTCATCCCTATTTGAGGTTATAGTCATTGAGTTCCAATTGGAAGACAAATGTTTTCCCAATAAGGTTTGCTATTTGCATAGGTAGGTCAAGCTCTTCAGGTACCTTGTAGAAATAGTAGTTCATAAATTGTACGTTCAATTATACTAAAGAATATATTAAGTACTATTTGTGAATTTTGAATTCTCACCTGTGAA
This sequence comes from Quercus aquifolioides, assembly GCA_019022515.1. Lineage (NCBI taxonomy): Eukaryota > Viridiplantae > Streptophyta > Magnoliopsida > Fagales > Fagaceae > Quercus > Quercus aquifolioides. The sequence continues at coordinate 59,039,374 of CM032326.1, read as the reverse complement.
CATTTATTTATAAGTTCCTTTGTTGACATGTGGAGTAATTTTTCAATCATAGAATCAAATAAAATGAATGTTGCCGATCTTATGTCATCTTCAACTTTCAATTCAATTCTATACCTGAAAGAAGGCATGGTAGATATAATTTTAATTTTAAAATTTTTTTCCTTTTCTTTATATATATTTATACTTTTATATTATACATACCTTGGGATCGGAAAGCCTCCTAGTTTGTAACAACAATCACACCACAAATATTCATCTCTTGGTTTAACCTTTCTACGACATATTTTGCATGACATAAAGTACCAACCAAAAGCTGTTTCAATTTTTGTAATCTTTCCACAGCAGGTGAAGATAGTCTCCTGGAATTTCAAATTTATTCAATGATTTATTTGTAAAATTTAACATGTCATTGACAATTTCATTTTTGGATTTTTCTTTTGAAGAACTTTTCCCTTACCTTATTTGTAGAGTTCCAGACCATGTTTAATATTTCAATTAAGGTTCTTCTATTTTTGTTCATCTCTTCTTCAATTCTTCTTTGTGGCTTAAATTGTCTTGGCAGTTCTTCTATAAGACTATCATTTTTCACTTCCCTATGATTGTAACATAAAGAAGTCAGTATAAACTTGCATATACTGTAAAACAATATATAACATATATTGCTAAAAAGATATAGATTACTTACTGATCCATAAACACAAAAGTCTTTGGAATCTCCAAATTCATATAAACTTTTGTTCCGCTTGTAGATGATAAGTTATATTCCCCTACATTTATATGGAGGAATTTTTTAAAATGCACATATAATTTTTTTAATGTACTTATAAACATGTAAATAAAAGAAACAATGTACTAACCTTTAAAAGTTTTCACAGTTAAACATATAGCAACTATAATAAAAGGTCTCAGATTCCTTTCGAAGAGGTTATCATCAATTTCATTTTGAAAGCTCGAAAATGTGTTAAAACACAAGAGCTGTTTAGAGTCCCAAATTAAAATTACAACTCGATTGATTTTACTCTAACTTAATACTAAGTGCGGAATAGAGTAAATGTGAGCAGATAAACAAACAAGCTACTCTAACCCATAATCATAATAACATAGCAGTAAAATGAAAGGTAAAAGAGTAGGGAAGAAGAATGCAAACATAAGATAACACACCGATGTGTTATCGAAAAGGAAACCGAAGAACTCGACGAAAAATCTCTCTACCGCCTCCAAGCGGTAATCGATCCACTAGACAATCAGTTGGGATACATGGGTTAGCAAGAGACCCACCAAGCCTAATTTACCCGATGCACCTAAGCCCTCTAAGCTCCTACTCCAACAAGGCTTCTCGAAACCGTGTCTTCTCTAGCTCTCCGGATCCCGCAATACGCCCGATTGCATCTGCCAAAGCCTGGCTTCTTCCAATGCTTCCCAGCAGCACCAAAACCTCACTTGACACTCTGAAAGGGTGTGGTAAGTGTTTGGCCTATCAACCTCTCAATGGTATAGAAATGGAGAGGTAGGAGTTGAGGAAAATCCACAAGAAATTGTGTAAAGAATTGTGGGTATAAAAATCTCTAACTCTCAAGGTTTGTGGCTAGAGTTTTCTCTCTGAAGCACTCCTCCTCAATATATGTGGGTAATGTGGGTATATATAATATGGGCACAGAAAGTGTGTATCAGATAGGACAATCTAGCAAAACAAAATGTTTTGCGAGTATCTCGCAGGAAGGCCTTACCCGCGAGACACTCGCGAAAACCAGCTGTCTCCATCCTGTCCTGACTCTTCGCATTCCAGTCATGTGCAGGGCACATGCTTCACTTCGCGGGATGCTTAGTCGCGAGCTACCCGCGAAAACACTTCAGTCTTCAATTTGCCTTAAGTCTTCACACTCTCTCTCTCACAGATAACCCTTACAATGAAATCCCACATTAGATACAGGGTACAAAAGATTGAACATAATTACAATCAAATTTGACATGGAATTAAAGCCAACAAAACACATAGTTGTAAATTACAACTTTACACATTTGCAACTAGTCCCCAAAGGGTAAGCTTTATTTCATTTCCTCTGTTCAAATATTTTTATTAATGTAAGTTTATATTATATAAATTCAATGTATTGCAACTTGTAAGTATTAAAACGTACTGTATAGTCATGACAGTTATGTTCCTCATTGCAACATTTGATCCTTTAATGCTAGGATGTTCAATTGGACCAATAGCAACCACTTTTGCAATAATATCTATGCATCATAAAAATTCGAATGTTAGTTATTTTCATCTACGATAATGATATAATGTATTTTATGTAACAACAATATAATGTAAGATTTATTGACAATAATAGAATGCAAAATTTATATTCAATTAATTAAATACTCGATAGCTGGACATGGCTGTTAAGTCGTTGAACGATGGTGTTGTAGTCTACAAATTCAAATTTACGATGAAGTATATTGACTTCAGTTTCTGTAATTTCTTGAATGTTGGTTGTTGGCAAGAATATAATCTTGTGCTCATTTTGAATTGGCCTATAGAATTTATTGCAAGTACCAACTTCAAAGTTTGATAATGCATACAATTGCCCTTCTTACAGAAAAGGTTTGATTTTTTTTAAACTATTCTTATGAATGGTAAAATGTATTGCATTATTCTGCAAGTAAAAGACATTAGTTGTAGGTACATAAAGTGAATAGTCTATATAATGTATAAGAAATTTTTTGATGTGTTTTTTTAAAAACTTATACAAACCTATTCATCAATAAGAATCATATATGAACTAATAATTTCTTGATTGTTTGTATTTACAGCATCTCACATCCTTGATACTCTAATTCTAATTTTGGAATTGTCACTCTTGTTTGAAAGCTGATTAAGAAAATTGAACTCTGTCATCTTTAAGTTTTTGGCCTTTGCCTGTGTACATCATTCAATATGACAATTAGTGAAATAAAGTGATAGCATTTCGATAGTAATCAAACATTTAATTTATAGTTTCAGTTCTTTAGCAGTAACCAGATAGAATAATAATAAAAAAATAAAAAATAAACTCATTAATAAGTCTGTCATTCCTAAAGTTGCAAGACAGTTCTAAATTTCTTTTTAATTTTGGTAACTATTTAAGTCAATAACCATATTGGTTTGAATTTTTTAAATGAATGAGGTCTGTTTCTATTTAATTATCGACCATACAATTGTTATAGCAATTAAAGTGATTTTTGGACATGTTAAGTACCACAAATATTATACCATTGCAATTGTAAGTTTGGGCTTAAGCTTGAAAAATAGTGTATTTTGTATGCCTAAAGGAAGTAAAGACACTACAACAATTTAAATAAGAACTAAAAAGTAAGAGATGTACAGATGTATATATGACCTTTAAACATATAAATTTCTTTTATCTTGCATGACCAACAACTTAAATAAGTTTGGTGAAAACCTCCTTGTACACAATGTTTTTTGTTGCAAAACTTTGGTTAGTTTCATCATTAATTATGTGGAATTTCAACCCATCTCTGCTTGTTACTCTAGAAACTGCAACATACAATTGCCCATGACTGAAAATAGGTCTAGGCAAATACACTCCCACATGTTTCAATGATTGTCCTTGGCTCTTATTTATTGTCATTGCGAAACACACAGAAATTGGGAATTGTCTTCTCTTTAGAACAAAAGGCCATTTTGAATCACTTGGAGATGATGTTATCCTCGGAATGAACACGCATGTGCCTATATTAGTGCCGGTAATAATCTTTGCTTCTATAACCCATGTAGCCAGTTTTGTAATAATTAGTCTTGTTCCATTACAAAGCCCTTCATTCTAGTTCAAGTTTCTAAGCAACATAATAGGCAAGCCTACTTTTAATGTCAACTTATGATTTGGAAATCCTAGACTCAATAGGGTATAAAATGTCTTGATCAGCAACATTCAAAGAAGCCTTGCAAATAGAATCTGAACTCAAATATTCATGTTCTACTCCATTTATTGATGAGATAATGTAGTCATTTAACTCCTCTACAACTTCATTTGTAGGGCCAAGAAATGCCCTATCTTGAATGTAACTTGTATCCATGTATTGACCATCCAAATCAGGGTATGTGCTATTAATAATATCTTGCAGTGGATTTTGTGTAGGTTGGATGATTAGATCATGAGGAATTGTAATGTAATTATCACCATCACCTTCTCCCAAATCACCATTACCTATTTTAAAATCCATTCACTAAAGTCTTGTATAGATGATTCTTGCATTTCACTCATATTGTTCTACATAAGTCTATCACCACCTAAAACCACAACTTTACTGCCAAAAGGTTTTTCCAAATTCCTTGGATCTTCAATTTGCAGTATATCTTAAAGGCTGCGATCAACAGCTTCAAAGCAATTTTTGTGTGCCATTAGTGCCTCATCCTAAAGTATTATACTTGTTTTCAAAAGAAGTTCTGCTATTTGTGTTTTTTACTTTATTTCACAAGTTGACTCATCATTGAAATTAATTGGGATGTGGAATCGTGAATGTGCTGTCCTTCCACTAGGAAGTAAAAAGCAGCAATACCTGAAGAAGCAACTTCAAGAGCAATTTTTCCTTTTGATCTTACAGTAGCCAAAATTGTTCTATAAAGATATGTTTTTCTCGTTCCACCATGACCATAGACGAAAAATATTCCCCCACTTTTAGAAAAAACAGCTTCCATTATAGAATTATAGACAGTTCTTTGTTCATTGTTGAGGCCAGATATCAAGATCTCATGTTCTCTTTGTGAACTTCCTATATCATATGACATTTCTTCTTCAATAAGTCTATTTCCTTTATGAATAAGAAGATTTACATCTGGCTAAGGCATCTAAGGATAGTCTTTCAAAGATTTCCCATATTGTTGAAGGATTTGGTCAATTTCATATAAGCCGTAATTTTTCAATTGACTATCAAATAATATCAGTTCATGAAAATGGGAGATATGTCTTTGTCTATTAAGTATATCTTCAATAAGAATTTTCCAATTAGAATCCCCAAAAGTTAAAGGATCAGATACTTCACAAAACATGAGTATGGTGACAAATAGTTGGCGTAATTGCTTGCCACTGGCCCAATGTGAAGCTTCAATTATGCATTCATGCCATTCCTTATCATCATCAAGAAGCCCAAGTGCATAACATGCATCTTTATAAGTGGGATAAGTAATATTGTTTACAGTCCTTATCTCTTTAAAGTTTCTTGGCCCTTTGACAATGTTAAGCAACATCCTCAAGTAAAATAGTTCTCCTCTTGAAGGGTGAGCATTATATACTCTTCCAATACACTTCCTACCTTTTCTTCGTTTCCATTGCCTAACGTTTTTATGTCTTGCCCATTTTGTAGGAAATTCAACATAAGTTAACTCACAAGCATCTTCAAAAGCTTCATTAGTTTTCATCCATTCAGTAAACTTTGTGTCTTTTATTCCTGGCCTTTGTAAAATGTTGTCTAAATTTGCATTTTTTGGATATATAATGGGATTTTCATTTTTCAAATGAAAGTTTAATCTTTCAATTGGTGGATTTCGAAACTGAATTGGAAATTCAAATATTCTCCAACATGCTTCAGAAGCTGAAATATACCTACAGTCCAAATATGCTTTGGTCTCATCAACGACAATGCTTGGTTGTTGTTTGTCATTATCAATACCTGGCAGATTCTCTTGTAAAACAATTGTGACCCTATCTAGTCTCTTATTTATGTATTTAAACAAATATTTGATCGATCGAGATCTATTGTACCATTCCACATTCAAATGTGATTGGTACTTTACCAGTAAGTCTACATTATATGGCACGACATACCGATTATCCAAAATAATTCCATTTTTTACTATCATTTTCCCATCATTTCTTCTTCTATAAATGGGGAAGCCTTCTTCATCGATAGTTGTCTCTTCATAGAATTTTTTTGGAAAATATTTTGTACATTTATCATTAACCATACAAGGTGATCTTAGGTTTGCATCCACATGGCCCATGCATCATAAACGGTTTTACATCTTCATAAGCAATTGGATCTTCATGTGGATCTGGTATTTCTGCTATGATAATATTGTCTATGTATGCTGGACTTGGGCACTTATCTTTTGGATCCAAGAAAAGGAGAATATGTGCATGAGAAAGTCCTCTTTTCTGAAATTCGATTGTGTATACTATTGCAATGACTCTTCCAAAATGGGATTCATGCCTTAAATCATGTAATAATTCATCCAATTATATTTTAAAAACCCTTGTGACAATATCTGGTTGGTCCTCAACATTCTGACCTTCTATAAATTCCAAGCATTGAGTGATTTTAGACCATTTTGGATTGCAAGTAAATGTCATAAACAGATCTGGATATCCCACCTTTCTACATATAGCCATTGCATCTTGATAGTTCTGAGCCATGTATCTTGGGCTTCCAGTAAAAGAGGAAGGTAAGATTACCCGCTTTCCTACTATTTTTGGATTTGTATCACTACAAAGCATAGCATCTTTAAGTCCACCATATAGTTCAGATCGTAATTTCAGTTGGTTTGGCCTTACCCATTGTAATCTTTCTTCTTCAATAGAAGTATAGGCATCGACTATGAATTGTTGAAAAAGCCTTCCACCAAGCAACAATGTCTTACTCTCATGAGATTGTTGTTAAAGTCTATATGCATAATATTCCCTCATTGTTATTGATTCTCTTTTTCTAGATCTTGTTCCATCAAAATCCTTATAAGGTATATCAGACCTATACCCATCCTCACCATAAGGGAAAAACAATGGATATTGTAAAGCCATATAGCTCGGATGACTCCCATATATACATTGCAATCCTGAACTTCGGTTTTCAACAATAATATCCCTTTCACAATTTTCGATATTTAAATCTCCAACAATAATATCTTCAACTTCAGTAGTATCAGGCAAGTTATATTGTCTAGAATCAGAATTGCGACTTCTAATAAGCCGTATTCTAACATCATGCATATTAGACTCATTGAATCTGTCCCGAGCCATTCGGAAGTACTTGACCAATTGATTGCAATTGTCTAACATATTCAATGATCCAATGACAATATCTATATCCACATCTTTTCTATGATCACCAGATGTAACAGCATCAATTTTGTTTGCTATCTCATTCTTAGTTTCATAAATATAAAGCTATGTAAATTGTGTCTTTTGGCCATCAACAGGAATAAGAGATCCAGTTATGTGATGATTTTAGCCATTTAGACGGAAAACATATGGAGCAGTACCATTATTTATTGAATGATCTATATTACCTCCCAAAGAAGTGAAAGTGAAGAGAGAATTATAAATTCTTATCCCTACTCAAAATTTGTTTGATCTCTGATAATTGCTCACGTTGAGCAATCTTTTAAGAAACGGTGGAGGATCCTTCAAAAATGGAAGTTCAACTTTTCCTTCTAAACAACATAAATTGAATTTTGGCTTCTTAGGCTCCTAGACTTAATTGTTCTCTCCTCATGCCAAAGTTGAGCTCCACAATGTTCAAATACTTGTGTTGGAGGTCCTAAATTCATTGTCTCCATAAATATTCCAACCAAAAAAAAAAAAAAAAAAATTGAAGGATCATCTTTTTGGAACCTAATATTTAAGCTTGGTATTGAAGACAAAAATTTGTAATACTTACGATGTTTTCGTCTAGGCTCAGAGGTGGAAAGATTATTTGATCCTCTATCAGAGTTATCATAAAAATCATGTTCAACAACTGTAATATTCATTGTTAAGCTTTCACTCTTGTTTGTCCATTGCAAGTCTAAGATGTAAACAAAATAAAAAACGAATTCTTCAAAGCAAAAATACTATTTAATATAATAGAACTCTTAATATACCTTCAGCTGCAGAAAATTGAATGCCACCTTCTAGCAAAGGCAATTGTTGCTCAGTTATATTGGTGGTAACACTCCCATCTTCATTGACAATAGTTCTTCCTAATATATTCACTAATGAGTTTCTATTTTTAGCTTCAGGATTATATTTTCTCCATCGAGTTCTTCTTACAAATGTTTCATCATTGCTTCCAGAATGCAATGATTATGTTTCATGAATTGTGGTGTGCGACAATATGTTCCAAGAAATTGAGTCTCTTTCTATTGAAGCTTCTCCTTGTAAAGCATCACCACAAGATAAGGGACTGAATATACCACCAGTAACATTTCTCTTTTTATTTAATTGCATTCTTCTATTTACTGAAACATTTGAAAGATTTCCCTTTAATGAAGAATTTGTAAATTTGGTAGGCACATTTTTGTTTCTTTTCTGTGATAGAATCAGTTTTCTTCTCACTCTTGAAAATAAAGTAGACTCCATACTTTGGGAATATAATAAAAAACAACGAATTTATAGAAGATCAAATCATAACTATTATTGTATAAATCAAAGATAGAAAATAGACGTTAAAAAATGAAATATTCTTTCAAGCATATATTTATTGTTAATTAGCATTTTCTGAAAATTTAAAAACATAGTTATGTGGAATTTAATTACTTTCAGTAATAATTTTTTATGCTGTAAATTTTTGTTGAAGATGAAATTAATAATTATTCCTAATATGTAGAAAAGAAATGTAACACAAACTTTTAAAAAAAAATTATAGTAATTGTTAACAAACCTGGAGTTGACACAGTTAAGTATGCAGCTCTTTCCCTCAAAAAGTATGTAGCTCTTTATCCAAAAATGAGAGGACCTGCAAAATAAATTTTTTTAAAAATTTTTTATTTAAAAATTTAAACTATTTGTAAAGAGAATAATGTAGACAATTATAGTGCAGTAAATGATCTACTTAATTATTTCACACTGAATTTTTTTTTTTTTTTTTTTTTTTTTGACATACTTAAGTAAAACTTAATTTAATTTTAATATTATCTTAAATTTAGAAATTCATAAATAAAAGGGATGAAGGAGTAAAGAAGAAAAAGAAGGAAAGAAAGGCCAAATGAAATACCGAGTCTAGATTCTAAATATTAAGGAATCAAAGAGAGAGAGTCAGAAATGAGTCTCCTTCTATGGTCAACTCCAAGTCTACAACTTAATTTTTTTTTTTTTAATTTAAATGAGGAAGAGGCAAAATTAAAGAGCTTTTTTGGGGGTAATTGTTCAAATAATTCAAGTAAATTTAATAAAATTTACATAAAAAAGGGCCCATTGTTCTTCCAAAAAAAGTTTAATCATTTTTTGTTGAAACCTAGACAGAATCCTTCCTATGAAACTTTAAATCCAACTAAACTGAAAATACTCAAAGAAAACACGAAATTAAAACTCAAAAGAAGAATATCAAAATTCAATGTTCTTCTTAAACCCTTGTCATTCACTATGTTCAATACCAACCCCACCACAATATGCCCTATCAAATCAGCAAAAATCTAATGTAATGAGACTTTACAATTGTAGACTCACAATTCATTTCCAATAATACATTGAAAACACCAAGTCCAAGTTCAATATCAATCTCACAACCAATGGTCAAACAAATCAATAAAAAATTCAAAAGTATGACCTCACATTCACATACACACAGTTCATAATGAATTAGAGAATGAAATTGCAGTTAATATGATCTCATAGACTACAGTAATTGTAGAAAGCAAATATTCAATATATGGTGTATCATTAACAATAGTTGCATCTTGTGTAGCCCAAGGATCTAATTTTTCATTAACAATAGCTAAATCTTATGCAGTCCAGGCATTATAAAAGTACACAAACACATATTATGCTGTTTGCAAAGACAATTGAATATAAAAGAAGCTGACCAAGAATGCTTAATACCCAAATATCAAAAGAATGAATATTAGACAATATTAAGCTAAACTATGTTTTATCAATCAGATGAATGCGACAGTAATAATTATAAAGAAAGAGAGGTACGGAAATATATTCTCCAAGAGCGAAAAGAAAATGAAAATCATAACAACCTTAGGAAAAATTGAAGCGCAACTTTTTTCTTCTTAATGAAAATATAATGGTATGAGCCTAAGAAGGGACAGTCATGCATAATTTTACATGATAAGCTTCAACTTGAAAATGAAGAAAATAACACTTTTACTAATTAGCCAAAATCTATTTGGCCTTCATATCAACTTTGTGTAATGTTCTATATAAAATTACCTCGTGAGGATGTTTCTATCTCGGTAATAATTTGATGTCGTGGATGAGCAAGAAGTAGAATTCAGTATTTCTATCAACTGCTAAAGCAGAGTACATTGCTGTAGGTAGCTGTTGTGCTCAACTCTTATGGATGAATAAGCTTCTTCATGATTATGGAATCTCTCAAGACACCATATGCATTTTTTGTGATAATACAAGTGTCATTAATCTATCCAAGAACCATGTTCAACACTCGAAGTCAAAGCATATCGAAATTCAATATCACTTCATTCGTGACTTGGTGGGGGAGAAAGTGGTGTGGCTTGAATTCATCAATACCGAGAATCAAAAAGCTGACATCTTCACTAAACCTCTTGATGGTCCACGATTTTGAGTCTCTCTATATGACCATCGATGTCGGTATCATTCCTTAACTCCTTTATTTGGTGTGGCCCTTGCATTGTTATCCTTGGTTCATTCATGTAGAAGGGTTCACTCATTTCATCATGTGATGTTTCTTTTATTACTTTTTGTGCTAAAAAGTTTGTTTGTTGTTGATCTTACTTTATTGCTTTTGTTTTGTGTGTGTAAAAACTCCAAAACCACATAAAAAAAATGAAAAATTCAAAAAGTTTGATCATATTTGTTTGAGCACATATCACATGTAGAGTTTGGTATGGTACCTTCATACTAATTGCGTAGTGTATTTATGTGCTTAGCTTGTTATGTATGCACTTGTATTGAATGTGAGTGAAATCTAGAAATCTATGTTTGATTGTCGTAAATAGATCTTCAAGCTTGTCATGAATGTCTAGCCAATAATCTTGATTGATCTTGATACATGTGTAGACTTGTGCTTATATATCTCTTCACATTTAATTTATGTCAAAAAACTCTTCAAACATCAATCTCTAAAAAGAGAAAGAGCTAAAAAAGTCTTGCTTCAAAAACTAGTTAGACTAGGAAAAGGTGGAGCAAAAATGCATTCAAATTGTATGATGCCAAAGACAAAGGCTTATTTTTCAAAGAAATATAAAAAAAAATTGTATGGCATCAATGCTCCAAATTGAGTTGTAATGATCAAAGTATGAAAAATGGAAGCCAAATGAAAATCTTTCTATCAATGTAAATACTTTGGTGAGGAGTCATATATGTTCATTTCTACTAGTGAGATTGGTCATTGACTTCGTGCTATTTGTGTATAACTTGATTGAATTGATCATTGAAGCTTCATACTAGACTATAGACTAATTCATACTTGATACTCACACACAACACACAAGTCTAATGTTCAATGAATATCTATTTCATTTGTGTGATTATACGTGTTTAAATGTGATGAGCGTATGCAAAATTGCTTGTTGATCAAACCCAAAAAGATTTTTGTGTATTTTATTTGATTCTAGAAGTGATTTTTGTCAATTGTGTTTTGAAAGTTTTTCTCAAAATGTCATAATTTTTGTGTTGAAAAACTTGGTGTTGGCCATTTCGCGACTCTTTTTGCGGGTGGATCCAAGTTGCGAGAATTTTTGAGGAAATTTCAGTTTCTTCACAAACTCAAGCAAAGAGTTTTGTGATTCCTTCACGAGTGCTTCGCAACTCAGACTTGACCCACGAAACTTTGCCTTGCGCATTTGCACATTTCGAGAGTAACTTGCTAGTCACTGACTCGCGAAATGCGTGAAAAGACAATTTTTAAAGGGCTTGAAATGTCAGTTTTCAAAAAACTTGTCTTTTTGCTTCTCATGACTCCCTCTCCACAAAACACATTTTTTTCTTCAAAACTCAACCACTCTTGCTAAAGGGTTAGGTTTATTTTCTATGGGAGTTGGGAAAACTTATTTTCTTGCAAAAGTTTTTCAATTTTTTTGATTGGACTTAGTCCCATTTTGTTTTTTGTTGATTGTGTTGGCCCCATATGGCAATTGGACATGTATTTAAGGCTTTTTTCATCATGATCATGCATTGTTCATCATATAGGGCTAGTGTGTGCATGCTATGTGTTTGACCAAATGCCCGTATGACATTTTTGCACTCGTTTGTACTCCGATGAGTACCAAACTTTGGGGTTTTGCCATGTTTACTTAATTGTAACATGTTTCAATCATTGTTTGTGTGTTTTATACACTTTGCTCCATGCATGCACACGAGGGAATGAGCTTTCATTCTCGGGATTGCCTCGTCTATGTACTCAGTGCCGGCTACTGCTTTGCTTTTGTTGCCTGATACTCAGTGATTATTCATGCGTTGATCATGCTTTGCACACACACTTGATGCACACTCCCTATCACACTTGACATGTCATGCATTTTCTTATGCTTTTAGTCTAATTAGACATCTAGCATCTATACCACGTCTTTGTGCTCTTGTTTATACTCTTTTAACCTTGTTTTTAGAGTTTTTTGCATGGTTTTCAAAACCGGACCGGACCGACCGGTTCGACCGGAAACCAACCACTAATCCGGTCCGGTTATGATTAAAAACCGAAAAGTAACTAAAAACCGGGGAATAGTAAAAACCGACCGGTTTAACCATGAAACCGAAAACCGGTATGGTTGAACCGGTTATTGGCCGGTTGTGTTGAGACTGAAAACTACACCGTTTTTGACATTTTTCCCAACCTAAAACTACGTTGTTTTAGGGAAACCTAACCCTAAAAACTCATATCCTCTCTTTTTCTTTCCCTCACAACCCTCTCTCACACTCTCAGCCTCCGTTTCCTCTGAAAAAAAAAATTTCTCTCTCTTTCTCGTCTTCTCTGTTCGGCTTTGAAATTTGGTGGTCGCCTTTTTCCCTCACACGTCTCTGCCTCAGCCTCCTTTTTCTGTCGGCCTTGCGGTATTTTGAGCAAATGAACAAGCTTCAAAGGACAAGAACTAAAGAACATTTAATCTTTTATCATCTTCAGTTCTTGTGAAAGAAACGAAATTTGGGGAAGAAGCAACACTGATCTGTTGTAAAAGAAATGATATTTTGGGAACATGCTAGCTGTGGAGTGAGGTTGAACTTTGCTTGGCAGAGAGAGAGGCAGAGGAAGATGTGTAAAATGAGGAGAAGAAATGAAGAGTGAAGCAATAGTTTCGGATTTTGTGTTGAAGGCTAGAAGCAAGTACTGACTGAATGGGAAAAGGAGAAGAAAGTGGGGGTAGGTGGAGAATTTAATGCAAGAAAATTTTGAATTGATGAACTGATTCACGGGAAAAGGAGAAGAAAGTGGGGTGGAGGTAGAGAAAATTTAATGCCAATGGAGGTAGGTGTAATAGTAGGAGAGTTATTTAATGATTTTGATTAAACTTTTATGATATAAATTTCTTAAACTAAATATTATTAGTTACTAGAAAATTAATATATAATTTATTTATTATTTTTTTAATTATAAAATTATTAATTATGACATCACCGGTTCGACCATCGGTTGGACTCCGGTTGGACCAAAAAACCGATAATCAGTCTCTTTTACGGTTCTTTGTCCGTACCGGTTTTTAAAACCATGGTTTTTTGTTTTTTTTGTACTAACTTGCATTTAATCAAGTTTGTTGCCATTTTGTGTATGGTTTGTGCTTGTTTCCATCTTGTAGATGTCTCCTCGCAAAAAAACCATTGCCAAGAAATCTCTTAAGCATCAACGATACGAAGAGAATTGTTTTAGAAATAGAGATGTGTTTGAGGCATTCATGGACTTCTATAGGGAGGCTGTGATTATTGTGGAAAGAGAAGTGGACCATGGGTCTCTTGCAAACACCTTCATACCTGATGTGTTCAGAGACCGCACTTGGGCTCCTCTTCTCATAGTAACAGTCGATGTGTATGATATTTTAGTTCGAGAGCTCTTCTTGAATGCCTTTGAGGAAGGAGATCACCTCAATTGTTGGGTAAGAGGAAAGGAATTCTCTATTTCAACCCTATCAATCCAAAACCTGCTACAGATTCGACCAGTGATCCCTGAATCCTTTCTTCCCTATGATAAGAGAAGAACACCGGTCTCAGAAGTAGCTTCAAATCTTGGGGTAGCATGAAAGAGACAATCCTTGCATTCTATCAGCTTCTCTCCAGCTATGAGAGCTCTAGCATACATTATGTTGTACAACCTCTATCCAATGAGGAATTTGATGACTCTCTCTCAACCAAGAGCTATGTTCCTTCATGACTTTTACATGAAGAAGGATATTGACATTTGTGCTCATATCTATCATCTTCTTGCAAAGTGTGTCAATAAGTAGAAGACCAGGATGACCCAACCATTCCCAGGATTGATCATGTCTATCTTGCACCGAGAGAAAGTCAAGATTCCCTCAGGCTTGCCAATCATGAAGAGGGAAAATCCTATCTCAGCTCTAACCATGACTAAAAGCAAAGCTTGTTTTCTGGGAAATGAAGAGGAAGAAGGAGCACAAGGTGAAGACACTGCTCATGAAGGTGGCAACACTGATGAAGAGATAGATAACTTCACCCTTGATCCAGAGGATATGGAAGCTTCACCCTTACAGGCTCAGCCTCAAGAGCAACCATAGGTTCAACCTTAGGCTTTAGTTCATGCTCCTAATCGCCTCGATTTGCTTCTTAACAAATTTGATCATTTCCAAAGATCTCAGAAAGCTATGCAAAGAACTTTGGATGAGCACTGTTCATTCACCACGAGTCAGTTGGCTTACCTTCAAAAGCAAATCAATGCTCTATCCACTAAAATTCAAGATTTGGCAAACTTGGACTAGCATCTTTGACCATTCCGGTCAAAAAGAGGGAGTAGTGTTAGCTTGAGGGGGAGTAGCTGTTTACTGATTTCGTAGTGTTTTATTTACATTACTTTATAAAAGCTTTCAATATTGTAAGGTTGAATTTAATCAACCATTTTGTTGGCTTTATTCCGTGCCAAATTTGTTTGTAATTAAGCATTTAGAAACCCTGTATTTAGGTGTGAATCATGTAAGGGTAGTGTGTGAGAGAGTGTGAAGAAATGCTCAAGACTGTGCAGTGAAGTAGGGACTCGCGACTAGATATCGCGAGTGGCTCGCGACTAGCAAGCCGCTAGAAGATGTACACGAGTGAAGCATGCAGAGAAGCTGAACCGTCATGCCAGCTGTAACACTACAGGACAAAAAGTCCAAACTGGCCACTAAGTTAGCTCGCGGCTTAAACTCACAACTCAGTCAAGTCATGAGGCCAAGTCGCCAGCTAGCTCTGTTTTGAAAAAATTACTCTTCGCATTCCAAACACACACCAGTATATATAAAACCTTATACCCACGAAATGTAGAGAGCTTTCAGAGAGAATTTTGAGAGAGAAACCCTAGAGAAAAACAAGATTGACTCATCCACAATCTTTACATAGAGACTCTTCAAATTTCTCTACTCTCACCCTCTCCATTGTTACATCCTTGAGAGGTTCATTACCCAAATTCTTTTCTCACCATACCCATATTTGTGAGAAGGCTATTTGGTGTTTTGGGAAGTAGTTAAGAAGGGACCAATGGTTATTGGTTGATGTTATGGGCAATAGCAGAATCTGGTAAGCTAGAAAAGACAAAGGTTTGGCGTAACCTCGTTGGAGCAAGAAACTTGGAGGGCTTAGGTACACTGGGTAGATTAGGCTTGGAGGGTCTATTACTGTTCATGTATCCCAACTTCATTTTCTAATGGATTATTGACCTCTTGGAGGGCGGCGAAAAGGTTTTACGCTGAGGACTTTGGTTTCCTCTTCGATAACACATCACTGTGTTGTCTTTTTGTTTGCATCTCTCTTCCCTTAATCTTTGCCATTTAATTTCTGCTGTGGATGTGATTTTAATTGGTTTAGATTGTTTATCAATTCTGTTATTGGCTTATATTCATTTTCCGCACATATATTGTTTGACATTAAGCTTGAATTGATAATTTTGTAATTGGGGGTCTAAACGTTCATAGTGTTTTATACGCTATTTGAACTTTCAATTGGTATCAAAGCGAGTACACTTATTATGGTTTAAATACCTAAGTGTGATCCTTGACCCCTTGTGTTTATTTGCCATGGATAGTTCTTTGTATGCCTCTTTGTATGATTTGGTTGATGATGAATGTAGCATGACACCTATTTATAAAAATGCCTCTATGAGTGTTTATCTTCATAATTGTGATAACATGTTACTTGAATCATTGGATGTTGTTGATATTCCTAACATCAAACCCTTGAAGAAAAATGCTAAGAAGTTTCAAAAGAATTTGAGCAAATTATTTTGTGAAAATGATAATTTGATTGCTAAGCTCAATGAATCCAACAAATTGGTTGGGAAATATAGGAATTTTGCTAAAAATTCTCTTGAAAAGCTGAAGGAGCTTGAGTGTTTGAATGTGGACTTGGATGCTAAACTTGTTTTATCTAACAAACTTGTTGATGAGCTAAAATGAGAGAATGAATCTCTGAAAATGCATGCCAAGTGTTTGATTGTTGAATCTATTGCTAAAAATGATGATAATATATGTTGCAATCATGTTGTGGTACCCAATTTTTTGCCTAATGTGTGTTCTACCTCTAAGGGCAAGTCGGTGTACATTCCTCCACACAAAAGAAATCAAAAGTTGGAGAGAAAGGCTATTAAGTCAAAGCCTCCGTTTAGGTCTCAACCTAAGGCTTTGGATGGATCTAAGTTTGTTCCAACTTACCACCATTGTGGTGTGATTGATCATATAAGACCTCAATGTCATAAGTTGAAGAGAGAACAAAACCATGTTGCTAGATCCCTTCCCAAAAAGCCTAGTGGACCTAAACACATTGTATGTCACCATTGTGGTGCTTTTGGTTATCTAAGACCTCATTGCTCTAAGTTTCATGCTCTTAAAAGTACCAAAAGAAAAGAGAAACTTGAACGTCTTGGAAGTTGTGCTAAAATGGGTAAACCGGATTTGAGTGAAAATAGCATGTTGTTAAAGAAACTGTTTAATGCTCTTAATTCATTGACTATGTGCATCTTCGGTTCTCATTCTTCCAACTCTCGTCTCACTTTTCATAAGACACTCATTCCAAATAATCGTTCCGTTTGGATGAGGAAGGGTTCCTATGGTTGAGCTTGTGCTATTTTGGTCCTTGATCTAACTCTTTCGATCTTTGCAGGACCCTTCATACATTGAATGTCATATCTTCATGCATTTTGTGCATCTTGCATTTATTTATACGCATTGTTTTTTTTTTATCTTACTTTAATGTTTTTGTTTTGTGTGAGTAAAAATCCAAAACCACATAAAAAGTAAAAAATTCCAAAAGTTTGATCGTATATGATTGAGCACATTTCACATGTGAGTTTGGCCTAGTACCTTCGTACTTATGGCATAGTGCATTTACGAGCTTAACTTGTTATGTATGCACATCTATCTTTGTGGGAAAAATCTTGAAATCTATGTGTGATTGTTGTAAATAGATATTCAAGCTTGTCATGAATGATTGGTCAATAGTCTTGATGGTTTTGATACTTGCATAGACTTGTGTCTATATATCTTCCCACACTTTTTATTGTTTTTGCTTAAAGAGTTCAACAAATGTAAATCTCAAAATGAAAAGAGATAATGAGCTGCAAAAGCCGTCGCACATACTAGTATTTGACTAGGAAAAAGGGAAAGCGACTTGTTTTGAAAATTTATGATACCCAAAAAGCCAAAAGCTTGCTCATCAAATTGAAATATCAAAAATTTCAGGCATCGATCTCTAAAAGAGATGTAAAAATAAAAAATGATAAAATGTTATGAATTGTAAAGAAGCCAAATGAAAAGCTTGAAAGATATGTACTCATTTTCTTGTGGGAGGTCACATATGTTCATTTCTATAATTGAGATAGACCACTTAACTTAGTACTAGTTGTGTATGACTTGATTGAATTGATCATTGAAGTTTCACTCTAGACTAAGGACTATTCCACACTTGATACACACACACAACACACATGCCTATTGTTCAATGAATGCCTTATTCATTTGTTCGATTGTACTTATTTAAATGTGATGTGTGTGTGCTCAACAATATATGGATCAATCCAAAAATATTTTTGATCATTTTATATGTTTTTGGAAGTAATTTTTATCACTCTTTATGTTCATGTTTAGTGCTTACTTTGTTTTTCATTGTTTAAACATATTCTGTGTTGAAAAACAAATGTCAGAATTTTTGGCTACTCATTCTGGCGACTTGCAAGTCACGAGACCCAGTCACGAGTTTTGGCTACTCATTTTGGCGACTTGTAAGCTGCGAGACCCAGTCACAAGCTTACACAGAATGGTTTCGCGACTCACTTGCGACTCAACTCGTAACTCGCCAATCACGAAACACTCAGAAACAGCTTTTTAAAGAGTTTTTTCATGGGAAACCTGTTTTAAACCTCTCCCATCCTCTCTTAAACCCCTTTTTCAATATTTTTACATCAAAACCCAATCAATTTGAATGGTTTTTCATTCCATTAACATCTCTAAGGTAATTCTAAACTATTTTCATTGTTTTTGATTCTTAGAATATGTTTTGGAGAGTTTTGTGCTCTTGATTGAGATTTTCATCATAGGGGTTAGGAAAACTTAATTTTTGTCAAATTTTTGCATGGGATTGGTTTCTTTTGATGATTTGCTTTGGTTGTTGGCCCCTTGTGGCAAAAAGAACATGTATTAAGGGTGAATTTCATGATGTTCATGCATTGTTTTACATTGTATTTCATAGTATGCACGCTAGGTGTTTGATAAAATGCTTCTTAGGCATTTTCTCACTTGTTTGGACTCCGATGAGTACAAAACTTTTGGGGTTTCTCATGTTTTCTCATTAGGAACATGTTTGGTTCATTGGTTGTGTATTTAACACACCTTGCCCCCCATGTGCATTTTTCATGCATTGGTCATGCATTGCACATTGCCACCTCTTGCACACACCTCTGCTACCATTGTCATGCATTGGTCTATACATTGTTTCTTCATCCTATCATGTCATGTTTACCTTATGCTTTGTAGCATTTTGTTTTGTCTTTGGTTTGAGTTTCATTTTCTCATTCATCTCGCACCCCTCATGCATCATTATCATTGTTCGTACCTTCATCTCTTCTCCTCATTTCTCCTTGACCCTTTGTCTATTCGTGACAAAAAGGGGGAGAGTATACTCTAGAGAGTATACCATGAGTTTTTGTCATTTCTAATGGCTCTTGTGCACATCCTTAGGAGGAGAAATTCTATTTCTCGTGCACATTTGTAGGGGGGAGATTTTCCATAGGGGAGATGCATATACCAAGAGGGAAAAGACATTGTGTTAATAAAAAAAACTTTGTTTTGGTGTTTTGTGTTTGATCAAGTTGCTCATATGTTTCACAACATGTTTACTTGATCTCTTTTTACTTATTACATTATACTTGTCATTTTATTACTTACTTTACCTTGAGGGTCTAATGTGTTTTGTGCAAGTGTTTCAAATTACAAGTATATATGTTCCAAGTGCATCACAGCTTCTCATCATTTTGAAGGGGAGAAACTTTAAGCACTTTCAGTTTATATTGTGTTTTTTCTTTAGTACATCATATTTTGTACCTTTGCTTATGTAGCTTGTTTTGTACCTTTGCTTTTGTAAGCTTTTAGGGTTTATACCCATGATTTGTAGCTTTAGTACTTATTGTTAAATGTTATGCATTTTCTTTAAGTACATCACTTTTGTGCCCTTTGTTGGATTTTATATCTTTAATGCAATTACCTTGTGTTGTTGCATTGGTTGAGTATTGGACATACAAATAATACTTTGCATTAAACTTATTAGCTCGCATGTCCGAATGTTCATTCCGTGTGTAAATGAGCTTTGTGGTCACTTTTTATAGTGATTGTTCATTTTTGGTCAAGCCATGGTTTATTACTTATTTCCATTTTGCTTGATCGCATTGTGCTTGCTTCATATGCATTACAAGTTTTCTGTATACAATGATCATATTATGTTGTTGTATTTTAGAAGATACTTGTTCTTATGGTTTAAGAGCTTTACAGATTCTAGAGTTAGGTGTGAGTGAGTTTTGATCAACTGTTCCCAACTCACGTGTTAAGTCTAAAGTTTGTTATAGGGTTTTGTCACGGAATAGCCAAAGGGGGAGATTGTAAGGTTGAATTTAATTAACCATTCTGTTGGCTTTATTCCGTGCCAAATTTTCTTGTAATTCAGTATTTAGAAACCCTGTATTTAGGTGAGAATCATGTAAGGGTAGTGTGTGAGAGAGTGTGAAGAAATGCTCAAGACTTTGCAGTGAAGCAAGGACTCGCGACTAGATCTCGCGGGTGGCTCGCGATTGGCAAGCTGCCAGAAGATGCATGCGAGTGAAGCATGTAGAGAAGTTGAACCGTCATGCCAGCTGTAGCACTACAAGACAAAAAGTCTAGACTGACCATTCAGTTAGCTCGCGACTTGAACTCGCGACTCAGTTAAGTCGCGAGGCCAAGTCACCAGCCAGCTCTGTTTTGGAAAAATGACTCTTCGCATTCCAAACACACACCAGTATATATAGACCCTTATACCCACGAAATGTAGAGAGATTCAAGAGAGAATTTTAAGAGAGAAACCCTAAAGAAAAATAAGATTGACTCATCCACAATCTTTACATAGAGACTTTTCAAATTTTTCTACTCTCACCCTCTCCATTGTTACATCCTTGAGAGGTTCATTACCCAAATCCTTTTCTCACCATACCCATATCTGTGAGAATGCTATTTGGTGCTTTGGGAAGCAGTTAGAAAGGGACCAATGATTATTGGTTGATGCTATGAGCTATAGCGGAATCCGGTAACCTCGTTAGAGCAAGAAGTTTTGAGGGTTTAGGTACATTGGGTAGATTAGGCTTGGAGGGTCTATTGCTGTTCATGTATCCCAACTTCATTTTCTAGTGGATTATTAACTGCTTGGAGGGCGGCGGAGAGGTTTTACGCCGAGGACTTCGGTTTTCTCTTCGATAACATATCGCTATGTTGTCTTTGTGTTTGCATCTCTCTTCCATTAATCTTTACCATTTAATTTCTACTGTGGATGTGATTTTAATTGGTTTAGATTGTTTATCAATTCTGTTATTAGCTTATGTTCATTTTCCGCACATATATTGTTTGACATTAAGCTTGAATTGATAATTTTGTAATTGGGAGTCTAAACGTTCATAGTGTTTTATACACTATTTGAACTTTCAAATACTTTAGTTTAAAAACTATATTTTCTTTAGTACTTGTGTTCCTTGGTTTTTATAACCGTTTATGATACTTTTAGTTATCTATTGCCTCTTGGTTTAATTTCTTTAATGCATCATGTGCTTGTTGGACATGCAATTAGTTTTTGCAATGCACTTAATTGCTTGCGTGCCTGGATGTTCATTTACTAGTTAAATGTTCATTGCAGTCATTCTTTAATGATTGTTCATGTTTGATCAAGTTATGCTATTTGTTCTTATCTCATTTGTTTTTACTTGATTGTGTTTTACTTGCTCTATGTACATGCCTTGATTTATACTTTCCTCGAACTTAATGAAGTTATTTGTTATGTGCAAGTGTTTCAGGATACAGGTGTATATATGGTGCAAGTTCTTCACAGGTTTTAGATTTAGGTGTGAGTGAGTTTTGCCTCTGTTCCTAAACTCACGTTTTAATTCTAGAGTCTGTTTAGGGGTTTTGTCATGGAATAGCCAAAGGGGGAGATTGTAAAGTTGTGATTTACAACTATGTTTTATGTTGGCTTTAATACTGTATCAAATTTGATTGTAATTTTGTTCAATCATTTTCCTGTATTTTTTGTGATATTTAATGTAAGAGTTGAGTGTGAGAGTTTGGTGAAGATCTGTGAAGAATAGGAATTCACGACAGGCTCACGACTGACAACTCACAAAAAGTCACACGAGAAGCACATGCTAGAATCTAAATAGTCTCATGCTAGGCTAGATTTCGCGAGTCACTTCGCGACTCAAGCCAAGTTGCAAGTGACTTGCGAAACTCACTGCTTGAACTTTTTAAATGTGCTTTTTCTCATTCCTTTACCAACACTATATAAGCCCATAGTACCCACGAAAATTGTAAAGAGTTTTTTCAAGGAACTTTTGAGAGAGAAAATCCTAGCTATACACTTGAGAGTTAGAGATTGTAAATCCACAATCATCTACCTCATATCTCTTAAGGTTTACTCTATTCCTACCTCTCCATTTACACATCATTGAAAGGTTCTTAGCCCAAACACTTACCTCACCCAATCTGAGTGTTGAGAGAAGTTTTGGTGCATATGGGAAGCATTAGAAGAAGCCATTAATTATCAAATGTAATTTGGAGCTAATTGCGGGATCTAGATAACTAGTGAAGACATGGCTCCGTGAAGCCCATTGGTAGCTGGAACTTGGAGGATTCAAGTACATTGGGTAGATTAGGCTTGGAGGTTCTTTTTGATATTCGTGTATTCCAACTTTATTCACTAGTGGATCGATTTCGGCTTAGAGGGCCGCGAAGAGGTTTTTCGCCAAGTACTTCGATTTCCTTTTCGATAACACGTCTCAATATTATCTTGTGTTTGCATTTTTCCTACCTCACTCTTAAAGCTTTATATTGACAGACCAAAAACGTATTGACCCCTTGTGATGAATTAATTGATTAATTAGTCAAGTTTATTAATTAATCAAATTAACATGCAATTGTACGTGGCAGTACAAACAAATCACCAATTAACTAAAATATGTAGCAGAAACTAAATTGACACGGTGATTTGTTTACGAATGGGGAAAACCTACACGGCAAAAATCTCACCGAGTGATTTTAAGGTCATCACTCCCAAGAATCCATTATTATCAAAACAAGCAGTTACAAGTAAAGGAATCTCAGTACCTTATACCAACCTATAGTTGAACCCTTACCCCAATACCCAATTGGACTTGTTTTGTAGTGACAATCTCTTCTTTTCAATGCACAGCTCCCAGTACGTGACTAACCAATTGCACGGATCCCAGTATACGACTTGATCACCAACTTAAGAAGGATGTTGGCTGCAAAGTTCTTCAGTTCATCCAGATGATGAAGATCATGAAGTTGCTTGGTCACAAAACCCTAAGGTGTACAAACACAGCAGCTTCTTCAAGAACTAGGGCAAACTAGGTTTCCGGTCACACTATTCTTCACACTTGTGGAATTGTGCTCTTGTGCAACTTTTTCGTCTCCTGTTTCAGCCCTTAAAATAATCCTTATATATGTTTAAGGTTATGAAAAAATAAAACCCAAACATACACTCACGGATTGGATGAAAATCAGCTTGAAAAACTGAACTTCATAAACCTCGACAGATACCCTATCTATCGAGCTAGTTGTCGAGCCACGGGCTTCAGCAGCTTTTAAACCTCGATAGATGCTAGCTGTCGAGTTTTAAAATCCTACACTTTCTTCATTGATTCTTGGACAGACTTTGCATGGCTTTAACACTTGAACTTGAAACATTGTTTCTTGAAATATTAAACACACCCTAGATCTACCCAATTACAAGTAAAGTGCGTTTTGTCAAAGGATTAACCAATTACATAAAATGTGGACATATGTTCCTAACATGAATCACATAAGTCCTAACAATTTGTTATTGCTTGCTTGTGGTTATGGCTTAGAGAGTAGTTCCGGTTATTGCATATCATTCACTCTTGTTCCGCACTTAGATAAGTTAGAGTAAAAGAAACTAAGCCGTAATTTAAAATTGGGAGTCTAAACAAGCTATAGTGTTTTACACTATTTGAGCTTTCAAATACATAATGACATATTGCATCAAATCGATTATAGGAAACAACAAAAAGAGGGACTAAGAATGAAAATGAAGTACCGGAAGAAACAATTTGCGCTGAAGTAAAATAAAAAGAAAAAAAAAATTGTGAAGAAGTAAGTGTAATTGCACAAATGAAAATTATTCGGTTCCTCTTAAAACTTCACACAATCTTTATTTTCCTTAACAAGAATATAACTTTAGTATTTTTTTTTTAATTTTTTTTTGGTTTTGCAGAGAAATAAAAAAGAGAGAAAGTGGAAGCTCAAATAGAAATGTAAGATGATTAGAGAACATCTACAATATTTTCATTTACTTTTTGTTTCTCAAATAAATTATGTATTATATAAGTTTATGTATAAGACCGGCAAAAATTAGAACAAAGGTTTTTATCTCCTAAAAGTGGCTAATTGTATGTTGTTTTGTCTAAAGATTTTAATAAAGAATAATGACAAAGAAGAACAAAGATACGCTAAACACATAGTGTTTAAAGAAGTATTCAACAATTTTTCAAAGGTAAAAACTACTTCTAACATTTTTTTTATTAATTTAATTGTTAACAATACTACAAATAACTTATATTGCAAATCCATTAGATACAAAATTCATATGCAAATAATTTTATACATGTAAGTACAAATGACATTATAGCACAATTGGTATGTTAGAAGACAATTTTGTATTGATGTTTTATCATTTTATATTTGAGGGCTGTTATACTAATGCAATTTATTCATTTCATTATAATAATTACTTATTTGGTTATAATAACTATTTATACATGTGGGGACGCAGGCCCAAATATATGTTAGGCCTTGGGTCTTGTCCGGTAAGGCACAATGGTTTGAGAATAGATCAATAGCAAGGAAGACGTAATACTTCAAACTTCACGAGCAAACTATGACTGTAGAGGCTGGGAGAGGTTGTTCGAGGAGTAATATCCTCTTGGCTAAACGCAACAAAGATCAAGACGTGCCTCCTGTCATTCAGGGTGACGTTCTAAGAGGTTCTATCGATAAAGACATGTATTATGAACATACAGAAAAAATGGGAGCTAGGAAATATCTAAGAGAAAGCTGTTGCTACCTCATTGAATGCTCTGCAGCTAACTTTCTAGCCGCATTTATATGGAGAAGACCCTTGAACAATGTTGCATTGGCTACCCCAACTCACAAAGGGCCAGAGAGGGTGTCCGATGGAACAAGCACTCAAGTAGTGCCCTGGATAATCAATGAGGTAGTCATCCTTTAGGCCTTTGTTGGACTTGGAAAGACAAGATATAAGCCTAACAACGGAAGACCTGGACTTTAGGTAATACCCTGAGTTGATAAGTGAGTGGCACTCGTACATATGGATGACATCATGCCAGATGAGTCCTAAACCCATCATGCCAGACTCTAAATAAGTTGGGCACACATTGATGAGGACATAACCTATGGTTAAATATGTAATCTCGGGTTACCCTACCCATGGGAAGTGTCATTCCTCCTCCTATGTGATGGAAATATGCATATACGCAGTGGAAAAAATTAAACGGATCTACTTCATTCTCAATTGATAACATGTAAAGTAAGTTTCAGAATTTAGGAACTAGAGAGTGTATCTTGAAGCAGTGAAATTCAAAACCAAAATTCAGAAGTTCATGAGAAGACTTTCAATCTTCACTCCAATTCCACTAATGCTCAAGATGTGTGGTCTTTCAATCTGTTATATGAGTTTGTTCTAGAGAGAAAGAGAGAGTGACCTTTTCTCACTTACATACCAATTCATGTGTTCTTTCAAATTCTGTATGTTACTCTCTTAATAACAGATTATCTAATTGGATTAGCCTTTTGGGCCTTCTCAATTGGGCTTTAATATGTGGCTTGGAGTGGGACCAAAAGGGAACAAATAAGACACTAGCTCCAATGGGCTTTAGGCTTTTCTGTCAACTCTTGACAAGTTCAAAATTACCATTAATTATATTTAATATCACTATATAAATATAATTGAGTTCTAGGCCTTATTAATAGATTATATCCCAAGATTTTATTATACATGCAACCCCTTCATAATATATTCATAGTAATACAAAGTCATTAATGAAGACTGTCACTTTGTAGATTACTACATCTTAATCCTTGAGTACCCGGTTTAATCCTTTAAGTTATTCATCATATATTTATGAAATCCAATTTCATAAATATATACTTTAGTAACTATTTACTAAAGTAGTTAGTCCTAACATTCTGTATAACAAACCCATTAAACTTATCTCAAGGGAATCTTTTATATCTCCGTTAAGAGACTATGAATTCCATCTTGAGAATATATGTTCCATCAACACTAAATGTGGCTGCCCAATATACTGAGGTTTTGACCGTAACTTTAGATCTCACTCCTGATATATCAAAGCAACTTACATTTCATGATCAGGTCCATTATCCTCTCAGGATTAAGAGTTCATGTGAATATAAGTCGTGAGATTTATTATTCAATTGACAGTCATTAGGAGAATAATAAATCTCACAGCGGTCCAGTTCAATATGTCTTAACTCTTAAAACATAGCAACATATCAACTAGAAGTCACCACTTCCATGATCAAGACAAATCATCTTAGTTGACATGTTATAGTCTTCGCAGATGAAACGCCTAATTTCATCACCGACTACGAACTAAATTCTGAGTTTACAAAGAACAAAGAACTTGTGATTTATATCTTTTGTGACTTTTCATATAAATCACATACTATGCATCTCATGGACTATATGATAATGTCCAAATATTCATGTTACCATTATTTCAAATTGTGCGCACCAAAAACTGAAACCCGTTGGGCTGGGCCTCACTTGGACTCACAACTTATTTGTATAGTGGGTTTGGATTTCCCACACTGGGTCGTTCTAAGCACCAAAGCTCAACTGAATCACTTTCCTCTCCTCGGGGGCCTGATCCACTTCCTTACTCTGTTCTCTCTCTGTTTACACTCTTCCTTCCCTTCATTCTCCAACCCTTGTCTTCCCAAAACTTCTAGTATTTATAGCTCACGATGCAGTGGAGAGGTCATAATTACTCGCCAGTAAGTGCAACCGGCGGTCCAGTGTTATCGATCGTAAGTGGGTGGTTAGGTGGGCATGGAAAGCGGTGAGGGTGGCGTTGGAACTTGGTTCCCACTTCCAGGTCAGTTCCCGGCAGCGGGGCCTCTCCGAGGGACTGCCGGGTAGGTACAGGCGGGTTGCTCCGCGAGCCGTGTGTTCATCACTGCTCGGTAAGGGGCTTGCCGAGAAACGACGTAAAGGCAAAGCTTGGGCCTGCAGCCTACGTGGCTCGGGGTGGGCCGCTAGGTCGAGGCGGACCGGCCTCATGGGCCATATACCCAGGCCAGGGCCCAAGGCCCACTATGGGTCATGGTGCGGGGGCCGTACAATAGCCCCCCCTTGATTCGCTCCCCATCCCCGGGGGTGAATCAAGGACCGCGAGGGGTAAATGCCCGTTTGGGAAGTCGAAAGGTCAGTGCCCGGCCATGGAGGGGCGCATTAATGCGCGTCTCAAAAGACGCGTTTCGAATTGATTGACGGCCTAACCGCCATCATTGTCTGACGGTTCGTGAACCGAGGCGTCGCGCGTGGTTTAATTCCAGCGGATCATTAAATGTCTCTCTACTTCCCACGCCTATAAATAATCCTTCTAACCACTGACTCTCACTTTCGCATTCATCACCTTTCAGTATCTTACTCTGCCGAGCATCCCTCTTTCGTGGTTCGTCTACTGGCCCAGAACACACTTCCTCCTTAGAGCCCACAGTAAGTTCCTTTCCCTCTTCTTGCTTTTTTAGTTCAGCCATTACAATCTATTCTTTGAGAATCACAGCATTTCTTTTCCCTTTTAAAAAAAAACAATACTCGTTTTGAAAGGAACATGAGTTACTCTTACCTCCTTTCCTCCGAGCATGCTCTGGCTAGATTTAGGGAAGCATATAACGTTCCTAGTGACGTAGATATTGCCTACTGCAATATGGGTGATATTGACATCCAGAGGCGCCGTGGCGAAAACACGGTGTTCTTCCCATTGATGGCCATTTTAGAGGGTGGGGTTAGGTTCCCGGTTGACCCCCTAATTCTTAGTACCCTTAGATTTTACGGTCTCTGTCCCGACCAACTCCCTCCCAACTTTTACCGGGTAGTGAGTTGCGTGAGTAGGCTTAATCAGTTGTACGGGTTGCAACTAAACCACTACGACATTAACCAGATGTATAGCCTGTGCGGCAATATCCAGTCTGACTATTACATAAAGACTAGGGATGTGAGGGTACGGCTTATTTCATGCCTACCAGATTCGAATCGTAACTCGGCTAAAGATTTTGTTCGGGTGAGCGGCAATTGGTTTGCCGAGGAGATCCCCTGTGCGTTTTCGCCGCGCGACGTTGGTCAGTGACTAACCCTTACTATTGTCTATTTTGACTTCGGCCTGGTTATGCAGTTGTTAACCCTTATTTCCTTTGTGCAGAGGGCAAAAGATTCAAGCCGGACATCAGAGTGGTGCATGTTCGGGACCTGAACTTCGTTCTCAGGTCGGAGATCTTCGTACATACGGACGGACAACTCCGAGCGTCCCACCTCATCCTCCGTGTAAATCCCGTGTACTCAACTTGGCAGGCGTTCAGCCAAGCTTTGCTAGTTGACAGCCCTCTTCTTTCATATATCGACGTCCGGCACGCAAACTTCTTCCCTCCAAGGCTAACCGTAGGCGAGGCGCGTGATCTCGGTCCCCGGTATATTTGTTCAGACGAGCGACCGCCCATCCGCGACGAATCAGCCGAGCGCGTATCTGCCGAGCGTAGGAGACGCGCCCACGAGCAAATCCAGCAAGAAGCTCCTGCTCAGCCTGAGAGAACCGTAGAGCCCGGGGCACCTGTTCGGGAAGGGGAGGGTGTAGCCGCAGAACCGACAGACTCTTCGGAAACGGGATCCGATCAGGGTAACGCAATGGTGGCCAGGAGGAAGATGACAATAGACCGCTTTGTCCCGAGTGCCCGGCCAACCGGGCAACAACAACAAACACCCGCCCGAGATGCTTCCCCTCCCGCTGCCCCACCGACCCGAGTTCGAAAGAGGCCGCGCACCACCGATCATACTCAGACGGGCTCGGGCAATGTGCCCACCCGACCCTCGGCCGGTATCGTCATCCGGGAACCGGTAGCGCAAACCGGGATAGACCTGGCGTCTACTTCCCGGGCTCCGGCAGCATGGCGACCCTCCTTCCAACTTGGCGGTGAGCCTCTTCCGTCGACGGCCAGTGCCCGAGTGTGGGACAAGGGGCATGGAGGCTGCGTGGCGCAGAGTCTGGCGCGCGGCATCCTCTTGCCCGAGGACTTGCACGCCTTCACGGAATCGACGGATGAGTCCTTGGGGAGACGTTTGCAGTGGCACACCATAGCGGTAACTGTTTCACTTTTCTTTATGATTCTCGGTTTCCCTTTCGCTTGTGTATGTGTTCTTTCCATTTTACCTTACAAAGTGAATACTGTGTGGCCAGGCCGCGCAAATGTCGTATGTGGTGGACGGGAGGATGAAGGAGCTGGCCGAGGACATTGAGCGGGAAAAAGCTCTGAAGGACGTCGTCGAGGCCACGGCGAAGGAGCAGTCGAAAATTGCCGAGGAGGCAAAGGACAAAATTGCTACGGCCGCAAAGGCCCAGGCTCTTGCCGAGACGAAGTGTGAGGAACTGGAACTCCAATTGGGAGGCACCGAGCTCAAATTGGCGGAGGCTCAGAGCTTGAATACCATGCTGGAAGGGCAGTTGGCTTGCTCGAAAGCGGCGCTGGAGGCTTGTGAGAACAAGTGGTATAACGAGGGGTTCGCGGACGCCGAGAATTCAGCGGAACCGATCATTCGCCAGGCCCACAGGCTCGGATATGAGGAGGGTTGGTTCGCCGCTCTTCAAGCCCTGGGGATTCCCGAGGATTCTCCGTTGAGGGATCGCAGCAAGATCCCCTTCCCGAGCATCCCCAACACCGAGAATCCTGCGCCCCTTGTCATTGACGAGGAAGAGACCTCCAGCATGAGGGAACTGGTGAACGCCATTGATTCTCATGCAGTGCCGACCGACATGGAGGGGACCAGCCAACCCCATGCCGGGGACCGAACCGGGGAGGACATCCAGCCGCCAACTCCTCACGCCGACCAACACTCCCAAGAGGACGCATCCTCCGCCCATGCGGCGGACATCTAAAGTTGAAAGCCAGCCCTTCTTTATTTTTCCTTTGTTTGAGAACTTTAGATAAGCGGAATTGCCTATGTCACCGGGATGTGGTGACGGGATAACTTCTTTATGTTGTGTTTTTCTTTGTTTCGGGTTGCCGGGTTTCGGCAACATAACGCTAATTTAAGTTTCACGTTTTAATATGAATGCTTTACTGTGTTGCTCGTACGTATTTACCGAGTAATGAATTCTTGTTGGTTGCCTTTTTGTTGTGTTGTGTCCGACCATGTAAGGCCTTCACGTGCTCGGTGATAGGATCGAACCGAGGGTCAGGCTTCCGTCCTTAGAACAAAAGAGGCTAAGAGTTCAACCTGCTCGGTGATTAGGGTCGAACCGAGAGTCAGGTTTCCGTCCTTAGAATTAATCGCTCAGGTTTCCACCTGCTCGGTTACAAAATCGGACCGAGGGTCAGGCTTCTGTCCTTGAAACGAAGAGGCTAAGGTTTTCACTTGCTCGGTGATAGAGGTCGAACCGAGAGTCAGGTTTCTATCCTTAGAGTGAGTCGTTCAGGTTTCCGCCTGCTCGGTGATAGGGATCGAACTGAGGGTCAGGCTTCTGTCCTTGAAACGAAAAGGCTAAGGTTTCCACCTACTCGGTGATAGGGATCGAACCGAGAGTCAGGTTTCTGTCCATAGGGTGAGTCGTTCGGGTTTCCGCCTGCTCGGTGATAGGGATCGAACCGAGGGTCAGGCTTCTGTCCTCGAAACGAAAAGGCTAAGGTTTCCACCTGCTCAGTGATAGGGATCGAACCGAGAGTCAGGTTTCTGTCCTTAGGGTGAGTCGTTCGGGTTTCCGCCTGCTCGGTGATGGGATCGAACCGAGGGTCAGGCTTCTGTCCTTGAAACGAAAAGGCTAAGGTTTCCACCTGCTCGGTGATAGGGATCGAACCGAGAGTCAGGTTTCTGTCCTTAGAGTGAGTCGTTCAGGTTTCCACCTGCTCGGTGATAGGGATCGAACCGAGGGTCAGGCTTCTGTCCTTGAAACGAAAAGGCTAAGGTTTCCACCTGCTCGGTGATAGGGATCGAACCGAGAGTCAGGTTTCTGTCCTTAGGGTGAGTCGTTCGGGTTTCCGCCTGCTCGGTGATGGGATCGAACCGAGGGTCAGGCTTCTGTCCTTGAAACGAAAAGGCTAAGGTTTCCACCTGCTCGGTGATAGGGATCGAACCGAGAGTCAGGTTTCTGTCCTTAGGGTGAGTCGTTCGGGTTTCCGCCTGCTCGGTGATGGGATCGAACCGAGGGTCAGGCTTCTATCCTCGAAACGAAAAGGCTAAGGTTTCCACCTGCTCGGTGATAGGGATCGAACCGAGAGTCAGGTTTCTGTCCTTAGGGTGAGTCGTTCGGGTTTCCACCTGCTCGGTGATGGGATCGAACCGAGGGTCAGGCTTCTGTCTTCAGAACGCATCGGCTAAGAATAAGCATTACTCGGTGAATGGGATCGAACCGAGAATTTTGGTTAGAACAGTGCGGATCTGCATGAAAGACATCATTAGTACAACTAACAAAACATATACAACATGTTGCGGTTAACTCTATGCTCGGAGAACCGCCCATCAATGATAGTACTTCTTCAGATTATGGACGTTCCATGGTCGGGGAAGTTGTCTCTCATCCAGGTCTTCCAAGAAATAAGCCCCGGTGCCGGCCACAGCCGTGACCCTATAAGGTCCCTCCCATGTCTATGCCAATTTCCCGGCACCAGTGTCTCGCATGTTGCCCACGGCTCTTCTGAGAACCAAATCCCCGGAGACAAACTCCCTCGTTCTCACGCCTCGGTTGTATCTCCGGGCGAGCTTCTGCTGATACTCCGCGAGCCGTATTGTCACCAACTCGCGGTACTCTTCCATCTTGTCCAAATACCCTACCATCATTTCGTCGTTTTGGGCCTGATCGAAACCCGCTACTCTTGCACTGCACAGATTCACCTCGGTGGGGATCACGGCTTCTGCTCCGTACGTGAGAGAGAATGGGGTCTCCCCGGTGGACCGTCTAGGAGTGGTGCGGTATGCCCACAAGACTTTGGGAAGTTCCTCGGCCCAGTTTCCCTTCGCTCCCTCCAGCCTTTTCTTCAGCCCACTCACAATCACCTTATTCACGGCCTCGGCCTGACCGTTGCCCTGTGGGTAAGCAGGAGTTGAGTACCTGTTCTTGATGCCGAGACCACTGCAAAATTCTGGGAATGCCCGGCTGTCAAACTGTAGCCCGTTGTCAGATATGATAGTGTTCGGCACCCCGAACCTGGTGATGACATTTTTCCATATGAACTTCTTCACTTCCACATCCCGTATGTTGGCCAACGCTTCCGCCTCCGCCCACTTGGTAAAATAGTCGACGGCCACCAAAACGAACTTTCGGCCGCCAGTCGCCCTCGGGAACGGGCCGATGATGTCCAGCCCCCACTGCGTAAAAGGCCAAGGACTGCTGATCGGGTTCAGGTGGCCCGCGGGCTGATGGATCAGAGGGGCGTGCTTTTGACACTGCTCACACTTAAGCATATACTCGGCGGCGTCCTTCTGCATCTGAGGCCACCAAAACCCCTGAGTCATTGCTCGGTGCGCCAATGAACGTCCCCCGACATGGCCGCCGCACACCCCAGAGTAGAGCTCCGCCAAGAGCTCGCCCACCTTCTCCGGGCGTAAGCACAAGAGGTACGGCCCTCCGAAGGACCTTCGATTCAAAGTCTGGTCTTCTGCCAACCAATACCGAGGAGCCATCCTACGGATCCTGATGCCCTCCTTCTCGTCACTCGGCAGTCGGTCGTCGGCCAGAAAGTCGATAATGGGGTCGATCCAGCACGTGGCAGGGGCTGCAATTGCCGTGACGTTGATCCCTGTAGTTCCCGAGTTGCTCATTACACTGACGCTCGGCTCTGAAATAAGCTCGACTTTGATCTGCCGTGGTATCTCCTCGGCCACTGAGGACGCCAGCATGGCTAGGGAGTCAGCGTGTCTGTTCTGGGTTCGGGCTACGTGGAAAACTTTCACCGTGTTGAAGCTGGTCATAACTAGCCTTGCTTGTTCTAGGTACGCTTTCATCCGGGGATCTCGGGCCTCAAAACTGCCCTGCACCTGATTAACCACCAGACGCGAATCCGAGTATAGCTCAATATCCCGAGCCCCCAGGTTCGAAGCTACCCTTAGTCCAGCCAGGAAAGCCTCGTATTCCGCCTCGTTGTTGGATGCCCTGAACCTCAATCTAAATGAGTGTTCTAGCCGTATTCTGTCGGGGGTAATCATAACAACTCCTGAACCGGCCCCCGTGGAGCTCGAAGCGCCGTCCACGAATATCTTCCGCGGTTGAGCCTTCAATCGGCAAACCATCTCTCCCTTCTCTCTGGGCGAAAACTCAGCGATAAAGTCTGCAAGGACCTGGCCCTTCACCGAGCTTCGAGGCTTGTACCGTATGTTGAAGGAACCGAGTCGAGTCCCCCATTTGGCTATACGGCCCGTGAAATCAGACCTCTTCAATAACGACTGTAATGGGTACTCGGTCAAGACGTGTACGGTGTGAGCTTGGAAATAGTGCGGCAACTTCCTTGTGGCGTGTATCAGGGCCAGTACGAGCTTCTCCAAGGGCAAGTACCTCGTCTCGGCGTCGACGAGAGTTTTGCTGATGTAGTATACGGGTTGCTGGATCCCTTTGTCCCTCAGCAGCACAGCACTCACGGCGTGCTCGGATACCGCCAGATACATGAATAAATCCTCACCTGCCTCCGGTGCCGCAAGCATGGGCGCTCGCGCTAAATAAATCTTCAGATCCACAAAGGCCTGTTCGCACTCCT
Organism: Quercus aquifolioides; assembly: GCA_019022515.1. Lineage (NCBI taxonomy): Eukaryota > Viridiplantae > Streptophyta > Magnoliopsida > Fagales > Fagaceae > Quercus > Quercus aquifolioides. Next base: position 59,005,533 of record CM032326.1, on the reverse strand, counting down.
CGGTCCACCGAAATCCCGTCCATTTCTTCAGCAGTTGGTAGAATGGTCGGCATCGGTCTGCGAATTTTGAGATGAACCGGTTAAGGGCGGCCAGCATCCCGGTTAGTATTTGCACTTCCTTCGGGTTGCTCGGTGGCTTCAGTCTTCTCACAGCCTCTATCTGGTCCGGGTTGACTTCAATTCCCCGTGTACTGATCAGGTACCCCAAGAACTTCCCGGCCCCTACGCCAAACGCGCACTTCTCCGCATTAAGGCGCAACTTGTGCCGTCGGAGAACCTCGAAAACCTCCAGGAGGTCCCCCATATGCAGGGCCTCCTGTTTGCTTTTAACCACCATGTCGTCGATGTACACCTCGACCGTGCGCCCTATCTTGTCTCGGAACATTCTTGTCATCATTCGTTGGTAAGTGGCCCCGGCGTTCTTCAGTCCGAAGGGCATCCTCGTGTAGTGGTAATTTGCCTCCGGGGAAATGAACGCCGTTTTCTCTTGATCCTCGGGCGCCAGGGCGATCTGGTGATACCCTTGGAAAGCGTCCAGAAAGCTCATCCTCGGGTGCCCACACGTGGCGTCCACCAGCTGATCAATCTTCGGCACAGGAAAAGGGTCTTTCGGGCAGGCTCTGTTCAGATCGGTGAAATCGACGCAGACCCTCCACTTGCCGTTCTTCTTCTTCACTACCACGGTGTTCGCCAACCAATCCGGGAAGATGATCTCCCGAATCACCCCTGCCTCCTTCAATCTCTGAACTTCCACTTTTACTGCCTCGGAGTGCTCCCAGGCTGATCTCCTCGGCCTCTGCTTTTTAGGGGTGAATGAGGGGTCAACTCCAAGTCTATGCATGATGAATTCGGGATCCACCCCGGGCACCTCGTACGGACTCCAAGCAAATACGTCCACATTCTGTATTAGGAGCAGCAACATCTCTACTTTTTCCCGGTCCTCCATGCTCTCCCCTATTTGGAAGTACTTGTCCATATCCGGCAACACCTTTACCCTCAGCATGTTCTCGGCGCGCGCGACCTCCTTCTCTGGCGGGCCCTGTAATTGCTATAAAGGCGTCCCTGATGACGAACATTTGGGATCGGCCTGACCCTCCCGGTCGGTTTGCTCCTTCTTCTAATCGACCATGGCGATCAAACATTGCCTGGCCGCCTGCTGACTTCCTTGTATCACCGTGACACCATAATCAGTATGAAACTTGACCCTCATGTGCAGAGTGGACGGGACAGCCCCCATTGCATGTATCCATGGCCTCCCTAGAATCGCCGTGTAGGGGGAGTATGATGTAACTACGAAGAAGCTTACCATCACCTCCTTGCCCCCCATGTTCACGGGCAGAGAGATTTGCCTCTCGGGCGCCACCATCTTCCCATCGAACCCAACCAGGGGAGTGTTGTACTTCGACAGGTCCTCATTCCTCAACCCGAGCCCCCTGAATAGGTCCGGGTACATAACATCCGCTCCGCTTCCCTGGTCTATCATTATCCTTTTCACGACGAAGCCGTCAACCCTTGCCGTTACTATCAATGCGTCGTCGTGCGGCTGAATGGTTCCTTCTAAATCACTGTCGTCGAAAGAGATCGGCTCTCGGGTAGGTCTGATCTTCTTCGCGGTAGGCGGCACGCCTGTACTCCCCTCTACCGATATCATCGTCAGCACCTCCTTCCCCTTTGCCGTCGAAATGCCCCTCGGGGCGACGTGGATAACATTAATTATCCCAAGAGGGGGCAGAAGGGGATTCCCTCTGTGTGGGGTGCCATGCCCTGTTCCTCTATCCCCGGCGTCCGTCACAAAATCCTTGAGGTGTCCTGCTTTAGCCAACTGCCCGAGATGGTCCTTTAACACTCGGCACTGCTCGGTAGTATGCCCCTGGTCTTTGTGGTAGGTGTAGTACAGGTTCTGATTTCTCCTAGAGGGGTCGCCAGCCATTCGGTTCGGCCATCTGAAGTACGGCTCGTGCTTGATCTTATCCACGATTTTATGCACGGGCTCCTTGAACGTCACGTTCACCTCCCCTGCTGGTGCTACTGGCTCTTGAATCCTCAAATTTCCCCGTGCCCTCTGTTGAAAACCGCTCAGCCGAGGACGACCAGCCACCTGTGCTTTGCCTTTGCTCTGTATCTTATCATCTTCCAACCGCTTATACTCCTCGATGCGCCTCATTAGCTGCCTCATGTCCTCGGGAGGCTTCTTAGTTAACGATTCTCTCAACCCCGAGTCGTCAGGCAATCCCAATCTGAAGGTGCTCGCCGCGATCTTCTCGTTCCCTCCGCCAATCTCGTTGTAGAGCTCCCAGTATCGGTTAGCGTAATCCCGGAGGGTTTCCCCTGCCCTCATCTTCATAGACAGCAGCGCGTCCACCGGTTGTTGCTCCCGACTGCACGTCACGAAACGGGAACCGAACTCCTGTATTAGCTCGGCGAAACTGTGAATGGAGCCCTTGCGCAACCCGTTGAACCACCTTAAGGTCGTGGGACCAAGGCTGGAGGGAAAAACCTTGCACATCAGAGCGTCATTGCGGGTATGCAAAGACATCATCTGGATATAGTGGCTGACATGCTCTACGGGGTCTGTTTTCCCACCATACGAATTGAACGGCGGGCGCGTAAATCTGTCCGGCATTGGTGCTCGCTCAATATCTACTGAGAATGGTGACCGAGCCACCCTGCGCAATGCACGGCTCATAGCATCCATGGCCGCATTCCTCGGCCGTCCCTCTGGAGACTCCGAGCCCCGATTCCCGTATTCCCGCGACCGAGAGCGATTATGCTGCCAGTGAGACTCTGCTGAATGGGAGCGGTCTCGGCGGCGACGGGACTCCCTCGAGTGCGAGCGCTCCCTGTGGTGGCGGGATCCTGACTGATTCGATCCCATCCCGCGTCTTTCTTCCTCGGCGCCTGGCCCTCTCTCTCGGTCGTCTTGACCGGCTCGGCGGCGCTCGTTTCGGGCTTCCAACTTCAGGTCTTGGACTAACCTCCGCAGCCGCTCAAGCTCTTCATCCCTGACGTCGGGCTGCCTATGCCGGGAAGCATGGGATGCCGTTCTCCCCGTTTGATACGACCCTTCTCCAAGGCCGGACCGCTCTTCCAGTTGCTCGTGAAACGGATCCTCGCGTCTCTTCTGCCTCTGTTCCCGCCAGGTGGAGCCCCTGGAAGACCCTGCCGAGCCACTCTCGGCGTTACCTCCAGACATCTTTCCCGTATACGAGCCTTGGCAGAACCACTGCTTAGTAGGATTTCCCACAGACGGCGCCAATTGTGCGCACCAAAAACTGAAACCCGTTGGGCTGGGCCTCACTTGGACTCACAACTTATTTGTATAGTGGGTTTGGATTTCCCACACTGGGTCGTTCTAAACACCAAAGCTCAACTGAATCGCTTTCCTCTCCTCGGGGGCCTGATCCACTTCCTTACTCTGTTCTCTCTCTGTTTACACTCTTCCTTCCCTCAATTCTCCAACCCTTGTCTTCCCAAAACTTCTGGTATTTATAGCTCACGATGCAGTGGAGAGGTCATAATTACTCGCCAGTAAGTGCAACCGGCGGTCCAGTGTTATCGATCGTAAGTGGGTGGTTAGGTGGGCATGGAAAGCGGTGAGGGTGGCGTTGGAACTTGGTTCCCACTTCCAGGTCAGTTCCCGGCAGCGGGGCCTCTCCGAGGGACTGCCGGGTAGGTACAGGCGGGTTGCTCCGCGAGCCGTGTGTTCATCACTGCTCGGTAAGGGGCTTGCCGAGAAACGACGTAAAGGCAAAGCTTGGGCCTGCAGCCTACGTGGCTCGGGGTGGGCCGCTAGGTCGAGGCAGACCGGCCTCATGGGCCATATACCCAGGCCAGGGCCCAAGGCCCACTATGGGTCATGGTGCGGGGGCCGTACACAAATAATAATAAAACAATTTTATTAATTACAATATTAAGTCATACATCATGTCATACATAATGTCATACATAATATCATACATAGCATCATACAATAGGATTTTAGGGCACTAATTCCAACACTATGAAGGCGATCATAAGAATGACAACTTCTCCCTCTTTCCTATCTGTAAATATCTGATCTGGAGCGCAGTATCGTAGGGCAACCCCCTAGGAAATGTAATATTTAGCCCTAAAGCCCTCCATACCGACGGGAGAGTTTACAAGGTGCTTAAATCTACCCATTGAGTTAAGCTAAGGGGAAATGGATGAAGTTTTCAAGGAAAGGAAATAGAGAAGGGAAGGCCGAGGAGACCAGCCGAGGAAAAAAGAACCTAGGAAAGAAGAAACTTACGAGAATGAGCACTTGTGTTGCTTCTGGTACTTCTTAAAGGTTTAAATTTTTTAAAAGAAAAAGATTTGGAAACTTGAGAAACTTGGGAACATAGTTGTCAGTATCGTACGATACGCGATACGTATCGTATCGTGTGTAAAAAGTTATGTATCGTATCGGCGTATCGTAAGTGCTCATGAATCGTACGATATAGTATGCGTATCGTATGAATCGTATCGTATCGTAAAATCGTACGTATCGTACGATACATGGACAAATGTTTTAAAATGAGACTTTTTGGTTAAAATTTGTACTTTTATTTAAATCTAACAAGTTGTTAGACTTGTTTTTAACATAAAATTATTAGTTTACTTAGTTTACCCTACTAAAATAACATATTCATAAGTTTTTTTTCCTCTCTTTCTCTTACAATTGGACTACACTGTACACATTTACTCTTCACTTTAATATTTACAAATTTATTTTATACACCATGAATAAAATATTAATTGACAATATAAATTTTTTATTTTTATCATTATTGTTATAAGTCCAACAAACTAGAATGCCAAAAAAAAAATATTAAAATAAAAAGAATAAGAAGAGATAGTAAATGTTAATGATGAATGATGATGAAGAAAATTTTATTGAAGAAACAAGTTTGCAAAATTATAAACATAATGATAAATTTTTTATTTTTATCACTATTGTTATAAGTCCAACAAACTAGAATTCCAAAAAATAAATTATAAAAAAATTATTAAAATAAAAAGAACAAGAAGAGATAGTAAATGTTAATGACAAATGACGATGAAGAAAATTTTAATGAAGAAATAAATTTGCAAAATTATAAATATGATGATAACATTGACTTAGATGGAGTTGATTAGGCAATTTGATGAATATGATGAAAATAAATTATTATTTTTGGGTCATTTGTAATGTATTTTCAATTTCAAATTTAAGTAATTTGAATATGTATGTTATATACACATGCTAGTTTGATCTATTTAGTTAGCTTGTTAAATATTATTACATAAGTGATGAATAAATTAGTCATTAGTTGAACATATTCAAAATTTATAATGAATATACCCTTTATATATGTATATTTATAATTTTTTATAAATTTTATTTAGTGTTTATGTATCTTACGATACACGATACGATACGATACACGATATGAAAAAATTAAAAATCGATTCACGATACGATTCACGTTTTAACAACTATGCTTGGGAAGCCTTGAAGTTTTGAGAGTTAGGAATCTCTGGAGAGCTTGAAGATTTTTAAAATAAGGAAAAATGACTTCCCCGGGTGCTTTATATAGGAGGCAAAATTGAGTGGGAGTTATTCCGCTCAAAATTTAAGGAGAAATGCTAGCCATAGGATCCACATCTCACCGTAGGATACGGGGAACATAGCGCCGCCTAGAGCATTTAATGAGATATCGCGAGCTCCGAAGCGTCAGGAACAGTTATGGGACACGCGAAACGACACTCTCACGTGTGGAGATCAAAGGAACATGTGAGATTTATTTTATACATCGAAACCCCATTTTTCTCCTCGGATAGGAAGGGAAAACCGGAGTTTTGATAGGCTATTGTGGGGACGCAAGCCCAAATATATATTGGGCCTTGGGTCTTGTTCGAGAAAGCACAATGGTCCAAGAATAGATCAATAGCAAGAAAAACGTAATACTTCGAACTTCACAAGCAAAGTATGACTGTAAAGGCTGTGAGAGGTTGTCCGAGGAGTAATATCCTCTCGGCTAAACGTAACAAGGATCAAGACGTGCCTCCTGTCATTCAGGGTGACGTTCCAAGAGATTCTATCGATAAAGACATGCATTATGAATATACAAGAAGAATAAGAGTTAGGAAATATCTAAGGGAAAGCTGTTGCTACCGCATTGAATGTTCTGCAGCTAACTTTCTAGTCGCATTTATGTGGAGAAGACCCTTGAACAGTGTTGTCTTGGCTACCCCAACTCACAGAGGGCCAGAGAGGGTGTTCGATAGGACAAACACTTAAGAATTGAACTTGTAATTAAATTTGATAATCAATATATAAAAATTGACCTCCTCGGACTGTGTTGAAGACAACTTTCTCTAGTTTAAACTTGTCTATCTTCATTCTCTTGTCACCGAGACCTACTTTACTTATTGTTTGATTCACTAAAACTCAGTTTTTCAACCCACTCTCTACAAATTCATTATTTTGAGTTTTTTGGGCCTAAGTCCATCTACCCTTTGGGCTAGGGAGAAAAATCTGGTCCTTACAATATATATATTATAAGTTATATCAGAGTCAAATTGATCAATATCCAAAGGTGAAGAGTACAACGTGGACAGTACAAATTGGTGCAAAAACAACTTCATAGTAGCATATGATATTGTAGCAAAGAATCAAAAAGAGGATTTCATAAAGTAATGGGAAGCCAATAATAAAACCAAAAGGTTTTTTTTTAGAATAAACTGCAGAATAAAACCAAAAAGGTTGAGAGTTTAGATCAAAGGAATGACGTGGAACACATCCACTTAACGACATAAGCATAGTGTCAACCAATTAGATAAGCATTCATTCACTCAATCAAATAAGCATTTATTCAAAATTCAATAATATAATATGTTGGGGTTTATGCCCTAAAATCTAATTTATTGACATGTCATAAATAATTAAATTGTTTAATTATATGAGACTATCTATAAATGAACTAATGAGACATTATCTTAGTCCGTGAGATGCATAGTATGTGATTTATGTGAAAAGTCACAGAATATATAAATCACAAGTTCTTTGTAAACTCAAAATTTAGTTCGTAGTCGGTGATGAAATTGGGCATTTCATCTACGAAGATTATAACATATCAATTAAGATGATTTGTCTTGATCATGGAAGTGAAGACTTTTAGTTGATATGTTTTAAGAGTTAAGACATATTGAACTGGAACACTGTGAGATTTATTATTCTCCTAACGACTGTCAAATGAATAATAAATCTCACGACTTCTATTTACATCAACTCTAAATCCTAAGAGAATAATGGATCTGATCATGAGATGTAGGTTGCCTTGATATATCAGGATTGAAATCTATAAGATACGATCAAAACTTCAGTATGTTGGGCAGCCGCATTTAGTGTTGATGGAACATATATTCTCAATATGGAATTCATAATCTCTTAACGGAGATATAAAATATTCCCTTGAGATAAGTTTGATGGGTTTAGTTATTTAGAGTGTTGGGCCCAACCACTTTAGTAAGGAGTTACTAAAGTATATATTTATGGAATTGGATTTCATAAATATATGATGAATAACATAAATGATTAAACCGGATACTCAAGGATTAAGATGTAGTAATTTTCAAAGTGGCAGTCGATATTTATGACTTTGTATTACTACGAATATTTTAATGAATGGGTTGTATGTATAATAAAGTTTTGGGATATAATTTATTAATAAGGCCTAGAGTGCAATTATATTCTTATAGTGGTATTGAATATAATTAATGGTAACTTTGGACTAGTCAAGAGTTGACAGAAAAGTCTAAGGCCCATTGGAACTAGAGATTTATTTGTTCCCTTTGGTCCCATCTCAAGCCACAAACTAAAGCCCAATTGGGTAGGTCCAAAAGGCTAATCCAATTAGATAATCAGTCATTATTTAATAAGAGTTATTTAATAAAGAAACTACCAAGATAGTTAGAACGTACGTATGATGAAAAGAAAAAGAAATCAGTTTTTCTCTTCAAGGAGAAGAAAGATTTTTCTTTGAGAGTCTATGTACAAAGGACTGATTGAGAGACCACACATCTTGGGTATCATGTGGAATTGAGATGAAGATTAAAGGTATTCTCAAGTCATGGTTTTGAAATTCACTGCATCAAGGTACACTTCCTATTCTTTGTTCTAGAATTCAAGGTTACATGTTATCTTGTAGTGATTGAAGTAGATCCGTGTTTGTTACTTCCACTGTGTGTTTTGTATGAGATACAAAACCAGATTTTTCAACATAATATTATGATCAGCTTATTTTTAAATTCTATCACTTTATTTTTAATTATCTTTCTCAAGGTGTTATTTGTGACCGTCAAATTGTACAACTCCCTAATTACCACCGGACACCCTTAGGTGCGATGGTCACTCTACAAGTATAAGTGTTTGTAGGGTGTGGGGGGTAAGGGCCGGGGTTCAAATCTCTAGGAGGGAGCTTCACACACTTATACACTTAGATTAGGTTAGAGTAGAATTTCAATCTTGTATAAAAAAAAAAAAAAAAAAAAACCCTAATTAGAGACAAAAATAACAAAAATAATTTATAGATAAACAAATAAAATGAAAGTTTAATTTGATTTTAGATATCATTATTATTTTATTAGGACTGTTTGTTTCGATGGAAAGCTTTGTGTAAAGAAAACTTTTCATGTTTTTCAGGGTTTGGTAGTATAAAAAAAAAAAAAAAAAGTCAATAGAAAACTATATTTAGTCGACTGAAAAAGTATGTCTTATTTTTAGAGATTGTTTTCTTTTTTTGGAAAACAATTTTATCTTACCTCAAACTAAATAAGGAAAGTTTGAAAATTATTTGTCAACTCATTTAGGGTTGCTACAAATATAGAAAAATAATATAGTTTTATAGAAAATACTTTTTAAAATATTGCTCATTTTTTAGAATATATATAATCACCAAAACAAACAGAGAGCGGAAATTAGAATTTGGTTGGCCGTAGCAAGAGTTGAGAGTTGAAAGAGACAACATAGTTATAAAAACATTTGTTATTGTTAAAAACGAGGATGAGGATGGAGAATTATGATAGTAACGTTGTTATTGTCTTAACCCAAAAAAAAAAAAAATAAACGTTGTTATTGTAACGTTGGTGAGGTAACGGGCGATGGAATTATGATATGGTAGTTATTTAGTGGTGGTGTTCATAACAAAAAAAAAAAAAAAAAATAGTGATGATGATTTTATTATTATTATTTGTTTATCAATAAAAAAAAAAAAAATATATATATATATATATATATATATAAAAAAGAGACACTATACGGAGTATATACTTTCTCCTAGAGTGGGAATATATATATATATATGGACACCATTAAAACTTACAATAAAAGAAAAAGAAGAAGAAGAAGAAGAAGCGATGGCAATGGAAGTAGGGTTCTTGGGTCTGGGTATAATGGGGAAGGCCATGGCCACCAATCTCTTGCGAAAAGGCTTTAAGCTCACTGTTTGGAACAGAACCCTCTCTAAGGTAAAACTACTCATTCATTCATTCTACTCTCTTTATTAAATTATAAATTACTCAGATTGCAATTTATGAATTTTGTTTTTTGCAGTGTGATGAGCTGGTGGAGATTGGTGCTTCTGTTGGAGAAACCCCAGCAGCTGTAGTCAAGAAGTGCAAGTACACTATTGCAATGTTATCTGATCCATCAGCTGCTCTTTCGGTTGGTTTTATTTTATGCTTCTTTCTTCTCTGCTGCCTACAGTTAAGGCCATTAACATAATATCACTGGTGCCTTTTTTTTCCTTTTCTTTTTAAGGTGGTTTTTGACACAGATGGGGTTCTTGAGCAAGTTGTCAGTGGAAAAGGTTACATTGACATGTCTACTGTTGACGTTGATACTTCTTCAAAGATCAGTGAGGTGAGAGCTCCATTTTCCTTTTTATCATTCTTCCATGGCTTTATTCAGCTTAACAAATTGTGTTTTCACATCTGATCCATAAATAAATAATTACTTTATTATCTTTTTTAGATTCCTAAATGCCCAATAATATTTTACAGGCAATTACATCAAGGGGTGGTCACTTCCTTGAAGCTCCTGTTTCAGGTAGCAAAAAGCCGGCCGAAGATGGTCAGTTGGTAATCCTTGCTGCTGGGGAGAAGGTAAAAATTCATATACAAGTCTATGGTGCTTGCTAAAGATCTGGTAAAGTGGAAAATAATATCTATCTATCTTTCTTGTTTTTAAAGGTGTAATGTCTACATTCTGGAGTCATCTTCTAATACTTTGTACTCTAGGAGAAGTATATGCAAGAGGATAGACAATCCACTGAAATCGAAATGAAACTTAAAATGTTTAAAATAATGAAACTAGCTTCCTCATGTTACCTGTACACACTACTTTGAAAGCTTATGAAGAAAACATTCAATTATAATTTATAAGAAATGCCAAAGAAATTATACCAGAATATTTCTTCCAAATATTTATGATCCATTCAAATCATTAGGAAGAAATTTATAAGTTTTCTTAATGGTTTTCATGTCTAAAAATAATGCCTTTTTTGACAAAAACATTGGGCTTAAAGTTACATAGTCCTGTGACCGCAATTGACTTTTTATTTTTATTTTTCAATTTTTCCACATGAATGTTCTTATGTGCGGGTATAAAAGGCAGGATGAGCATATTATGACTTTAGTTTAGTGTTGCTCCATTTAGGTTTATTCAGAACTATCACCTTTACCCTGGTTTTACAATACTCTGCTCGTAGCAACCGGTCCAATTTCTATTAAGAACTGCACTCTTAAAGCCAGTGATGTAGGACAAAGAACTTCCTAACCAAATTTGATGTGCAGGATTTTCTCAGTTTCGAACATTAGAATTTTGGGGCTGATTTAGTAAAATCTAATACAATCTAATGTAGATATGCAAAAGGTTAGGTTTTAGCTTGCATTTTGGGGGAGTTGGTAAATTAGTGTGTGGTTGATATAATTTAAACAGAGGGCTGGAGCACAGAAATCAGATAGTAAATAGAGAATAAAGAGAGGAAAGGGTCACTTAAGGCAAAAGAAAAATAGTTAAATCTAGCATTACACTAGGTTTTTTGGGCATTACAATTGAGAGTGATGCATCACATCCCACCAATAAACAACAAAAAGGCTGAAATATTTTTCTTTATTCATTGTCAAAATGATAAGAGACCACGTTTCCTTTATTGCTGTACACATGAATTTTTTCTATTTTACTGTTAATTTCATCATATCACTGTTTGTAAATGCAGGCATTGTATGAGGAAGCAATCCCATTTTTTGATGTCTTGGGAAAGAAATCTTTCTTCCTAGGGCAGGTTGGAAATGGAGCAAAGATGAAACTTGTTGTCAACATGATAATGGGCAGGTAGTGGTTGTATTTTTGCTCATCTGACCTAGAATAGAATAAGGAAAATGGATACTTCTTGCACAGACAATAGTCCAAATACTAAGTGTAGGTTTTGAGTCCAAATACTGAGTGTAGGTTTTGAATCAGGAGGGGGTTAGACAAAGATGTTCAAGAATTAGAATATGACACCCAGTCACTGTTCAATTTGTTTGGCGATAAGTAGTTTTGCACACTTAGATTTATTGTATGTATTTTTTATTTGTTTTTTGGAAAAAAAAAATTAATTTTTTAAACATGACTTGGCTGCAAAGCATACCAGCTTATAATATCCTATACGTAATTAACTTCAGATGTTAGGGCCTAAAGAAAAAAAAAAGGGGGAAGTAAACTTCTTGAAATGTAAAAAAGTACCCTTGAAACGTAGCAGATTGTAGACACTGTTACCTTATTTTTACTACAGCAAGAACTTCATGTGTTGCTTAAACTTACACATGTATTTAGATTTATTGTATGGTATAAGGACTCTGAAATGTTGTGTCCTGAGGAGAGTTTAACCCTTGTAAAGAAAAACAAAAACTAGAGAGGAATCCATCCACCTACTGTGAGTTGACATACTATAGTTAAGCACTTCCTCCTTAATGTTGAAGTCTAGATTGGACAGAAACAAAGTTAGAACTGTTAGGTTTAATTGGGGGAAAGGCTAGACAATGAGATTGAAGCTTTAATGGTCTAAGGCTGCTGGGAAACAGAATTTCAGGGTTTGAGGTTCAAGTTGGACTAGAAACAATGACTCTTGAAGGATTCTGGGAAGCACAGACACCGCAAAATTGCTAGTACTGGTGTCAGACATGTATCTGACATGGACACAAATGTGTCAAGTACGCACTCAGGAAGAAAAATCTTTTTTTAATTCAATTGTTCTATTTTGATGTTGAATGTTGTTTATTTGAACTCTGTTGTTTGTACTTTAAACAGTATTTTTTGTCTTTACATACTTTTTAAATCCAAAATAAACATAACTTATTCCAAATATAAAATATATATACCTAAAAATAAATGTTAATTAATTAATTGTTGTATCCTTGACGTATCGTATCCTGGTTTTTCAAGAAATTCCATGTCACCGTACTATGTATCATGTCATACTATGTATCATGTCTGTATTCGTGCTACATAGGAAGGGTTGTAGGAAACAGAAATTGTGTTGCAGGATTTCCTGGCCGCAAGAACTGTAGGGCTTTTGGGATGCTATAGTTAAAGTTTCAAGAATGAAAAGGTTAGGAAAATTAGAGGAAATCCAAGATTTCTAAAGTACAAAGAAACAGGTAGTGGTTGGAGTTGAAACAAGCAAGAAAACCCAAATTCTGGGTGGCTTCTATGGTGGGCTATAAAGGTACCTGAGAATAATAGTTGGGGTTCAAGTGTTTAGGCTGATAAAAGTGAGGCTCAAGTGCTAATCAAAGGAAAGAAAAAAAGGCGAAAGCTTTTGGATTGTGGAAGAAAGGTTTGTGATGTAAATCTAAATAGATGTCACCACAACCACATTATGATTTTGAAGCCTCAAAATTTATGTCCGCATACAGAATGGGAGTCCTAATTAGAAGGTATGGAACAAACTAGGTTTTAAATCTACTAAAATGTAACTACCCAATAACAAACCTTGACTGAAATATGAAATGGGCCACAAGTACAGCTCATGTCCATTGTCCAACAAATTCTGAAATTACAGATATACCCATGACACTTAAGAAAGCATAAACAATAGGTGACCCTAATAATCATGGTGGATAGAAAATATTTATTATTATAATTATTTATTAATTAAATTTACGTAAGCCTTTCATATAAAAAGAAAGGGTCTCAAATATACCAGACTTCTGGGACAAGGGCTACATGGATATTCCCAAGTCTTGTTAAACTTTCAAATAAAGGAAATAACACAAATTATATAATACTAGTTCTGAAAACAACTTTTATTATCCTTCTGCCATAGAGATGTTGAACTCTTGTTCATGCCTCAACTTCCCTTTTAACTTGCACAGGTAAACAATCAAGTGATCGTTCTGTATTTCTACCTTAAATATTAGAATATGGATTGCAACTAATATAATTTTTGTAGTCACTTTTATATGTAAATTATCAACATCTCTTTGTTCTCTATAGTATATCTTCTCCTAATGCAAGCAAATCTTTATTTAATAGCATCTGGTGAATGATTTCTTTGCTTGTCAGTGTGGGTTTCAAAATAAATGTAATTATATCCATCAATTAATATAATATTTTAGAAATAAATGTATTTTTTTATTCTTATAAATAATTTGGAAATTTATCAATCAAGAATGGATTGGGAAATAAATGTATTTTGTATTATCATAATTAGTTTATTCTTATTAATAGTCTTAAGGAAATTTTTGAAAGACTGTTTATTATGAATTATTAGACTTGTTATTTATAAAATATGAATTATTAGAAATGTTAAGTACAACATGGAACCAAGCTAGTCTCTTGAAAATTTACTAATTGTAAGAATTGTTAAATAATAGAATATTAATCATGAGAGGATTGAAGGTACTAAACCAGCTACTCCTTGATGCCAAGAAACCTAAAAAGTAAGACGTAACACTAACTAGGGTAGCTTCTGGGGGGATCTCAATTAGGTCCTACGTGGAAGTTAAACCTAATGTCAAGATTCCACTTTGCATTTGAGCTTGCTTCTCCTTGAGTTTCTTGTGGTGTGTGTGGGCCTTTATACGGTGGTTGACTACTTTTTATGATGTTTTCTCCTTTTCAGTATGATGAATGCATTTTCAGAGGGACTTGTACTGGCCGACAGAAGTGGACTGGACTCTAAGACTCTTCTTGATGTATTGGTATGACAAGAAAATTTTTTGTTGACATATGGTATTGGAGTTGATTCTTCAAAAGTTATTTTCTGGCAGGATCTGGGTGCAATTGCTAACCCAATGTTCAAGTTGAAAGGACCCACTATGATCCAGAACAATTACTCCCCTGCTTTTCCGTTGAAACATCAGCAAAAGGATATGAGGTTGGCTCTTGCACAAGGTGATGCAATTGCAGTATCAATGCCAGTTGCAGCTGCAGCCAATGAGGTTATACTCTTCTATTGTCTTTCTTCCCTTTGTGCAAACATATGCAGAAGCAGTTTTGTTAATGTAAGATATCAGTTGGTATGATGCTCTAAGTTGTGTCATACGTCATTTATTTGTGCAGAGTGGATGCCCTCTCCATTTTTATTTAAATTTTTTTCCCCCTTTATGCAATGTGGACAGTTTTTTTTGCCCATTATTTTACATAAAACTTTTAAGGGTGTGTGGAAACCAAAGATTCCTAAGCGAGTGGCCTTCTTCTTGTGGACAACTGCGCACAATCGGATTCTCACTTTGGATAATCTCATGCTTAGGGATCGCCCTTTGGTAAATTAGTGTTGTATGTGTTGTGGTGATGGGGAGTCGGTAGACCATCTTCTGCTACATTGTCCTGTTACACATACCTTATGGTCCTTCATGCTTCAGGCTTTTGGTATACATTGGGTTATGCCAAGATCGACGGCGAGTTTGTTATTTTGCTGGCATCAATGGCTTGGGAAGCACAATTCGAATATTTGGAATTTGATTCCAGGGTGCTTAATGTGGATTGTTTGGTTGGAACGAAATCGTCGCTCCTTTGAGAACATGGAGAAGACGTTGGATGAGTTAAAGGTCTTATGCCAGCGTAGTCTTTTTGAGTGGGCTCGTTGTTGGGGCTTTACTGATTCTTTGTCTCTTTCAGAGTTTATGTTTTCCCTTATATTATCTTTCTGATTTCCTTATCTTTTGTTTTGCTGTTTGGTTCTTCTATTTCTTGTTGTTCATCATCATGAACTACTTGTACTTTTCTTTTTTTCTCATTTATAACAGTTCTCTGATTACCTATCAAAAATAAAAAAAATTTGTGTAGCTAATTCTACTTTAGGTGAAACCCTTTTTTTTTTTGATAAGTAATAAGTTTATTGATATCAAAAAGGGGGAGCACCCTAGTACACAGGGAGTGTACAAGGGGGCAAACAATCAAGAACAAAAATTACAAGAATCTAGGAAATCAAGAAAAGATAAAAATGACTGGTTTCGCAATGCAGCCAACCAATCCATTAAAGTTCTAAAGAAAAATAGCTTCAAATCTGATCTTGATCTCTCCTTATCTTCAAAGCACCCATTATTTCTCTCTCTCCAAAGACACCAAAATAAGCAGTGGGGAACAATCAACTATATATACCCATTTCGATGACAACCAAATCGGCCTTGCCAACATGCTAAAAGCCCCACTACAGATTGCGGCATAACCCAGCTCACTCCAAACAAACCGAACACCATAGTCCGCATATCCATTGCAACCGGACAATGAAGAAAAAGATGATCAACCGATTCACCATTACACTTGCACATGTAGCACCAATCCAATATCCAAACCTTCCTTTTTCGTAAATTGTCAATCGTTAACCACTTCCCCAAAGCAGCAGTCCAAACAAAGAAAGCTATTCAAGAAGGAATCTTCTGTTTCCAAATACTTTTCCAAGGAAAGTAATAGTCATTAGAGCCACTAAGAGACTATAATAGTCTTTAACTAGGAAGCCCTTCTCTCTATCAAGTTTCCAACACATCTTATCCTCACCAAACCCTTTCACCAAAGCACCATAAATGATATCTATGAAACCAGCCAGAGCCTCTAAATCCCGAGCATGCACACCCCTAAAGAAACTTACATCCCAAAACAGGACTCCATTATCAAGCTTCATAAGCTTTGCCACACTAGCCTCCTTGTCTCGGCAAACTCTAAACAATTCAGGATAGCTGACTGCAAGAGAAGTCTCACCACACCAATGGTCTTGCCAAAATTTCACCTAGACCCATCCCCAATATCATATAGAATCTGGCGAGAAAAAGAAGGCCATCCCCAACTAATATATTTCCACAAGCCAACACCATATGGACCATTAACAGGCCTAGTACACCAGCCACCCCATTCACTACCATATTTCACCTCTATCACTTGCCTCCAAAGGGCAGCCCTTTCCATCCCAAATCTTCATAGCCACTTCCCCAGCAAAGCTTCATTAAAAAGTATTACCTTCCTTATCCCCAAGCCACCCGAAGCAATGGGACTGCAAACAATAGCCCATTTAACCAAATGGAATTTTGGTTCATCTCCAATGCCACCCCATAAGAAATTTCTCTGAAGTTTCTCAATTCGGTTAGCCACAGCTGCAGGAATAGGAAATAGAGATAGAAAATAAGTGGGCAAATTAGATAGAGTGCTTTTAATTAAAGTGACTCTACCTCCCTTGGATAAGTACAAACGTTTCCATCCTGCTAATCTTCGTTCTATCTTCTCTAGAATTGGGTTCCATACTGCCTTATCCTTGAATTTAGCTCCCAAAGGAAGACCCAAATACTTCATTGGAAGAGTATCTTGTTTACAGCCAAGGACAATCAACAATAAGTCCAAATTATCCACCATGCCAACAGGAACCAACTCTGACTTACCCAAATTTATCTTTAGACCAGAGACCGCCTCAAACCAAATGAGGATCATACGGAGAAACAGAACCTGATCCAGATCAGCACCACAAAAAAATCAAAGTGTCATCCGCAAAGAGAAGATGAGACACCGCCAATGATCTTCCCTCTTCACGACCCACACCAAAGCCTGACATGTGACCATCATGGACAGCTTTATCCAACATTCTCTCAAGGGCTTCCATAACCAGTACAAACAACAAAGGGGACAATGGGTCACCTTGTCTCAACCCCCTAGAACTCTCAAAAAACCCACAAGGAGAGCCATTTATCATAATAGAGAAACGAATTGTAGATATACAAAAGAATATCCACTGCCGCCATTTAGCAGAGAACCCACCCTTTTCTAGTAACTGCATAAGAAATCCCCAATTTACATGATCAAAGGCCTTCTTAACATCCAATTTACAAAGCAACCCTGGCAACCCAATTTTCAATCTACTATCAAGGCATTCATTAGCAATAAGTACAGGGTCAAGAATCTGCCGGTTCCTCACAAAAGCATTCTGTGAAGCTGAAATTATATCTTCCATGACTGTGCGAAGTCTGTTGGCTAAGACCTTAGCAATGATTTTATAAACCCCCCCAACAAGACTAATGGGGCGAAAATCCTTAACATCAATTGCTTCATTTTTTTTTGGGTATGAGAGTGATGAAAGTTGCATTTAAACTCTTCTCAAACTGACCTTTAGCAAAAAAATGATGAAAAACAGTCATAAGATCAATTTTAAGAATTCCCCAGCAAGCTTGGAAGAAAGCCATTGGAAACCCATCTGATCCAGGCGATTTGTCACCATTAAAATTCTGTATGACCTCCAAAATTTCTACCTCATCGAAGGGTCTATCTAGCCAATCTGCATTGTCACCAGATATCCTAGGAAATACCAAGGCTTCTGGAAACGGTCTATCAACTTGCTCCTCAGAGTATGATTTCATAAAGAATTGAGTAATACAAACAGCAATCATACCTTGATCTGAAGACAAGATTCCATCAACCATAAGACTCTCAATACCATTATTTCTTCTATGGGAATTAGCCATTCTATGGAAAAATTTGGTATTTGCATCCCCCTCCCTCAAATGCAGCATCCTAGACTTCTGCCTCTAACTAACCTCTTCTAAAAGAGTGAGCTTTTCAATATCGATACGAAGATTAGTTTGTTCTAACTTTTCCTCAGCTGTTAAAGGCTGAGTTTCCTCTCTAACATCCAAATCATTCAACTTGTTCCAGAGTTGCTGTTTTTTAATAGTGACATTACCAAACTCCGCTTCGTTCCACTTTTTTAGATCCAACTTCAAAGTTGCCAACTTCTTAGCTAGTATAAAACTCGGGTTGCCTTGGAATAAATAAGATGCCCACCAAACTTTCACTTTATCAACAAAATTCTCCACCCTCAACCACATATTTTCAAAACGAAAAGGAGTTCTACCTTTCCGATGACTTCCCCCTCTAGCAAAATTGGAAAGTGGTCTAAAAGTACCCTGGATAATCTTTTTTGGGTAAACATATTGAAGTGATCCGCCAATAGTGGAGAGAAAATAAATCGATCTATTCTAGAAGCGGAGGAAGAATTGGACCAAGTATAAAGGCCCCCATCCATAGGTATATCCATCAGCCCATGGAGAGAGATAAAATCAGAAAATCCATACATGGCCCGAGTACAACTTGCAGCCCCTAATCTTTCTGATGGGAAGCGGATTATATTGAAGTCCCCTCCTATACACCATGGTAAATCCCACCAACTAATCAGCCCTGTCAGCTCCTACCACATTTTCCTACACCTCTTATTCAAATTTGGCCCATATACTCCTGTAAACGCCCACTCAAATTGATCCCCAACATTTTTAAATTTGCATGAAATAGAAAAATACCTCACTGCTTCCTCCACTTTTTCCACCACTCTTCGGTCCCACATTAGAATAATACCTCCAGAAGCACCTTCAGAACCCAGGTATAGCCAATCTACATAAAGGCAGCCCCATATACTTCGAACAATTCCTCTAGTTATCCATTCAAGTTTAGTTTCCTGCAAACATACAATATCAGCCCTCTAGGTACGCAGCAAGTTACGAATCTGAAGCCTCTTCTCGACCACATTTAGACCTCTGACATTCCAGGAAAGTATCTTCAAATTCATTTCGAACTAGATAGTGCCCGCTCCCTATTAGCACCATTATGCCTAGATGAAGTAGAACCATAATTAATCGAACTAAATAGACCCTTCAACTCTCTTATACCTTTCACTCCTGAACTCTTCAAGTCACGTGCTTTTTTCTCCAAAGCAGCCCTACGGTGTAATTCAGCCTCAACAGCTAACAGGAAATCCGTCGCTTGATTTTCCAAACCTTGTAAGGACACGCCCAGGAAGTTATCAAACCCATTGAATCTACTTTGGAACCACTCAGAGTAAGAGTCTTTCCTCACTGGATTCTCCACACCCATAACTTCCTGTCCTTTCATGGCCAAGGGTAGTGAAAAAGCTAGCGGTGGACAAACCCCCTTCGTTAGGTAGCTCAGCAGCCTCTGAATAGGTGTCTGAGACCCAGTCCTCCACAAGTACTTCATCCCCCTCAAACTGGGCTGATGACACCTCCAAAGGATCTGAAGACCTCAATGGAACCAAGGCCAGCTGATTTTGCTCTCCCAAAACCTCTATGACTTCACCCGGTGGTAGAGAAATTTGTATTGGAACCGCCACTCTCCTTCCATCTTGTAATTCAAGCACCCACTGCTCTGAATTCCCCCATTTCTTGACAACATTGCCAGAATGTTCTTGAAGTAACAATCTGATGTCTCGTTGCAAGTTAACTTCACCTTCAAAGATTGTTACTGACACATTGGTCTCATCGGAGTCAAGAGATTCTGTATCGTCCCCGTCAGTGCCGAGAAATTCCATCTCGGCATTATCGGAGAGCTTCATTGGCTGGGCTAGCGTCGAAGAGCTGCAAGGAACAGTTTGAGAGTGCTTCGGCTCGACAATCACTACCTCGCAGCTTTTAGAACCTCGCTCAGAGCTCGCCGAGATCGATGGCAAAGAAATCCCAGTGTTTTGGGTCTCGTCAGATGGAAAAGAAAAAGGGTGGGTTTGTTTTGGCTTGGGCCACCATGCTGAAATGGGCTTGGGAATATCAGTTTGGCGATTGGGCTTTGGTTTGAAGGGAGCTGAAGGCTTAACAAAGCTTTTAAAACTTTGTTCCTTGGGCTTTACATTTCGGCCCACTTCCTGGACTTTGGACCGCTGAACTTTCACACACCATCCGGCCCACGCTCCACTCTCATGCTCACATCCAGTGATAAATGAGGTTCAGTGCCGTTGCCAACGCTATCTTTAATCTCAAGCGTGATTTTAGCATCAGACATCGGTTTCTCTTTCTCAGCAATCAAATCGCGAGTATCATGGCTATGATTGCGCAAGTTTGCTGACATGATAATTTTTTGTGCTGTCTCCTTATCATTTTTTGTGCTGTGGTTCAGGAAGCTTTGATTTCTGACATGATAATTTTTGCCCCAAACGGGGGAGGTAGGAGTTGGAATTTCCGTTTCCGACGCAATTTTAATGAATGGGAGGTAGGGAGATTTTATTCTTTCTATGCGCATGTCTCTGCCAATATTCCTAGTGGGGAGGTGGAGGATATTTTGAGTTGGCAGTTGACTCGTAGTGGTGTCTTTGATGTGCGATCCTTTTATATTGCTTTATTGAAAGCCCCTTCTGTTTCTTTCCCTTGGCAGAGCATTTGGTGTGTACAGGTACCTAAAAGGGTATCTTTCTTTTTATGGACTGCTGCTAGGGGTGGGATTCTCACAATCGATAACCTTGTTAAGAAGAAATTGCCCCTTGTTAATTGGTGTTGTTTATGTAGGTGTGATGAGGAGACTGTGGATCACCTTTTGATCCATTGTAAGTTTGCATCTGCTTTGTGGAGTGAGGTTCTTATTATGTTTGGGGTTCAGTGGGTGATGCCGAACACTATTGTTTCTCTTCTTTTTGCTTGGAGGAATTGGTTGGGAGCTTACTCTTCAAAGGTTTGGAATTTGGTACCAGCATGCCTTATGTGGTTAGTTTGGAAGGAACGCAATGCCCGTACTTTTGAGGACACTGAGAGTCCTATAGATAAGTTGAAGACCTTGCTTGCTAGGACTTTGTTTGAGTGGTCTCATATTTGGGGGCTTACACAGTGTAGTTCCTTGTCTGATTTCCTTATCTCTATTAGTCTTTCCCTATGATTTGATTGTATCTGTTTCAAGGGCAGTGTGTTTACACTCGTAAACACATAGGCCTTTTTCATCAATAAAACTCTTATTATCTATCCAAAAAAAATGATTGCGCAAGTTTGATTTGTTTGTATTTTCAAAATTTGGTGGCTTTCCTTTCTTGCTACCACCACCATCTTTCCGATCAGCCTCCGCCGTCGCCAACAGTAATGATTTGGACTTCTCCACTGTCAGTTTTGGGACATATTGAGGCTGTCTGCTAATTACCTTCTGGCACTACGATAAAGCCTTTCCGACGGCCATGGACAAGTTCCGAGATCATAAAAAAACTGCCATGAGCATTGGAACCTAGTTGCAAAATAAATACTTTATCTCCATCTCTGAAGGTTCGTGCAAAATTACCTGTAGTTACATTGGACATGAGATCCTCCACAATAGCTAGCAAACGCTTTGCACTCTCTTTGCCCATGAAAACTGATCGGAGAGAATCTCGATTTCTCTCATAAATACGTAACATATAATAAGTACCTCCCTCCTCAACAGAGAATTCAAAAGTCTTGGACTCAACGAAAAAGAAAATGGAACCTCCCATAACAACAGAGTAAAAACCTCAAATTTTGTGACTAATCGGAGGTAGCCAAGCCTCAAATTTTGTACTACTCACTCTTTCTTACTGGTGCATTAATTACTCTTCTCCAAACATGACCAAACCATCTTAAGCAAACCCTATTACCAAAGTTCCAAGAAGTTTAAATTACTATTTCAGTTAAAATCCTATTACTAAAAGTTTGAAAAAAAAATTAAAAAGAGGTTTAATTATCTACCATAATTTTTAGTTTTGACAAAAAACTAGGTCCTACATGATATGCTTCCCTCCCTATTACTAAAAGTTTGAAAAAAAAATTAAAAAGAGGTTTAATTATCTACCATAATTTTTAGTTTTGACAAAAAACTAGGTCCTACATGATATGCTTCCCTCATATAACTTCACTATTTTATTGTTCATTTTAAATGACATTTGTGAAAATATTTCTTTATTTTACATGTGAATTTTACTGTGCATCATACGTTCATTCACCCAGTTTTAATTACAAGATGAAATAAAGTTTGTAATAGAGTACAAATACTTTATGAACACTCAGAACCAGTTTAATTACACTGTGAATGAAAATCCTGGCAATTAATTTTGGTTCAGAATTAATATTCTAATTGTGTCTTCTAACTCACAATTTTCTTTTATGATTCTTTACCTTCTGCATTTGTATAGATTTTCTTCTTTATAACTCTCTGAGTTTTGCACCCAAAAATAAATAAAAAATGTCCGAGCTAGATAATACATTGTGTAGTTCCAAACTTTAGTCTAAGTTATCCATAAAAGGGAACTCTAGTCTGGTAAGTCTGCTGCAGGTTAGTGGCAGGATCTAAAGTGGTCTGAGGAAATATTGAAAATGGTGGTGGATTGGGTTTTGATCTGGATGAACAAAATGACGCTATGCAAAACAATGATAATCAAAATATAGAGATCTGGGTTTGTTTGGTGTGACTCAGAGCACTTCAGGATACATGATTCTTCTGGTTGCAGTTCTATTGGATATGCAGAGATTAGTGTTAGTTCTGGCATATAATTAAGATATATATATATATATATATTATATTTTATAAGTAATAAATTTTTTATTGAAATCAAAACAGACCCAAGTGCACAGGGAATGTACTATGGGTGCAATACAATCTAGATCCCAAATTACAATGGTCAATCAAATTTGGAAGAGAAGAACATGAATATGTTTGTAAAGCTAACTCCACTGAAAGAAAGAAAAAGACTTAATCTCAAGTATAGTCAAAATTTATAGCATTCCGTTCTCGCCAAATATACCACATTATGCAATGCGGCACAAATCTTGAAATAGCCATTTTGTGATGCTGGCTGAAGTTGCCCTGCCATGAAGCTAACAACTAAATGACCCTTTGCGGCATAACCCAATGGATTCCAAACAAGCAAACGCCATTGTCCATAGCTCATATGCTATAGGGCAATGAAGAAGGTGATCCACCAATTCCCACTCCGTTTTCACATACGACACCAGTCTATCACAATAATTCTCCACTTTCAAAGATTATCAAATCTCACCCAAAGCAGCAAACTATGAAAATAATACCAACCTAGGAGGGACCTTTCTACACCATCAAGAAATTTAATTAAGAAATATTAAAATTTTTATCTTTTAAAAACTAAATTTCCTTCAAACACCAAAATAAAAATTATGGAGTTTATTTCTTTTGAATTGCTCGTAATAGTAGGCAGTTTGAAATCAAGAGATAAAAAAGATGAAAACATTTAGGGAATATGATGTAGAAGGGATGGGAGAATTAGAAGAGAATAGACGGAGGTGATGTGTTTTGTATGTTCTTGGTAGATGATGTCCCTGGTTCTCGTGAATTAGTTCCATTTCCATCTTTACCACATTTACCCTATTACACAGAAGCTACTAATAAGGTGTGCTGCTAGGGAATTGTGGTCCCTGGTTTTCTGTTTATTCAGGGTTCAGTGGGTTATGCCTTCTCACATCATTGAGGTCTTAGCTTGCTGGAAGGGGAGTTTTGTTAGATGAGGTGTGGCACTGTTTGGTGTGCAGTGCCCTTGTCCCTGATGTGGATTGTGTGGAGGGAGCATAATTGTAGAGCATTTGAGGGTTTTGAAAGGCCTTCAATGGAGTTGAAATTGTTCCTTCTGCGTTCTTCGTATGAGTGGATTGCTGTGTTCTCCACTCATTCAATTTTATAATTTGCTTACTTTCATTGATAATTGTGTTTTTTTTTTTTTTTTTTGAGTTTTCCTGGACTGTTTTGTTCTATCAGGTTGGATAAGTTGATTCTCGGGTTTTCAGGTATGTAGGAAGGGGGTGAGGGGTTTGATCATAGGAGTAAGAAGTCCTTACTTTGAGGTGTCTGACCTTTCTCTCCCTCTGAGTCCTTTTTCTGATATATTGATGAGTGACAATTAGGTTTATTAATTCGGTTAAGATGCTTGGGTTTCAGGTTTCTTAGTATCAATAGGGTGAGTTTTGGTTCATTTCTTAAATTTGACAAGAATTTAGGATAGAGTTTTGGAATCAACATCTAAAACAGGTTTTGGTTTGGGATGGCGTTTCCTTCCAAACCAACTCATTTCATTTTCTGGGTTACATGGTCTTATTCTCTTTGCTTATTTTAGTTAGAGAAAAAATGATTTAAATGTTGGAGTTGGCCTGATAATTTTGTGGAAGTCACAATACTTGATGTATCAGTTGTGGAATGCAGAACTTGTTAAGATCTCTCCTGTTTATATCAATATTGATGATTCTTGTATTATGAACAGAAAAGCTCTGGCATTTTGCAATTATGTAAAAAGTATGACATATTTAAGTACTTCAGATGTTTGATATGGGGATCCAGGTTTTAGGTATGACTGGAACCTAATTGATTATTAGAACTAAAAACTTGATGTTTATATCTTCTGTAGGCTTTCAAGAAGGCCAAAAGCATGGGGTTGGGCGACCTTGATTTTTCAGCTGTTTATGAGACTGTGAAGCATCTTCAACATTCATCATAATATAAACAGATGCTTATCAACTTGAACTCAAATTGCATTGGTAACTATAGCCTGTGTGGTCAAAGTTTCAATATGAGGAAATAAATTTCTAGTGACCACTTCTTTATGCATGTCCGAAGTTTGTTTCCTACAATGTGATGTTGCATGGTGTGTTTGTACAATTAATTATCAGCATAAGAGCTGTTTTTGAAGTGAAAGCAAAGAACACCATATTTGGATCGAGATGTTGTAATAGCTTTTTTGTCCTTCATCTGACTCTAAAGAAATCATCTTTGTTTTGACTGATAATAGGTGCGGTGAGACCTACCCTAACTAATGCGATATAAGTCATCTAGAGATTCTAGAAATAGCCAGCATGACTATCCATGTGAACTTGTTGGTGCTTGAGTTTTTTGTCTTGTTTTGTTTTAAATTTTTAGGAGGGTTTAAACCTTCAACATGGGATTGAAATGTTAGGGCGGGAGAAGGTACCATTCGGGTAAGACTATAAATAAAAACAAGTTTTTGAGTAACTTGGGCTTGACTTGAAAAAAAGCTTGTTTATTTTTGTTTGTTTAGCAAACAAGTTAAGCTTAAGCCCAAGTTTAGGCTGGACTATCAAATGACAACACTGGGAACATTGCTCAATCATTGTACAAGTTCAACTATCACTAGCCCATTATTTTCCCCACAATTATGGTTGTCAAAATCGCGATCTGGATCGTAGAATTGCGTGATTTTATGATCTTACTTCACCAAAAAGTTTAGAATCAAAGTAGGATCGTAAAAATGGTAGGATTATATGAGATTCTACTGATCCTACCAAAATGCGTGTTTTTGGATGGGGGTCTTTTTTATTTTTTTTGGGATTGGTTGGGGCTAAGAACAGAACCCATGAGCCCAACTGGTTTTTAGCAGCCCAATAACGAATTGAAGTCCCAAATTTGCCCCTATGTCAACATAAAATCTCAAAAAAGTCTATAGTACTTAAGTTTGAAGTTTTAACCAAAGAAACCTAAATATTTAGAAACATTCAACCGGCCAAAGCTGTCCCTCCGCCTCCTCTAAAAAAAATCTTACATTATATGACATAAATTTTTGTTTTTTATGGATAAATTCATAATTTAAAGTCACTATCAATCTGTTTTTTGCTTAAAATCTGAAAATAGGTAGAATTTTATAATCCACGATCCTACATAGGATCTCGATTTTGACAACCTTGCTCACAACTATTCTCATGAGTCCATATTTGTGATCAATGGCCTACAAAATTTGACAAGCTGCTCTTGCAATGTGTTTTTAGATATTTTCTCTTGTGGATCCCTTTTCTTTCTTTTTCTTTTATTTACTATAAGGTAGAATTACCTTTCAGCAGGCCATATGTTATGGCTGCATCTGGAAAGCCAAGTGGAAACAGTTGGGAAAAAAAAATTAGCATGGGTGTTCTGTAGTATTGCATTATGACCCACTTGGAATTAGAAAAAATTGGAGAGGAAATTACAATATTATTTCACTTCATTTTGTTTTTTAAATAAACAATTAATGGGACGGTGGAGGTGATTAGGGAGTGGGAGCGAAAGGACACAGAAAAACTCAATAAAAAAAAAAGAATTAAATTATTTTTCTAACATTGAGATGGGAAGCATGTTTTATAGTTGATGATGGAAGAAATATGGATGTGTGAAAAAAATACTTGGATCCTATGCCTCAAAATATGAGATTGAATGAATAGATACTACATGGTCATTTGATGAAGAATCATGTGAATCAATTGAAAAATTCTATTTAGGCATAATCTAGGTTCGATTAATTGGTTTGGATTGGCTTAGAGAAAGGGAACTTTATATTTAGAGTCTATTTAGATACAATTTATTTTGTTGAAAATTAAAAACTAAAAATACTGTAGCAAATAAAGAGTTAAAATTAAAAACTTAAAACGCACCGTATAGCAAATAATTTGCCTAACGCATGAACAGTGCTGGGTCCCATGCTTAAAACGCAAAACGCTACAAAATGCAGCACACAAACGCACGCTTAGTTGGCATTTTTGGCTTTCCTAAAACAGTTCAGGGCCATTCACATTGTGTACTCCCTAGTTTAGAAGAATCAGTTTGCCTCGAAGGTGTATATGGATTTTGAATTGATAGCA
Organism: Quercus aquifolioides; assembly: GCA_019022515.1. Lineage (NCBI taxonomy): Eukaryota > Viridiplantae > Streptophyta > Magnoliopsida > Fagales > Fagaceae > Quercus > Quercus aquifolioides. The sequence continues at coordinate 58,978,668 of CM032326.1, read as the reverse complement.
TCCATGTTGCCCTTGTCAAAATTTTGATGGATCTGCCTGCTGATGTGCTACAGCCTACAAGACCAAGTCACCGAAGAGAACATGGCATTAATAAAGTATACAATTGAAAAGGTAAGGAGCTTACAAGCTTGTTTGTTAGGCTGTTTTCCAAGAGAGCGGCCATGAAGTAGCAAAATGGGCTTTGAAGTCTAATTTTTATGGGTTCTTTGTTCATCGTAACTTTCTCTTGCAAGTCAACTTGGCCATAAAGGAGGATGCTTGTAATTAATTAATAAAATTGTCATGCTAAAAAAGCCACCTGTGTATTGTTTCAACCAAGTTCTAATCTTAATGGGGCAACTGGCATCGCCATGCTAACTCGGTCATTTAATCCGTTGTTTTGTAGCTGCCTATATCTATAATTCCATCCACTCCATAAACCATTTAGCCACTTCAAATATTTAAGGAGAGAATACATAAACTTAAGGAGCCACCCATCAAGATACATAATCATTTATTGAAGTTATGTAATAGCACATTGATGTTGTTCTCTTTTTTGTCACCTTGAAAAGGTTGAAATGTATATAATTATGCCTAATAATTTTATTATTTCTTGCTATACTTTTGGCACATAGACAACATTTAAAAATCCAACTTGTAGGGTTAAGGGCCCAAATTATATATTGAGTCTTGGGCCTTGGCACAGAACGTGAATAGTCCGAGGGGGAATAAATAGTTACGAGAGATTCCAGTTTATAGTCTCATAAGTGAGAAATGAATGGAAGGCAGTCCGAGGAGGAACACCTCCTCAGATATGATGAATGCCGCTCAAGTATGTATTCCAGCGATTAGAGGGATCCTCCAAGAAGCTCCAGTGATAGAGACGGACCCTATGAACATACGAGAAGGAAGGAAACCCCAAAAATATCTAAGGGAAAGCTGCTACCACCACATTAAATGCACTGCAGCTACTTTTTTGGCTGCATTTATGTGGAGAGAACCCCTGAATAGTACTGCCTTGGCTACCACAAATCACATAAAGCCAAAGAGGGTGTCTGATGGGACAGACACTCAAGTAAGGGCTCAAATGATTAACAAGTGTAGGATCAAGATGGTCCAAAGGGACCTATATAATGTAAGAGACCCTTCGTGAGAGGGGGATCGGAAAAATAGGGAAAAAATACTGTAGCAATCAAAGTTATACCTGTAATCAGTTTAATTGATTTATATAGAGATTTACCTCCTCGGACAGGGAAATTTAGTCAATTCTATGTTCCTTGTTCTTGCTTGATCATCTTCTGAATCCATACTAGCCGTTGTCAAATTTATTAGGGCCTAGTTTTTTGACCCACTCTCTACAAATTTATTATGCTGGGCTCATTGGGCTAACATCCCTTACATTTTGGGCTTAGGCTACAAAATGTGTCCCTACAATTGGCGCCATCTGTGGGAAGGAACTGGTACGATAGTGAGTGCACCGCCTAACTATTGTAGGATCAAGTCCACACCAAGCGGAGTTTTTGGGATCCTAGCATGGCGACCCTTTTGTCAACCTTGAGCAGAGAGGTGACCGTGAGGGAAGTGTGCATACCACACACATTGATAGGAGTCAACCTCGAGGTGGAAGCCATATCTCCCATGCAAAGAGTAACAAGGGCATGCAACTGGAGATTGACTAGTTGAAGAGGAAGTTACGCCATGCACGGCGAAGATGAACCCCTTCTAACTTTGATGCTTCTTTTGATGACGGACGGGACGTCAATTACAGGCGAAGGTCTCGAACCCTGCCCAGCGAATCTTTCTCCTACGAGGAGGAGCACCATCGTGAACGGAGGGTTAGAAACCCACATCGTAAAGGCGTGGGAAGCGACGCTATGAGCAGGACTTTGAACCAAATCTCCAAGTCGCCCTTCACACGCAAAATTGAGGGGGCAAAACTTCCTCAATGATTCACTCAGCCCGCTTTCACCATGTACAATGGTAAAACAGACCTCATGGAGCATGTGAGCCACTTCAACCAGAGAATGACTGTTCATTCTAAAGACGAAGCCTTGATGTGCAAGGTTTTCCCATCCAGTCTAGGACCCGTTGCAATGAGATGGTTCGACAGCCTGAGAGCAGATTCCATAAGTTCCTTTAAGGAGCTCACCCAGGCGTTTGGTTCCGGATTCGTCACTTGTAGCAGGGTTCCTCGGCCCTTGGCTTCCCTACTGTCCTTAAGCATGCGAGAGGGAGAGATCCTGAAAACGTACTCGGATAGATATTGGGAGATGTTCAACGAAATAGATGGTGACTTTGACGATGTGGCCATCAGTACTTTTAAGGTCGGCCTCCTAGCCGAGCATGGTTTGAGGAAATCTCTGACTGGCAAACTTGTCACCAGTGTGTGCCAACTTATGGACCAGATTGATAAGTATAAAAGGGTTGAGGAAGACTAGCAGTTAGGGAAAGGAAAGGATAAGGTTATCCCTCAAGAGAGGAGGGATTTCAAGTCAGACCGATACAATAACAACCTGCCATAGAGAGATTTTGCTGGGCAATCGGGATCTGCTAGTACTCAGGCGGCCAATGCTGTGTTCCGAGAACCGATGCATCAGGTTCTAGAGAAAATCAGGAATGAGCCATTCTTCAAATGGCCAAATAAGATGGCAGGAAACCCCGTAAGACACAATCAAAACCTTTATTGTCAATACCACCAAGACCAAGGACACACCACGAAAGATTGTAGAAATTTGTGGGATCATCTGGACCAGTTCGTCCGCGAAGGAAAATTAAAGCAACTCTTGCATCACTCTAGTAGCCAGGGAGGCCAGACAAACTCAGAATCTCGGAGGGATGATTCTTCAAGACCGTCCTTGGGAACGATAAATGTCATCTTCGCTGCTCCAGGGAAGACTGGTTCCTGCCCTTCCAGAGTGATGTCTGTGGCTCGGCTGAGGGTACTAATCTGGAGCCAAAGAAGGCTAGAATAGAAATCAAACCGATTCTGGGGCTTCTCAGATGAGGATAAGATCGGAACCATCCAACCCCATGATGATGGTTTAGTGGTCACACTCAGGATTGGGGGGTATGATGTGAAGAGGGTGTTGGTGAACCAGGGTAGTGGTGCTGAGATTATGTACCCTGACCTGTATAAGGGGGCTAAATTTAAGACTCAAGGACCTGACAGCCTACAATTTTCCCTTGGTAAGTTTTGATGGGAAGGTTGTTATTCCGAAGGGCCAGATTAGACTACCCGTACAAACTAGTTTAGAAGTGGTGGAGGTGATCATGGTGGAAGCTTACTCACCCTACACAGCCATTGTGGCCAGACCTTGGCTTCATACTTTGGGAGCCGTCTCTTCTACTCTGCACCAGAAGGTGAAATATCCGTCCGAGGGCCAGGTTAAGGAGATCCTGAGAAGTGAATCCACGGCTAGGCAGTGCCTAGTGGCTGCCATCTTACATCAGCCCGAATCGGAGTCCTCGGCTTCTGCTGAAGGGGGCTTATAGCAATTAAGAGCTCCGGTGTTGCTTGTCAACGGATCTGTCACAGAGGCGAAATGTGAGGATTTGGAAACGATCGTTGTTGGTGATGATCCGAAGAAGTTCTTTCAAATCGGGGCTCAGCTACCTCCTCTAGAGAAGGAAAAGCTGATAGAGTTCCTTAGAAAAAATGTTGACGTGTTCGCATGGAATGCTTATGAGGCCCCAGGGGTAAATCCAAGCTTCATTTGTCATCATTTAAACGTTAATCCCTCCGTCACCCCCAAAAAGCAACCACCTCGGCGCTCATCCAGGGATCACTTCGATGCTGTCAAAGACGAGGTGGTGAAACATAAGTAGGTGGGGGCTATCAAGGAGGTGTTCTATCCTGAATGGCTGGCCAATACTGTGGTGGTGAAAAAGAAAAGTGGAAAATGACGAGTGTGTGTAAACTTCACAGATCTAAATAAAGCTTGCTCAAATGATCCTTTCCCTATACCTAGGATAGACTAGCTGGTGGATGCAACTGTAGGCCATCCTCAGATGAGCTTCTTAGATGCCTTTCAAGGGTACCACCAGATACCGGTAGCCCTGGATGATCAGGAAAAAACAGCTTTTGTCAACCCCATTGGGAACTATCACTATAAGGTGATGCCCTTTGGTTTGAAAAATGCAGGATCTACCTATTAAAGGATGATAACTAGATTTGAACCATAGTTAGACAAGAGCATCGAGGTCTATATAGATGACATGGTGGTGAAAAGTAAGGTAGTGTCCGAGCATGTGGGAGATCTCGGGAACATTTTTGAAATTCTGAGGAAGTACAAGTTGCACCTTAATGCTTCAAGTGCTCTTTTGGTGTGGGGTCAGGCAAATTTCGGGCTACATGGTTACTCATCTTGGAATTGAAGTTAACTCCGATCAGATTAAGGTAATCAACAGTTTACAACCACCTCGAAATCCTAAGGAAGTCCAGAAGCTGACCGGAATGACTGCTGCTTTAAACCGATTTATCTCTCGGTCAGCGGATAGGTGCAGACCCTTCTTCCTACTGATGAATAAGTGAAAGGGGTTTGAGTGGATCGAGGAGTGTGCCTTAGCCTTCCAGCAGCTTAAAGATTATCTCTCTCGGCCACCCATCATGTCTAGTCCTGAGATGGATGATGTCTTGTTTGCCTATATTGCTGTGGCCCCTCATGCTGTAAGCTTGGTCTTGATATGAGTTAATAGCGGCATACAAAGGCCAGTTTATTATGTGAGCAAGTCACTATATGAGGCTGAAATTCGCTATCTGCCATTGGAGAAAGCCATTTTGGCGGTAGTACATACTACCCGTAAACTCCCCCATTACTTCCAGGCACACATGGTAGTTGTCCTAACTCAGCTCCCGCTCTGAGCTTTGCTTTGAAGTGCTGATTACACGGGGAGGATCGCTAATGGGGCACGATCCTAGGGGCTTTTGACATCAAATACATGCCTCACACCTCTGTCAAGGGTCAAGTCCTCGCGGATCTGGTAGCCGAGTTTGCTGAATCCCCGTTGGAAGTAGACACAGAGAATCAAAACATGGATAGAAAATTGGTTGGCATGATCTCCTAGTAAGGTCCCTTATCCTGAAAAGTATACGTCGATGGTGCAACAAATCAGAAGGGGTTTAGAGTGAGGCTAGTTTTGGTCTCACTCGAGAAAATCACCATTGAGAAATCATTAAGATTGGGATCCTCGGCCACAAATAATGAAGCCGAATATGAGGCTCTGCTGATAGGAATGACCATGGTTCAAAAAACGGGTGGAAAGACTGTAGAGGTGTTCTCGGACTTAAGATTGGTCGTCGGCCAAGTGAAAGGAGAGTTTGAAGCCAAAGATGAAAAAATATGAGGGTACTTGAGTCAGGTTAGACGTTTGCAGTCAAGTTTTGAATCTTTCAACCCGTTACATATCCCCAGAAGTGGAAACACACATGCTGATTCCCTAGCCACACTTGCAACATCCTCGGCCCAAGGCTTACCCCGGGTCATCCTTGTGGAAAACTTATGCAAACCCACAGAGGTGAATAAAGAAGGGGTTCATGTTCACCAAGTTAGAATGAGGCCTAGTTGGATGGACCCCATAGTGTTATTCTTGAAGGAGGATATCCTACCTGAGGAGAGGTCAGAAGTTGACAAAATACGAAGAAAGGCACCTCGGTTCTGGCTGTTCGAGGACTAGAAATTGTACAAACGCTCATTTTCTAGGCCATACTTACTATGCATACACCCCGAAGAAACAGAGTTACTCCTAGAGGAGTTACATGAGGGGATTTGTGGAAGCCACACTAGAGGGAGATCCTTGTCGCATAGAGCCATCACTCAAGGCTATTGGTGGCCCAACATGCAAAAAAAAACACAAGAATATGTAAAGAAGTGTGACCAGTGTCAAAGATTTGCACCAAACATACACCAATCGGGAAGAGTCCTTAATCCTCTGTCCAGCCCTTGGTCATTCGCCCAATGGGGCTTGGACATTGTTGGTCATTTCCCTAAGCAACAGGGAATTAGAGATATTTACTAGTCGGCACAGACTACTTCACTAAGTGAGTTGAAATTGAGCCTTTAGCGAATATCAGAGATGTGGATGCTAAGAAGTTTGTCTGGAAAAACATTGTCACCCGGTTCGAGGTCCCTCGTACCTTTATTTTGAACAATGACCTTCAGTTTGATAGCAAATCTTTCAGGAGGTATTGTTGTGATTTGGGAATTACGAATAGATATTCTACCCCAGTCTATCCCTAAGGAAATGGACAAGCTGAGACTGTTAACAAGGTCGTAGTTAATGGACTCAAGAAGAGGTTGGATGATGTGAAGGGAAAGTGGGCAGAAGAGCTGTCACATGTCCTCTAGGCATATCAAACCACGCCTTGCAGGTCAATTGGGGAGACCCCCTTTCAATGACTTATGGGGCTAAGGCTGTTATTCCTTTAGAGACTGGCTTCCCAACGTTAAGGACCAGCTCATTCAATCTGAGCAGTAACAATGAGTTGTTAGAAAAGAGCTTAGACTTTATTGAGGAAAGAAGAGAAAATACAATGGTTCAATTGGCATACTACCAACATAAACTCAAGCAAGGTTATGATGCCAATGTAAAGCTGATGCCATTAATGCTTGGTGACTTGGTATTGAGAAAAGTTCTAGGTACTGCAAAGAACCTAGCGTGGGGAAAGCCAAGGTCCAATTGGGAAGGACCATATCGCATCACCTTGGTGTCTGGTATGGGAGCGTATTTTTTGGAAGACTTAGATAAGCATGTAATACCACACCCTTGGAATGTAAACAACCTGAAAAATGTATTATTATTAATAAAAGTTTCCTTTATCAATACGTTCATTTGCTATATAAAGGCATTGTACATTCTATTATTCTTTCTTTATATAAGTGATTAAATAGAACCTTAGTCATGCCTGGGTCTTAGGACTAGATGCTTTGGGGAAATTAACACTCTATGAAATCTTTATATAAGTGATTAAACAGAACCTTAGTCATGCCTGGGTCCTCGGACCAGACGTTTTGGTGAAATTAACACTCTATGACATTTTTATATAAGTAATTAAACAGAACTTTAATCATGCCTGGGTTCTCGAACCAGATGCTTTGGGGAAATTAACACTCTATGACATCTTTCTAAGTGTTAAACAGAATCCTAGTCATGACTGATCCCCTGGACCACACACTGAGGGAAAATTAACACTGTGATACCTAATGGTCTTTTGTTAAGTGTCAATACAAATCAAGGGTCATACCCAACTCCACAGATCAATGATTTTGTGTAAGTAGAAATCCTTATTTATTTATCTAAGTAATGAGCAGGATGAAGACATTCTCTCCCTTCTATTTTGTTTTTACAAAGTATATATTCATCTTTATTTTGTTTTTACAAATTACTTAAATTGTTAGCAGTAGGTTATTGTTAGCTTCTAATGAAGACAAGCAGCAGCAGTTCAATACTATTTATAACAGTAATAAGTTTTGAAGCACATAAAAGTAAAGGTATGAGAGACAAAAAGAAAAAAAACATTTCCATTAAGCAAAAAAGGGAATACATTATGTCTGGTGGCAGAACGCCATTACAAAAAGTTATACACAGCGAAAAATATAGGGAAAATTCTAAGTACTAAGTCTTGACCTTGGGGGCAGGAGGGTCTTCTTTCTGGCTCGGCTGGGAGGTGTCAGCATCCTTGGCCTGGGGATCAGCTTCTCTAGTCTTGGCCTCTGCTTCCTTTGCCTTGGCTTCAGCTTTCTTTGCCCTGGCTTCAACTTCCTTGGCCTTGGCAGCGTCCTTGGCTCCTTCTGAGGGCTTGTTCTCCTCGCCCTTACCCCCGTCTTTGGCCTCCACTGCCCCCTGGCCCTGATCACCAACTTGGCTGGATCCCTTCGAAGCCTTTGGGGGAAGGAGAGCAGCTTGGATGGTTAGGGTTTGCTCCGAGGTCTCTAGAGCGTGGGCAGGAGAAGAGGGGATGGCATCTGAGACTTCACAGATGTCTGGATGGTAGTATATGCTCCCAGACTGCCTCCAGACTGAGTTTGTAGGGACTCCTACAACGTCAAGAGCCCTATCCTATGATACATTGCAATAATCCCTACACACCTCAGAAAGCTCCTCAGTGAGCCTCACTTGCGTTTCTTCCATGCTAAGCTAATAAGAAGCCTACTTCTCAGTCTCGAGTGCCTCCCTGACCAGTTAGGCTGCCTCCTTGGCCTTCTGCAGCTTAGCCTTGAGATCCAAAACTTGCTGTTTTTGGGTGGCCAGCTCAAGTTCTGTCGTGTAGAGCTGCTTACGCTGGTCCTCGGCTTGGACCTCAGCGCTTTTCAGACCAGCCAGGGCATTCAGGAATTCCCTCTCTGAAGTAGTTAGCTTGTTGGTCAGCTCGGTATGCTTCTCTTTAAGAGCCCTCAAAATCTTTTCAGTCTCGGCACGGGAGTAGGCCTCCGCCTGGACTTGATTGCGGGCGTCCTTGAGCCACTCCTCGGCTATAAAGACCTGTTGGGTAACCTGCATAAAAATAACAGAAGGATTCCATGTGAGAAAAGGAAAAATGAAAAAAAGGGCTAAGTATGTAATTCAAAAGATGTGTCAAACCATTTACCATAGCAAGGTCCCTCTTCAGGGATAGGAAGAGGTCAGACACCTTGAAGTGCCTGTAAGCATCCATATCTCTCAGCAGAAGAAGTGGTTGCTCAAGGGCTTCAGCAACATAACCTGAGTGCCCCCCTTGAAAGTTTCAGACTGAAGCATCCCAAGGGATGGGGGCACCATCCACCTCCAGTCTAGGGGACCAAGTACGCAGTGGTCGGCGTACATCGGCCCCTTGAGAGTCCTCCCTAACTCCACAGAGGAAGCTCGTTTGTCTTTAGCATGCTTGGGCTGCTTCGACCCCTTTGGAGGAACCATCTCGCCCTCCTCCACATCGTGCACCTCTGGTACTTTCCTCTTCTTCTTCAGATCAGGGCAAGGAAGCAGCCCGACCGAAGTCATGGGGAAAGGAGGGGGAGGTGGAAGATTAATTGGAACTTGGGACTTGGTGGCTTCTTTGGAAGCTGACACCTTGCCCCTTGCAGCCATAAGATCTCTTAGACTCTTATTCCCCTGGTTTGAGGCCATTTCACCTTCCTCTTCTTCGGAGGTACCGTCTGGACAGGAAGTCACAAGGGTCGGAACGTGGACACTGGAATGCCTATCAGGTTCATCCTCAGCGTTCGAGACGGGAATCACTTGCACTCCCTGAGTCTCCTCCTCCTCAAAATGAAACTTGTCAATTTATTCTTTGAGCGAGGAATTTGAAGAGGCAATCTCTTCTCCTGTTGCTGCTGCTTTAGGCGAAACCTGCTGAAATGGTTGTACGACCAGAAGAAGATTCTGTTGGAATGGATGTGTGACTGGTGGAAGGTCGTCTCGGGCTAGAAAGTTGGGTCGTGATACGTCAATTTGGGCCAATCGTGGATCACCCGCTCTTATGGCGTGGCCGATCTCTTGGTATATCTCCAAGATGGGCTGGAAGTCCAAAATTAGGTGGACGGCTCACAGCTGCTTGTCCTTGCTTACGAAGATTTCAGATCTCAATAAGTAATTGAGAGCTTCAACGTTGGTTAGGCTAAGCCTAAGAGCTACTTGCCTCTTATTTGCGAAAATAGTCGAGGAGCAAAACATGGTTAGAAAATTGGAATCCATCATTAAAAAGAGCAAAATATGGTCAGGTTTAAAGAGTCTAAAGCTCTTGCTAAGGAACCTAACTTTAAGGTATCCCACCTGGCACTCCCTCTCGGACAGGGCAGTGAAGGCCATCATGCCACGCTCCCGAAGCTATCAAATAGTCGTCTTTCATACCCTTGTTAGATTTAGGTAGACACGATACTAGTTTGACAACGTCCGAGCGGGACTTGAGATAATATCCCAAGTTTTTCAAAAAGTGGCACTCGTACATGTGGACCATATCGTGCCAGGTGAGCTGCAGACCCAGATGCTCGTTGAGAGCATCAACGCTACCCAAAACCCTAAATAGGTTGGGCGCGCATTGGTGGGGGCATATCCTACGGTTGATAAGGTAGTCCCGTGTTATCCTACCCATGGGGAGAGTCATTCCCCCTTCTATGAAGGCTATCATGGGGATGATGACTTCCCCCTCTTCTCTGTGTGTCACTATTTGTTCCGGGGAACAGTATCGTAGGGTGACTTCCTATGGTATGTGGTATTTATCCTTAAAAGCCTCTATTTTGGTAGGAGAATCTACTAGATGCTTAAATCTACCCATCTAGTTAAAGCTAAAAGGAAGTGGGTGAGGTTTTTTAAAGAAAGAAGACAAAGAATGGAGGGCCGAGAAGACTGGCTGAGAAGAAAACAACCTAGAACAAAGCAATAAAAGCGAAAACTTGCAGGAAAATGAACAAGTGACACTGTGGGAAGTTTTTGAGGGATTGAGAGTTCTATAAAAGTTGAGTGCTCTTGAGAGTTTGAAAGTTTTTGTAAAGTGAGAGAAAGCAAGCCCTTCATATGCCTTATATAGGAGGGAGAATTGAGTGGGATTTATTCCGCTCAAAATCCAAAGAAAAATACCTACCGTTGGATTAGCACCTTGCCGTTGGATGCGGGGAACAAAACGCCGCCTAGAGCAATTAATGACGCCTCGCAGGCTTCAAAGCGTCAGTAGCAATTATGAGGGCACGCAAAACGGCACTCCCACGTGTGCGAGTTAAAGGGTAAAATAATATCAGCACATGAAAAATCAAAACCCCACTTTTTTCCTCGGAGGAGAGGGAAAAATCGGAGTTTTGAGGGGCTATTATAGGGTTAAAGGGCAAAATTATATATTGGGCCTTGGGCCTTGGGCCTTGACTGAGAATGTGAACGGTCCGAGGGGGAATAAATAGTTACAAGGGATTCCAGTTTATAGTCTCATAAGTGAGGAATGAATGGAAGGTGTTCCTCGGATATGATGAATGCCGATCAAGTATGTATTCCAGCGATTAGAGGGATCCTCCAAGAAGCTTTAGTGATAAAGACGGACCCTATGAACATACGAGAAGGAAAGGAAACCCCAAAAATATCTAAGGGAAAGATGCTACCACTGCATTAAATGCACTACAACTACTTTTCTAATCACATTTATGTGGAAAAGACCCCTGAACAAGACTGCCTTGGCTACCACAACTCACAGAAAGCCAAAAAGGGTGTTTGATGGGACAGTCACTCAAGTAAGGGCTCAAATGATCAACAAGTGTAGGATCAAGATGGTCCAATGGGACCTATATAATGTAAGAGACCCTCCATGAGAGGGGGATCGGAAAAATAGGGAAAGAATACTGTGGCAATCAAAGTTATACCTGTAATCAGTTTAATTGATTTATATAGAGATTTACCTCCTCGGACAGGGAAATTCAGTCAGTTCTATGTTCCTTGTTCTTGCTTGATCATCTTCTGAATCCATACTAGCCGTTGTCAAATTCATTAGAGTCTAGTTCTTTGACCCACTCTCTACAAATTTATTATGCTGGGCTCATTGGGCCAACATCCTTCACATTTTGGGCTTAGGCTACAAAACGTGTCCCTACACAACTTATAAGAACAAATCTACAGACAAAAAAACAGACTGTATACTAAACAAGTTGGATTATAGACAATAGAATTACAAACTCCACAACTACAACCAACAACTAATCTAAAATATTCAAATAATTAATCACATTATGTGAAATCCTCCAAAGTCATCAGTTGATAATTTAGTTTCTGGCTCTCTCTGCAGGATATGCCTAGGAACCAGTCTGTGCACAAAACAAAGAACACTCCAAAATATATATGATAGAATAATGATTAGCTCAAACGAAAACTAATGCACATGACAACAAAGAATAATAAAAGTCTTAGCAGACATAATTATGAGAAAAAGTGTTCTTAGCAGGATGTTAACTAAAAAGATTTCAACCCCAACTTACACAACCTTATTACCAAATAAGGTTGTGAGAGTTGGGTAAAGTACCCTTGGTCAACATCCTTGGCAACTGTCACGCATTTTTGTACATACTCTTGTTTGTGAGCTTTTTATTTATTTATTTATTTATTTATTTTTAATTTATGGTTGGTTTTGTGTCTTTTTAAAGTGTATGGTTTGTTCTTGTTGACAAATCGATGGTTTCCATGTGTTTGCGTGGTTCTCTATCCAAAAGTGAAATCATTACTTTAAAAGAGGTATAGTTTTATACACAATGGTTAGGATTAATTTCATAACTTTTTTTTTTTTTTTAATTTTTTTTATGAAAAGGACTTTCTTGAATAGAGAAACAAAATATAGTCAAAGGCTAGCTTCCTCCTTAACAACAGAAACAAAATAGGGAGGACAACTACCCCAAAAAAATTACAAGCTAGAGACCTCTTACATAGGGAGTAAATTGCCATATTAGCTAGCATAGGAACCCAAGAGATAGATACATTAGAATAAGTTACAAGAAGAGACTGCATGTCAGCTAAGATTGAAGCAATTCTCCAAGGCGGGGGCAAAATCAGCTAATGAATAGCATCATGACAGATCTTAGAATCTGTCTCAATAATAACATTCTTAGCCTCCAACTTAGCAGCCAGTGAGAGTGTCCATCTAACAGCTTCGACCTCTGCCTAGAGAGGGAAGGTGTTTTTCGCTTTTTGAGAGCAAGCGAAAACCAAATCCCCTCTTCAGTCTCTAGCCACCAAGGCTAATGAGGAATAATTTGGACCAATAGTTGCATCAACATTAATCTTGACAGATAATGCCTTGGAGGGGACCAGGTCTACAATGGATTAGTTTCATACCTTTACTCTTATGACATTGTGCACAAACTATGCTTAATCTTGTTTCTTATGCACTTAGTGTGAATGGTGTGTAGACCTCATCTCTAATTGTTGAGTAAAGTGCTTTATATGTCTCTTTCACAAACATTTGTTAGGCTGTTCTTTGAAAAGTCGATGTCAAATGAATGAAATAGACGATACATTGTGTTTATCAAATAAAAGTTTTTAAGCTATGCTCAAAAGAGCAAAAATATGTAAGAGTCTAAAAGTATATGTGCCGAAAGGAAAATGTATGTCAAAGACATCTATCTTGTATGCACTTATATCATGTATGTGCTTCAACTTCTATGCAAAAGATTCTAGTCTTATATGTATCTCTCCTTTTTGTTCTAAGCTCATCAAGTGTCTATGTGAGAGTTACATATTCTTCACTTTGCATCACTGTTGGAGATTGTCTACTTCATTGATCTTCGTTGTATGACTTGAATGAATGAGTGCTTAATCTTACCATACATCTTTTGATGGTCTTATCTAAATTTGCACTCACACACTACACCTAAGAGTTATTGCAAAACTTGCGCATTTGATGTATGGACAAAATCTTGGAATTTGTGTTTTACTATGCCTAGTTTTGCTTCCAAGATTATCTTGTTATTTTTTTGCAAAACCTGGTGTTTTGGACCAAAAAATTGCATTTATACACAAGGTTTTTAATATAAATATTTTGTCCTGTTTTGTGGGCTTCTTGCGACCCCATGCAACCTAAGGTCTAGGTAGCTATAGACACTCCATTTCGCATCCATAATTTAACCTTGGAAGATGATAAAATGATCATTTTATGTTCCCAAAAATCATTGTGGTATTTTAGTCATTATAACTCATTCATCACACTTGAAGAAAATGATCTTGAAGTTTTAACGAACAAAACGATACATCCGGTTTTCAAATCGAGCGGTCAGATCGAATGATATTGCAAGATCAAATTTTGATAGTCTACATGCATTCATTTGGGTGAAATCTATTACATGTGATTAATTGAAATGAATTTTGATTGGTTGATGATTAAAATTAATTAAGTGATTTTTGTGATTGGGGAAATATTTTTATTAAAGTGTGATTTGTTGCATTGGAATAAAAGAAATAAGCTAATAAATATTAAATTTGCACTAATAATTAGATTTTTGGGATAATTATCTAAAAATTAATTATTTAAAAAATTCTAACTATCACTTTGGGATGAATTTTATCATGAAAATAACTCTAAAATTTGTCCAAATATAGTTTTAGACTTGGAAAACACTTCAAAAACATGCTAATTAGAGTTTTCAAATTCACGTTTTAGGGCACTTTTGACATAGTAAACATCGAAATTAGGACTAGGTTATTTTTGGTATAGTTGTAGGGAATTGAATTTTCCTTTAGATGTCCAAATTTCATCTCAATCCAAATTTTGATTAGAGAGATATGGTCTAAATATTGAAATGTGTTTAGATCTAAAAATTCAGCTTAATTCTTATCTAAATATCTTTTTTTGAAGTATTTTTCCCCTACTTTTTTTTTTCCTAATTTTTTAGTTGATGTGACTTTTTTTTTTTTTTTGGTGAAGAAATAACCTAGTAAAAAGAACCTCTTGAAGTTCTTTAGAACTTCTAATCTTCACTAGACCAGAAACTTCTAAAGATCATTCCCTTCAAGATTTTCTTCTTTACTTATTAGTAAGCATTCTTTAGACCTTTGATAGATCTCTTCTCTCTAATTTCTAAAGAAATCCTCTTTGTTTTCATTCATTCATTCTTTAGACTTTTAAATTTCTTCACATGCTTTGATTGTTCATGTGACTTCTTTGTATGCTCATTAAGATCATTCATGTCGTGGCCAAAACCCAAAGCAATGAAAAAAGTGTTTGAGTCCTTGATTAACATAACTAATTTCTAACTAAAAAGGGATTTGATTCCAAAATGGGAAGAGCATACTGTAAATTGAAGGCAAAGATAACAAAAAAAGACACTTTGATTGATAAGAATTGGTTTCCCGAGGTACAAATGGTGGTTTTGTAGACACTTAATTTTGCACCCATAATTTAACCTTGGGAGATGACCAAAATAATCATTCTAAGTACCCAAAAATCATGATTGCATTTCATGCATTAAATTATTCATCACATAACATAAAAATGATATTGAGATTTTAGCGACCGCGATAATATTCCCGGTTCCTAATTCAAACCGTCAGATTGAAAGATATCACGAGATCAAGTTTTCACGATTTGCATGCATTCATTTGGGTGGAACTGATCACATGTGATTAATTGAAATTAATTTTGATTGGTGAATAATTAAAATTAATTAAATAAATTTATGTGATTGGTTGTTGATTTTGATTAAAAATAAGTTTGGCTGCTGGGGAATAAAATGAATAATTTGATAATGTTGAAATTAGATTAATAATTAATTTTTAGGATAATTATATCTAAGATAATTATTTTTAAGGATTTAATTATTAAGTTAATATGGATTTTATTGGGAATATAAGTCCAAAATACATCCAAGTACGATTCCCGGTTCAGAATAACGCCCAAAAAAGAGTCCAAAATGTGCCAGAAGACGAAATTGAACGAAGCACTCAGGAGTGCCAATCGGCAGTTGGGAAGTCCCGATTGGTACTTTCATAGTGTAGATTGGCACAGATTTTAAATTGGGTCCAAATACGTTTGGTTCAGGTCAAGACCCATCAGATTTGATTTTTTAGGGATAAAATTTGACCCAATTTGTGTCTGCTAATTTTATAAGCAACTCTACCTTATTTTTTTAAGTAGATACACCTTTATAAATAAAGGAGAAAACCCATAATTCAACACCCCTCTCTCCCCTTATGTTAAAGAAATTTTGGAAGCTCTTCTTTAGGAATTTCTTTTTTGTTAAGTGACCCTATTTTAGATCTCAAAGAGATTCATTCTCTTTGATTTCTAAAATAATCCCTCTTGTAGAATATATTCATGCAAGTATGTTTTTATCTTGTTGTTTATAAGCATGCTTTTGCTTCTATTGTATCTTTCATGAACATGTGTTTATTCCTTTCATTGTTTAATTTTATTTAATTGTGTTCTTGGTATGTTTATTGCATGCTTTTCTTTTTAAGAAAATTCCACATGATCAGTTTGGATTTTACTGTGTTAATTGATTAACATGCATAGATCTAGGGTTAAATTTCTCTTATGATTTTAGATTTGCAAGAAAATCTATCACAAAAATTTCATTCCTTTCTACTTCTAAAACCATATCTATATTTTTCATAAAAATCTTATCTGTATTTTTCAAAACAAAAGTTAGATTTTATTTTATTTTTTCATAAAAATCTTATATGTATAAAACCAGATCTATATTTTTCATTAAAAAAAAAATTACATTTCCATAAAAAATCTGTTTTCTCTTATATTTATAAAAATAAAACTAGATCTGAATTTTTATTAAAAAACCTCATTCTTTCTCACCATGGAAACTCAGATCTAAACTTTTAATCAAGCAATCTCATCAAACCTTTTTCATACAAAATAAGGTTGCAGATCTAGGATTCTTAAATAGTATTTTAACCCTAGATCTAGAATTTGACATGGTATTTGTTGCATTTCATTAACATATTGCATATGGATACTTAATGATTATTTAAAGTCTAGAAGACCAGACTCTGCCCGGGCAAATTGGATGTCTAACACCTTCTTATTTTGTAACCTGGCCCTCGAACTATAGATTTTGGTTCGTAGAATAGTGCTTAATCTTTTCTCTTGATAGATTGTAACTAGGAAACAAAGTTTTGTAATTTTTTATTATTAGATTGTAAGTTAGGAAACAAAGCTATATATAGTTCTTTTTATCAAATTGTATTCATTCAAATTAATGAGAATTTGTATTATTCAGACATTTTATACTCTTTTGTATAGTTTTCTTATTTTTCTTATAAAATAAGTGGCGACTCCACATAATCCCAAAATAGAGGTGCTGGTACCTTTCTCTTTTGATATAGAGCACCAAATGTCTTGGTCTCTCACAGTGGCGACTCCACTGGGAATGTCAAGGGCTAAGCTTCATGTTAGACATATATGATCAATTAAGTACCCTTGTGTTTATGATATTCTTTGCTCGTATAATAATGTTTATGTTTGTATGATATTCTATAAAATGTTGTATGAGATGCCGTGTTGTTTGTTTATAGCTTTCTTTTAACTGTCATTGTGCTTGCCATGAAACAACAATTATGCATGAACCCATCTTAAAACCTGGTGGTAGTAACCATGGATCATCGATGTAGATATAGTATTTTGTCCACCCTCAATTTGCATGCCGGACCCCGAAAATTCCAAAAATATTAACTTTTCTCCATCGGGCCATGGAAATATCTAGGTTGACGTGGCACAACCCATTCGGGCATTGGAGCACTCAAAGTGCCATTTCAAGTCAAAATGACCAAAATGCCATTGGTTAACTCTGGGCTGACCAAAAGTCAAAGTTGGTCAAAATCATCTCAAGACAACATTTTTCATGTTTGTACATCAAACCTGAGCCACTAGGAGATTTTTGTCAAGTTTAACCCGAGATTGACTTCCGAGGGCACCAAAAACCCTAATTTTGATCTAACTGTTAGAACAAGTTGTGGTCAGCGTCAATGTAAAGATTATTGAATTTCCTTTCTAATGACTATTCATGGGTCGAAATCAGAGTTAAAAACGGCTGATATATCTCAAAAATCGAGTGGAGCGCGTTAGCACACTTCTCGAGGCCATAACCTTTGATTCAACCATTGGAATTTCAATTCTGGAAACTAGACATCCAAATCTTTCTAAGGACGCCAAGATCAGCTTAATCAGAGTTGGAGAAGGCCTTCAAATATGTGATCAAAGTTAGGCGAGAAAAATATGAAATTGTTGTTGTTAGCATACTCGACCTGGTGCACAAAAAGTGGCCGCCGAGCCTTGGGAAGCAAGCCCAAAGCTTATTTAAACCCCCAGACCGGTAGATTTCAAAATAATAATAATAATAATAATAAAATTGAGTTTGGGCATTTTGGAGCACTTTTTTGGGTAGATTCTCTCTTTTTTCCTCTCTAAATTCTCTCCCAAACACATAAAAAAACTTTGATTCCTCTCTTTTCTCAACAATCAAGAGGTAGAATTCTTGCACTCTTTTTCCTCTCCGTGGTCTTAGGACCTTGGATTTGAGGTTTTAAGGGTGTAGATGTAGCTTTATCTTGCTTTATAATATGCTTTATTGCTTTCCATAGTATGTCTCTTACTTTATCTTGCTTCCTAGCATGTTTTATAGCTTTCCTAGCATGTCTTCTTGCTTTCTAACATGTTTTATTGCTTTAATGATGTTAGCTCACCCTTCTTGGGCTAGGATAGGTCTAAATACCTTGTTTGTGCTTAGATCTACATGTTTAGGTGCTTTTTACCATGTTTTTGTTTAGATCTACATGTTTAGGTGCTTTTTGCCATGCTTATGCTTAGATCTACTTGTTTCTAGGTTTTTTGCCATGTTTGTGCTAAGATCTATATGCCTAGGTGCTTTTTGCCATGTTTGTGTCTAGATCTACAAGTCTATTTGTTTTTGGCCTTGTTCATGTGCTCCTTGCCATGTTTATGTGTCTAGATCCACATGTTGGATGCTATGCCTAGTGCTTTTATAGCCTTTTATCTTTTGTTATGCATTTTTCTTGTGTTTTGGCCCTTAGGTATGGTGTAGATTTAGATCTTATGGTCTAGGCCTACATCCATACACCTAGGCCTACATTTAAGGGTTTGGATCATTTCCTTTATGCATAGTATGCTTGCTTTTATGCTTTACATCCATGTTTGTTTGGCTAGATCTAGGTTCTTGCCATGCTTTGAGCCCTTCGTGGGCTTGTGCTTGTTGGTCTTTGGGGCCACTTGCTTGTGTGGTTGTATCCATCCCTCTTATGGTTTGTTTGGATGCAACAATTTGTGAGATACATATGTTGGTTTTTTGATGCATGCCTCTCTCCGCTCCATGCGATGTTATGCTTGCCTTGTTTGCTTTGTGCCCTCGTTTGGATCTCTTTGTTTCTTTGCATCTTTGCACGTTTGCCTACATGTTAATGCATAAGTCCTTGTGCTTGCTTGTGTTATCAAGCCTAATTCCTACCATCTCGTGCGGGTTCACACCCGTCCTTGATACACAAGACCTCGAGTCCCTTATAGGAATTTTGCTTGATGGCACGCGTGTCATCCATACTCCTGTTGACACCTTGCGGTTGCTCGACCACCCATCACGGTGATGCTCCCATGCCTTTCATCTCTCAGTCTCGATGCGAGAGTATATGGATATGGATGAGGTGTGTTGTACCTCGGGTGTGTGACTGGAATTTGAGTCGATTTTAAAGAAATTACCAAGGGTAAGTGAAGTCGTTACCAATCATTGGGCTTTTCTAAGGTGTGATTGATCGCCTGACTCTAGTTGATTTTATTATTGATCCTAGGCTAAGAAAAATGTCATTTTTCCTAATCTAATGTGGATGGGCAAAAAGTCTTGATTCTTGAGTTCAGAAGTTTGGATACGTGTGGGGAAGGTGTTAGGCACCCCACAATGCCTATCCAAGGACAATCATTTGTTTTGGTAAAACCTTAATTTTTGGACATTGGAAGTTGAAAACAAGCTATTGGCATTAGCTTTGGAGCTTTAAACGTATTGGGCTTTGAAGTTTGGTTTCAGAATGGGTATGGTGTTGATCAATGCTTCACAAGTGTGTTTAGAATTGTTGCCAAATTTCTACGGCAAAAATTCGACAGCGCTTCGCCTCAAATGCGTCATAGCACATAAAACGCTATTCTCACCAAGCTTTCGACGTGAGAATACGATAATGGGGATGCCCCATTTTCACGGCTAAAATTCGACAGAGTTTCGTGTTTGGTGTGCTATGGCACACCGGCAGGGTTTTGCGTCTGTGTATATGGCGAGCATTGACATGCTCGTACTGCGACGAGCCGAAGCCCTTCAAAGTGTCAAGCATGTTAATGCATGTCGCATACACGGGGAAACCAATGTCACTTGGTGACATGGATCAAGGCAATCACACCACGATGATCATGCACACAATATAGCATGAATATGCACCTACGGTAATCACCTTGAGCACATACCCACACTACAAGGTTAAGAGCTCTTATGACTAGAGAGGGTCACTCACGTAGCCACGAGAGTCCATCATACAAAGTGCACAATCACCCACACATGCGTAGGCATATATATATATATATATATATATATATACATACATACATCATGTACAATGCTATCACACAGAGCAGGAAAGTAAACAGACATTGCCAACGTTCCAAGGGTATAGCCTAGCAAGGTACAGGAAATGTAAAGCAAACATTACCATACCCAGGGAACGCGGCCCAAGCGAGGAGTAGGAAAAGTAAAAGGGTACAAGGAAAGGAGGAATCCTAATATATGCTCTAGAGAAGAGGCTTAAAGAAAGAGAAAGAGAAAACTACTTTGGAGATGCTAGGCCCCCTAATCTACTGAACACTGCCCCTTGGTGGGCTTGCATCTTCTTGCTTGCATCCTTACCCTTTTTGCTTGTGCCTAGGAGCTCGTACCCTTGCTCCAAGTATCCATGCTCCATGCGTGTACATGCAAAGACAGAAGGAACAAGCCAGCAGACAAGCAAAGGAAGAAACAAGGGAAAAAGAGAGAGCATACCAAGAACACACTAATAAAGAGAGCCAAACAGGGGCACACAAAGCATGCTAAGCATATAAAGGGGGGCAAACAACCATGTTATCAAACAAAAGGAGGGTGTCCTATAAGGACAAATGTAGGTTTGGATCGAGAGTCCATAGTTCCATTGGATTGGAGTATAGATGACATATAGACTCATACATGAACAAGTAGGCAAACGTGCAAAGATGTAAAAGAAGCAAAGAAAGCCAAATGGGTGGCACAATGCAAGCAAGGCAAGCATATCAACATCGCATGGAGTGAAGAAAGGTGTGTATCAAGCGCACCAACACCACAGAGGTCTATCTCACAAGTGGTTACATCCAAACAAGCCCTAGGAGGGACGAATACAACCACACAAGCAAGTGACCTCTAAGGACCGACAAGCACAAGCCCACAAAGGGCACAAAGCATGGCAAAGCCTAGATCTAGAGAGGCAAACATTGACACAAAGCATAGAAGCAAGCAAACAAACATAGACATGCATAAAGGAAACGATCCAAACCCTTTGACATAGGCCTAGGTGTGCGTATGTAGGCCTAGACCACAATATCTAGATCTACACCCCACCAATAAGGGCCAAAACTCAAGAAAGAGAAATATCAAGGGACAAAAGGGCTATAGAAGCACATGGCATAGCAACCAACATAGATCTAAGCACACAAGCATGGCATGGAGCACATAAGCACATAGATCTAAGCATAGGGACGTAGATCTAAGCATAAACAAGGCAAAGAACACATAGGCATGTAGATCTAAGCATAAACATGGCAAGGGGCCTAAAATCATGTGGATCTAAGCACAAACATTAAATTTAGACATTCTAGCCCAAGAAAAAGCATGGAAATGGCATAAGTAAGGAAACATGCTAAGAAAAAGCATAAAGACATGCTAGGAAAAGCAATAAAACATATTATTGAACAAGAAAATGTTATAAAAGGAAAAAGGGTGTGGAGCTAAAAAAAGCTACATCCACACCCCTAAACCTTAAATCCAAGGTATGCAACCAAGGAGAGGAAGATTGGATGCCAGAACACTACCTTGAAATTATGGTGAAAAATGACCTTTCGGCTTCCGGCGCACCTTGTAGGGTTACCAGCCACCATTGGCGGCCTTACAAGGACCGCAGGCCACCTTGCTGACATTAGTTGTTTTGGCTTTTTCTTAGTCTAGCTTCTGATGCATATTTGAAAGTCTTTTCGGACTTGGATTGAGATGATCTTGGTATCCCTGGAAAGCTCTAGATGTCTAATTTCCATAAAACTAAAGAAATTGAAAATCTAATGGTTGGATCAAATGTTATGACCTTGGGAAGCATGCTGATGCGCTTTGCACAGTTTTCTGGATATCTCAACTGTTTTAACTCCGATTTTGACCCATGAATAGTCCTTGGAAAGGGAATTTGATAATATTCGTAATGGCGCTAGTCCTAACCCTTTCTGAAGGTCGAATCAAAATTAGGATTTCTGGTGTCCTTGGGAGTCAACCTTGGGTCAAACTTGGTTAAAGTTGACGAAAATCACCAAGTAGCTTGAGTTTGATGTAGAAACATAAAAAATGTTATTTTGGGATGATTTTGATCGAATTTGAATTTCGGTCAACCTAAGGTTGACCAAGGGCATTTTGGTCAATTTGACCTGAAATGGCACTTCAAGTGCTCCAATGCCCAAACGGGTTATGCCACGTCAGTTTAGATGTTTCCGCGATCCTGCGGAGAAAAGATTATATTTTTTGGAATTTTTGGAGTCTGGTACCAAATCGAGGGCGGACAAAATATGGTGTCTATAACTGTCCCTTCTTTATCTAACATCTCGAGTGCAATGAGAGATGTCAGATAAAGAACGATGCAACGGGCAAACCTGGCGGCCTTATAAAGTGCGCCGGGCTGCCCAGGCCGTGCAAGGCCTATAATTGGGCCTCAAAGCTCCATTTTTACCATTTTGACTTCATTTCTCTGAAGTCTCACTTCTAAAAATTTCTCTAGAGCAAGTCGTGGTCTAGCAGAAAAACTACATAGACATGAAAAACTATGCATGATAAACGGAAATTTTGAGAGATTGAAAACATGATGACGATCCAAATTTGAAATAGGAGTAGTTTTGAAAACGTAGGATTAGACGACCACTACCGAATTTGAATCCTGCTAAGATTAGACGACCATTGCCGAATTTGAACCTTGAAACGATGGATAGGATTAGATGACCATTGCTGAATTTGAATCTTGCTGAGATTAGACGATCATTGCTGAATTTGAACCTCGAAATGACGGATAGGATTAGAAGACCACCCGCCGAATTTGAATCCTGTTGAGATTAGATGACCACTGCTGAATTTGAATCCTGCAGAGATTAGACGACCACTGCCAAATTTGAACGTTAAAATGATGGATAGGATTAGACGACTACTATCGAATTTGAATCCAGCTGAGATTAGACGACCACTACTGAATTTGAACCTCAAAATGATGGATAGGATTAGACAACCATTGCCAAATTTGAATCCTGCTAAGATTAGACGACCACTACTGAATTTGAACCTCAAAATGACGGATAGGATTAGACGACTACTGCTAAACTTGGATCCTGTTGAGATTAGATGACCACTGCCGAATTTGAACCTTGAAATGATAAATAGGATTAGATGACCACTACTGAATTTGAATCCTATTGAGATTAGACGACCACTACTGAATTTGAATCCCAAGAGAGAGGTATTTTGAAAATTTTGACACTTTTAAGGCAAAAGAGATAGGATTAAATGTTCATTGCCAAATTTGGATCCTAAGAGAGGTATTTTGAAAATTTTGACACTTTTGAGGCAAAAGAGATAGGACTAAACGATCACTGCCGAATTTGAATCCCAAGAGAGAGGTATTTTGAAAATTTTGACACTTTTGAGGCAAAAAAGATAGGATTAAATGGTCACTACTGAATTTGAATCCCAAGAGAGAGGTATTTTGAAAATTTTGATACTTTTGAGGCAAAAGAGATAGAATTAAATGGTCACTGCTGAATTTGAATCCCAAGAGAGAGGTATTTTGAAAATTTTGACACTTCTGAGAAAACATGACATTTTGGTATGAACATGCACAATATGTGTTAGGTAGTAGGGTTAGACATACTTACCTATTTATTCACATTTCCATATGTTTTGGGCTTACTAATCAATCTTGAATTTGCTTCCGCAGGTTATGTCTCGACGGGCGAGATCTGGCGGAGATCGTGGGAAGGCACCTGCCATTGTTCCATCTTGAGCTAACTTGTTTAGTAGTGACAACGATATTGTTTTGGCTAGAGTACAGGTTGCGCGGACCCTTTAGAGGCGCTTTGATTGAGGTGGTGATGACCTTGCGCCCCCTAGGGGCATACATATAGCACATCGCACAAGGAGTCGATGTTCGATGGAGATAGCTAGTGCCTCGTCTCAGTCCTGCACTAGTTCAGGAGGCGATTCTTCACAGTTTTCTCAGATCGAGGAAGGAGGAGGCCCAAAGGGTGAGGAGTTAGATAATGAGCTCATGTTTGACATAGATGCTGACGTAAAGGCCGATGGCAGGGCCAGGCCAGGTCCAGGCACTCTAAGGTGCCATAGTTGTAGACTGAGGTTTCCACCTTGATTTTGAGCATGGGCCGCTAACAAGATTCGTGGCCAGGGAGCCTGGTCTTCATTCCTTCTTTGCTTATTTGACTCTAGGATGGATATGCGTTATCGTGGCTTTTTGATTGAGCATGGCTTTGAGGAGTTCCTGAGGATCCTCCCTATTCCATGAGGCATACGATATTGAAGACTTTGGTATAGCGATTCCACACAGAGACTAGCACCTTTCATCTAAGCTGTGGCAAGCATGCAGTCCTTCCCCTCGACTAGATAGCCATTTTGGGCCTTAGATTTGGTGGGTATCCGGTCTTGATCAAGTTTGTGGATTTTGAAGTCATGAGTGAGCTCTTGGGCATTTGCTATCCCCTTACCTGGGTGACAAGACAGTACTTTGGACCTACCGACAAGACTCAGATGCGTATGGAGTGGCTGTGGGTGAGCATACCCTAGGAGGCGAAGCCAGATGACATTGCTCTCAGGTTTTTCTTCTTCTATTTCATCGGTAGCTGCTTGTTTGGCAACAACCTGTCGGTACTGACTTGCAGGCTACTGGGAGTTGTGAGAGTAGTGTCAGATATAGGGGCCTATGATTGAGGGTCCTTTTCTTATGGATACTTCATCACTTTCCTGAGGCAAGCTTCGTGATAGGGCTTCAGGAGCCTCGAGGGTTGTTGGTAGATTTTGACATGGTAGGCATATGAGTATATCCTGGCCCTGCGTCCATAGTATTCCGGCCTTTCTTCAGAGATATATTTTAGGGCATATGCCTAGTCCTTTTGCACGATCACCAGAGTTGTTTTGACACAGCCGTCCACTGTCGACGCTATGTTGGATTGTGTCACCTGAGGTGAGATACTCAACAACCCCTTAGATGGGCGGTTGTTGGCTAGGTGTGAGGTCACCCTTATTATGGCTAAGTCGCGTATGCGGCACTGGTTCTGGGCTTTATCGAGCTGGGAGTTCTTACTTGAGAGGACCTACCATGAGGTTATGCCGGCTTTCAGAGTGCTTAGGGACCCACCTTATGAGCTTTCTTGTTCCACGATGATTTTGGATGACCCTGACTATGGGATAGTCTCCTTTGAGGGCTTTGTCACGGAGGACGCTGATTACGTCACTTGGTTTCTACAGTCCTCGGCCGGACCTATTATGGATGATTGCCCGGTGAGTGGTGGTAGAGTGCTTGGTGGTATAACATGCGCTTGTCGGGCTTTAGAGGCCTACTTGAGGTTACATGTAAATACCCTACGGGCTAGGGTGAGAGAGCTTGAGGGCATGGCCGCTGTCAGGGAGGGATATGCGTAGGAGGAGATTGCCAGGTTGCTAGCTTGAGAGAGGGACCAATGGCAGAGAGGGAGGCCCATGTTGTTGCCATAAAGAGAGAGAGAGAGAGAGAGAGGTCAGCTCTAGGTTGAGATAGGCTTGCTTCGTGGGTACATCGACTTTTTGATTGGCGAGATGCGGGGGCAGAGGATGCCTGTATCTCCTATGCCTTATATTCTTGGCAGAGACCCTCATATTCGATGACATAAGCAGAGTATATGCCTGCTCTTCTAAGACCAGCTGGTAGTATGATATATGTGCCTTTAAATGATTGGGCATAAGGCCTTGTACCAAATCAGGCACCATTTTAGGCTCCAAAATATGCCCTAGGCTCTTTGGCGGATCGAGCTGGTTCTTCTACAGGTCCTACTGCGTGTGATGATGCCGATGATGGCAGCGCTGGGCGCTTTGCTTATGACGCCATTAGAGATGATGATTCCCCTTAGGCTAGCCATGTATTGTTGTACCATGATGATGTAGCCCCTACGTGGGAATGTTTCATTTTTTGTACTTTGTAGACATTCTTGTATTTTGTAGACATTGCCCCTTGGTGGGCCATATATGTGTATTATTTTGGCTTATAGTGGGCCCTGATGTATGATATTGCCTCTCGGTAGGCTTCTAGACTGTCTTTTTATATTGCCCCATAATGGGCCCTGATGTATGATATCGCCTCTCGGTAGGCTCCTCCTATATGCATGGATATTGCCTGTTGGTAGGCCTTACATGTATGTTAATATTGCTTCTTGGTAGGCTCTTGATGTGTGTATGGACATTGCCACTTGGTAGGCCTTACATGTATGATTCTAGATTTTGCCTGTTGGTAGGCCTTTGATGTCTACATGAACACTGCCTCTTGGTAGGCCTTACATGTATGTTTCTAGATATCGCCCGTTGGTAGGCACAAATGCATGATTCTTGATATCGCCTCTTGGTAGATTCTTAATGTGTGTATGGACATTGCCTCTCAATAGGCCTTACATGTATGATTCTAGATTTTGCCTATTGGTAGGCTCTTGATGTGTGTATGAACACTGCCTCTTGGTAGGTCTTACATGTATGTTTCTAGATATCGCCTGTTGGTAGGCTCAAATGCATGATTCTTGATATCGCCTCTTGGTAGGCTTTTGATCTGTGTATGGACATTGCCTCTTAGTAGGCTTTACATGTATGATTCTAGATTATGCCTGTTGGTAGGCTCCTAATGTGTGTATGAACATTGCCTCTTGGTAGGTCTTGCATGTATGTTTTTAGATTTCGCTTGTTGGTAGGCTCTTGATGTGTATATGAACACTGCCTCTTGGTAGGCCTTACATGTAAGTTTTCCAGTAGCACTATAGCATTTAGGAGTTAGTTGCATCACTGTGGTCACTTCGCATCGCACCATATTAGTTGCACCATTGTGGTCACTTCGCATCGCACCATATTTTCACGGGTTTACCAATAGAATTTGATGTTGATTTTGGAGGCAGAATGCATTGATTGTCTCGGTTATCGACTGAATTGACCGATGCTTTGAGAAAAGTTCCCTTGAGGAATTAATCATTGCGATCTTCATACCATGGTGTATGGACTGCTATTAGTGATTGGGAATGGCCTTAGCACTGTCCCATTACATGTCTTGATGACGAGGGCTGAACCGACCCCTGAATTGGGTGAAACGGGTTGGTTTTGAAAATGAGGTTCAAGATATTCTGAGATGCCGAACGAGATGCGCAAATATAAACTGCCCCTTTGTAGGCTTTGTGTGGTCTCGGTTGTGTGGAAAAAAAATCTTTTAAAGGATAAGTTTGTTGTTGAACCTTCCGTGCACCACTGTTAGTGCAAAAACTAAGGGAATCTTCACTCTGGAGCTATCCAAAACCCTCTATCCTTTGGATTTAAGCTCAGAATAGGTGTGGGTTTGTGTCGGGGGCTTGAAAAACCCTGGCACGGGTCTTGAGGGGTGACAGCCATACAAGGTGCGCTAGCCTCAAGAAGTGTTCATGAAGGCTGGGCACATCCCTAAGCCTTCCAAATTTTGGTCTGCGACTTCTGGGGTCTTCTCCTACCCTTTTTCTTTAGTGAAAACTCCTAGGAACACCATTTTTCTTCGCTTTTCTGCACGGATCTGCATCAGAACACGGAATTCTTTTAGATCTGAGCATGGATGTTCTTGGGCTCAAGACTTATGATACTGCGGTGGAGCTTAAGCGGAAGACTTTTAATGAGAGGGAGCTCAAGAGATGGTGGACTTCATTCTCTTCCTAAGATCGGGCTTATATCCAGCAGTTCCTCGGAGATGCCACTTCACTCTTTCGCACTTCTTTGGATTGGCACTTACTGGAGGCCATAGTTACTTGTTAGGATCCCACTTTGAGGTGCATCACCATTGGGGATGTGGACCTAGTCCTTACTTTGGAGGAGTATGATCGCTTTATTTCTCTCCCAACCCCCACGAGTCGGGTTTACTAACCATTGACTCGATCTCACTTTTGCAAGCGGTTGGCAGAGCTTTTAGGCCTGAAGACACTTGTTATGGATGTTCTAACCCAATATGGGAGCGGTTTGGGAGGTAGCATCCCTTTCGATTTCCTGCTTTGTCGGTTTGGTAAAGCTGAGTGTCCTATTGCTTACTGAGGAGACTTTGTGGATTTAGAGGAGCATTGGACCTTCTATCGGCGCTAGGCCTTCTTTGGCTTAGTGCTATTCCCTTCTTAGTCAGGTTCTATCAGCTTTGCAGTTCTACCCCTGGTGAGTACTTTGCCTCTTAACACTTCTTTTATTCCCTTTCTCCTCTCTAAGACTATTCGGTCTCTTTCTCTATGTAGCAAGACGGGTAGTGGTAGGCTTGGTTGTTGTGTGCATCTGCTTCAATTATGGTTTTGTATTCATCTGAGTGTGATATCTAGGGCACAGCCTGCTGGGTTCTTGAGGAAGAATAGAATTAAGATCATTATGGCCCTTGATCTTCCTTTTACTAGGGATACCTCTGGTGGTTGCGGTATTTGTTTGGCTTGGGTCCCACTAACTAGACATAGAGAGTCAAGTGGGGAGTTGCTAGGTGGTAAGATTGGACCCATTGTGTTGGTTTGCTTGGCCTCCCTTTGGTGAACATTTGGGGTTGTAAATGGTACTTTCCAGGTATGGTCTTAAGGTAGCTCAGGGGTAATCAGTATGTCCCTCGACTTAGTTATCTTTCTGTCATCACTTGTGATTATGGGCTCTAAGATATTGACACAGTCAGAATAGATTGAGCTTTTGGTTTTTGATAGGAGCGTAGGTCGGCTATCGACTATCCTACTTGTCCTAGGTACGATTATGAGTGGTCCACTGTGGAGTTTAGAGAGTGGAGGGCCAGTAGGGACCCATGCTTCATTGTTGATTTATCGGTTCCAGATCCTCTTGATCCCCACTTTCCAGCTGATATATTGAGGGATTATACACTGGAATTTAAGGTCAGAGTTGAGAGTACTCTTAGAGACCTGAGAGAGTGCCTGAGAGAGGCTACCAGGGACAAAGATTGCTGCAGGAAGCTTCTTAACACCACAGTGGAGGATTATGATGAGATGAGGAGAGCCTAAGGCTGAGCTCACCACCCTTAGGGCAAAGCTTAAGCAAAGGAGTCTGGCTCCTTTAGCCACAGAGGCGAAGTGTATTCAGCTGAGATCCCAAGTTACTAGCTTAGAGGCTAGGTCCTTCATCCATTCCACTTTGAGCTTAGAGTATGGGCCGGCTGATGAGCCTAGTAAGCCATAGTTGGCTTTTCATCACCTTCAGACTGAGGTAGCTGAGAATGGGGAGGCATTGAGAGTTGATATTGTAGAGGTTGTCACCTTGTAGGCTTTGCTTGATATAGAGAGGCAGGGTTGCACCTTAAGTCCCTGTATGGAGAGAGAGTTGGTTCGCCTTCAACATTCACATGGCCGACTTAGGGAGATTACCAAAGACCTAGGCTTTGATGCAGTAGGGTTGCTTCGTACCCATTCCTTGGATGACCCGATTCTTCTCACCAGCTTTGGGAGGCTATGCATGGCGGTATCAGACCATTTAGGCCACGTTTGACTTGCTGAAGTCTTTTCTGTTTCTTTTCATTTCTGCACATGAGCTATGTAGTTAGTATTCCACCATGTATGGAAAGGTCTGTCGTAAATTGCTAGGCAATTGCGTACGGCCTTCCACTTTTCGGTTCCTAAAGCATAGTTTAGTTTGTAAGGCATGCTTAAAAACGAAAAACCGATGGAAACAGAGATATTTTGCGTATATTGATTCTCAGGGGATATTTATATCTATGAGATTTGTGTCTTGGATGCATAATAATGAATGCATGAAAGGATTAGAAAGGAACAAAACAGGCATATTTAATGAATATGTGCGCAAATACTTTGAAAATGCAAGATTATACAAATGAAATGGTAAATGTAAGTCTTTGCATATCAATATCTCTGGCTCCAAAGGATACATCCTATTCTAGATGAATATTTTCCTTTCCCATTGGGGTTCATCTTCCATTGGCATGGGCCATAAAATCTCTAAAAAAAACCACAGCGAGCCATGTGTGTTGCAAACATAGAGTAACCCGAGAGGGTGCATGTTTCTTCTCTTGATCTTGATCATAAACCTAAGCGGATTCAACTGACTGATTTTTCTTTTAAAATGTGACTAGGCCAAGGTGGCTACTTACATACCTCGACCAAGAAGGATTAGGTCATCACATAGTTCAATTGACATTTTTGATGGCCTTAATTTTTGCCTAGACCACCCTTTTAGTTTTTTAATCTAGCAGGCTCTCTCATGCTCTTTATTTTGCTCTCCTTTTGCATAGACTACCCTTTTGTGTTTTCAATCTACCTTTTCATATATATATATATATATATATATATATTTTTTGTATTTTCTTTGCTCTGTTTGTTTGTTTACATCTGAATGTAGAAAAAGTGGTTGCACTTGGAAGCTCCCTCATGTAAAGTACTGTAAGACAGCATCAGAATTGGTGGGCATATTGAAGTCATTCCCATCCATGTTGGCTAGGATTAAGGCTCCTTCGGAGAAGGCCTTCTTCACCACGTATGGGCCCTCGTAGGACGGGGAAAACTTTCCTTTGTGATCAAGCATGGCCTGGTTGCACTTTTTCAAGACTAGGTCGCCTTCTTCAAAGACTCTGGGTCTAACTTACTTGTTGAAAACTCGCTCGACGCGGCGTTGGTACAACTGTCCATGGTGCATTGCGGTCATGTGCTTCTTATCTATCATGTTCAATTGCTCGTAACAGGAACGAGCCCATTCAACTTTTGACAGCTTTGTCTATGATAAGATTCTAAGAGATGGGATCTATACCTCTGCGGGGAGGACGGCTTCCATGCCGTAGACCAAGGAATACAGGGTTGCACTTGTTGAAGTATGAACAAAAGTGCGGTAGGTACGCAAGGCGAATGGCAAAAACTTCTTTATGTTCATGTTGGCGGCTTCTATTGCACCATTCATCTGAGGACGGTAGGGAATCGAATTCTGGTGTTCGATCTTGAACTAATGGCAAAGTTGCTCGACCATTTTCCCATTTAGATTTTTTCCGTTATCTGTAATGAGTTCTCCTGGTACGCTGTAGCGGCAAATGATGTTTTGTTTTAAGAATTGGGCCACTACAGCTTAGGTGACACTTTTGTAGGAAGTGGCTTCCACCCACTTGGTGAAGCAATTGATGGCCACCAAGATATATTCATGCCCATTGGAGGTTTTCGGAATCACGAGTCTGATGACGTCCATTCCCCAGGCTGAAAAAGGCCATGGCATTGCTAGAGAGTGCATAGGCTGAGGAGGAGCATTCTTTCTATTCTGATAGATTTGGCAACGGTGGTGCATCCTTACATGCTTGATGCAGTCACTTTCCATGGTGAGCCAATAGTACCCAACTCTCATGATTTTTCAAGCCAATAAGGGTCCACTAGCATGGGTTCTGAGCAAGCCTTCATACATCTCTTCCATCAAATGGTTAGCCCGGGGGGCATTTATGCATCGAAGCAAAGTTGTATCATAGTTCCTCTTATACAAGACGTCCCCACTTAAGAAGAATTAGCATGCCATGTGCCTGATAAATTTCATCTCACTATCCGTGGCTCCAGGCGGCTATTCATCATTCTTGATATAAGCCTTGATATTGTGGTACCATGGCTTCCCATTGACTTTAGCTTCGATGTTCATGCATTCTTCAATATTCATGCAATAGGCTGGCATGCCGTGGACCTCTATGTGTAATTGTCGCATATCATCTCCTTCTGCCAATTTGACCATGCTAGCTAGGGTTGCTTAAGCATCTGCGAACTAATTGTGTGCTCTGAGCAAGTAAGCAAAGGTAATGTATCAGAACTTTGGGATTAAACGGCTTATGCACTTCTGATACGAAATCAACTTGGTGTCTCGAGCTTGCCACATTCCCTCTCTTTGGGAGATGATCAATAAGGAATCTGCAAAGACGCTTAGATCGTTCGTGTCAAACTTTAAGGCAACTTGCAGGCCTACTATGCATGCCTCGTACTCTGTGACATTGTTGGTGCAATCAAAATTTAGCTTGATTGAAACAGGGATTTATTAGCCCTTCGGGGATACTAGAACTGCTCCCACTCCATTTCCAGTGTTATTGGCAGCTCCATCAAAATAAAGCTTCCAACGCCATGGTTCTACATTGCTTGGTTCTGGCTGTATTGCCAAAACATCCTTACTTGGGAAGAGAGATTTTGAAAATTCAGGATTGTTCAATTGTCCTTTCTCCAACCAAAATGACCAAAGTGCCCTTAGTCAACCCAGCCCTTGGTTGACCAAAGGTCAAACAATGTCAAAATCATCGTAAAACAACATTTTTCATGGTTTTATATCAAACCCAAGCTCCTAGGAGATTTTTAGCAACCTTGACCAAGTTTGACCCGAAGTTGACTCTTGGTGGGCCCCAGAAACCCTAATTTTGACCTAGTAGTCATAATGAGTTGAAACCAATGCCATTGGAAAGATAATCAAATTCTCATTCCAAGGACTATTCATGGGTCAAAATCGGAGTTAAAACAGTTAAGATATTGAGAAAACCGTGAAAAGCGCATTAGCACACTTCTTGAGGTCATAAATTTTTATCCAACCATTGGAATTTTAATTTATTTAGTGTTCTGAAAACTAAACATCCAGAGCTTTCCAAGAATGCCAAGATCACCTCAAACGGAGTTCGAAAAGACCTCTAAATTCGCAACCAAATTTGGAACCAAAAAGTACAATAGGACGAATTTGCCAATGTCAAGATGACATCAGCCCGGCGCACCTTGTTGGGCCCCGGGGCCTAGCCGGTGCACCTACAAGGTGTGCTGTGCCTTGGAAAGCATGCCAAGGGCTATAAATAGGCCCTGGCACCCCAGATTGGACCAGAACTAAAAAATTGGGTTTTTGGGAGCTTTTTGGGCATTTTTCCTCTCTTCCCAACACATTTCTCTACCAAAAACACACAAAAAATAAATCAAAGTTTCTTGATTCTTCTCTCTTCACTAAAAACACAAGGTAGTGTTCATACCCTCCATCTTCCACTCCTTGGTTCCATACCTTGGATTTGAGGTTTAAGGGGTATGGTTGTAGCTTTTTGGCTACTATCCATACCCCCTTTTTCTTTAAAGCTTCATCAAGCTTTTTATCCTTTCTTTTTGTTTGAATAACATGATTTATTGCTTTATTTAGCATGTTTCTTGCTTTATTTGTGCTTCTAGCTTAAATCTCCTTGCTTTTTATGTCTTATGCCATGTTTTATGCTTAGGTCTACATCCTTACATGCTTATATGTTTAGATCTACATGTTTTCATGCTTTATGCCATGCTTTCTATGCTTAGATCTTTTCTTTCCTATATATATATATATATATATATATTTTTTATGTTAGATCCACATGCTTCCATGTCTCATACCATGTGTTCTCCCGTGCTTTTATGCTTACATCCACATGCTTAGATGTACATTCACATGCCCACATGCATATTTCCATGCTTATACGTGTAGATCAGTATGTTTACATGCTTAGATCGATGTTCTCTAAAAGCTTTATGCCATCATCTATGTGCTTGTGCACTCCATGCCATGTTCATGTGCTTAGATCTAGGCTATGTTTGTCATGCCATGTGCTATTGTAGCCCTTTTGTCGCTTTTGTCTCTATTTCTTATGCTTTGCCTTATTGGTTCTAACCCGATCTAGACCCTATGGTCTTTGTTATCGTCTATACACCAAGGCCCACATCAAAGGGTTTGGATCACCCCTATTTGCATGTCTATGTTTTTTTGCTTCTATGCTTTATCTTCCATGTTAGCCACTCTAGTTCTAGGCTTTGCCACGCTTGACGCCCTTAGCGGGTTTGTGGTTGTGTGATTACATCCGATGCCCGTGAGGCCTTGTTTGGATGTAACCATTTGGGATACATTGTCATGATGCCGGTTGCTTCGTGCATACCTTCCCCCTTTTCCGCTCTGTGCGATGATATGCTTGCCATGCTTGTTTGTACCACCCGTTGGCTTTCTATGCATCTTTACACGCTTGCTCACATGTCCTTGCATGAGTCTTGCTTGCTAGTGTGTCATCCATGCTTTAACACAATGGAGTTATGGGCAGTTGATCCAAACCTACATTTGTCCCTCATGGACACCACCTTTTGTTTGCCTTTTGCTTGTTTGTCTTCCTTCTTGTTGGCTCTCTTGCTTGTTTGCCTTCTCATTTGTTTGTTTGCTTTCTTGTTCCTTGGCTTGTCATGTCTATCATGCTTATCAGCTTTATGTCTCTTTCATATGCTCTTTGCATTGCTTGTTTGCTGGTCTTTTGTCTTTGCCTTTGCATGTACACATATAGAGCAAGGACGCATGGAGCTAGGGCATGGTCTCCCAGGTGCAAGCAAAAAGGGTGAGGATGCGAGCATGTGGATATAAGCCAAGCGGCTGTGTTCAGTAGGTTTAGAGGTCTAGCCTTTCCCATTTGGTTATGTACTCTTTTAAACCCCCTTCCTTCCTCCCTCCTTTCTCTCTTAGATGGGTTGTATTAGGTATATCATGCCATGTACCATCCATCCTCATCTCTAGAGTATGCGACCCCTGTTTACTTTCCTGCACCTATATTTTGGGCCATGCTCTAGGGATGTAGGCATTTACTTTCCTGCACTATGTGTTAGCATTGTGCATGATGTATGTATATATATACCTGCTCGCCCCTTCCGGTATGATTGTTACAGTCCATGTCACTTAAGGCGAAGCGATGCCTAATTTCTACCACGAAAGTAAGGTGACATGTCGCCAGATTTTCGCCATGGAAATCTGGTACTTTGCCCAAATGCCTTAGGAAAGCATAGATTGGGACCACACCCACTCAAAAGCCAAACCTCAAAGCCTCTATGCATGCAAAGCCCCGAAAGCCAATGCCAAAATCATATTTTTACTGTCAATCTCTGAAAATTAAGGTTTTATCAAAACGAAGGACCGTCCTTGGACAAGCGTTGTAGGGTGCCTAACAGCTTCCCTACACGTAACCAAACTTCTAGACTCAAGAATCAAGATTTTTTTGCCATCCACATTAGATTAGGAGAAATGCCCTTTTTCTTAGCCTAGGATTGGTAATAAAATCAATTAGAAATAGGTGACCAATCACACCTTAGAAAAACCTACTGATTGGTGGCAACTTGCCTTACCTTTGGTAATTCCCTTAAAATTTGGCCAAGATTCCTGCCACACCTCCAAAGGTAGACAAATACCCTCCTCCTCCTCCAATGGGCTGCGCGCGCACGGGAGCGTCGCCATGGCAAGTGGTCAAACGTAGGCCCTGACGGTTCTCCGTTTTGGGCTGAGCATCGATAGACTGGCAACTTCACCAGGGGTCGATGAGAGTTTAGCCTTTCTTTTGATGAAACCATAATCTTTGGACATTGGCTTTCAAAAACATAGAAATTGGCGTTGGCCTCCAAGGCTTTCCTTTTGGAAAAGGCTTCTACTATATCCTAGTAGACTATCTTCAAAAAGAGCAAAACTATTTTCCAACAAAGGGTGTGAGGTATTTTCATGGGGCTTTACAGCTTTTCTCACATGCTTTACCACTTTCCTCACATGCTTTACAGCTTTCCTTCACATGCAAACATAGGCTAGCAAAACTTAATTTCTGCTACATCTTTATTTGCTTTCATATATATATATATATATATATATATATAAATATATATTTGTTGTGTTTGAAAAAGCCTTTCCCCTTCATTAAGGATTGCATGACATCTACACCCTTTTTAAGCCAAACCCGTGCTCTGCACTGCTGGCATAGTCACATCTCTTTAGGGATTTTATCACCCTATCTTCAGATGTCCAGACACAAACATCGGCAGTGTTACCTATAGTTAGATCTGGGGCTGACTTTGTAGGCACTTCTGGGTCCATGGGTGGACAGGAGTAGCTGAAAAGGCCCCCTCGATCCTTCCTGCCTCACAACTTCCATGAAGGGAGGGGTATGGTGATTGAGTCCCCCTAGGATAGGAACAACCTACCAATTAAGCCTTTGCAAACAGTTGGCCTAGTTATGTCAAACTTGTGAGGACTAGATCAAGCCCAGAGCCCATGAGGACTAGGTAAAGCCCAAAGAGTGAACATCCAAGCCTAGGAAAGGATACCCTTATAGGACTAGAGGTCAGGGGAAAATGTCTTGTAACAGGTGTGCCCTTTTTGCTTGCGCTAAAGAAATTGTGCTATATTCCAGGTTCTTTCTATACTGCTTGCACAACATCCATGATTAAATCCCTAAGAAAAGCAACCTCGTTGCTTGTATATGCTAGATCATACCCTATCCCTAAGGATTTATAACCCTATAAGGGCACTCATGCATACACTAAATGGTTCTGTCACCTAATTGTGCAAAGATAAAATCTGTGGCAAGTAACCGAAACTCCCCAGGAGGAAATGCAGCCAAAAAATTGTCAAGAATCCCAAGACATCATGAGTTCAAGAATTCTCCCAAGAGAGATCCAAATCAAAAAAGAGATCCAAACCGCCAAGAGATCCAAACTGCCAAGAGATCCAAATCGCCAAGATGTCAAGAGTCCAAGGGTTCCCTTAAGAGATCTAAAGGTTCAAGAGATCCATGTTGTCCAAGTTACCAAGAGATCCAAGTGTCCAAGAGCTTCCTTGAGAAGTCCACATTGTCAGAAGTCGAGCTTTTCCTTGTAATTGCATTGTAAAAGGCCCACTGTTGGAGTCGATGAACCCTGCATTGTAAAAGCAAATCTTGTACAAGCATGTAATCAAAAGAGGGGTCCTTCCCGCATTGTTGAGCATGTCATGAAAGTTTCGGTTACTTGCCAACCCTGTGCATTAATCATGCATCATAGTAGAAACTCACCATGATAAATACCCGACCAAGGGTGCAAAGCCAAATTTTTCAGAAAATGGTAGGTGCAAGTTAAGTAGCAAGGGCATAAACTAACTTGATTTTGGTGTTGTGTTTCCACATTGTCAAATGTACCCCATTTCTTTCATGTCCCATTCATTCTAAGGATCAAAAGACTGCTAAAAGGAAACAGTCTAAACTACCACCACGCTGTGATCCCATCGTGACTAGGTCTTGCACAAGAGAGATGTTTACTAGTGGTACTTTTCCCCATGAGGAAAATGCACAGGAAATTGGTCTTCTAAAGGAGCAAATGTCAGAATTGATGCGCATGGTGCAATAGCTAGTTATAGGAGGAAGACAAAACTCCTCTGGTCATAGTCAGGGAGGTCCCCAAACCGAGAATGAAAATCAGCCCCCACTAGAATAGGATCAAGGCCACCATATACCGCCCCAGGGCGGCGACCAAGCGACAGATCCTTCTAAGGATAAGAATCCTGAATCTGGGATTGGCCAAGTCAAGAGTCAAATGGAAATTCTAGCTGAAAAGCTTCGAATCATAGAGGGCTTCAGCGCTCATGGAAGCGTTGATCTAAATAGTCTGACCAACTTCCCTCAGGTCATTATGCCTCCCAAGTTTAAGGCACCAGAGTTCGCCAAGTATGATGGTACTAGAGACCCTTGCGCGCATTTACACATGTTCTGTAAAAAGATGGCTCCTTATGGGGATAATCACCCTTTGCTTTGCCAGATTTTCCCTGATAGTTTGACTGGCCCTGTGGCCACATGGTATGTGAGACTGGAAAAGACCTCCAACTAGAGGGAGATGGCCAATTCCTTTCTGGAATATTACCGGTTCAACATCGAGATAGCTTCTGATGGCATAGTTCTTATGAGGACAAAAAAGAAGAATGGGGAATCTTTCCAAGAGTATGCCTAGAGGTGGCGTGAGCTAGCCGCACAAGTGCAACCACCTATGATGGAAGATGAGATGATTAAGTGGTTCATTGATAACCTTAAGCCTCCTTACTATGAGAAGATGATTAGTGCCCAAGTCACTTGTTTTGCTAGCCTGATTACTATTGGGAAGCGTGTTGATGAGGGTATTAAGACCAAGAGATCATTGACCTGACTATCCTCTATTCTCTGATGGAACAACAACTGAAGGGAAGTGACACTAAGGTCGAAGAAGGAGATGTCCATATGGTGGCTGAAGATAGGGGTACAATTGGCTAAGTCTTTACCCGTCCGAAAGGCCAAAGGAAATTCACATCTTATGGGGAATCTAGGGAAGAAGCTGAAGAAGTCCCACCACTTCCCCATGCCGGTTACCAAGTTGTACTCCTCTCTTTTAAATGACGCTTAATCGCTCCAGTCTTCCCTAAGCCAGTCACCAATCGTCCAGAAGGTTGTGACCCTTCAAAGACTTGTAAGTTTCACTATGATGCTCTAGGGCATTCAACAGAAGAATGTCGCCTATTAAGGCATAAGATCCAAAGCTTGATTGATAGCAGTGCCTTAGTATTCGAGGGTGCTACGCAGTCCAAAGTTGCCACTACCATGACCTTTGATGCTCAGGGTGGGGAAGTGAATGTAATAATAAGAGAGGAGGATGATCGTCCTGATCTAGAAGATTTGCATGGGTACTTGGATAACCTTTTTATGGCTCTAGTGGATCTAGGATACATACACCCAAAGGAATTGAAAGAGCAAGGAAGTATGGGTGAGACTTGTAAATACCATTCAAGAGCATGGGGACACTCCTTAGGAGATTGTGATGAGTTCAACAAGGAGGTCCAAAGCCTAATTGACCAAGGAATTATTCGGTGGGGAAAATCAGAAGAAGTTGAGTGTTGTATGGCCTCTAACGAGTAGCTCACACTTGCCGGGTTGAGTGCAAGAATTGAGTATTTGGAAAATCAGCAGGATAGACTTCTTCACCTTATGCATTGGTTGATTAACCTTCGCATTGACACCTCAATGAGTGACCTGACCTGTGGAGTCAATGTTATGGATGTCCTAGCACATATAGGACATGTCAATGAAAGATCATATGTTGAAAAGAGATCTGAGGGATCTCGAGGGCAAAAGAGTCATGTGGCTCCCATAATCCGAACTCCTCAAGGAATAAGCCAACCAAGGCAAAGCCAATCCAAGCAAAATGATGTCACTCCTGAGGCAAATGGTACCATCCCGACAAGTCCAAGAGGCACTGGAAAAGTTTCCTCCCCTTCCTATGTCGATTTCGTAATTATATCATATATTGTTGAAAGAACGCCTAGTGGCCCCAATTTTGCCGAGACATATAATCGATTGCCCTCCAGGTGAGTCTGGTCCATTCAAGACATATGAGCACCATTTTGGTAGCTCGAGACATAGCCTAGAAGAATACAAGTCCCTTAGGGAAACAATCCAAGGCCTGATCGACAATAACATCATTCAATCTGAAAATGCCACACCCACTGATTCATCTCCAACAAGATGTGAGGGTCAGGTTAATGTGTTGATCAAGAACAGAGGTCAAGGGGGCTCATTCATTACAAGCCTCCCTACGGCTCCATATCCTCATGGAGTACCGTATCCTTCTCTATTACTAAACAAAGGCAATCTAGGGAGCGACATTTCCCAGTCAAGTGGCACAACTGCCTTGGACCTTTTGTCAGTCCCGTTATCCATGCTATTGACAATACTGTTAAAGGCAAAGTTGGTAGAATTGATGGCATCTGAGATCCAACCAAAACTTTCATTAGAGACTTACAATTCTGAAAGTCATTGTGACTATCATAGGGCGATGGTTGGCCACTCCATTGACATGTGCAAGCTACTCAAGCAAGAGGTTTAAGGTCTTATCAAAGGTAGTTGGTTAGAGCCTGAAGTGCATATGTCCACATCAACCGGAGAACTAGATATTCAAATGGTCCTTACAAGGAAATCAAGATCCATAATTACTCCTCGAAGGCTCGAGATTATGCGCCTGAGTAGTTGGACAGTCAAGCCATGTTTCTCAAGAGGACACCTGACTTGAGGCAGCGCCAAGTTGGCCATATACTATGGAAAAAGTCCCCCAAAACCAAACATCATCTCACTATCTTTATGCTTTTGTTATTCTCACATTTCCTATTTCCTTTATGTCATTATGTTTGAGCATGAGACAATTTAAATTTAGTTTGTAATTAAGCTTTGAGACTCTTCCTGAGCCCTAGTTACATTACCTGAGTGCCATGCGCGATGATAATCCATTTTATTAGTATAATATTTTGTCCTACTAAGGTTTGTTTTTCTTGGACAGTTTCTAACTTCCTCACTTTTGTTTTCAAGATTGACTCAATAGGGTAAAATATGGGAAGTCCCAACATCTCTACGCGAGCGTTACCAAAATCTTGAGGATGTGCTCCAAATTTAATCCCAAGCACAAAATAATGAACGGACGACAGCTTCAAGGTTCCGATCTTAGTGGGAGACACATGGATTTAGCTGTTCTCATTATGATACTAGGGTAGACTTTTAGTGGTCTCATTCCCATAAGACCACTAAAAATCCATCTTGTGCAACCTCTACATTATCCATGAAGGCTAGCTACCACAAACCTAGGAGCAGAATTTTGCCAAAATTAGAGTTAATCCATACAATTTGCAAGCTCCTTTGTCAAGGCATCTTAAAAGGGTGAAAAGAACCTAACATCTCTCAAGCAAGATCAAACAGCTCAAGTTTCGTTAGCATCAGCTTGCCTCAGTAGGCTTTTCCTTTGAGTCTTCCTCAGAAAAATCTTCTTTTACCTCCGGGTAGTCTAGGTGGTTCCTTTGGGTCTTCCTCAGAAAAAACTTTCTCTCACTTTTGGATCTTCCTAAAAAAAAAAATCCTCTCTTTCTCCAAGTATTTTGGGATGTCTTTGGGTATCTTGATATGTGAATCCTCACACCCTTCAATTGAAAATCTCACCAAGTTGTGAAAGTGATCGAGAGACCATGGAAAACGTCACACTGGGGTAGCTTTTTCCACACAGTCTCTCCTTTCCGATTGGACTTCTTTTCAATAGCCTCAACAGCATCTTGAACTTTAGCAAGGACCATAATCGCAATTTCTTTGCAAAGCCATCAGAAGATCTTTTAGCTTGCTCGAAGCATTCCTTGGAAGCCTGACCACGTTGACAATAAAAAATGGTGAACCAAGCCTACCTTTTGGGAGAATCATGAACTATCTCTAGTTTTATCGAATCTTGCCATGAGTAAAGCATTCATTTAACTTGGACCATTTCCTTCTCAAGAACATTCAAATAGTATTGGGACCACCTTAGTCATGGTGATGCACTTTACAAATCTCAAATCCGTGAGAAATTAGCTCCAGCTACTTCAGCAATACAATGTCAGAACTTGCTCATAATGAATGCCCACAGGGACATGCTTTAATCAAGCCAACGAGACGTCATCTAAGCATTTTTTATAGAACCATTCACCTACTCAACATCTGGGCGACAGTGCCCCATCAAAATTTTAGGGAATTGCATTAACATCCCTTCTTGTTGTACTCATATCGCCTTTATTAGGTCTCTAATATGGCACATTGCCTTGACAGGTCATTTCAATGATTAACATGAAAATGAAGTTTGTTACTTGTGCCTCACAAGAATCTTCACCTCGGATCTAAAAATCTTTATCCTAAGACGTATGCCAAACATGGAATCAATCATCTAAAGCCTCTTTACGAGGTATAGACCTACATTCCCTAAGTGGATCTTTACAAAAGCTTATGGGTAATGGGAATGCCATCCATCGGAAACACTAGAACCTTTATGCTTAGGTTTGTTGCAATCTTGTACACATTTTTCAAAAAAATAGATTTTTCAAAATGAGATCAAAGCATAAAGGTTCAAATTAAAACATCAAATCATGAAAATATGTGTTTTGAAACGTATGCATTTTCAAGAGCGGCAAGTCAATGCCAAAACCCCTTTTGTGAGAAAAGAGTTGTTTAAGTGAAGTGGTTGTCTCTTACTAGGGATAAGGGGCATGTGATCCCCAAACGCTAGTTTCATGACATCACATCCCAACAACTCTACATTCATGAAACATTCACCATTTTTGCAAAGTGCATATTCTTTTCTTGACAATCAACCCCCCTAGGGAGGTCTTACCCAAGATTGGCGTAGGCCGTGAATTAGTGAATGACCACAGGTTCAAGTTTCATTGACCAATTGATTAGATTTGAAATGATGGAGGCATTTGTTTCAGCTATCCAAACAGTTATACCACTTGATAGCCCTTTTGAACCAGAAAGAAAATGTTTTTCAAAAATCACCCAAATTTATAATTTGGCACATAAGCTCCTAGGGTTAAGAAGTAAGCACTCAGGATGATGGAAAAAGGCATTCATTTCACTACTGTCTTGCTTACAGAGAAATATCCCTTGTTAGCCCAAATGAGCCTATTGAATTCTTTTCTTGTTTAACCCAGTCAAGGATTACCCCCCACACTGGGGCGGGTTAGATGGTTACAAGGACCTCATGCTAGTGACTTCCAATATTTGAGTCCATCAAATGAGTCTCTAATTGAAATTTTTTTTTTTTGAGAAAAGGGCCCAAATCGAATGACAAAAGTCATGGGCAATCAAGTCAAATAAAGCCCTAAGCAAAGAAAGGGCAAAAGAAAAAATTCAGCCCAAAACAATCAAGAAACACGGGCTAAAGAAAATCAAAATGAAATGGGCAAAATTCAAGAGATTGACTCAAATTGAGGATTTAGTCAAGCATGAGAAGCACCCCAAAAATATTCTTAATGAAGTGTAATCCTTGACTTTAGGAAACCCTTCAAAGAATTTCACAGCCAAAATATCCTCCCGTAAGCCTGGGATACCCATATCCTTACATTACGGTCCTGAGAAAGTCCTTCCTGATTGAGAGCGACTGCTTAGTCTACGAATCTTATGCCAAATAATCACCCATATGTGAAAGTTTTGAGCCTCATATCCTTTATTTCAAGCACCCAACTAACCCCAAGGCCACATTACAAACCTAACGAAAGACCTCATTGGCCATTGAGGATCGTTTGGTTGTGGGAAATTGAACATTTTGTCAATCATTGATAACAGAATCATCCTCATATGCCAAGGCATCATGCATCAAAAAGGGTAGGGTCCTCTCCCAACCCACCTGAAGAGTTTAAAATGCCAAACACATCATTCCAGTTCTCCCTGCATAAGCATTAAAAGGGACACCCATTCATTTGATAAGCACAAGCACTTTGCTAAAAATCCTTACTTGCAAGCATGTTCCTTATTCAGGGTAAATGATAGCCATTGAGCACATACACTCATAAACCACATAGGAAACATAGCCTTAGCAAGCCCCTCTTGTGGTACATGCATTCAAACAGATTTTCATGATCATGAATGAATTTCCAAATTTTGTGAATTTGGTTTTCAAAACCAATCGAAACAGAAGGGAAAAATGATGACCCTCAAAGATTTCAAATAA
Organism: Quercus aquifolioides; assembly: GCA_019022515.1. NCBI lineage: Eukaryota > Viridiplantae > Streptophyta > Magnoliopsida > Fagales > Fagaceae > Quercus > Quercus aquifolioides. Next base: position 58,935,467 of record CM032326.1, on the reverse strand, counting down.
CAAGGATTTCAAATCCTCCCAAACCATTTCAAGTCCAAAAAAAAAAAAAAAAATCCTTGAGGGTTATTCGTTTCTTCCCAAGGAATTTCTAGAAAAAATGAGGTTTTAAGATTGCAACAGCTTATGCAAGTCTCCCTTCATCATTACTAGGCATCTTCAAAAAAGACCTGAACCCAAAAGATTTAAACGCTCAACCCCAAGTTTTAAATACCATCTGAGCATCATTGCCCTAAACACTTTTCGAGCTTCTCGAACTTATCCCAATAGAGGATGCCTGAGTCATTGCTTCAAGGTTAGCCCCAGTCTCAATCATGATATTAGGGCAGTTTTATTTCTGACATTTTCAAACCATAGATGGTATTCCCTTTATCTAGTGCAATTCAAGATGTCCACTAGGAGGAGGAATCTCTTCTCGTGAGAGCCTGAATAGGTGCCCAGCATGCACAATACATTAAGACCACACGGAACTCAACATCCAGGCAGTTTTTGTGTAGCTATGACCAAGAGTGTGAACATTTCCAAGAGCGGATCTTGCCCAGAACTTTGAATCCAAAATTCAGCAAACCAAGGAACCCATTGTGGTATAATCGTCCAGAACAAGTTCAAACCCATGTCAATTTGGTTCGCCAATCTAGAACCCCGCAAAATCCGACACTGGGGCAGTTTATTTTGCACAGTTCCATTCACTTTGTGCTAATTAGTATGCAAGAACAGGTCTGTCCCACCAGGAACTTTTCCTTTCATGTCAAGAACCGCACAAAACCTACACTAGGGCAGTTTTATTTTGTGCCATCTCTCCCTTTTCTGCCTCCCTCAATGGATTGATCACTATCAAATTGAATCGATAAACCCGTGAGGATACGGTGCGATGCAAGTGCTACCAATATCACACATGTGAAGCTCGTTGAAAGGAGATTTTTGGAATTGTACATGTAAGTCCTACCAAGAGGCATTGTTTCACACATATAGCAGTAGCACTTTGAAAGGTGATATCCAGAATCATACATGTAAGTCCTACCTAGAGGCATTGTTTTATACACACATTAGTAGCCTACTTAGAGGCATTGTTTCACACATACAGCAGCAGCCCTTTTAAAGGCGATATCCAGAATCATACATGTAAATCCTACTTAGAGGCATTGTTTCATACACACATCAGTAGCCTACTTAGAGGCATTGTTTCATACATACAGCAACAACCTTTTTAAAGGTGATATCAAGAATTATACATGTAAGGCCTATCTAAAGGCATTGTTTCACACATACAGCAGCAACCCTTTGAAAGGTGATATCCAAAATCATACATGTAAGTCCTACCTAGAGGCATTGTTTCGTACACACATTAGTAGCCTACTTAGAGGCGTTGTTTCACACATACAGCAGCAGCCCTTTTAAAGGCAATATCAAGAATCATACATATAAGTCCTCACTAGAGGCATTGTCTTTTATATACATTAGCAGCCCTCTCAAAGGTGATTTCCTAGAACTATGCATGTAAGATTTAATTAGAGGCATTATTTTTCACATATATCAGCAGCCCCTTCAAAGGCACTTTTCCTAAAGTCATACATCAGCCTTCTCAAAGGCAGTTTCTAGAATTATACAGGACCCTTTCCACACTTCCACGATGTAGGAACTTCTCCACACTACCACGACATAGGAATCTATTATGGTGCTTGATACCCGACAACGGATCAGCACAATCTTCTATGCTTCCACGGTATAGGACCCTTTCCACACTTCCAAAGTGTAGGAACTTCTCCACGCTACCATAGCGTAGGAATCATTATGGTGCTTGATACCCAACAACAAATCAACACAATCTTCCATGCTTCCATGATATAGGACCCTTTCCACACTTCCACGGTGTAGGAACTTTTCCACGCTACCACGGCGTAGGAATCATTATGGTGCATGATACCCAACAACGGATCAACATAATCTTCCATGCTTCCATGATATAGGACCCTTTCCACACTTCCACAGTGTAAGAACTTCTCCACAGTACCACGGCATAGGAATCCATTATGATGCTTGATACCTAACAACAGATCAGCACAATCTTCCAAGCTTCCACGGTATAGGACCATTTCCACACTTCCACGGTGTAGGAACTTCTCCACACTACCACGACATAGGAATCATTATGATGCTTGATACCCAATGACGGATCAACACAATGTTCCATGCTTTCACAGTATAGGACCCTTTCCACACTTCCACGACGTAGGAACTTCTCCACGCTTCCACGGGTAGGAATCATTTATCAGGCGTGCTATTTAGATATCCTCTATTAATCCTATTTTGAGGCTAACTAGTGGCGGTGTCGTACGTCTCCCCATCCCACAATCACCAAGTTCCTAAAGAATCCTAAGTTCCCAATCACCAGGTAGGTCCCCTTACTTTTGCCTAGCATTTTATTTTCTGGATCCAGCATTTACATGTTTTTCTACCTAGCCCAAAAAAAAAAAAATCTAGCATGCTTTCTTAGTTGCATTGCTACTAAGATATTTGTAGAAAAAGAATGAGATATTTGCCCAGTATCAAGAAATAGATGCAAAGAAATTTTCCGAAGAAGAACCAGTAGCTTGACCGCATCAAGTAAAAACTTGGTCTTGATCCATGAATAGCCTTTGCATGCAATTTAGGGGCGACAAAATGCAAAATTACGTTCTTTATCCGACACCTTTCATTACACTCGAGATATTAGATAAAGAAGGGGCAGTTGTTGATACCGTATTTTGTCCACCCTCAATTTGCATGCTGGACCCTGAAAACCCCAAAAATATCATTTTCTCTCCATGGGGTCATGAGAACATATATAATGGCATACCAAAATGACCAAAATACCCCTGGTCAACCCGGGGTTGACCAAAGGTCAAACAAGGTCAAAATCCTCACAAAACAACATTTTTCATGGTTTTATTTCAAACCTGAGCTCCTTGGAGATCTTTAGAAACTTTGGCCAGGTTTAACCCAGTTTGACTCGGAGTTGACTCTTGATGGGCCCTAGAAACCTTAATTTTGATCCGGCCTTCAGAATGAGTTAAAACCAATTCCATTGTGAAGGTAATCAAATTATCATTCCAACGACTATTCATAGGTCGAAATCGGAGTTAAAACGGTTGAGATATTGAGAAAATCGTGAAAAGTGCATTAGCACGCTTCCCAATGTCATAACTTTTTATCAAACCGTTGGAATTTTAATTTCTTTAGTGTTATAAAAACTAGACATCCAGAGCTTTCTAGGGCACCAAGAACACCTCAATCAGAGTCCAGGAAGACCTCCAAATTTGAAGTTGGAACCAGAAAGTGCAACAAGACGAATTTGTCAATGTCACGATGACATCAGCCCAACGCACCTTGTTGGGCCGCAAGGCCCAGCCGGCGCACCTACATGCCTTATGATTTATATGTCTATTTGTTTTTCCTACATTCCTTATGCTTTATGCCATGTTTATATCCTTCTTTCTTATGTGTTGATGTTTGGATCTATATGCCCACATGCTTGATATCATGTCTATGGTTATGCCTTGCTTAGATCTACATGCTTGTATGCATGTTCTACGCTCCTATGCTTATGTCCTATGCCTTCACATGCTTGTATGCTTGGATTTGTGTTCTCCCATGCTTTTATGCTTACATCCACATGCTTAGATGTACATTCACATGCCCACATGCATATTTCCATGCTTATACTTGTAGATCGGTGTGTTTACATGCTTAGATTGATGTTCTCTAGATGCTTCATGCCATCATCTATGTGCTTAGACCTAGGCTATGTTTGTGTTTTGGCTTATTGGTTCGGACCCGATCTAGACCCTATGGTCTTTGTTATTGTCCATACACCAAGGCCCACATCAAAGGGTTTGGATCACCCCTATTTGCATGTCTATGTTTTCTTGCTTCTATGCTTTATCTTCCATGTTAGCCACTCTAGTTCTAGGCTTTGCCACGCTTGATGCCCTTAGCGAGTTTGTGGTTGTGTGATTACATCCAACGCCTGTGAGGCCTTGTTTGGATGTAACCATTTGGGATACATTGCCATGATGCCGGTTGCTTCATGCATACCTTTCCCTTTTTCCGCTCCGTGCGATGATATGCTTGCCATGCTTGTTTGTGCCACCCGTTGGTTTTCTATGCATCTTTACACGCTTGCTTACATGTCCATGCATGAGTCTTGCTTGCTAGTGTGTTGTCCTTGCTTTAACACAATGGAGTTATGGGCAGTTGATCTAAACCTACATTTGTCCCTCGTGGACACCACCTTTTGTTTTCCTTTTGCTTGTTTGTCTTCCTTCTTGTTTGCTCTCTTGCTTGTTTGCCTTCTCATTTGTTTGCTTGCTTTCTTGTTCCTTTGCTTGCCATGTCTATCATGCTTATCAACTTTATGCCTCTTTCATATGCTTTTTGCATCTTTTCCTTTCATTGCTTGTTTGTTGGACTCTTGTCTTTGCCTTTGCATGTACACACACAGAGCGAGGACGCATGGAGCTAGGGCACAGTCTCCCAGGTGCAAGCAAAAATGGCGAGGATGCGAGCATGTGGATATAAGCCAAGCAACTGTGTTCAGTAGGT